>OZ012688.1:43336878-43425888 GCA_963942565.1 Maea johnstoni | reverse complement strand
TTTTTTTATGTAATGAATTCATTCATCTGGCATTTGCAACTATTGCAGTTTTACAACGTAACACACCTTGCAGTTAACACAGAAGTTCATATCATTCATGGTTCATACCTCAGTTATACGTATAGTCATGGTATATGTCAGTATGCTATGGAATTATAAGTCTGGAATCAAAATGTGTACTGATTCATCGCCTCTCCCTCTCTCTCTTTCTCTCTCTCTCCCTTTCTCTATGTCTCTCTCTCTCTCTCTCTCTATGTATCTCTCTCTCTCCCTCTCTCTATGTCTCTCTCTCTCTCTCTCTCTCTGTCTCTCTCCCTCTCTCTATGTATCTCTCTCTCTTTCTCTCTCTCTTTCTCTCTCTCTCTCTCTCTCTCTCTCTCTCTCTCTCTCTCTCTCTCCTCTCTCTCTCTCTCCCTCCCTCTCTCTCTCCCTCCCCCCCTCTCTCTCTCTCTCTCTCTCTCTCTCTCTCCTCTCTCTCTCTCTCCCTCCCTCTCTCTCTCCCTCCCCCCTCTCTCTCTCTCTCTCTCTCTCTCTCTCTCTCTCTCTCTCTCTCTCTCTCTCTCTCTCTCTCTCTCTCTCTCTCTCTCTCTCTTGTGTATATATACATAACTGTTTACCCCTCATAATGCCCTAAATCCTTCCAATGAATCTCCCACAATATGCCTGCCCCACAATTACTGTCACTAAGCATAGACCAATTTGATTCACTGTCTTACAGCCTTACAGGCCCTGCCTACAACCTTTCGGCAATAAAAATTGACAATTATTCTAGGACAAATTTAAATAAATTTGAAATTAAGAATAAAATTTCAACGATAATGCCATTTACCAGGAACTATTATAGTATATAATTAAATATATAGTTCCTGCATTTACCTTCTGTGAAACTCTTCGTGTGATATCAAATTAAATGCAGAACTCATATAAATAAACAGATTGCAACCCTTAGATATTCCAGTGGGCTATTTATAGACTATTTCCTCAGCCTGACTAACAGCAATACTGATTTATTTACACATGGGACCAGGGTAATAGATCTAATTACAAAGTTTGATGATGTGGTCAGAAAATATGATTAACGGTAGATCTATTAAAAATATTTTGCTTCATAAAACTGAATAAGGAATACTCCATGAATGTATATATATATGAATATATATATATATATGAATATATATATATATATATATATATATATATATATATATATATATATATATATATATATATATATATATATATATATATTAGAGCTGCACTCACCACTCACGAACTCGAGTGGCTCGAGCCCTGGGGCAGACTCGCCGAGCTCGAGCTGAAATGATCAAATCGTGAGCTCGTCTATGTTAGGAACACAAACGTAACACAGAGCACCTAACACTCATTATTAACATACATAACTGCTTATTGCTGCTATGTCTTCTTTACAATCTCCAATGTATACATTCAAGCAGTGTTGAGCGTTTACTGACCTTTGTACATCGTCAGCACGTTTTGAAATTAAATAAACATGGCAATGTTAATAAATATCCGCGAATTAATATTTATTTCTTATAGCTGGGCTAGAAAATAAGTATTTTTTTGGAAAATGTGAATGTCTGTGAGCTCATGAGCTCACGAGTGAAACAGGTGGTGAGCTCATGAGTTGATCTCCCTCCGTGAGTGCAGCATATATATATATATATATATATATATATATATATATATATATATATATATATATATATATATATATATATATATATATATATACATCACCATATAAATACTCCCTTTATAGTGCACAACACCTGGACCACACCTATCAATCAACATCCAACGACAATAACATAGAACATATAAAATATACATGAAACCAATGTGTACGCATTAATATCTTAACCTATTAGAAATCCAGGTCATCTAGTCTAGCAAGCCACCAGTACTACTCGCTGCTTTGTCTGTGACTTGAAACAAGCCGACTAGAGAGTAGAGACACCTTATCAAAATCCCCATTTTATCTGAACAAGATTAAACTAAGATACGATGTACAATATGATCTAGGTGGTGAATTTATTTAACCTGACTCCAAATGGATATATCCTTATGGCTTTCTGTAAATTACCTAGCAAGTTTTCACAAACCCTTTATTTGGTTACAGTATATGTCGCTGAATTTCAACCCTTATTTGGTTTAAGTATCTTTCACTGAAAATAACAGTGGCAATAAAAGTATCCGTGCACTGAGGAGTTTCTTTAAAATGTGTTTGCCAATGAGTAGAGCTGCACTCACCACTCACGAACTCGAGTGGCTCGAGCCCTGGGGCAAACTCACCAAGCTCGAGCTGAAATGTTCAAATCGTGAGCTTGTCTATGTTGGCAACACAAACGTAACATAGAGCACCGAACACACATTATCGACAAACATAACTGCTTATCGCTGTCATGTCTTCTTTACAATCTCCAATGTAGACATTCAAGCGGTGTTAAGTGTTATTCTGACCTTTGTACCTCGTCAGCACGTTTTGAAATTAAATAAACATGGCAATGTTAATAAATGTCCGCCAATAAATATTTATTTCTTAATAGCTGGGTTGGAAAAAAGTATTTTGGGGGAAAATCAGAACGTCCGTGAGCTCATGAGCTCATGAGTCAAACGGGTGGTGAGCTCATGAGTTGGTCTCCCTCCGTGAGTGCAGCTCTACCAATGAGCCACTTCATATTGCACAATACTATGTACAGTGCCATTCAAGTAATTAGTATGTAATGCTGATGAAAATTTCTACATGATACTTATAATCTGGATTCACAAAGAGACAGGTGGTCTTCTTGTCTTAGATCTCATACTTCTGTGAATTGAAAAGAGATCATTGCCAAAAGGCTGGAAGAAATAGGCTTCTGAAAGGGGGAAGGAATCAAGCTAAGGCCAAGAAAAAAATATTGTTTCTTTATCAGTCTGAAGAAAAATAGGGTAGATAGGTTGGTAATTTTTTATTTTTTTTTTAATTATTTCCCTTTGGTCAAAAATGTGTGTTTTATGCATGTTTTACGTTGATTGGGAGCTGGGAGGGCGAAAAAAACTTTAGGGTAGGGATTTTTTTAAAATAAAAACTTGTTAGGGTAGGGTTACAGGAAATAAACAACTTTTTTTAGGCCTCAAGTTAATGTGGAAAAATCGCAGCTGGGATGAAATTACAATCTGGTGGCATAAGGATTCCAATCAAACAATGCAGGCACAATACTCGTAATATATCTACTCAGCAAATGAGTTACAAAAGGTTGAGAAGCTATCACTAGCTCAGCTTAGGTGTTGCGCCCATTATTCCTTTAATAAGATAAGACTGACTGACATGGGCCCACATATTGATTAGATCAGGCTAAACATAGCTGTGGTTCAATTGGTCATCTCCTACATACTGCTGGCCAGCTAGACCAGTGAGAACACTATGAAATAGCACACTTCACTTGAGTTCCTTGGCCTGGTATATGCAGACATATAATAAATCAATGCTGCAAGCAGGCATTCACAATGGAGTGACACAATGTCAAATTCAAATGCTCATCCAAACTGATCATGTATGCATATATGTGTACCAGAGTACCAGATGTTCATCTATGTGCATCAATGATTTTTATAGCTTTTCTTTACCTCATTTATTTATTTATATATATATATATATATATATATATATATATATATAATTATATATATATATATATATATATATATATATATATATATATATATATATATATATATATATATATATATATATATATATATATATCATATATATATTGATATAGTGATATTTATATATTGCAAACATATATTGTAAACATCAGCCCCCCTAATCATGCCAAACCCAGCTCCAGCTGCTGTTTATTGCCAATCCTTCTGATCAGATTCATTTATTGTTGTCTACAGTTAGAGGCCAAGGCCAAATCAAAAAGCTGTTCTAAACCAGAATATGGTACATAAGGATCAATATGTGGATATAACAAATAAAATTGAATTTGTTACATAAACTTCTATACTGCCTGAACAAACATAATTGGTATCAAGGCTCTTCGGAAGCTTACTTAGCGCCATATATATTCTACGCGTCTGGTAGTATTGGAAATGCTTGAGAGCATTATTGGTCAGACGTGGCAGTGTGTACTCTTAGTGCAGGGATCAATAGTGTGACATTCTTCTGTGTCACCATGTGATGTAGAGTCAGTCCCTTCAAGTGATGTCTGCACACATACTGCATATAACATACAACACAGGGCAGGCCGGCGTCAGCATGGTTTTTAAAACTAGGTTTTCAAAATAGGCTATCATAATCAGTTGCAGGTATGCATTTTTTCAAGGGGGACTATGTACAATATAGTCTGATAAGAATCCCTATGAGAAGCATAGTAAATTTAAGTACTTAATGCCCTGGACATTACATGTACCCTATTTCCAATCAATTGTATATGGACTTAAAATGGAAATTCCTGACAATCCATTTAGGCTTGCCTTCTTGGTATCTATTTGTTATGTAATAAATTGGGAAACTCCACAGTATCTAAAATTTTGCTCTTCATTAACACTGAACTGAAAATCTAAAATAATTATTTGCTTGAACCAATAGTTACTTAGTTAGTTAACATATTTTTGACCAACATGTCTGGGTTTTCTGATGTGAAGTGTTCAAGGGTTTTGGCCCAAACACCCTGCTGGCTATAAGGCACTGGTTCACACGTACCAAAATAAAACTACCCACTGGACCCTAGCCAGCAGGGTGTCTGGACAATATTTCGACAGGCAATCCCTTGAATGTCACACATTAAGACTGCCAAATATTTTGATAAGAATTTCTTGATAACACTTTTTCTTTATGTGTAAATACCCTCATAGTTGACATGTGAGAATAGTAATGCCCCCTCAAAATGTTGGACACCCAAAACTTTCATGAGGCCCCAATTTTCGCAGCTCACTTAAATTTAACTAAGCAAGGGAGGTTATCAATTCTACGATTTCTATCCAATTTCAGCAACCTGATTTCAAGATATAGCCCTTAGTTGGCAATGCTGGGTATCAATTATCAAATGATTATTTAATGACTACCCTTGTCACCATCTGGTGTGTTCCCTTATAAGAAATCCCTTTGATGCAGCATCATGATGTATCCTCCAGAGATGTTTTTGTTGTTGTTTTTAGCTACTGAACGCAAACAAAAACTTTATAACCTCAAGCTAGCATTCTCAACCCATTCACACCTGAAGTGCTCACATTGTCTGGCATTTAGTGTCAATTTTGAACAGACTCATTAAGAGAGTAAAACTTGTCAAAGATTTGAAAAGGGGTTGTTTAACCCGATATCTTTCAGTCAAATAACTCTCATGATATTTCCAAGTCTTTCATTCATCCTTTTTTTAGTCTCCTTATTATTAAATGTTTCCAAACCCACCCTTCACTCTCCTTGAGGACCATCTCTTAAACCAGGTACCTCCAAGCCCTCAATTCACCACAATAACCCTATTTTTAGATTTAGATAACTACACCTCCATTCTTCCTCCCTTATCATTAGAATCAGATATCTGAGGACCGCAGTTTACCTATCTCCAGTCTCTAGAGTCTAGAACAAACTTTTTCTAAGACATCCATTCATAACTTCCCATGGATCTTTATAACCAAATATTTCCAAGGCCCCCTCTGTAGGAGAGATATTTCAAGACCCTCCTTTTCTTCTTTGCCGTCTCTCGATAGATATTCCAAGTCTTGATTCACAACTGACCTCCATCTCCATAACAAGCTTCATTCAACCCCCTTGAATCCCAGTGAGTTTGCTTAACAACCCATTCCTTCAATACCACATGTGCATTTGTATTTTGAAGAGTGTTTTTTTCCAGGGGATAGCGTCAGTGTTTGGCACCTAGCTGAACAAGAGGACTGGGCTGTAGGCTGTTGTCCCCATGCCAGGAAGAAGTGAGGAGCTACTAGTGTGAGGAGGTGTAGGAGCTGTGGAAGCAGTGGTTTTGCCTGATAACTGTCTATCAATCACTGGCCTACTCAGATCATAGTCCAGCAGCATATATTGGCACACATTCCAGCAGCAAGATTAAGAGCAGCAACACTAGCACTAGCAGCAACAGTAGTGGGAGATCTTTTGTTCGCAAGACTAGCAGCAGTAGCAGTAGAAGCAGCAACAGTAGTAGCAGTAGCAGCAGCAACGGTAGTAGCAGCAGCAGCAGCAGTTACAGTAGCAGCAACAGCGGGAACATTAGTAGCAGCAACAGTAGTAGCAGTAGCAGCAGCAACAGTAGTAGCAGTAGCAACGGTAGTAGCAGCAACAGCGGGAACAGTAGTAGCAGCAACAGTAGTAGCAGTAGCAGCAGCAACAGTAGTAGCAGTAGCAGCAGCAACAGTAGTAGCAGTAGCAGCAGTAGTAGCAGCAACAGTAGTAGAATTTTCATTCCCAACACTAGCAGCAGTAGAAGCAGCAGCAACGGTAGTAGCAGCAGCAGCAGTAGTAACAGTAGTAGCAGCAGCAGTAGTAGCAGCAGCAGCAACAGCAGTATGAGCAGCAGCAGTCGCATGCCTAGGCCACCGCTGCTGCCTCCTGACACTAGTAGAGCTCTTCATCTTATCCCTGGACTGGACGCACCCGCACACACACGCAATATGGAGAAGGCAGTGGGTGCAGATAGCTACAGCTAATAGCTATGATCATGGAATACAATAAAACCATTTGTTCACTATATATGCATTATATTTTCAGTATAGGAAGACCTTTCAATTGTGTATATACAGTATACTTCCAGTTTAATTTTTGGTATATGTGTACACATAATATGGAGTAGGCAGTAAATGCAGAAAGATAGAACCAATAAATTTGGAATAAATATGACCACTTTTTTCAGTAGATGTAGAGTATATTTTCAGTATATATTTTGGTTTATGTATGCACACAATATGGAGACCACAGGTGTAAGTTTAATCTATATTATTTAAAGAGAAAACACTATATTTTCAGTATACAACCCCCCCAACTAAACCAAGTGTATGTAGGTGTGTACAAAACATACCTAGACCAAATAGGAAGCTAAATTCCAATGAGTTGATTCACATAAAGCCTTTAACTGAGTATGCACAGGTTTCTAGGTCCGGTGAGTAGAAGCTAGATACAACACCGATACAGCAAGCTAGACCCACTGTGTAATGAGATAAATGAATGTACTCTTAGACTGAGTATGTATTGAGAGCTATCCAGAGCCAGTGTGAAAGGGATACTAGACAAGTGTGTAGAGGAAAGAGGCCTATTGTGTAGGGGATACTATATAGATACAGTGTTTAGGGAATAATAGAGATGGCTATCTAGACCAAGTTTATTCTAGATAGTAGAAGAACCTAGACCCAGTATGTAAAACAAGCTAGACTGCCTAAGCCAAGTATTTAGATAAAGCTTGACCATGTGTGTGGATGAAGCTAGACTCTGTGTTTACCCTTGTGAGTCCAAATTGTAATTCTCCCCACAAATGTCTGATGCCAGATCGTAATGGGGAGTATTGGCCGAAATCCAGTTTTTACCAGGTTGTTCATGTTTGATGACCTCACAACATTCTGACAGCCAAGTGCCTAATTTTTGAGCTATGTAGGGGTCTTTTAGATTGGTGAGCAAGGCTCTTCTATCAACCCATTCATGCTGGTAGATCTCCTTGACAAGTGTCATCTGGACCTATGATACTTTTGAAAATTACTTAGTGGAGTTGATCATAAATTCTCCTTCAAATATCTTCATAATTATGCTTTTCCCCAAAAACCTTGTTTTGAGGAGTAACCTCTAAATTGCTATGTATGTCAAATTGAAGGTCTAGGGAGGGTCTTCAAAATGGGAGCTACTTCAGAACAGGCTCTGTGGGGGGTACTACAGACTAACTCAGCCAAATGACAGGTCAGCAAGTGCAGACAGATATTTCCAAAGCAGGATAGTTTGTGTCCCCCGGATATTTCCAGATTCTGCAGGACTAGGGTAAAGGAAACTAGACCTAGTGCATTGAGGAAGCTGAAATGTGTAAAGATAATAAGCTAGACCCAGTGTGAAGATGAAGCTAGACCCAGTGTGAAGATGAAGCTAGACCCAGTGTGAAAATGAAGCTAGACCCAGTGTGAAGATGAAGCTAGACCCAGTGTGAAAATGAATCTAGACCTAGTGTAGATGAAGCTAGACCCAATGTGTAGATGAAGCTAGACCCAGTGTGAAGATGAAGCTAGACCCAGTGTGAAGATGAAGCTAGACCCAGTGTGAAGATGAAGCTAGACCCAGTGTGTAGATGAAGCTAGACCCAGTGTAATGATGAAGCTAGACCCAGTGTGAAGATGAAACTACCCCCGGTGTGTATATGAAGCTAGACCCAGTTCTTATATAAAGCGAGACTCGGTGTGTGGATGAACCTAGACCCAGTGTAGATGAAGCTAGACCAAGTGTGTAGATGAAGCTAGACCCAGTGTAGATGAAGCTAGACCCAGTGTGTAGATGAATCTAGACCTAGTGTAGATGAAGCTAGACCCAATGTGTAGATGAAGCTAGACCTAGTGTAGATGAAGCTAGACCCAGTGTGTAGATGAAGCTAGACCCAGTGTGTAGATGAAGCTAGACCCAGTGTAGATGAAGCTAGACCCAGTGTAGAAGAAGCTAGACCAAGCGTGTAGATGAAGCTAGACCCAGTGTGTAGATGAAGCTAGACCCAGTGTGACTGTAGATGAAGCTAGACCCAGTGTGTAGATGAAGCTAGACCCAGTGTGTAGATGAAGCTAGACCCAGTGTAGATGAAGCTAGACCAAGTGTGTAGATGAAGCTAAACCCAGTGTGTAGATGAAGCTAGACCCAGTGTGTAGATGAATCTAGACCTAGTGTGTAGATGAATCTAGACCCAGTGTGTAGATGAAGCTAGACCCAGATAGGGCCCCGTTGAAAGAGGTACTGGGAGGACAGTACAATTACAGAGAAGGGGGGAGGCAAGTGTTGCGGCAAGGCGCTTAAGGCCGCAGGAGGAGTAGAAGATGTCGATGTAATAAGGATCTGTGCGCCCAAAAAGTGAGTGGCGGGCGCACGGATCCAAGCCCAAAGTGCAGGTGGAAGGTACATGGGATTGGATAGGGCACTGATCAGCACGTAGAGATGTGTGAAAGGGCAGATAGAAGGTAAATGGGTGGGAGTTGCATAAAGTAATAGTCATGTGCCGCAAGTGTGCATGAAAGTGACAATACCAACGTCATAGGGAACTTAATGGAACATTTCCTTCATCAACAGATATAAATTAATACTTACACCCATTAAACTTCACAGAGCTCAATTTTTATATGAAGGCTAGGCATTACTTACATTCATTAAACTATAGATTTTCTCGAAGAAATTCCTAACTTCACAACTGTGGAAATGTTTATTATAACCAGGGAATTTCATACACTAATCAAATCGGCCCTTATAGCGAACGCCAATTCAGGCAGACCTTCTCTCTGGGATCAGTGGATTTGACCAACAATTCATTTTAGTAAAGTGAAATAAAAATAATAAAAATATAGACATCGTTATTTAGAGTAGGAAATGTTTCAAAGTGCCAGACGAAGGACTGGGCAGGAAAAGATGATGCTAGTTGCGGTCAGATGGAATCGAACCCGCAACCTCTTGCCCTGCAGGCAGGCGCTCTAGCCACTATGCTACGGCGCCATCTGTATGACAGCGATGTTTGAAAAGAGATCTATATTGATGAAATCCCGTAACTCTATTTTGGATCTTTCCTTGCATTCCGAGTTTAGTCCTGTCATTTACGTGACTGAATACCGGAGTAAATCTTTGAAAAAGACCGCCAGGCCACTTTTATCAATAACCCCACATATTTACATACGGCCCGAAACTGATTATGACCTACCTACCTCATGCGAGCCAGTAAAATAGCCAAATCAAATCTGGCGCCTGTTATCTAACTACTCCAAACCGGCTCGGGATAGCCGGAATGACGTTAGAACCCAATAAGGAGCGCCAAAATAGCTGAAAAATTGTATTTGATCTTTTAATCTAATGCCTTTTCAAATAAATAAAAAATAATGATTATATCAATACGCCTTTACATGTCGTTAACTTTATGGCATCGCCAGTTTCGCAATCCAATTTTCCTAGTGTTATGAACTTGCTATTCTGAGGTTCAATTAGTTACATCTGCTGCCGTTTCACTTTTGGGGGCGCTACGCGCTGCATGAACATTTGCGTCCAGTGTGTAGATGAAGCTAGACCCAGTGTGTAGATGAAGCTAAACCCAGTGTGTAGATGAAGCTAGACCCAGTGTTTAGAGGGAGCTAGACCCAGTGTGTAGATGAAGCTAGACCCAGCGTGTAGTTGACCCAGAGACCCAGTGTGTAGATGAAGCTAGACCCAGCGTGAAGATGAAGCTAGACCCAATGTGTAGATGAGCCAGAGACCCTGTGTGTGGATGAAGCTAGACCAAGTGTGTAGATGACCCAATGGGTAGATGAAGCTAGACCAAGTGTGTAGATGACCAAGTGTGTAGATGAAGCTAGACCTTGAGTGTGTAGATGACCCAGTGGGTAAATGAAGCTAGACCAAGTGTGTAGATGACCCAGTGGGTAGATGAAGCTAGACCAAGTGTGTAGATGACCCAGTGTGTAGATGAAGCTAGACCAAGTGTGTAGATGAAGCTAGACCAAGTTTGCAGATGAATCGAGACTTAGTGTTTGGATGAAGCTAGACCCAGTGTGTAGATAGACCCAGTGTTTAGATGAAGCTAGACCCAGTGTTTAGAGAAAGCGAGACTTGAGCATGTGGATGAAGCTAGACACAATGTTTAGAGAAAGCTAGACCCAGTGTTTCGAGGGAGGTAGAATGGTAGATCCAATCTTCAGAGATAGCTGCATACCAATGGTGTAGAGGAAGCTACATCCCATCTGCAAGCTGGCTAGATCCAGTACCAGTACGTAGAGGAAGTTTGACTCAGTGTGTATTGTGTAAAGGAAGTGTGACTTTGTGTGTACAGGAAGGTAGATAAACCATTCCATGAGTGTAGAAGTTACCAGGATATCATGGACCTCACATTCCTGGTGTTCGATGGGAGATTAGCAAGAATCAGTTCTGTTTCATTGATAGGCAGATTAATCTCAGAGATAATAGGATTGCTTAGTGTGGTCTTAGTAGCTCCTATTCAGGAAATCCTGGTCTACAATTTCCACTCCTTAATGAGCACAGGGCCTAGGTATCATTTGGACACCTAGTCCATCTAAAAAAAACCTCACAATATTTCGAAAACATTTTGGCCATGACTTTCTTAAGAAAAAATGTGTATTTCAGGCATTTCTATTAAGTATATATTGATATATACAAGGACAACCTTGAATTGTTATTTGTCAGGATTTCAAATGGCAAGAATTCAAGTAAAAATACTACTAATTTACAATTAGTAGTACAACCATTTCTAAAGAAACATATAGTGTAATAAGTAGTGCATCTTCAACTTGATGGTCAAAGTGCATTCTGTGTGCAGCACCACATCATGGGTTTGCCTTTCAGCAAAATGATTAGGGAATCTTTATCGCCTATCTATGTCCTGTTTATCACAGGTTTACAATTCCAGAAGCCAGATACTTGAATTACCATATTTGCTGATCAGCTGAGCTGACAAGAGCTGTAAGTACTATGGCTTCATTTTTGTCCAGATATCAAATGAAACCATTAGTTCAACCTCTAGGTATCTGCCCTTCATCAACATTTATTCATTATTAAAGTTGAAATAATATCTTTGAACTACTCCAAAGATCTATGCAATACGAACAAAATCTAATAATTGGTTCTTAAGATCTATCTGCAGTACTGATGGCATCATTGGCATGATTTGCAAAAAAATGAATTTGTCTATGAAAAACTGTTTCATGAGCATGGTGTGCCACCAGTTTTTAGTCAAGATTACCACCATTTGTCTTGAGCAACATCAATAATGTGTAAATTGACTGTTTATTCGGGCCATATGTACCCCAGTTAACTCATTCATGCCACAAGCCCCCTGAGAAAAGTGCTCTCTGAATATATGACTGAATTTGACTTTTAAAGATTACTTTCAGATAAGCTTAATTTTACCAAATATTTAAAGGATTCTCAAGTTCGAGACAAGTCAGCTTTTTTTTCAATTTGTTTTTAAAAAATTGCTCAGATGTGGACCACCAGAAAATTAAGGATGTTGTTTGGCACTCGAAGCATGAATGGGTTAATTCCAATGCTATCCTTAGGCCAAGAGGGTCTAATCTAGTCTCTTGGAAGACGTCCAGTTCCTGGCAGCAGGACATAATGAACTTGACCTGAATGGGGATCCCAACCAGACAGCTCATCCATTAGAAGAAGTCTCCGTGGTCTTAACCCGTTTAGGCTTGAGTAGAGAGCCAAGGTAATAGGAGACGGCTACAAGGTCTTAGCAGGGCACGGATTCAATATAGGAAGCAGGGCATCTGAGCTTTATTTGGACACCCAAATCATGTGTAAACTGTAAAGCCTACATCAATATGTGTATCCATATGATTAGGACTTTTGCCAAGAATTTTTTCAAAATGCCGCATTGTATATGATACAACTGATTGAAAATGTTCACTTCCATGTACGTATTAGGAGACTACTTAACATAAGTATATACATCTTTCTGATATTTTAAGAATCTATTTTGGTCTCCCTTGAAAAGAAAGACACTCATTTTTTAATATGCATGCTGATTTGTTTACCTCCAGGACAGTATGGACACTAAGAACAAAATCCTAATTAAAACCCTGCACATCAACACCCAAGAAATCACAAAAAGGAAGGAAGGATTGGGTTTTTATGTCGCTTTCAACAGCCTGTCATATTGCGATGAGATAGAAACCAGGAAGAAATTCCCTTCTCTAACCGAATAGTTTCAAGGACTCAGATTTCATTTGCAGGACCATAGACCAGTAAAACATAGCTAACACATAACATATTGATAACTACCACTATTAATTCAAATCAGAATCAATTAAGGTCATTTTTTATTTGAGTGGAACCAGTGAAATACATTTTCTGCTGACCATGTATTTTAAAGACTTTAAACCCATTCCTGCTTGAAGAATACCATTGGAATGCAATTGCCATAGCTGAAAGGAAAAGTTCCTTCTTTATCAAAAACTAACATTTTCGGATTTTTTTTCCAAAACTTGCACATTCTGATATGTGATTTTCAAGGGTTAGGGTGTCCAAATGACTCCTAGGCATCTTGTTGACACATTGAAGGACCCTTTCACTACTTTAACTGAACATTTCGGACCTAAAGATGTCCATGCGGTCTCGTAGGTATAGGAGATGGTTGCCAAAACTCATTCATGCGATACAGACAATCATTCAAACACCAACACATACTGACATTTATGGATTTTGCCTCATCCTGTTGCATCTTGGGACTATTCCAGAGTTAACAAGTGAAGTCCAAGAATATATCTTATGTATATAATGTTCTTGCTTAACAACATAGGTAACACTAAGTTTATCTGAAAAGAAACATTTCAGAACCCTGAAATATCTAGAACTAATAAAGAAATTGTGGTAAATTGGTAATAGGCATACATACAAGACACAGGACCCAATGTGCTGGGGCTCGTATGAGAACAGTGCCAAACTCTTAAACCAAATTCATGTCTGGAAAGCACACATAGTCGGAGGTCAGACTCTGACAACTTCCATCATAAATTTTCAATTGATTAAGAATTGAAAATATATTTCAAAGAGAGTATTATACCCAAACGGAAACCATTACAACTTCTAGTCAGATAATTCATAAAATATTACTTTGTTATGAAGATAAGTTTTATGCCATATGCTACAGATCAAGTGTACACTTCGGATGGGTTAAATACTTAAATATAAGTACAAGGTCATATGAATTGCCCTTGGATAAGTGACAGTTAGTGCTTTAAATAATAATGTACTTCTTTGTATTAATAGTGATTCAATGTAAGGTTACCAATCTTCATAGGGATTTTGATTTTGTAATTGAGATATTACAGTTAATAACCATACAATATTACAATAAGGAATGTTCTGGTTGTTTTATCAGTCAAGAAAGGCTTAATTAAGGCTTCCTTATCTTCATTTCAATATCACTACATATGTAGCATTGAGAAAAGATAAGTTGTTTCTTGCATGTCAGTGTTAGAAGATTGTCTATGCACAGTCTACAAACCCGAGAGCCATATTGCTATATAGGGATTACCATTGAGGGCCAAAGACCAGAGGTTACAAGATGCATCAGACCTCCTGAGGCCTTGGGTTTTCCAACAAAGTCTCTAAGGCAAGACCTTGATGGCTATTGCAGCATGTAAGATTTTAATAGTTTATATTTTGAAAAGAGGCCCTTTAATTAGAGAGGGGGCACAAAAGAGGGTAAAGAATGTGGGTGGCAAACCAAAAACATACATGTGTTTTAAATGGTCATGCTGTGTGGGAACTGGGAAACCGGGAGATAGCCAGGACCCTCCTAATATTGCATATATATCTAAGCATATATTCCCTGCGAGGGGGAGTTGTCACTTAAGCACTGATTCACAAATAACAGATTTCTTTAAATATTTCCAATATGCTCTGGTTTAACATCAACAAAACAGATCAGAGTTCTAATTCAGCAAAATCAATTAAATCATGTATATTTATCATTCAATATCAAACCATTTGGTAGATCAATTTCCTGAGCATTCATGGACCAACATGTTATCGCTCAGGCCTAAACAAAAATATGTTCATTTCCTATTACATGCTAGAAAAAAATAGGGTAGGTAGGCAGGGAATTTATTTTATCATATATATTTTTTTCTCATCTCCATGTTGTATTAGATGTAAATATAAAGCAAAATAGCAACTGTTTCATTTAAAGTGGTAGGGTATCTAGATATATTTAAATCCACTGAACTAGTATTATATGCTGATATTTGATGTTTTCCTCTTTCTTTTTTCAATTTCGTTTGGATGCCATGCATGGAATATGAAGCAATTACAAACTTTGACCTTGCTTTAAAAAAAAAATTGGGCAATAAAAAGATTAGGGTAGGGGCCACAAATTAGGGTAGGTAGGGTAATAGGAAACGAACATCTTTTTTTTAGGCCTTAACAGTACCTTTGACTGTCGTCTCATTGACACAATGATGCATTGATAACAACAGGGCTGTTGTGGGGCAGGAGCTCGGTCTACATGTTGTATAACATCCTTTTTGTTTTCCAGTCACGTGGTGTGATAAGTACTTGTCAGTTTGCTGTAATGTGTTCATGACAAATCATGTGTGTTTATCTACCTGGCTGAGCCCATGTGGTAATTAGCTCAATCAATGAACTGCTCACCTGTCGGCCAGGTGAGAGAGTGATTACACAATAGCCAAGAAAGCCAAACAATCGCTGTCCAGACCTTTGTTGTAGCACACTCCATAATCATAATGTACTCAGCCTAAGGACAAAGTAACCTAATTCTGAAGTCTGAACCTTACAGTTGTCTAAGTAGCAGCATTGCCTATTGACACCTGTCTCCCAAGGGCCCAATTGAACTGAAGGGATGTGTGTTAGTGGAAGCCACAACTTTGGCACTGCACAACATTAAGACTTAAGACTTCATTTAGACTTAAAAAGAAACAATGAAAGTGTGAATACACTGCACGCTTGTGGGATGGCAATGGCAACGGTGAATGTATTCTTTCTCCAAGTCTAGCTGTTGGCTGAGTCTCACAATTCAACCACAGTCTGTGGCACAGAGCCTGCATGGGAAACCCTGCATGGCATGTGACTAAAATGTCATTGAAATTGATGTGCAGTGTAAAGAGATAAATTGCGCCTTACCAAAGGTGCACGTAATAGGCCTAACATTGCCTACAGCTTGTCGCAGTCGCTCTGAAAGGTAACACTAAAACTAACTACAAAGCCAGGGTGGTCAGTTGGAGGAAAATCTTACCGTGAAATGATAGTAAATGTAGTGGTAACGATTGTGCTTGCATATATCCACGGCTAACCATATGATTTAGGGGGCCTGCATCCTCGGGAGTACTAGAATCAGAGTCGGGGGGACCAGCCCCATGGGCACCCCCGTTACTAGGTATAGTTAATGGCTGTCCATGTGTTCCATTCTGGACACTGGAAAGGCTCCTGGCCCGAATACGACCACTTATAGCCCCTCCACTCGTGCTAGGTGCTCCGACTTGTAAACCTCCACCTCCCGAGCTCGTACCTTGACCAGCACTCGAATAAGTTCGCACCCTCGTAGAGGTCTGAGTTGAGCTTTGTTTTCCTCCCATTTTCGGCTGAATGTACTCGCAAAAACCAATTATCCGAAGGCGACGTTCTAGGGTAAGAAGCGTATGTTAAACATCCAAAATATCGACGTTTTCACAGTCATCTTCGTAGGAAAACATTGCCATCCGCCATGTTCTATTTTCCTCCTGTGTTTTGCGTCAGGAACCAACACAAAGATGACGTCATACCATGTGATCCTCGAGGTTCAAGATATCAAGCGCTCGCTCTACTCGCCCGTTGTTCAAATAAAGGTACGCACACTTGCACTTTTGGTCACAAGCAGCTGAAGCCCAAACTAATTAAAAAAACAGTAGGCCAAAACTTCTGAAAAATAATAATAAAAAAAATTTAATAATAATGATAATAATATCTCACATTATTTTCTTTTAATATGTTATCATTATACCATTGTAAGAATTAGATTTTTAAAATTTCCATTCTAATGCCTTTTTTTTTTGAGGGATAATATGTGATCCAAAATAATATCTAAAACACATAATGGTATTTTTCAGATTTTAATCATATGTCCATGCCCTGCACTGGCGACGGTATCAGGACAATATCCCCCCGGACAATATCCCCCCAGACAATATCCCCCCAGGACAAACCCCTGGGGGATATTGTCCGGGGGGATATTGTCCGGGGGGATATTGTCCGGGGGGATATTGTCCTAGAACCACCGGCGACATCTCTGCTTGGTTTGACTGACATTCTCACATGGGGAATTTCGAATACCTTCACCTTAGATACTAGCCTAGCCACAAGGCTCTGTTATGATTTTACTTTATTATATATAGAAGGGACTTGTGGGACTTGTGGCCTACTGTTGGCCATTTAGTTCCCACAATTGCCACACGAGTGAGATTACTGGTAACGTACTTGAAGTGAGCTCCTAGTATACCGCAGTGCCATCTATCCACAATGGAAGACATTTAAATATGGCCTGGGAGGCAGGCTACTTAGATACGTAACCACTGGTCCAAGCCTTCATCAATGAAAGCTTGAACCCTGCGCTATTTGAATACATTCATCTGCACCCTTAGGCATCGACCATTTGGTATCCTGGGGCATCTACATTTTAGGGGGGAAATAACGTGTTTTGAAAATTGGCAAAATAAACAATCTGTCCCTGAAAAATTGGAAAGTAAATAACCTGTCCCTGGAAAAAAGAAAGAAAGAATCTGATTTGGATTAATTCTTATTTCAAGTGCCAGGAAATGGCTGAAAACTCATGTTAGAGTGTCTAGACCCCTAGAGCTTCTGGCGACCTTCAGCGGGTCTTTCACTTGCAGGAGGACCATAGACAGTCCTCCACAACGCCGCACATTTATACATAGCGACCAGGCAAACCCGCCTAGCAGAAAACACACTTTCAAACCTTTTGTACCCCATGCTGCCTAAACTACGACGGATTAGGTGTAAACTTTATTGTTATTTATCACTCCAGAGGGAGGTTAAATTTTAATAAAGTACAAAGAAATAAAGTTTTTTATTTGCTCTTTCACACCTGATCCATCGTACTAAACCCCAAAGTTGTCACTCAAGGGTATTGAGTGCCAAGCTTTTCTTAGCCTGTGAAAGAAAGTCAACTGCTGTACAAGCTACAAAGACCTCTCGGAAGCTGAAGTGTATGTGCTACCCTTGGGGTTACTCGGCTTAGCATTACACCTCGGGTGTACCACATACACCACAGCCTCCTTGCGTTCAATCTATCACATAGCGTGACTGCATCTGCCATTGCCTTTTCTTGATGATCGATTAGTTTGTTCTGACGGTAAATAAGCGTGATAGGTCACACCATCCCCTCTCCGTCAGGCCTGTCCCCATAGCAGAATAGTCTAGGGTGTTGCCCCCGATGAATAGCTGTCCTGGCTCTCATCACTGCTGTGGGCGTAATTTGTGGCGCTTTGACGTGGGCACAACTCGGACAATGTTTTTTTGTGTAGGCGTGACCATCTTTGATTGCACGACACGCACTCTTGTGGCAGATTGCGTAATTAGAATGACCGTGATTGTTGGTAATAGGACTCTCGCCCTACTAAAGGTATGTGAGGAAGTGGTCGGCGACTTGGGGGGAGGGAAGATTTGTTTTAGGTCGCGTTCAACAGCTTAGGGACTTGGCAATTAAGGGGTATTTTTCCATGGTAGTTAGGTTTTCTAGACTATTAACAATAGGCTAGTCAAGATTTAGTCGCAATATGGCTGATACTTGTCATTCAATTCAATAAAATAATCCACATTTGGAAGATGTTTTTACTATTAAATTATGAAATCATGTTTTCAAGCACCTTGAATACGTAGTATCCATTTTTCAAAGTTGATTTAAACGTTTATTCGCACCAAATATATCAGTTTTAAGCAAACTGGTTCAATTCAGTTGCTACTAAATTTGCTGGCAACATCAGCCTTTGGTTCAATCATGATTATCATCAGTATTCTGTCAAGGTTGGAGCATAGAAAATACTAACTAGTATTGCCCTAGAATCATCAACATAGTATAGGCAGCCTCTGGTTGTCCAGTCCCCTTCGTATCTATGAACAATTATGTCAAGAGTTCACAAATATCACATCAAGCACCATAAACTTTGGTCTATTGTTTATTTTAGCAGGTTAGGTCACATCAGGACGTGACACCGACCTCGAACAAAGGTTATATCTTGATGTCTTTTTGAACGATCCCCGGAATTATGATCATTTATTAGCAAATTAAAGGCGCCATATTATCAACTAGCCAAATAAAGTATCTCGTGTCTCATTGTATGCATGCCATGCCATTCCCATTCTGCATGCCCAATCCTTATGTTCATCCTAAAGGTTTTGGTGAATATCTAGAGACTTTTATCGGTCTATCAATAGGTTCAATAGCATAATTAAAAATCATTATTTCGGTCAATGGAGTTCATTTAGAAGATATGTCTTTGTTTTGATTACAATGTTTATCGTCCGGCAGACTAAGTAAATATATCAAATGTTTGTTTAAATATGAGTCTTGTAGCATATCCTGTTTACAATGGCTTATCATTTATATGCTTTTTATCATGGTTTCTACATTTCGGTATCACGGCGAATTGACGCATGGATCCATATAATAGTACATGTCTATCCCGCATTTTTATTTATGCGTGTAAAAAATCAAGACTTTGTTGCAAAAAGTGGATACATTTTGTTGCAGTTTAGTAACAATCTTTCAAGTTCTCCTACCACTTTTTAAGGGCATGGTATGGTATTCGACAAGGTGAGAGTGGCATCTAAAACTTAAAAGTCATATGAAATATACCCCACATTCAGAAAACCATTACACTTTGCATAAGATATCATTGTCAGTTCCCCGTTGAAAATCTAAAATAAAAAGGGGGGCCACCCGTCATCCCGTCTATATAGGTGGTGCCAAAGTGGCACTAAATTTGCAAATTTCACGTCTGAAATTGAAAGTCCACTTAAAAAATACCGCACATTCGGAATTTCATTCAACCTTGCATAGGCGTTCATTGTCAGGTGCCATTTGAATATATAAACTCAAAAAGGGGGGTCACCATTCATGCCGTCCACATAGGTGGCACCTAAGTGGTAAACAAAGTAATTCGCAAACAGGCCAGGCACTGCGGGCGAGCACTCGAAATGTTGCCCAGACTAGGCCCTTCGCCCCTAACGAGTTGACATTCCCTTCTGTGTTGACCAAACAGTGCGGTGTAGTACCCTGGTGACCGTGTGGTCTAAGGCGTTGCCACTACCTGGGTTAGAATCACAGCCGGCGCATATGGAAAAGTTGTCAGTGACTTGGGGTTAAGCAGTGGTTTTCACCGGGTACTCCGGTTTTCTCCACCAGTTAAAACTGGCTAGTCATAAAATTAGCTGCAATGTAGCAGAAAAAGTGACGAAAAATCGAAATTCCAAATTCCTACCAGGTGTTGTAGATACTAGAACATGTACTTGTATGTATGACACCACTTGATCCTCCTATCTCTAGAGGTATTGTGTCATACTCAAACTGAGTCCTCTAATACCCTGGTGAGATAAATGGAAACTAAATTGACCACACTGGTCACCTAGACTATTTGGTGCCTGGTAACAGAAAAAACATGGCATAATATATACATATGAGAGCCTAGACATATAGGCTAAATATTGCCCTGTCAACGAACGAGCGCCAGGTAAGATGTACTGTTTAGACTACCCTACTACCAATAGATGGCAGCACCAGATCGGCCACTCTGTTGCCAATACCATATGGGGTCCAGAGTTTGATCACCGTGTTGTGTTGAGGCTATACAAAATTTCACTCAAGGAATTATGGAGTCAATACAAAGAAATTATTGAATAAAAGTGGCATCTCCTCAACGAAGATCTATCATCTCTGAAACACTTGGTATATTGTGTTTCAATTTTTTGACATAAGTAGAAATTTAAACCAAAAAGATGTTTTGTGTATGAATAATAACTGTGTATAATCAAATGCATCTCGCTATTTTCTGTAAAACATAATATTCATCTTTAATCATGAAACAGCAACGATAGCTTAGCTCTTCAATGTGGCCAATGACACATCATTTAGGCATTGACCATTAGATATCCAGAGGGGGGGGGGGGGGGCGTGTATAGAATTGAAAAAAATAATCGTGCCCTGAAATTCTTTGAAAAAAATAATTGAGCTCTGACTCCATGAAAAAAATAATTGGGCACCGGCCAGACGACCCTGCTCGCCAAAGAAAAAAGGGTCTCAGATAAGAATGAGAATGCATCTCAGAGCATCTAGAACCCTCTGGCTTATGGGGGCCTTCAGCGGCCCCCAGATCCCCGGCCGCAATGACATTGTGCCACAGACAGACAGGCCTGCACACCAAGAAAGGGTAAAAAAGGTAGATTGTTTTCTCAAAACAGGAAGAATTTTCATCTGGAATAACTCATTTAGGGCTCAGATATGGCTTAGAATGCATCTCAGAGCATCTAGAACCCTCTAGCTTTTCACAGACCCCCAGCCGCAATGGCGCTGCACCACTGGCGCGCGGCCCTGCACACCAAAAAAGGGGGGAAAATGGTAAATTGTTTTCTCAAAACAACGAATTTTCATTTGGAATCACTCATTTGGGCCTCAGATACGGCTGATAATGCATCTCAGAGCATCTAGAACCCTCTGGCTTCCGGTGGCTGCATTGGCAGCGGCGGACGGCCCCATGTGCGCCAATGGCATATGGACTTGGACACCTTATGTCCCTTAAAGTGATGAAAAAAAATGAGCCCTCAAAATCTGCGAAAAAAATAATTGAGCCCTGTCTATACACGCCCCCCCTGGATATCTAATGGTCAATGCCTTACTGAACACGATATATATTTTTGAGAACATTTGATTTATACTTTTATTCAAATATATGCTTTTTTATAGCGAGCGAAGCTCGAAAGGCCGTAGGCCTTTCGCGAAGCCTCGCAATCCGTCAATTGAGCGTGTGTGTATATGAGTGTATATGACGTCACTATCACTATAAGAAATACATACACGGACCCAGAAAGTTGTCACCGTCCCACGTGCGGGACAACAATATCGTCCAACGTGCGAGGCAACGTGCGGACGACTTCCGTTCTGGAGGAATCTTTAGTAGGTTAAGTAACGACCGATTTCATTGGTCGACAATGACGTAATGTGCAGTACAACAATACCAAACACTTACATTTCATCCCATTGGATGAAATGCATGAATGCACGTGCGTGAATGAAAGTGGCCGCTTCTACATGTATATCCACGTTAAAACTTAATTTCTCGCCCGTCCGTGGCTCAATTCTAATGCAGTTTAGATTGTCAATCAAAATGTGCCAACTTACTTCCCCTGTACTTATCATTTACATTGCTGTTAAACCCTGTATGTTATATTTTGAATTGTTATTTTGTAGTCGGCCAAGAGCCCTGGCAGCTCGTGTTTACTATGTAAAATTATTACCGACTTGAAATAAAGATTATCTATCTATCTATAATTCTAATGCAGTTTAGAACCGCCTGAATTCATTCTACTGACCATTGCGGTTTAGATCGATAGAACCGCCAGAATTCATTGTACTGGCCATTGAATTCTCGTCAAAATCAGTTGCGAAATATGAATGAAAGTGGCCGCTACTACATGTATATCCACGTTAAAACTGAATTTCTCCGTCGCCCGTCCGTGGCTCAATTCTCGGCTCGCTTCCTGGCCATACCACGCCGTGGCCGCTACTATATCCAAGTTAAAACTGAATTTCTCGCCTGTCCGTGGGTCAATTTTAATGCGGTTTAGATCGATAGAACCGCCAGAATTCATTCTACTGGCCATTGCATTATCGTCAAAATCAGCTGCGAAATATAAATTTTAAGACAGTTTAAAATTGTAATGTTTTGTATGCCATTAATTTACGGTCAATCAATGCTGTATTTTGGTCAGACGTAAAAAAAAAATGATCATCCAAAGCTTCGCTCGCTTCCTGGCCATGCCAGCGTCATATTATTTCAATTATCGTTTACGTTGAATCAGAGGAATGGTCGCTCGTTTAAAAATTAATAGCGAGCGAAGCTCGAAAGGCCGTAGGCCTTTCGCGAAGCCTCGCAATCCCTCAATTGCGCGTGTGTGTGTGTGTGTGTATATGACGTCACTATCACTATAAGAAATACATACACGGACCGAGAAAGTTGTCACCGTCCCACGTGCGGGACAACAATATCGTCCAACGTGCGGACGACTTCCTTTCTGGAGGATTTCTTTAGGCGTTAAGTAACGACCGATTTCATTGGTCGACAATGACGTAATGTGCAGTACAACAATACCAAACACTTACATTTCATCCCATTGGATGAAATGCATGAATGCACGTGCGTGAATGAAAGTGGCCGCTTCTACATGTATATCCACGTTAAAACTAAGTTAATTTCTCGCCCGTCCGTGGCTCAATTCTAATGCAGTTTAGAACCGCCTGAATTCATTCTACTGACCATTGCGGTTTAGATCGATAGAACCGCCAGAATTCATTGTACTGGCCATTGAATTCTCGTCAAAATCAGTTGCCGTGCGAAATATGAATGCAATTCAATTCTAATGCAGTTTAGAACCGACTGAATTCATTCTACTGACCATTGCGGTTTAGATCGATAGAACCGCCAGAATTCATTGTACTGGCCATTGAATTCTCGTCAAAATCAGTTGCGAAATATGAATGAAAGTGGCCGCTACTACATGTATATCATGACGTTAAGACTGAATTTCTCGCCCGTCCGTGGCTCAATTCTCGGCTCAGTCGCTTCCTGGCCATACCAAGCCGTGGCCACTACTATATCCAAGTTAAAACTGAATTTCTCGCCTGTCCGTGGGTCAATTTTAATGCGGTTTAGATCGATAGAACCGCCAGAATTCATTCTACTGGCCATTGGATTCTCGTCAAAATCAGTTGCGAAATATAAATTTTAAGACAGTTTAAAATCGTAATGTTTTGTATGCCATTAATTTCAATGCTGTATTTTGGTCAAAAGTAAAAAAAAAATGATATAATCCAAAGCTTCGCTCGCTTCCTGGCCATGCTACCATACCCACGTTAAAACTTAATTTCTCGCCTGTCCGTGGGTCAATTTTGATGCGGTTTAAATCGTTAGAACCGCCAGAATTCATTCTACTGGCCATTGAATTCTCGTTAAAATCGGTTGCGAAATGTAAGTTTTGCGAGTTTGAAATCGTAATAATTTGTATGCCATTAATTTACGGTCAATCAATGCTGTACATGTACGATGGTGCAAGTGTGAACGGCAGAAAAAAAAATCTATTTTTTTCTCAACTGTTTTTCCAAAAAGAATTTCCACCGTTTTCCAAAAACAGAAGAATTTTTTTTTTGAATATTTTGTCGCCTCTTTTTGTGCAAACTGATTATCTGTCTTCCTTTAGCACTTTCAAGGGAGCACTCATTATTTGAATTTAATGGTATGTGGTGACCAATATGGCATGTAAAAGTGGACAAAAAGACATTTTTTAATATTCATAATTAATATTGAATATTCATAAATGAATAAGGAATTTTGGTCAGAATTAAAATAAAAATCTAAACCCAAAGCTTCGCTCGCTTCCTGGCCATGCCAGCGTCATATTAGCTCGCGTAGTGAGTCGGCCGAAGGCCGGCTCAGCGTAGCGAGCATTTACGGTATAGGATGTCAACAATGCCATTGTCAATCATGAATGGAAGTACATACTGAGGCCTGAAAAACGGTGTCCGCACTTCCGTCAACACTTCTGTCTGTTCGTCTCTTATCTCGCTCGCTCGATAACCTCGCGGGAAATGAGCATAACTGTTTGCTTTAAGAGCACATTTTGCCGCCAGATCGTTTCATGTTTTAAATATTTCTTAATCAAATAATAAATTTGGATTGTTTCCTTTAAATTGTGTCAAAATAGCGTCTTGGTCGCCGACTATCGTGCAACACACGCCGAACTATGCAACAACTGAAACATACATGCTCACGTGCGACAAATGCTGACGTATTGAAATGACGTCATGTTACGATGGAATTCCGCGTATTCCAAAGTCGTAACTTCGATGTTCACGGTAAAAATGACTTTACTCATCTTTCCGTGAATCGATTTCAATGCAGTTTAAATTGCTACAACCGCCACAAATAATTCTACATGTCTCTTAATTCTAGATGAAATCTGTCGTGAAATGACGGTTTTGCAACAGGTTGAAGTCGTAGTAAATTTATGCCATATTTTCGGTCAATCGCTACGCATACTGTGTGTGGTTATTGCACAAATATGAAGCTCATATGAAGGGGCTTCCTATATGTTTCAGCGAAGTTTAAGTAAGGAATGACGTCACGGATAACAATAACAAACACTTTGTGACTGCATTTGAAGGGGAATGCAGAAATATCATCGAGCTGCGCGAGCATTTAAAGCTTTGCTTTCTCATCATATTACCATGAAGGTTCCCTGACAAGAATGCTATATAGGAACACGAAACTTATGACATGAGGTGAATTATTTTTGGCCCTTTGGAACGAGTCTCGGCGAGTTCCTTTCGTTCCTATCTTAGACCAATTGTGGTTGCTCATCTAAGGTTCCTATAGCTCTCGGGTTCGGAACCAAATTCAGACACTTTGAATAAAGATTATAATGAACAGGAAATTCCACAGCGAGCACTTGGCAACTTGACTTGGTCCATCACGCGAATATCAATGAGGCAACAACAATGGCGCGTGCTTACCATTGTCCACGTTTCGCACGATAATTAAATTATTGGGCTGTAACCTTAGATATATCGGAATCGTAATTGCGAAAAAAAAATATTCAAGAAATTTGATACATTAAAACCACTTTAAAGTATACTGAGGATATATTAAAAGAGTTTTAGATTGAAGCACGTATTGCACTATGCATACTTCGATTTAAGGGATACAAGTTTTACCTTTACAAATGTATTTCATGAATTGTTTTTAGAATCCAACCTGTGCACCAGACTATTGTCGTGAACGGTTTCTATGATCATTAGCTCTTACTAGCCGAAATGTCTACATACCATCGAAGCTAGCCTAAATTTCTAGGCTGTCATGTCATTTGTATTTTTCTGTCAACAAGTTTTTTTTCTTACCGGACACCAATTGGTCTAGGTGGCCAGAGTTGCCAAATTAGTTCACATTTATCTCACTAGGTGAATAGTTTGAGTAAATCTCCAAGTAGTGGCATCTATCTTATATTGCTGGTACTACGCTACGCTACCTGGTTAACACAGACTCGGAAGGGAATGTCAACTTTTAGGGATTACTAGCCCAGTCTAAACCGAGTTGAGAATACACACTAGAGATATCTATACCTAAATCTATAAATAAATCAATTCTCCCTGCATATACACACACACATTCTTTACAATTCAAACTTACGTGGACAGTGCTCATAAAGTACCTCTTTAACACCATAATGCCTTTGACTAAAAGAAAGTGCTTATTTGGTTTGTCTTTGAATACCTTACGCGACGTTGCAAGCCGATGTGCCATAAAGTAAGCATTTATGGAATCCCATAAATCATTTATGGAATTCCATAATTAATAAATGTATTCATGGAATTCCATAAATGATTTATGGAATTCCATAAATTATTTATGGAATTCAATAATTGATATAAATGTATTTATGGAATTCCATAGATCATTTATGGAATTCAATAAATACCATTTATTTATGGAATTCCATAAATCATTTATTGAATTCCATAAATACATTCATTAATTATTGAATTCCATAAATGATTTATGGGATTCCCTAAATCATTAATGGAATTCCATAAATACCATTCATTTATGGAATTCCATTGATGATTTATGGAATTCCATAAATCATTTATGGAATTCCATAAATGCTTACTTTAGGCATAGGCCCTTGCAACAGTCTGAAAAAAAAATGAAAATAAAGATATATTGTGGTGTTTACGTTGATTACTGTTCGCTCTTTAGTCAGTTTGGGGGGGGGGGGGGGGGCGTGACAACAGTAATCAACTTAAACACCACAATAAATCTTTATTTTCATTTTTTCAGACTGTTGCAAGGGCCTGTGCTTTAGGGCACTTCGGGCTGCCAAAGAGCACAGACATATAGGCCGAATAAGTGAAAGTACAATGAAACGAACGCATCCGTAAGTTCGAGTTGCTAGGCTGCATGATGCTGGTTGTCAAGTTTCTTCAAACTTTTCTTGATGATTTTTATTTGAATCATCTAAGAAAAGTGTCATAATTTCAAAGGGTAAATGCTTCTCTTTTATAATTATTACTTCAAGATACATTTTGGCAAATATGTATCATATCTGTGGCACATGTAACCACTTAAACGTGTTTATTTCTGCAACTATGTTTCATATATGTGACAGCTGATTAGCCATTGCATTAGGATCATATAGTTGGAGCGCCGCTGGAGCACAGGTAGCTAGAGCTCAGGTACATGGCCGTTGTTTACTATATGCTGTCTATTGGTTGTTCAACTAATGAGGACGATGATGGGAATCATTAAATTAAGTCCACTCGTACCCAGGTTAATCATGATGTGTATCCATACCAACTCGCACTCAAGCCTACTGACTTTTGGGGGTCAAAATAAGTTATCCAATGTACAAGAAATGAAGAATAACACATACCAACCCTATATATTGACATAACAAGACAAAGCTTGCTTCTTTACATAATTCAATGTGCTTATTCCTTATTGTCTTGTATGAGGGAACTTTTTTGAAATGTTTCCTTTATATAGACTAAACAAAAACAGACCATTTTACACAATACAACTGTGTGTCATTTTGCCAAAATCTGGTGTTTTGGGAGTCAAAATGACCTGAGTTAGGCGCTCTGCCACTATTAGTTTACTATATATACTGGGGGTTAAGTTTGATGTCTCTCAAACTAGATGGCAGCACAGATTTCATGAGTTGCTGTTTGTTTTAAACCATAGACAGTTCAAGTGTGTACCCCTTGAGTTTTAATTCAGAACTAATCCTGGAGTGAAATCGACTCAGGATAGATCAGTGAGAATAAGGAAAGAGCCAGTTAACACAGACTTTTAGCAAGTCTAGGTAATTCACTGGTTCCAGTTATAATTCGGAACATCATGGTTTCCTCCTGCATATTCTTTTTTTACAAATACAAATACAAAAATTCTTTTTTTCTACTTTGTGTGATTCTTCTTCTGTGAAGTTGCCAGGGTAGGTTTTTGTCTCCATGACTGTTCTCCACTCCTGCCTCTTATAAAGTATTACTGTAAGCAATTGACACTCACGTTTCTCCTTAGTGCGATCTGGGAGTAGTAGACAGGGAGTGGGCACTGTGCATGCGTCATCAAATTTCGCTGCCTCACACCACTATGAGTCATAGATAACATGTGTACCCCATGATTGACTGCCTGCTGGTTTCACAGGCCCTGGGTCAGACTGAAATTGCCACAAAACCAATCACGTGACCAATACTTCCCCAGGCTACACCGCGTAACCCGAGGCGCACATACCCTAGGTACTAGCATGCTGTGCCTATGGGGTTGCGGATCAAAGGGATGTATTTCTCTGGTGCGATGATCTTCATTTTTCAGCTCACCTGCAATCTCAATAACCAAATGCATGTGTTATCAAAATTGGTATTAACATGTTTCAATGCATTTTGGTCTATTCAGAAAGCATAATGTACAGATCCTTCTACTAGGTGGGCAAACGGCTTGGCTTCCCTGCCTATCCCCTAGCAAACGACTTTGAGTTAACCTTAGGCTTAAAAAAAGTTATTTGTTTCCTGTAACCCTACCCTAACAAGTGTTTATTCAAAAAAATCCCTACCCTAAAGTTTTTTCCGCCGTCCTTACTCCAAATCAACGTAAAACATGCATAAAATACACATTTTTGACCAAAAAAATAATGCAAAAAATATTTTTTTACCGACCTACCTACCCTATTTTCTTTCAGACCATTACAGCAAAATAAACATTATTTTTTTCTTGGCCTCAGTACAATAAGTTGACCTGTTTCCAATGAAACTTCCTGTTGATCGTAATGTACATTGGCCATGCAGTGAAGCATGATAAATAAGCTACTTAGGTGGTTTAGTGAGGTTCATTCATAGGTAGATTATAGATTTGGTATACCCACCCGGCATCGCCACATTTTCATCATACTCACAGTGAAAGTCCTATGGTGCACAGCTTGAGCTTGAATTGAAGAACTCATAACTCGTAAGTAACAATACTTGCAGGTCATGTATTATCATCACCATCATCATTATAATTATCATTATAATCATCCACATCATCATGATAATCCACGTCATTATCAACTTCATTATCATTGATGTCATTGTTACATCATCATAATTGACATCCTATGAAATACATGTTACATATGTTAAAATATATACTCCCTTTTCACATCTCTGTGATCAGTTGGATGACTTACATTAAATTGTTTTGGAATTGGAATTTTCTTTATAATCATTTTATCTTCATATTAAGGCTAAATCATGACTAGCTAGTTATTGTTAGGATTGTAAACAGGTGTAGTCATAGAAGTCTAGTGAGTAAGTAGCATTTGCCTTGAGTCACATGCCTTGATTCTAACCTGAACACTGGACCTTTGGCAGTGGTGACAGATGGCAAATTATTGCAACTTGTTGAGAAGTGTTCAATTACATGTATTAATTAGGTTATCAGGGCAGCCTCATAGTGTAGGTTCAGATGAAATGAGATGTGATAGGTGGATGAGAAATGTATTAAGTGTATCTGTTTTGTGGGATGTATGCACATACTCAGTGTAGTGACTTGTTGATATGACACGTGCTGCCACCTATCTATGTACTTTGTGTAAGCTGACCCATCCAGCCTCGTTCTATTACAACAATAAAGACCTCTTGCCACGAGAACCTCAACAGAGTCAGTATTTATTTTACATTTTGTCCTTTGAGAGGAAGTTGTATCACATCATATTCTTTTCTACAGTTTTAGGAAAAACTCCATCCTCTACGGTGTGGCAGAAAAAAGTAGTGCTCTATATAGACTACTTCACGCATAATGAGAAGGAGTAAGTCGTCCCAACAAGCCCCCAAAACAACTGAGTTCTTTGATGCGCTTCGAGATGGGAATGTCAGAAGGGTCAGAGCTCTTCTCCAAAAGGAGGCTGTGGATGTAAATGTGGTGGACCAAAGAAACTCTCTGCGGAATACAGCTCTGATTATTGCTTGTGCCAGGAATAACACAGATATGGTTGTGGCACTCAGCAAAGCCAAAAATAGAAAATTAAACGTCAATCACGAAAACATTGATGGAAAAAGAGCAATTTGGTAAGTTTGTAATTTCATTGTTGGACAAGTATAGTTTTTCATGGGCCTTTGTAAGAAATAAGTGCAATTGTCCATTAGCCCTTTCAATGCTGAGGCCTCCAAAGCACAAGAACGCAAAGATTTTTGAAAAAACATCTAAACCCTGTCATGTTGGTATTCATTTGATAGCTCTCGCTAGTGCTGAGTACTCTCAAATGAGTACCCATAAGGCCATGTGCCAGGGTATCACTCATGTTTTTTCACTTCATTTGCTATTGGCCAAATAAGCCACCACGACCATGAGGGTCAGTATTCAATGCAAGGGTTCTGGGGCCAGTTTCTCGTATCGTAAATTACGATTTTCATTGTTGAAAATCGTAATTTACGATTTTTCTGTTTCTCGAAGCTGAGCCGTTCGTAAATATTTACGAAAATCGCGTAAAATTTACGAGGACCTCAGAGGTCATCGTAAATTTACGAATGACGTTTTTGGACCCTTGTTGCATGGCAACGTGAGGTAATCTCACGCACCTACACGGGCACTTGACCACACGACCATCAGGGCAGGCCCGTGATTTGTAAATATTTACATATAAGTTATCAATATTTATAAATAACCTGTGTATGTTAATATATGTTTAATTAATATATACACGTGCATAAATATTAATCATTTATTTATGGATAATTGTTTAAATATAATAAAATAAATGGTTTCTGAATATTCATTAGATCTTATAATTATTTACGAATCAATAAAAAAATACAATCATTCATAAGTAATGTATAGATACTTTTGATTTTGAAATGTCTATAAGTTATATCTATATATCGTTTATTAATATCAAAACATGCGACAAGTACGATGCATCATCAAGTGTGAATGAGCAAATAAAAAAGAAAAAAGAAAAAGGGGAGAAATAAAGTTCTAACTTTTCTCCTCAAAAAAACGGCCGTGAAAATGACTGTTTGCTTGACTCGTTTTCGTAGTAAAGGTAGCCTAATAATTTGCGAAATTCGCAATATAGACCACGTACGTGTATATCATGGAATATCATTTATACAAAGTAAAACGACCATATCAATAATGGAAACATGTATTTATTCGTATGTATATCTAACATCTATCTATCTGTCTATCTGTATGTATGTATGCATGTATGTATGTATGTATGTATGTATGCATATATATATATATGTATGTATGTATGTATGTATCTATCTATCTATATGTCTGTCGGTCTGTACACGTATATCTATCTATCGTTTTATTTTCTCTCCCCCCAAAAATGGACGTGAATATAAAAGGTATTTTTAAAATTTCCTCTCCACCCCAAAAGTCGTGAAAATTGTTTTTCTTTATTTTCTCACTCATAAAAAAGGGTAGTGAAAATAAAAATTTCTTTATTTTCTCTCCCAAAACAACAGTCGTGAATATATATATATATTTTTTAAATTTTCCCTTCCCTTAAAACGGTCGTGAAAATAGAAGTGTTTTATTTAATTTCTCTCTCCCCCCCCCCCCCCCCCTCAAAAAAAAAAAGTTTGAAAATAAATGCTCTTTCACACTTGGTCCATCGCAGACAAGCCAAAAAGCACTATCTAACCCGGGAATTTTTCGCAAACACATGACCAATGTGCGCTTTTATATATTTCACTTGAACTTTTCTTGATACAAATTGTATTTAAAGCCCTAGTAAACTTAATTTAGAAAAAAATGTCTATTAATTTGTCATGGTTTTAACTATTGCTATAAGGGCATGTCTAGTTGATTATCTGTTTCCCATGTCCCGACCAACCCTATTTTTGGGCCCGACCCTAAAAAAAAAAAATTTTTTTTTTTACTTTCCGACCGACCCTGTCCAGAGGAGCTTTTTTTCTTCTGAGAACTGCATTTTGAATGAAATAAATAAAAAAAAGTCTGAATAATTTGTAAGAAATCCATTTATGATTTTGAAAGTACCATCAGTTCAGGGTACAAAAAACTGAGATTTTAGTCTATTTTGACATCGTTTATTTATAATGGAGCCTGCGAATTCAACATTTTTCAAATCTGCACAATTTTCTGTATGAACAAGCTGAAGAATAATACAAAGGGAAATGTGTCTCATGAACATCATGTACACATATTTGTACTTCTTGCCATGGCATTGGCAGCATTTCTGTCACAAATAAAGAAATTTCATACCCTATTATAGGTACTTCTGCCTTTTTTTTCCTTTTTTTTTTACCCGACCGACCGACCCTAATTTTCAGTACCTTGGACATGGGAAACAGATAATCAACTAGACGTGCCCTAAGGGCTAATATAGTAGTGCAACCATGATACAATATTGATACATAAATGCATACATTGACTGTGCTCCGCCACTAAGATATTCGGACACCCCTAATTCTGCTTAGGCTATTCCAGAAAGAGGAACAAAGGGGGGGGGGGGGGGGGGATTTGAGTTTATTGTTGAATAATGGTTGTCTAATACAGCCCCTCTCAGAAAAAGTAATAATTATACTTCCTCGGTTTTCCCCGATAATTAATAACCGTTAACCATTTAAGCAGTTAATTTGAACGACGAACAATACTGCATAAAAACGCAATTTATCTACCCTTTTCACGCACACATATGGTAGTATGTCCATGTTTTATTATGGAATATTTTGTTGCCTTTGTACGCAGGGCGGAAAGGTAATCGCTGTATCCTTCAATAGTACGCTACGGCGGGATAAATGCCCCATCCATCCCTGACGTTCATGTCACTGATGCCACTCCCATAGTGAGTGGCATACGCAACAATATGACTATGTACGCTACAATAGGACTATATGCGCAACAAAAGGACGTCACAACAATATTTTACCGTAAATGACGTCATCAATTACGAAATTTCGAATTCATTTACGAAGAGCTTCGAGAAACACAATAACTGATCTTCGTAAAAATGTTCCTAAATTTACGAATCGTAAATTACGAACGATTCGTACTTTACGATACGAGAAACAGGCCCCTGGTCGCAACCAGATATAGTATTTACTTTTATCAAGAATATTAATTAATCATACAATCTACAGTAATCAAAGGCTTCTTAGCTAGGCCTCAACGCTAACTCACTGGCCCGGCAGGACCACTAAGACATAGGATCTACTGGTCTTGCAAAAATAATGTACTGGTCTTACAAATTTTTCTTTTAAATATCAATTATATGATGCTTTAATATGTGTTTATTTACAGGTGTTTCTTGACATAAGAAGAAAAACATTGCATGAAATTCACAGAAGACATTCATTTTTATTTATTTCATCTTCATTGATTTCAAAAATAAGCTCTTACATTTACAAATGTCATGTATAAAAACAATTTAAGAAATATCTGAATGTAATATTCAATATGCTTTATGTTAATGAAGTGTACCATAACCGTCTCAGGCATTTGATGTGCCAAAAAATGTACACACAAATAATATCCTGTAGGACCAGCTGGCTCCAAGCTGTTTTTGAAAATTTTACTGGCCTGGGACTAGCGGTTCACCATAAGTGTGTCGAGCCCTGTTAGCATAAAAGTCCTGGAGCATCGATGGGCAGACTGTCTAGGACAACAGTTTTGGTGGCAGACTTGTGCCAGCTGGTCAAGAATTATCACCATTGCCAATGATAAAGATGTGGATCAATCAAAAGACACTTGATGTAGCTCACGTGTTTGAAGTGAAATATACATCAAACATATTACATAGTTTATACATCTTTTGAAAAGCTTCTAAGAATTTATTTGTGCTTTTAAAATTTAGTTGGCCTATTGCACATTTTCAAAGGGCTCTGTAGGGCTTTAATAGGCTTCTGAGAATTTTGCAGCATTTCTTTGTGCTTAATTGAGTTGGTCTATTGCAAATTTTCAAATGGCTCTTTAGGGCTTTAATAGAAATGGCTACTATTTATTTTTCTATATTTCAAAGGTGGGCTACTAGACACTGCAATGAGAAAGTAGCAGCCATTTTGCTTGAGCGTGAGTGTGATGTTAACTTCATTGACAAGGAGACTGGTTGCACCCCTCTCTATGAGGCTCTGCTGATGAACAGCGCTTCCCTCTGTCGCCTGCTGGTACATGCCGGAGCTGATGTCAACCTACGCAAGCTGGGACTGCAAGACATCGGAGAAGCACCTCTACACAAGTAAGGAGGGAGAGAGAGAGAGAGAGAGAGAGAGAGAGAGAGAGAGAGAGAGAGAGAGAGAGAGAGAGAGAGAGAGAGAGAGAGAGAGAGAGAGAGAGAGAGGAGAGAGAGAGAGAGAGAGAGAGAGAGAGAGAGAGAGGAGGGAGGGAGGGAGGGAGGGAGGGAGGGAGGGAGGGAGGGAGGGAGGGAGGGAGGGAGGGAGGGAGGGAGGGAGGGAGAGAGAGAGAGAGAGAGAGAGAGAGAGAGAGAGAGAGAGAGAGAGAGAGAGAGAGAGAGAGAGAGGAGAGAGAGAGAGAGGAGAGAGAGGATGGGGGGGAAGATCGAGAGGGGGGGGATGACTGTTTCTTCTCGATTTTCTGTTTTACTCTGTTTGGATCAAAGAAGCATACTCTATTCAGAATTTTTTGCCAAAACATTTGTTTTCCCTTAATAGACAGTTAAAATGAAAACTTGTGAATTCATTCTTTAACTCTCTGTTTACTGAGAAAGGTGGTCTCACTTTTTATTGATGTATCTGTATTTCATTGTGTTAACTGTCCCATTGTGTTATTATTTTTTCATCTGATTTTAAATGAATAATTTAAAGGCAGCTCCCCATATTATAACTCAGATATGACTTAGAGAAGGGCCATGATGCAGCCTTACTTTTTCTTAAAGCAATCACTTCAATCATTGATTTCTTATACATGTACTTCTCTGTTTTATTTGTCAGGGCCGTTCAAATGGGCAATTTGGAGATTGTGGATTTGTTTGCCAACTCTCTGTGTAACTTAGAGGCACGAACGGAGGATGGCTTCACTGCGCTCCACTATGCTGTATCCTACCGCAGGTACGCTATCACCAAGTACCTCCTCTCGATCAAGAGTGACCTCCATGCGGCGACCAATCACGGCGCAACCTGTATGACGATGGCTATACAGCAGCACAATCCCGTCATGTGTAGGATATTGATTGAAAACGGCTACGAGATGGATCGAGAATACGCCTGGCAAGAGCGCCCCCTACAACAGGCCATACGGGTGCATAGCGAAGAGTGCGCCATGACGCTTGTTCACATGGGGTGCTCCTTGACGATGCCTGGCAACGGGACGTCATATTTCTCCCATGCCTGCGAGGAAGGTTTGCTCCAACTGGCAAGACTACTTTGCGACATCAAGCCAGACTACTTAAACGAGGATTGGATACGGACAAAGACTATTCCCTTAGCACTGTACAAGGAACCTGATTTCTGTGAAGTTCTCTATGAATTAGCATCAAAGCCACGCCTCCTATTCATTCTCTGCAGAGCCCGCATTTTCAAGTGCATTGGAAAGCACTCGCCAGGAAAAATCAAAACCCTTCCTTTACCTAACCGCATGAAAACATTTATCTCTTGTACCGAGTATTTTCCTAAAGATTTTTACAAGGAGATGACACTGGATGATCCCGGTTGTCCGTTTGACTGTCTTACTTTATGCAATCTTTCTGACTGTCCAGATATTGATATCAGCTCATCAGATAGTGGGAGTTAGTCCGACTCACCAAACAGCCGTCTTTAACCCATTCATGTGATGATTATGATCTGCTTGATAGGTGTCGTCTGGACCTCTGATACTTCTGAAAATAACTTTGGAATTCAGTGTAGATTCACAAAATATTTGAAGGAGAATTGTGGATCTAGTTCTGATGAATATAGCTACTTAAAATACTTTACATCATATACTTTTTTTCAGAGAGAAATCACCAAAATTTCAGTTTGGGGTGGAACATGCCTGAATTGGTTAACCCATTCATACTTGTCACTGCCAAAAAGCATTCCTATTCAAGGATTTTTATCTTACAAAAGCATCTTCTGGAAAATATTTGAATCAGGAATTTTGCATTGAACTTCACTAACAATTCTCCTGAAAATATGTTTAAATTCTTTAAATCCCTGCATCATTTATTTCTTCCAAAAAAAATGATTGTTCAATGTTTACCAATGTTTTATTTGCATCATTACCAAACTATTTTCTTAAGTATCAAAGATTGGTTATCCAGACAGCATTTTTCATAGATAACATTTAGCAAGAAAATAAGATCAAAGATATGCCATAGCTTGCTACTGAAATTAAAAAACAATAACAAAAAAAAAAACAACGGCATTGCCAACCGGATGCACAAAACACACTCTAATAATTGTTAATGAACATTTGCCTAGAGAGCTACTGTTCCTTCCAAGGGACCAATTGATAAGGGAGTACATCGTAAAGACCTCATATCATCCCTTATTTGTGAATAATATTTATATTGATATTTTCTACAGCTTTTAACATGTATATTTATGTAGCCATTCGGCCGCCAAACAGAGGAAAGTTGCTGTGGATTATTTAATCAAGAGACCACATGATCAGTGAGCATGTAATATTTTCTTGTAAACAGCATTGAAGATGATGTTTTCTAAAGCTTGGAACCTGTGTATGTATGTTGTAGGCATGCTGCTAAAGAGAGGAAAGTTGCTGCCGCCTATTTTCTGCTGCCAATGGGCCACTCTATCAGATGATCTTCTCTGTGACCTAAGGGTTACCCGTCTTAGCCCTCAAGTCTGTGATATTGGGTTTGATACCTGCTACAGGTTGACTTGGTTGCTTTACAAACATTATGTTGCCAGTTGGCCACTCTATATGATATATCTTCTCTGTGACCTAAGGGTTACACATCTTAGGCCTCAAGTCTGTGATACTGTAAATCACTTAAATATGGCGTGAACATTATATAGCGCAATTACGGTACTGCCCTGGATAGCGTGATCTAAGTATAGCGGTAAACGGGAACAGCAGCAGCAAGTTCAATTAAGAATTTAATAAAGACGGGGATTTTATAATAGCGCATATGCGCAGAGCGCTATTGTCGCTATCTTATTGTTCCCGCTATACTTAAGTTATTTAAAGTATTGGGTTTGACACCTGCCACAGGTTGGCTTGGTTGCTTCACAAACATGTGGCATTATGAAGGGCTGTCTATGGTGCCCCATGGGACTGAGAATCTCTGTAGTAGTATTTTTTTAGAAATTACCAGGTTCAATGGTCCTTTCTTATTATGATATGATATTAACTGTTTGAAGCGATGCAAATCCTAGCAAACTAACAAAAAACAAACAAACCCTATGATATTAAAGTCTTCTGGCTGTGATTGGTAACTATCAATTGTGTGACTAACTACTTGTTAATGCATCAAGTGGATATTGTGATATGTGTATATGGTAAATGGTATTCTATTGAGGGAGAGTATTCTTTCCAACAGTTGTCATTTAGTGAATTGACAAGATTGAAACATTTTGAATAGCCTAAGATTTATACTTGTCTGAAAGATCTGGATTGGTTTAGCTATATTTTGATATGTCATCTCTAATTCATAAAAAATATTTCATATGAGAAGAATGGTCTGACTAAATGAATATTGTATTTTTACAGTGTATTTAATTGTATTACATTGCCTATGCATTATTACTAAGAGTAAGCCTTTCTTTTCACATCCCATAATTTCTATTGTCACAAAGGTATGTATGGTATACTGTATTTTTAAAATGGACACAACAAGTTACATCTGAAATTATGCTTTTTCTGCATATACACCTTTTCATAACTCCAGAAATGTTACGTTTAGAAGTTCCAAAATTAGAGTAGATAATCATTGTACAATGAGAACTCAAAGATATGTGAACCGGCCCCTTTGGACCATGGCAGAAGTGTTGACATAATAAGGAGTTGATCATATCTCAGGGATATTTTTCTCAGTGTATAAGGTACAAATGGGACTGTAAAATTTTGTTTTAAAATAAAGTGTTCAAATAACCTAGGTGTTCACAATAAGAGGTTTCACAGTATGCATGTTTATTATTTGAACTTTGAATACACCTCTTGATAAAAAAGTTGAAATATGTTTAGAGGAAGTACGTTTTAAGCAGCTTTAAGGGTACTTAGAGAGGAAGTGGTCTTTCAGTTGCCAGCAAGGAATCTAAGCTTATTAACACTTATGCTGCTGTTGACTAATTTGGCCAATACAAAATGATGCAAAAAACCTGACAAATGACTGAAACCCTGGCACATGGTTACTCATCTGAAAGTACTCAGCAAGAGCTATTCAATGAATACCAATATGATAAGGTTTAGATGGGTCTTCAAAAAACATTGCATCCTTGTGCTTTGGACGAAGTAGCCTCATCATTGGAAGGGTTAAGTTATGCTTCATGTTCCACTTTAACCCATATCCTGCTGGTGGCTAATTTGGCCAATACAAAATGATGCAAAAAAACTGAAAAATGACTGAAACCCGGGCACATGGGTATTCATCTGAAGGTACTCAGTGATTGCTATTCAATGAGTACCAACATGACAGTGTTTAAATGGTTTTCAAAAAATAATTTGCGTTCTTGTATATTAGACGAATGTTGCCTCAGCATGGGAAGGGTTAAGATTGATTATCACCAGAATCTTTCTATTTGGATATAAATAAAGATAATACATGCATTCACTTAATATTTCATTTGTAAGTTAAGTTCTGATGAAGAGGTCTACCTTGAATATCTTACAAAATACATTTTTTAGTGATATCAGCAAAATTGTCAGGCCTTGTTATGGTGCTACCGGCATGAATACTAGTAGTTGAACAGGAAGGGAGTCATATTCAAGCACACCAAGTGTTGGAGGGCAGCTGTTTAACCCTTCCAATGCTGAGGCTACTTTCGTCCAATGCACAAGATTGCAAAGATTTTTGAAAAACATCTAAACCATGTCACTGGCAACTAACTTTCTCACATGTCCCGTGTGGGATTCAAACCCGGACAGTGGTGAGAGACAGGTAGAAGTCTGTGGCAATGCCTTAGACCACACAACCATCAGGGCAGGCCCCTTGTTATTGACAATTTTATATGCATTGTTCTTTGTATTTCCATTCAAACTCTTTATGTATCCAGATTATCCAGCTTATCTAGCTTACGCATGCATTGGCCGCATGATATGCTGCTATGTTTTGTTGTTGTTGTTCATGACGTGTTGCGAGTAAAGGTCATTTAGCATTCACCCTTACGCTGCTGGTGGCTAATTTGGCCAATACAAAATCATGCAAAAAACCTGAACAATTACTGAAACCCTGAAACATGGGTACTCATCTGAGAGTACTCAACGAGATCGATCCAGTGAATACCAACATGACAAGGTTTAGATGGTTTTCAAACATCTTTGTGTCCTTGTGTTTAGGACGAAATTAGCCTTAGCATTGGAAGGGTTAAGTTAAGTGCATATCAAAGTGTACTTGCTATACTTCCAGAGCTTAGAATGTCTGAGTCACTCAGCAGGGCATCTTATAAAATGACTGCTAATGGATGACCCTCTATTTTAAATGGATCGGATCCTAAAATCATTGAATGCTCACCCTTACCTATGGGCTATATATTCAAAGTAACATTTAAAGAGAGGTAATCCCAGAATTTATATAAAAAGCAAGATCCACAGAACCTGCCCTTTTATTTGTAGCGTGGCCACAGAGCAGGCAACACCAGCTTGATAACCCACTGGACTATAACCAGCATCAAACCCAAAATTACATTCTTTGAACTGTTTGTATTCCAAAAGTTGCAAGTGCCATATTACTAGTTTTGCTTTGGAAACTATTGTACAACAAAATAAAAAGAGTCTTAGGTACAGCATCTGATGCGGTGATGAACAGTGTCTATCACCCCTTTGAGGTAATTATGTGTAAACAGGTCAAATGGAAAACCTATGAGATTAGGAGGAATTCTGGCTTGTGACAGCCAAGTATGTCAGCAGGATAAGCTGGCACGCAATAAGCCAAAACACAGGAACAACATTAGCCATGAACATTTGTACAACCAGTCACTGATAGGCGTCCGGTCAACTGGTGCAGGAATTAAATGTCTTCACTGTAGGGATGCCCCACAATGGTTGACTAGCATGCACAGCCATTCCAAGCAGCATTCAGTCAACTTTAATAAGCTGGCGTAATAAACTGGTGTTAAGGGGTAGAAAAATTAAAACATTTGGAGTTCAAAACATCAGAGATAGGAGAATCACCATGACGATATTAGCTTGGAAACACCACCAAATAAAAACTTTGAATAAGAATGCTATGACAGTGTTTTTTATTGCTGGGAGTGAAGTAAGACAAATTTTGACCGACGCCTTGCAATGTAATGCCATCAGGCATTGACCATCCTTCCATTGCATTTATCATGTTTTAGATAATAATAATAATAACAATAATAATAACAATAATAATGATAATGCTAGTAATAGTAATAATAATAGTAAAAAAATAATAATAATGATAATAATAGTAATGATTATAATTCTAGTAATAATAATAAAGAATGATAATATTAGTAATGATAATAATAATGATGATCTTCATTTCATTGGATAACATTTGATATTTGATGTGGCTCTTAGGCTTTGAAAATGTTCTCCAAGGTACCGCTCTTGAATTAGACCATTCTCACCGCTGCCTGGTTTGAATCTTACCCGTGGCATGTAAGAAGGTTACATGTGACCTTGGGTTGAGCAATTTTCTCCCCGAGTCATCCAATAATCTCTGAAATAATCTCTGCGGTAGCCTCAGTATCGAAGAGAATGTGACGATAAAGGAAATTCAATTCAAAAATTAAAACAGATCGACCTGTGTTTCTCTTTTTTCTTATTTTTCTCTTACCAAGACAGCTAAAAGCTGAGCGTCTAACATTTATATTTCACAAATCCACGTGGTGCTTGGATCGATCTCTGTTGTAATCAAACTGAATGTGTAAATTTCCAATACCTATCAAGTTCCTTATACAATCGTCTATTGTTTTGACTGGCGGAAAGCGTAATCACCATAGAAACTTCTCACTCACATGTCAACAGGCCACTGGGTAAGGTAGCACTCCCTGGGTTGACTATGCATTCGTTCCACATTCCAAGACAGGGAATTTAACCCATTCTTGCTCAAGAAAACACCTTGTCAGGTATCAGCTCTACAGTACAGACCTTCCTGTACCAGTCGGCCGGACGTCTGACAGTGCATGGTTCTACAACAACCCATGGATACCATGTCAAAAAAATAAGCCAAGCACATTAATGATCCACGTAGCTTCCGAATCAAAGCTACGTTCAGTTGTGAGGTAATCTATGCATCCATGCCCAGAAAACTTGATGGCAATCGGATGTGCGGTCATCTATTATGGCCGGGCTTACCCACGCATTTAGTGCAGGAATTAAATGTCGGCACTGAATGTTATGATACTCTGTATTACGGTAGTGTGTAGTTTTGGAACCTACTAGTATTTGAAGAAAAATTATTGTTTATATTGCTATTGATATTCTTCTACTCAGTTGATATTTAGACATAATACTTTGACCAGGAAACTAAACCATGAAGTATTTCACTTGTTCAGACACCGTAGGGGTGGATTTGTTTGACCCTGGTCTTAACTGGCGACGTTTTTCTCGTGGCAAAGAACCCGTAATTTCATACTCATTCCAATCTCAGCTTCATTTCCAGCGTTCATGCTTTCATAGCAGAAGTGGTATTGACATTCACTACACCAATAAATCGAACTATTACAGGAAATTAAATCAGCCTGCTTTGATTGTAATCGACTACTATCACATTTTATTTCAAGTGGGAACTTGATTTTATTTCCCCGTGGCGCTTCTTCGTCGGTTTAAAAAAGTAATTACTTGCCAGTAGTAAGTGGAAGAGGAAACAGATCAGGACCTGTTAAAAAACACCCAACAAGCCCCTGAATAGCGGTATTAAACCCACATCAACTATAGTCGATGGTAACGCCATAGACCAATGACGGCGTGTAATGCAGACACTGTTTTATAGGTACCTTTGACATTTTTAAGCAAAATCGACTATTCATTTCAAAACCTAAAATAGTATAGTATGGTGTGTTCGTTAAAAATTCTTTTACATTGATTATCAAGTTCAGTATACATGTACTATGAAAAATATTTTGCGCTATTAATTTCATTGTTGTCACCTGAAATGGCAAAACAAATTGCATTTTTAAAACATCGAAAATTCTCAAAGTCGACGAAAGAAAAATGCGTGGATTCAGTCAAATCCTTAATTACAAAAACATAAATCTGGCTGTAGGAAATTAGGATAAGGAAGGTCAGGTATCTTTTATTTCCTGTGACTAGGCATACCTTTTTATATTGTAATGTGTCAGAAGGGAAGGCGAAATATATTAATTATCTGTATGTAAAATATATTAATTACGAAGCGACAATGTTTTGGTGAAATTCGGCCTATTAGAGATTCTGTAATTGACGGTCACTACTCACTTACTCAGTCCAGTTGATCTGATTATGGTAAAAGTAGGTAGGCTCTAACATATTTGAACAATCTCAAAATGACCCCATATTCACAAATTAACCACATAGGCCACCATAATAGCATGCCTTTTAGTATTTGAGATACTCATTATTAAGATGTTTCTTCTAATGATATTTATCCTAAATTGTCATGTAGTATGTCACATATCATCTATTGCCTATTGTCTATTTAGTATTTCTTTCAAAATGAGTGGATTTCTACATAGTGGCATTCTCATAGTTTCTAACCATGTGTCCTTTCGACTCATTCTTAGCAATTGTGTGATCGCCGATGGAACACCGCTTCAAATATTATTTGAAATTGTGTTTTTAGTTGCTCTGAATATAGACACCATAATTGAACTTTATCTAAAACGAGCATGCGTAGAAAGTCTGCCTAATCATGTGAAAATTCCTTATCATCACTTTTTCTATAATTTAAGACTAAATCGTATAAAGTCATTTGTTTTTGTAAAGGAAAACACCAAATCAGAGGTTATTTTAAGAAGAGTTTCCGTACAAGCTCAAGTCGGGTTCGAACCCTGTATCTTTGGCCGTAAAAAGAGACAGCAAACATTCTAAGCACAGTGCACCATCCCCTCGGTTCGAATCCGGAGCATGTGAGAAAGTTGCCAGTGACCTGTGATTAGGTGGTGGTTTTCGCCGGGTACTCCGGTTTCCTCGCCCAGTTACTACTGGCTAGTCATGACTTAGCCGCAATACGACAGAAAAGGTGGTGAAAAATTGAAATTCCAAATTTCACATACCATCCACTCGGCTATTAGGGCAGCCCCCGTGCACTCTATCTGACAAGGAACATATAACAAAGACTTATTGAGAGAGCTTTTGTTTCTACTGAATACACTTAGAAACACAGCTCAGTGGGATGGTGCATACTGTTTATCTACCACCTATGGTAGAACAAAACGTATTGATTCCATTCGCACCTCAGCTCCAGGAATCTGACGTAGACATGGGGGGTTGTTGAACCGCAACACAAAAGAGGCTTTGTTTAGAGGTTTTACCTGCAACCTTGCGTCTCAAAGTTCTCAACTGGTACTCTATTGGAGATGTCTTTTGAATAGAAGCAAGTGATAATATAGCAAGGTTTGGCCACGTCATATTAAATGAATAGGAACATACATGTACATTCCCATTGTTCGGATCAGACTGAATATGACCTTGCACTCCTCTATGAAGTCATGTTGCTCGTGTTCTTAACGATTTCAAAATTTCTTCTCACCAGCAAAATCATCCTTTATTTGAATATACTGTACTTGAACAATGCGCAAGTAGTACCTACATGTACAGATAGATTATAAAATTTCCGTGAAATGCGTTATTGTTGAAAGAAAATATATTCTATGAAATAGTTTGTATTTCAGGGGAATAAGTCATTTTCAGAGGAAAAGATGGCTATCAAGAAACCTTATTCCATAGAGCAAAGTCACACTATTTAGAAGCCTAATGCTATCCAAAATCACGCTCATCCTTTTGTCTTTTCCCAGCCCAAACTGACCACCATAAAAAGAGTAAAAAAGGTCCAAACGTTTTTATGGACAACTCCAACATTTAAGACAAAGTATACTGGAAAGTGGCAAAGAATTGGGAGCCGTGCAACTCACCAACATATTATTGTTCGACAAAGCTTTGAAATTATCTTGTTTGAGAAGAATATGTAATCAAACAGAGGGTTGTACCTCTTTTCCATACTACTATAACAATGATAAAGCAAGTTTATGGCAGTATTCTTTTTATTGAAAAAATTGAAGGAAATATCAAGAATGCTTTTCGTATTAATGGTGTGGAAGCAATAGTGTTGCTTTGGGAATATTAAATTATCATTCGGTATACAATGAAGGAAATAAGGTATTCATTTGCAGGAAACGAAAATGAAGGAGTTACATGGGTGTGCATATGCATCATTTGTATCTTAGTTAAAACAGTATACATGATATTACCAATCTTGTATTGTTACAAACCACTTTGTGTGGATAAATCTTTCGAGGAAGCCCATTTTTATCAATTGTTCTGTGTTTCATCTTTATCTAGTATCTTTTATTTTATTATTACTATTATTATTATTATTATTATTATTATTATTATCATTAATATTATTATTATTATTATTATTATTTCTATTATTTCTATTATCATTATTATTTTTATTTTTATTATTAATGATATTATTATCATAATTATTATTATTATTATTATTATTATTATTATTATTTTCATTATTATTATTATCATCATTATTATTATTATTAATATCGTATTATTATTATTATCATTATTATTTATATTATTATCATCAATATTATTGTTTGTTTTATTATCATAGTTATTATTATTACACCAGTCAATCATTCGGTCAAATATTCCTTACCTTTCATTACCACGAGTATGGCTTCAATGGAGGCGCACTTCGGTCAATCCTCTCTCTCGTGTTGGGTGGATGGGTCATAGAGTTAGAGTTGCGAATAGGTTGGCAAATTACGTTTATGCATGTAAATACTAAGAGCGAATTCACTCGGTGTTAAAGTAGACCTATCGATTTACACTGCAAATCCATTGTATCTCAAAATATTGCATTTGCATAATATTTTCAATATTACAATGACTCTTATAGAATAGATTTATAAAAGCTTTAATCGATACCTTACGTTCGCGTATATCATATCAAATGCATACACCCACTTACTGTCAAAGTGCAAAAATGAGTTTTCCCAATTAACAGTATCCCTGAGTGCGATGCTGAGTAATATCTGTTTATATTATTCCATGAACACAGACGTCAACTGTTTATGCAGTATTCACCTATACTCAAGGACAGAGATTAAGGGTCTCGTAATAAATCAAAATTTGTCGACGTTCTAATGAAGGGTTTGGTCGTATTAAAGAACATACTGTACCAAATCAAGGGCGGCCATTTAGTCCAAACGAAACTTATGTTCGACAATCGAACGTACCAAACTACCTAACACTATACGTCTCTCTCTCTCTCTCTCTCTCTCTCTCTCTCTCTCTCTCTCTCTCTCTCTCTCTCTCTCTCTCTCTCTCTCTCTCTCTCATTGTCAATTGGGGAAGACAGGGGAGTTTGTTTTTATCATGCTTTTGTTCGTCACTCTGCGTATATATGATTCAGTCCACCATATCTACTGCCAACTTAGGTCTGATTAATAGATTAATAACGATACCATACAAAATAAGCAAGCATTCGCTATCCACGCAGCGACTCATAAGGCCTTATAAAGTGTGCGGCCTTTCGATTAGTAGGCCTACTGAGAAAAGCCCCAGGTATATCCTCACTATTGTTTAAATATTGGGCTTGTTTACATATAAATGATACAGTGCGTAATGCAACACAGAAAGATTGGTTTGTTGGGAGAACTTACGGAATGCTTTCAGTACCATGTTTTTAAAATTCTTTTCATGCCTGCAATGGCGAAAGGATGCATTACTATTTTGTTGATATCCCTTTGACTTGTTGTGAAAGAAAACCAACAAAAAATCTGCTTCAAATATTTTGAAAACTTATCCTAATAATCTCATTGCTTTCGAGGCTATCATAGCTTGCAAACAGCAATTGCAGAATACCAGTGGAAATTACAAGTACTAGTATGTTAATTCTATCACGGCAGGTTAACAACTTGAATACCAGCGTGATATACAACTCATCGCTTCCCCAACGTGAAGACAACATTTCTAATAGCTATAGCTGGAAGCATACGTGTACTTCATCTTGCATGAGGACCCACCACTTCCAATCAACTAATTCTAGTTCAAAAAGGTCGTTTTCTGAGATATATGCACTTTTTAACTTAGCTTTTATTTTGCAACCCACGGGCATAAATGGGTTAAATAGGTTGTCTGATATCACCACGACAACGAACTGTCACGTGATTTGAAAGTGGAGGCTTTAGTGGACGAATCGCTAAGGCTAGACGGAATCAGTCTGACGGAATCTTCAACAATGTTCGGTCTGAAAGTCATCCTGCTTTTCGTATTTGCATCTCTACATCATTCAACCAATGCCGTATCGATTAAAGGTAAGACTTGCCGCAACCTTTTTCTGATGTGCATTAATGCACTGTTTCTTTTTCTAATGCACTATTATTTGTATTGTATATGCTATGATTTATTTGTTTTTTAATTGAATTTGAATTTGAATTTGAATTTCGCTTTTCGTCACATTTATGCCAATTGTGGCTAATTCGTGACTAGCCAGTTGTTTTTAATTGATATGATTTTGTACCTTATTAGTAAAGTCAATAAACATACAGTACAGCAGTATAATTACCACGAAAATAGTTACACACGTTTTATTTCATTCGTTTATCCGATATTTTGATATTACATGTTTTTACACAGTCCTGAAGAAATTTATAAAAAATGCTAAGTACCTCTTTGCCACGTATTCGCAGGTTTCGCTGTATTGCATAGTACACTATACAGCTTCGCAGTTGAGCAACTGATTTAGCCTAAACTGCAACACGTACCACTAGATTAATCATAAGAAAATCGATGGCAGGAGGAACCTTTCCTAATATTCTTATCCTCATTGTCACAACGGTTCTGGCCAGCGACAAAGAAATCAATCCAAGCCAATTGTAGGAACTAGGAAATTTTGATCATAAAATAAATTATGCAAATTTGCGTTGGTTTATTCATCTGGAAATTATTCTAGAGTAATAAGTATTAAGAGAAACAATCCATTATCAACATTGCGTACCATGCGCAGTGCGCATGCTCATATGACGTAGCAGACTCGGTAGCTGCCGTCCAATTTACTTAACTAAAATGGTAGTAGAATTTTACTGGAAACCTATTTCTGAGGATTCGGTTTATACACATAGACGATTTCACCTTGATATTGTATCTTTGAATACTTATGAATGTTTTCAAATTAAAAAAAGTTAAATAAAAAACGATTCATTCACTTCCTTTTTCACTTTTAAAAGAACTGTTTTTGGTAACACTTCCCTTCTTTAAGTCATTTGAAGGATAGGAAAGTGCCTTGCAACACGGATTTCAACCCATTTTTTGACGAATTTATAAAGGTGGCACCAAGCGATTTCACCCGGAACGTGAAAGTAGACATCTTTGGCTGTATGATTCAATAGAAATTAAGGTGATTACTGAAAGTCGGCCCGCTTCCATTTTTCACTTGAAAATTTGTTGTTTTAGTGTTTTGCTAGATTACCAAAGATGATTGTTTCATCGTGTTTGTGCGATTGTTAGCTCACATTCCCTACAGTTTGCCAGTTTGTCGGCAACTACTGACATACGGCATTCACAATTGAACTAGCCCGTTCACATGCACTTTGAAAATATACCCAACCATGAATTACATATAATCATAATTACATGTAATTAAGGAATATTACAAAAATGAATCATGATTATTCATTATTCAGCCTTAGGGGAATATTTAGATTCGTTAAGAAATATTCATCTGTCATGATATATGTCGCGGAGAGGCATATGTTATGCATATAGTATTATTTGTGCCCATCTATGTTCACATAGTCCTGAATTTGAAACATAAATTGGTCTTACACCGAGGGATTTCAATCGTAGTAGAGTGTGTCTATCCGCCTGAGTGATTGGTGACGTAATTCCCGCGCGTTTTTAGTTGTCCCGCATTGGCTAGTGAGGTGTTAGTGGGCGTGGCCTCGCTTACTACAGCGCGCCCCTAGCGGTGGGTCCATCATTACTATGACCGGGAAAGTCCGTATTGCTGCAACAAATATTTGTTTAGGGTATTGAGCGACAGTTGTAGTCACTAAGCCCCGTACGATGTTAGATACGATGTTTTCCACCATAAACGGAGGCTTTATTACGATCAACTAAACAAGGGATGTAAGAAGAAACACATCAATTCCTGCTTAACATATATATATATATATATATATATATATATATATATATATATATATATATATATATATATATATATATATATATATATATATATATATATATATATATATATATATATATATATATATATATATATATGTATATATATATTTATATATACTAGTATATGCAAAATTATAGGTGAAATAGGCGCTACATGAAATATCAATTATTGTTATTATTATTACTATTATTATTATTATTATTATTATTATTATTATTATTATTATTACTATTATTAATATTATTATTATTATCATCATTAAATGTACAGCAAAATCCAAATCTATAATAAGCTTGGTATTATTGGAATTTGTAATTTGAACTCTGTCATTGTTCGTGTGCCATTGACATTTCATTTCCTGAGCCCATGCCTGTCTGGTTGATGTCTGGTTTCTTTTCCAATATATTCAATATCCCTTGTTGACTTCTGTTAACAACAGCACACCCATGTGTAAGGTGATCTATCAGTTTTGCTATAGGTGTCAGTTTTAATGATTATCTTGACGGCATCAAGGGATGTGTAACAAAAACAACGTGTCTGGACGTGATATAGAACGTGTTTGCTATCATTATTGCTTTCGTAGATTATACCCGAATCGTTAAAGATTAATTTGATACTGGACTGCATGTCATAACTTCTATATTGATCATTAATTAAATAATTTCTATCGTAAACAAAACGGTTTTCAGATAACATCAATATAAGCTTAATTCTATGAGAAAAATCCAAAACCGAATAATCAATGTCAAGATTAATCATAGTAGCAATTTTAATGAAGTTGGGATTTTACGTTTTGGCGTGCACAGGTACTATATGAGTTGTCAGCCTGTCAGGTCCCGACGTGACTGAAAACTTAGCCGTCAACCGTTCAGTGGTGAATTAGATGCTGGATAGTCGACGATTATTTTGTAACACAAGACGCCACCAACATTTAGTATGCTGATTCTTTTCTTTTTTGTTGGGTCCCCGGGGGCGTTGTGTTTAGAAAGCCTAAAATGTATTGATTAAAGATAGGATTGAGCTACTATCCCTGCTACAATTAAAGTGATAATACACCACATTGGGTTAACTGACATACATACATACATACATACATACATACATACATACTTGCATAAATACATACATACATACATACATACATACATACATACATACATACATACACATATTAATCAGATTCCTTTCTATATGATGTTGTTGACGCAACAACGCAAAACAGTTCCTCTGTTGATAAAAAAAAATACTCCAATTACAGGTTTTCAATTCTTTATTTTCTGTTTGTGTATCATATATAATACATAATCAAAGATATCTAAGGTACAAAAATGTTTTAAACTACTTTCTACTTAACAAGGAAACAACTCTATCTGATGTTTGCGCTATCCACTTCTTTGAACTCCCATTGGCACAACGGTTATATGTGTTGCGTTGGCTATGAACCTCGGGCTAGACTCAAATTTGGAGATCGTGCTTTTTCCAATAGTGCACCGCGATTATGGAATGCTACATCGTGTCAGGCCTTCAAGACGTGTCTCAAAACAAACCTTTTCGCGCTTGCCCACTGAGGCTTTGTGGACCATGACTCAAACTATGACAATGTGCAGCGCTTTTCAACATTTTATGAAAGGAAATGGCGCTATATAAATTCCAATTTTTAATTATTGATCATTTATTTTGGAACATGGATTCATAAAATCCATTTACATGTACGTCAGAGAAGTGAACTATCTTTCTTATAAATAAATGTAATCTTTTTCTCCGAATTTACCAGCCATAGTCTAGCAACTAGAGCGGCCTATTTGGTTTTGTATTTCGATGCATTATGTCTTGCAGTGAATTGTATCCAGCATTGTATCCTACAATGTATTTTGCACACGTTGGATAGCTGCAGCTCAAGGAAAATGATCAAATTACATAAGTGTTCACATAATAATATAAAGGATGTACAGATGTAAAAGATTCATTAGCCACATAAGTGTTCATATTATGGAGATGTTCTGTGTTCGCAAAAAAGCAATGTAAAAATCTCGCTGTTTCAATATATTGAAGCCCTAACGTTAAGAAATTCCAATGTTCTCCGGTAAAGCCATTATTTCCGTTCCAGGGAGCGACATCCGACTTTTTGGGAATGTTCCGCATATAGGCATCGTGCAGATTCGTATCAATGGCGTTTGGGGGACGATTTGCACACGAGGTATAACGTTTGGAGATGATAAGAACTACAGCTTAATTTGCAAACTGCTGGGATACTCTTCAGGGAAATCCATATCTTATAACTCCCTCAGGAAGTATCATAAGATCCCTGAAGTGACCGAGAGAATCTGGGTTCGAGATTTTAATTGTCGTGGTAATGAAGAGGACCTCGCAGATTGCGACCATGGTGAATGGGGTGTCACCAACAAGTGTCAGCACAAGTACGACCATGGCGTATCCTGCTACAGCAATGGCTACGGTAAGCCTCGATCTCTTTTCTCAAAGCACAGGTCTAGTAGTAGTAGTAGTAGTATGGTAGTAGTAGTAGTAGTAGTAGTAGTAGTAGTAGTAGTAGTAGTAGTAGTAGTAGTAGTAGTAGAAGTAGTAGTAGTAGTAGTAGTAGTAGTAGTAGTAGTAGTAGTAGTAGTAGTAGTAGTAGTAGTAGCAGCAGCAGCAGCAGCAGCAGCAGTAGTAGGAGGAGGAGGAGGAGGAGCAGCAGCAGCACCAGTAGTAGTAGTAGTAGTAGTAGTAGTAGTAGTAGTAGTAGTAGTAGTAGTAGTAGTAGTAGTAGTAGTAGTAGTAGCAGAAGTAGAAGTAGTAGTAGCAGCAGCAGTCGTTTATGATGACTTTGTTTTTTGTTTTTATTCATCGTCAGTTAAATGCTGTATTGAAGCTATTAAGTCATGATTAGCCAGCAGCCGTAGTAATAGTGATACTAGAAGTAGTGGCATCGCCATCATCCTCAGACTTGCAACACGTCTGGTGGTCTCCGGAGTTTCAGCGATCTGCCCTGAGTTGACTTCAGTCCAGGTTTAATTCTGTGTTACTCCCCGAGGTGGGGCTGCGTTTGGTAATACGAGTTCTGAATCGCCACACTTGAGAACTGGGCTGTCATCAACAGTTTGATAGAGACATTCAACCTTGGATTAAGAAAAGAATGGATATGTAACGAGAGACCAATTACTATATGCCCTATAGTTACATGCTAGCCTCATGCCAGGACTAGCAGATAAGGCAGCAGCACGAGGTCACGTGGGAACAAGGACCAATCAGGGCTCCCGCATTGATTACATTACAGAGAAACCTTATCTCCACCACCTGCTGGGGGTGCCCAGAGCACCTATTAGCGACTATTAATTGACACTGGTTGAGGCTAGCATGTTCAGGTTGACCGGCTGGTTTCCATTCCATGTGTTGGTCTTCTAAGATTCAACGTACTAATCATATGTGACAGGAATGGTATTTTACATATCCATAGAAGAGGAAGATGAAGAAGTAGTAGTAGTAGTAGTAGTAGTAGTAGTAGTAGTAGTAGCAGTAGCAGTAGCAGTAGCAGTAGTAGCAGCAGCAGCAGCAGCAGCAGCAGTGGGGATTCCGGCATTATTAGTATTATTAGTATTATCGTTATTATTATTATTATTATTATTATTATTATTATTATTATTATTATAAGTAGTAGTAGTAGTAGTAGTAGTAGTAGTAGTAGTAGTAGTAGTAGTAGTAGAAGTAGTAGTAGTAGTAGTAGTAGTAGTAGTAGTAGTAGTAGTAGTAGTAGTAGTAAGTGCAGTAGTAAGTGCAGTAACACTAGTTGCAGCAGTAGGTGCAGTTGCAGTAGTAGCAGTACCAGTAGGAGTGATCATTGTTTAGGGAGGGTAATTGCAGTGGTTTTCTGGACTATATAATACGATACCTCGTCATTACAGGATACGTGAAGTTTAACTTCGGTCCTGTGCTCGTATGGGATTCGGCTCGCCTTGATTTGCGTGCCGTGTGCAGCGAAGGCTGGGACGATGACGACGCTGACGTACTTTGCAGGTTTAACGGATTCACTACTGGAAAAGCATTCCATAACAGCACCTTTTCTACCAGCAACAAGAGAGTAAGCTACTTCCTCAAAGGCCTTATTTCACATATACCTGGATCAACCAATTTGGGGTGCGACTATTAGGAGATAGAGAGTTGGATTTAGAGGAAATAAATTGAAGGGCCAATATACTTACTACGTGGAATAATACATTTGCAATTTCGTTTATTATCGCCTCTTTGTTATATTAAGGCTAAAACGTTAATCACCAGTTTTGATGGAGGTGTACCAGAAGTGAACCACCGCCTAACCAAAGTCACTGTCAACTTTATCACATTTCTCGATTAACATTAATAAACTAATAGAATAAGTGCATTTGGGGTATTATATAGGGGTTTCATTCCATACAAACCACTAAAAATCCGTACATATGATTATCTCATTCATATTAATATTTTGGCGCGTTAAAAAGTTAATAAATTGGGATTTGATGCTCTAGTAGCAAATTTAGTTATTCCTATTTAGGTTTGATATTATTGATCACTGCCATGCTCTCCAGTGGTTCGCTGTGATGGTTTTCCTCTTGAGTTTATCCTATCATGTCACTAGCTCCCCGCCAATGTGTACCTGGTACTCTGCTGAGTTTAACTTGCTGAACTCAATGGGACATGTAGAGTGCCAACATTTGATTCCTGTACTATATGCGTGAGCAGGCCGGGCATAATATTCGACCGTATGCCCGATTGCCACCCAGTTCCCTGGGCATGGATAACCTAACAATCGAAACTACCTTTGATTTGCAAGTTACGTGGGTCATGTACTTGACTTATTTTTTGACATAGACATGTTATCCATAGTAGTTTGTACAACGAGGCACTGGCAGGTGTCCGGTTGACTAGTGCTGCAATTAAATGTCCGTACTGTAGGCTAGGCCAGGTCAATAATTCACATTCAAAAATATTTTAAAGTTGATCGTGTCGAAATTTGCACCACACATTTTGCTGCTACAAGCATGGATGTGTTTTATTTCTTATACTTCAGGGCATCTCCGGAGTGAATTGCAGTTCTTCAATGTCGCCATCACTTGGTCTCCAGGGCTGCTCATGGGAAATGCAGGACCTCGCATGTGATCCAAACCGCGTGGCTGGGGTGGTCTGTCTACACGGCAATGCCAGCAGCTATGGTTTGTAAAGATTGCTTTTATTAAGGCTGTGGTGCTGGTGACCCACTTAAAATAAGACATTCCCTAGTTCAGCACTCCTGTCCCCTTTCTAACAAGAGGTCTTGATGTTTCAAATATAAGTTTTATTTAACTTAGCTGTTTGAACCGACCTGTATAGGAACACAGTCTTTATTTACAGTGTTTTACCTCAAATGAGGTTTCTTTGATCAATAAAGGTACATTTGATTTGTAAATATAGGGATTAGGTAACTACATGTATTGTTAGAAAAGGGGCAGGAGTGCTAAACTAGGAGATGTCTTATTTTGAGTGTTTCACCAGCACCGCAGCCTTTTCCCTAACCTGGGAGGTATTCGTCTGGATTTGTGATACATTTGGAAATAACTCGTGAATAAAGTATGGGTTTAGAAAATATTTGGATGGGATTTGTATGTTTGATCGAGATAAGCATTTCTCATTTGTTCTTTTTCAAAATATGCTTTTGTTTGGTAGATGCGGTGAAATGGTCGTAATCTTGGGCTGCTAGTCAGATATCATTTGAGTGCACTCACGGACTGACCAGATAAAACGTAACTCGACAAATAGGTTGATATTCAAAAATAAACACTTAAGGAATCATTATTCAACGCAATTATAACAACACATTTTAATCAAATTATCAGACCTTCATCGGAACGAGTATGGTTTTACTTCTTGATATCGACTGCTCCATGAAATGATTTATGTTTTTCGCACGATTTTATTTTCTGGTGTTTTTATTTTACCTTTGATTTCTATTTCTATTATTTTGTTTTCTAATTTCATATTTTTTCAGATATTCCCTAATTATATATTTGCTTGATATTTATCCCTTCTTGTCCATCTTTCACCTTTTACCTTATTTCCATACTTGCGTGTCTTTTTCAGTAACACTTCTTTAAGTTCTTCTCTGAATCTATTTTTCTGCTGTCACACTTGCATCATCTTAAATACGTGCATATATCCTCTGACGTAATATAAATTATATCGCGTTTTTTTTATTAAAGCCGATACGGTAACACTTTCATTGGAAAGATACGGCCGTGTCCGACCTACGCATCTTGGGGTTTACGGATCCGTCTGTGATGCCGACTGGAACGAGGCTGACGCCAACGCCACCTGTCGACTGAAAGGATACTCAGGGGGCGTTCCCGTTTGCTGCGCAGGGTTTGGTTACGATGGCTACCCGCGCCCGGTGTGGTTGCGCAACCCATCATGCGAGGGCTCGGAGATTTCAGTGCTGGATTGCCCGAGAGATAACGATTGGGGTGCAGTGTACTTTGACGCTAAGTGTCGCCACACTGGCCAAGATGTCGGCGCTATATGCTACAATGATAGTGATCCAGGTAGGATCATTAAGCAATACATGTCTTTTTAGAAACTTACTAATATAAATCTTCCTTATTATTATAACCCAGAACAAACTGGTCTTACCTATGGGGAATTATTGTCAGTTTACAATGTATGTACAATTTTTTAGTGTACAATCACCCCGGGATATCTACCAATATATATATATATATATATATATATATATATATATATATATATATATATATATATATATATATATATATATATATATATATATATATATATATATATATATATATATATAAATTATATATATATATATATATATATATATATATATATTTATATATATATATATATATATATATATATATATATATATATATATATATATATGTATATGTATATATATATATATATATATATATATATATATATATATATATATATATATATATATATATATTCTCCGACCCGTTCAACACATTACAATGATTTGATAGTCATCGAGTAGGTTTTCAAACATCTTTTTTGAACGCTAAATATAACCTGAGGGTTAAGTTATGTTCCCCTATTTGCCTTTCTCCAGATATCAAAGACAGTAGAATGTTCCAACTTGTACATAGCTCGTCTACTTGCAAGAAAAGTTATAATTGAACGGAATAATTGTTCAAAAATAACATAACTATACCAGGTCAATGTAATTCTCCCTTCAGTTTTCCAGGCAGATGGAAAGCCGAACGTCAATCTTACTGGAGGAGACGGTATCCACTATGGTAAAGTACAGGTGTACTTCAGAGGCGTGTGGGGAGGGGTTATGGACAAGAACCTGACTGTAGAGGACGCTTCCGTCATCTGCAGGGAATTAAATTCGTCACGTGACGTATCCTACCCCATATGTTGCTCCAAGATCGGAGTACCCACCGCACCGGTACTCCTGTTAGAACCGTCGTGCAACGGAAGTGAGCAATCCATAGTGGAGTGTGCGCATGCGGGCTGGGCCGACCATAACCTCACAAGGGAATACAATGGGAAATATGGCATAGGTGTCATGTGTTTAGATAGAGATGCCTCTAAAGGTAAATGATACCAGGACTGCGTTGCCTTTTTTTCTTTGGGGGGGGGGGGGGGATAAACAATTTGAAGCGTACTATTCTCACCGCAGCCTGAAACGGACAGCGATTGAGAATACAAAAAGTGATTGGGCTAGACAATCCAAATTGATCGGAAACTGCCATTTATTCCATAAACTTAGGGGTCTTCCCACATTGCCGAACATTTGTAAAGCAACCGAACTAATGGAGAGCCATCATCTCCTCAAATACAATGTTGGCATAGGATGCATTAGCCATCCATTTTCAGGTTATTGCATGCGAGGTATTATTTCGTCGTCAGAAATATTTGATTATAATGAGTGATCCCCTCTTTCCGAAATTATTTCTAAACAGTTGTTCCTACAGCAAAAGTTCTCATAAAGGCTACCCAATCACACAAAAAACTAGTATTGGTCTCTTTTAGCAAATGAATTATATTTGTTTTTTAGGAAATGAGAAAGAATTGCAAATAGTTTATGAAAGTTTATTCAAATTGACACATTCACATATTTTTATTTACAGAATGCGTTTGTATGTTATATTTTCCATCACATATATGCCAGTATAATAGGAACCTGCTTGTATACATCGTGGCACATTATCTGCACATGATTTTCATTGTATGAATATATGGTAATACCGAGTGAACCAAGAAAAACAAACATCAGCTGTTTTACAAAGAATTTAAAAAAAAGATAATAATAATAATAATAATAATAATAATAATAATAATAATAATGATAATAATAATGATAATAATAATGATAATAATGCTAATACTAATAATAATGATGATAAAATACTACTACTAATGATATTGAAGAAAGTAATAGTGTTGATGATAAAAGTAAAACTAATTTTCAGGTGATATTGAATTTTCCATCGGTGTCCAAGGCTCGAGTTACGGCACGGTGGGAATAAAGTATTGGAATATCATAGGATACGTCTGTTCGATTAACTGGACCAACAAAGAGGCCGGCGTATTGTGCCGACAATTCGGCTACCGATACGGTGTACCGGGGAACTATAAAAGCAGTGCTTGGAAACCAACGTGGGCAAAGAACGTGGAATGTACGGGGAATGAGACGTCCCTGCTGCAATGTTCGTTACAGCTTTGGACACCAGGGGGAGACGCCGAATGCGCAGGATCACCAGCATCTGTTGTGTGCAGTCACAGATCAGGTAGGTCTAATTGTGAATTAAGATCAGATGCGGGGAACTTTTAATAAGTAAGGTGATCAAACGAGCCCTTGATAGTTCAACAGATATTTTCCAATTCTACCAGCCTTTGTCTCAAAATAAACATACATCATGAATTTGATTTTCAATTCTTCTCAATCATACATAACTGCTGATACGCAGCCTATCTATATCGTATGATCTAATGATAGAGCCTATTGTATCTAACAATGGTACAGCTGGAATACTTACCTCTCGCTGTTGCATTTGGACTTTGGAATTTCGTCACTTTTTCTGCCATATTGTGGCTAAATCGTGGCTAATTTGTAAATGGTGGAGGAAACCGGAGTATCGAGCGAAACCATCACCTAACCCCAAGTCACTGGCAGCTTTCCTACATGCCCCGGGTGGGATATGAACCAGTCTATCAATATTGTTTGATTTATTGATGGAGTCTATTATATATCATATATTATATCGGAGTCTATTATATAACAATGCTAAAGCTGGGATCTCTCGCTATTGCCTGGCTATGATTGAAAAACATATCTTTGCAGGTCCAGCTCTGAGACTGGCCGGTGGCGGGTATGGCTATGGTCGACTAGAGATGGCCATGGACGGGCGCTGGGGGACAGTTGGCCAGAGGTACCCCAGTCTGGCGTGTGCGAACACCGTGTGTCACCAGCTAGGCTTCCTCACTGGCCTGGACACCAGCAACTTTAGGAAGCGCACCGATATTCCTGTCGCGCTCTACATCTCCACGCACTGTGACACATCCAACGCCCTCTTGTGGCAGAACCCCCACAGCGGCTACTGGTCTGTCACCACACACTCCTACGACAGGGGAGCATTCTGCTATGTCCAGCAACCATCAGGTAAGTAAAACACGTTATCATCTGCTCCACTATGGTTTTAGCAGATGATTGTTCAATTTCGTTGTTGTATTGGACTGCATTGGTCTTCTAATATTGCTTTTGACGACTGTCATTGTTAAGAGCCCAATATTAATCCTGTATTGAGACCCTCACAATGCTGTTCAACGCGTTCCTTGTTAGGACTGCTGGCTTCTTGCAGACATCTTGCCGTGCACCATTATTATAGCAAGGATAACTAATAATATTGCACTACAAATATTATTCAAGATGCTCCACTCTGATTCTAGCAGATGATTGGTCAATTTCGTTGTTGTATTGGACTACATTGGTCTTCTAATATTACTTTTAACGACTGTCATTGTTAAAGGGGCCCTAAAGGCTCACAAACATATCAGCTTATATGAAAGTTATACACTTCAAGAACAGGATGCTACCATTCTTTTTCTCTCAGTGATCCCGTGAGGGGAGATTTTTGCGTATTGTCATCCTCCTAGACAGCCTCTGCCAGCCACTGGGTGCGGCCATGTTTTTCAAGTGCTATCAGCTGTGACACAATCGGGTGGCAGGGATCACATCCTGTCTCCAAGCTACATCTGGGCAGTGTATCTAACAGCAGTGCTCCTGACAAGAGCTCTCTGCACAAGTTGCATAAAAACGTATATATATCAAACAAGAAAATGGTGAAATCATGTGCAGCAATTGGCTGTAAAAAAAGACACGTTAGTGGAGAAAGCTTTCATAGATTTCCTAGTAGTAAATTTAGACAAAAACAGTGGTTAGCATCCATGAAACTTTTAAACCCACCTGTCCTGAAGTATGCATATGTATGTTCAGACCACTTCACTGACGAGGATTATGTCAGGAATCACACACTGCAGTCAGGATTACTTCAGAGTACAGTTAACAAGGTTCTGAAGAGGGATGCTTTTTAAAAAGGTTTGGGTACTTGTGAAATAGGTGTGCATAATCTCTCACACTTCTTCAAAAAAAGAAACAGTCACAATTGATACACCTTTTATCATGCTCCATGCGACTCCTATTGCATCTAGTCTTACTTTCTTCAAGGATATAATATCTGGTAACCAATTTTCATAAATCTCTTATTTCAAGCAGAAGTGATCTTGCAATTTATCAATTTCGGGATTTATTTACTTTATTGGTATACATTTACTAGTCTCAACATGATTTACCTTCATTCAGTTGCTCAACGAATATAATCACAGGTGTATGCATTAAATGTTTAATATTAAGCCAGCATGAGAAGGGTAAATATCATTCCCTAACTTACAAAATTGAAACAGCTAAGGTTATAGTCAGTCATGACCCCATTTCCACTGGGAAGAAATACATTTCTAAATAGTACTGCAATATAGAGGAAGGTTGAAATCAAAATATCTCAAATTGCAAATGACCCTTTCTTTTATTTATGATAGAATAAATGACATTTTCATTTACTCATTACCAACCTTCTCTTAATGACTTATGATTAATAATCATACTCTTCAATATTATGATCTGATGTACAGACTTTAGCAACCCTAACAGCTAACTTTCAGGGTGAATGGCAATTTTCATAGGTACCTCAACATGGTCTTTATTAATCCACTGAGAATAGACTGTGCAGGATTTTGTTAGTTGTGTTACAACTGAGGTTTTGTCTTATGTCTAGGTCCCTAGGGTAATAACAAAAGTAAGTAAAGGAAAGGGATACACAGGGTAATTGACCTTGTCCAATTGGCATTACACATCTAAACCCCATGGGACACAAGGTAGTAAACACAGGAAGTGACTAGCAGTACTGGGAACAGCAATCATCTTCATTTCCTTTAGTAATTGTGTACATATTCATGAAGATTATAGAAAAGAAATGTCAAGAATACCTTTGGAAGGGGCCTGATAATTTAAAGAAGGAAAGAAGTCTGATAGGTGCACCACAACATGCTATTTAAGCGCCAGCCCTCTGTTTCCACATCTTGACCATCAAATTCATCAACACCTTGAACTATGTCCATATAATCCACCTGATCACCTTCAGCCACTCTTGGTTCAAAGTCGTAGGGATTTGCATACCTAAACATCTTGAATGTGCTTCAGAGCAGTGAAATATCTACCTCCTAGACAGAGCTACTGGCTTTATCTAATACACCCACTATAAAGCTGCTTGCCACCCATTTACATAGACTACAGCAGCATGAGTTGACTCAGATCCAAGATGGCGGCTGCCCTGCCTCAATGGAGGTGCTATTCACTAATTGCAATTTGAGATTTCTCTTTGTGTGGAGCTCTAGGGCTTCTCTGTTTATGACAGATGTTGAGCTATGTTCATGAACTTTCATATAAATCTATGATGTGTTTTTCCCCAAGTTCCCCTTTAAGAGCCCAATATTAATTCTGTATTGAGACCTTTACAATGCGGTTCAAAGCGTTCATTGTTAGGACTGCTGCCTTCTCGCAGACATCTTGCCTTATACCATTAATATAGCAAGGATAACTAATACTACTGCACTGGAAATATTATTCAAGATGAACAATCATATTTGCAGTATCATACAGGTATGTAAATAAAGTATTCGGAGTATTGGCTTTTATGATTTTCTGATGCGTTTATGAGACAGTATACTAAAATAGTCAGACGTTGTTCGGCCTTTCTAGAAATGGATTTGTAATACTAGTTTGTTCAAATCGGCCATTTCTAATGATATCCTACCAAAGCGAATTTCCCGCAAATTAGATAAAAACGGTAAGTAAGTTAGTAGTGGGTCAGCAAGTAATTAATCAATTAATCAAGTAAGTAGATAAAAAAGAAATTAAATAAGTAAGTAGGTAAGCATCTTATCCAAAACATGTAAGCAAACACGTGTTTTGTGTTTGTATTAGACCACACGTCACTGCACTTTTTATTAAACGAGTTGGAGAAAGAAGATAGTCAGTCGAGGTTATTTTCCTCCTAGGTTGTGGTTCGCGGATGGACTTAAATGGTTACTTTGGTCAGCTCTATACTATGGGTCGAAACGCCTCTCTGAAATATCCTCACAACTGTCACGTGATCTGGACGATTACAGTTCCTCACAACTATGTCGTGCAACTAACGTTTCACGATTTCTCAGTAAGTATGCAACTTTTTACTGAGATCAACTACTTATTAAATAACGTAACTACTCATGGTCCTTTTTATTATTGTCCGTAGACTGCATCCATGGGCCGAGTCGTCTATTGCGTATTGCGCTCCGACGACTATTTCAAGTTCTAATTTCTTGTTCTAATTTTGTAAAAAGGCCATGATTGGCGTTGAATTTAGTTTTAAAAAACACCCATGATATAGCATCCTAATATACTGTAACGAAACGCTTGTTTTCTTCGTTGCCAACATAACATAGTAACTGTTCATAGAAGCAGGCTTCAGGAATATTTAACATCGCCAAAATTCCAGATCCAATCATCAGATGGCTGTCAAAAGGATTACGTGCTTGTTGAAGAAGGTGGCACACGTCTTGGGCTTTTCTGTGGCGACAAAGACACACATCAAGTCCTTTCCAGCTTCTCAGCAATTAACGTGACTTTTCACTCCGATTCTAGCGGAACAGCACATGGCTTCACTGCCTCATTTAAGGCTGGTGAGTAAATACGTGAATGTAAATAGAAATGCCTAGAAACATTTAAGTTTCTTTATTTTATGATTGTACCATTTCTGGTAATGTTTACAGACACACACCCACACCCACACACCGTTTATATATGCATGGATCATATATAAAGTTGGTGATTCAAACTGAACTTACATACATACATACATACATACATATATACATACACGTGTGACATCAGAAACATATCCCTTAATAGGCTTCGTTATCACATACTCTCAAAAATAATCATCCAAGAAGAAAGAAAAGATATAAATGATCTCTGTATTACATTCCTTCCAGAATGCTTCACATACGAAGAGTGGAAGTTCACAGAACGTGTACCAGGTATAAGTGGCCGAGGGTATGAGATGGAAGGAAACCTGAATCTGACCTCCTGCCTTGACCAGTGCAATGCCACCTGTGAGGATGTGTACTATGACAATAGCACTTCTACGTGTTACTGGACATTGATAAACTACTATGGATATGATGAAATCAATACCACATCTCCACTCAACCACTACCAACGCTCATGTAGACCAGGTAGGGCATTGGTTTATCATAGTCATATTAATACAATAGTAGTAGTAGTAGTAGTAGTAGTAGTAGTAGTAGTAGTAGTAGTAGTAGTAGTAGTAAGGGTAGTAGTAGTAGTAGTAGTAGTAGTAGTAGTAGTAGTAGTAGTAGTAGTAGTAGTAGTAGTAGTAGTAGTAGTAGTTAATAGTAGTAGTAGTAGTAGTAGTAGTAGTAGTAGTAGTAGTAGTAGTAGTAGTAAGGGTAGTAGTAGTAGTAGTAGTAGTAGTAGTAGTAGTAGTAGTAGTAGTAGTAGTGGTAGTACCAGTAGTAATAGTACCAGGTGTGGTAGTAGTAGTACCAGTAGAAGCAGTAGTAGCAGTAGTAATAAGGGTAGTAGTAGTAGTAGTAGTAGTAGTAGTAGTAGTAGTAGTAGTAGTACCAGCAGCAGCAGCAGCAGCAGCAGCAGCAGCAGCAGTAGTAGTAGTAGTAGTAGTATACTCAGCAATTTATCATTTCCGTTCTATTATCAAAATTCAACAACCAAAACATACTCAATCGCTGTTTTCTATATTTCCCCCCAGAATGTCAAGGCGTAGTACGTTGGATACCATCCACTCAGCCGGTTTCGTTATCCACAGAGAAAGAAGGTCTCCTGATGTTTATGGGCTATTCTCTAGAGATGTGTCAGAAAGTCTGTGAGTTAAGAATGACGTGCCACGAGTTGCTTTACAGTGAGCACTCCTCAACCTGTGTCATCAAAACCCTCAGCGACCATGGTACGAATATCAGCTGCAGCGGTATATCCTCATGGACTACCTACACACGACAGTGCTTCGGTAGGTCATCCTAATAGAATATTTTTCTTTGAATTTGTCATCATCTATATTAAGAGACAATACCACCATATTTTTGTTGCAATATTATCAGCAAATATGGCCCAAATAAACTTTGGTTACTTAATTGCTTTAACCTGCTGAAATTGGATATATTTCTTAGTAATCGAAGTTGAGAATATAGATATGCACTGTTGGCGTACATTCTATTTGGTTAACTTTTACAGAGGGCATATCTGTTTAATCAGTGATTATACTACATGCCATTCCAACCTAAAACATTACACGCTAGTAGTTAATAGTGGAGAAACACTGGGATACCAAGGAACACTACTACCTGGCTAACCCTTGTCTACTGCACCTCTTTTTAAACCCACAAGTGAAAAACATACGGCGCTAGAGTGTACTGTGCCGGAATAATATCTTTATGTATTTGCATCTCTATGAAGTTAACGAGAGGAATATTTTCAGATTGCAAGTCATCCTGGAAACAACTAGCTGGTATTACATATAGCGAGAGCCTGGCTATTCTAACACGTAAAGTTCCTGACGTGTCTCTGTGTAAAACAGTATGCAATGCCATACAAATGTGCGACACCATTGTCTACAGCTCATCCAGCAAGAACTGCAGCTTGTACGAGAAGGATGCACCATCGGTACCATCAATGGAACCAATAGTAGTCATGAAGAGAGAATGCCTAGGTAATACCAGCGTTCTCCTGTTGCATACACACACACTCAATGTAGAAACCACTTTGGACAGTTGAATGAAGTGCGGTGTCTCAAGGCAATAGTCTTATCAATAAAGTGTACATTCAACCTCAGTATAAATGTGTTGATTATCATTGCTATTAAGATGGATATGTACATAGATATGGAGCAGTGGTATGTTTTGGAACATATATATATATATATATATATATATATATATATATATATATATATATATATATATATATATATATATATATATATATATATATATATATATATACACACACACATATATATATATATATATATATATATATATATATATATATATATATATATATATATATATATATATATATATATATATATATATACATACATACATACATACATACATACATACATATACATATATATACATACATATATATATATATATATATATATATATATATATATATATATATATATATATATATATATATATATATATATATAAATTCATATATAGTATTTCATTCTTTTATTCCAGATAAGGCATATTTGCATAGAGAAGAAAAACGAAAGGCCACTGGAACAATAGACAAAGTGCTTTCTGCTATCTCTGAACTTGATTGTGCTGGGAAATGTCGTTTAGAGGAATTATGCCAATCTATCAGTATCAAGAAGGTCAATGATTTACACTTCTCCTGCATTTTACACCAACATCCTGTGAACCCTAATGGAACCTCTATGTATGGGACAATATATGACCCAGACTTTAATCATTTGTCATATGTGTCTCCCTAAATTATGAAATTATGAGCTTAAATATTCTTCACTAGAACAGATTTATATGGCGTTTGTTATCTTGTTCTCAAACGCCCTTTGATAGAAGCATTCATCAAATTGGTCTCCTGGTGGAACTTGAACTACGTTTAACAGGTGATAAATGGGTTTTATGTCAAAGGACTTAGTTTTGCCATTGCTCAGATGTAATAAAACTTGTTTAGCAGGATATTTATTTGCTAATAAATTTAACTTTTTTTAGGGATCAACACAGGGTGTTGTCAATCCCTTAATCATAATTGCCTACCAGGTAACTGGGCAACTTTCGTTTTGGTGTGTTATATTGCGAAGACCAATACGGCCTCTTGGTTCAAAAGGATATTTAAATCCAAACAGAGGTTGGGCAGATTTTCCCAAAGTGTACAAAATGAATGATGTGTAATAATATGGGGATATTAACTTGGAAATCCTACAGACAAGGATATGTAATGCTTTATGGATGGAAGCAACAAGATCCCCACATAGAATTTAAAATAGTTCCAAGTGCAATTGCAAAACCTTGATCTTTAGTATTCCATTATGGTACAATAGTAAAGTTTTTGAAGGGAAACTATGTGAATAGCCAGATAGGGGGATGAATACAATAAATGATCTGTTGGGAGAAGATGGTAATATCATTTCTATGGATTAACTGGAAACCATAATACAGGGTATATGTACATGAGGATATAAAATAAAATACTGCACATCTTGAGGAACAGTGACACTGATACATATATAAAACACTATTCACAACTTCCACATGTATTATATATCCTAGACATAGGAAGAAAAGGTAATAAAAATGTATATTTCAATACAATTGAGTCAGGGAATGACAATATAAAGTTCCTTCAATATAAATGGTCAAGTTTTTTGAATGAACACATTAATTTTAAAACAGTAGTCAAGGAATTCAAGAATTCCAAAGCCAATGCCCATCAGTGTATCAACATTTCAACCAGTACAAACTGTTATATAGAAGAACTGTACATAGTAAACTCTTGTTTGAGATTTGGAAACCGCAAAGTGTCTCTCCTGTTAAAATAGTATAGAAACCATAAAACATGTATATACATGCATTGACTGTGAAAGGTTATGAATGGCACCAGCAGATTGGGTAAGACTCATTCATGACCGCCATTTCAAAACTTCTAACATAGAAATAAATCTTCGGGGATGGACACAATGACCACGTGAAACAATTAATACTCCTGAGCGTAAGGGATGTAATATATCCCAAAAGAAAAACAAGACAAAAATTACTCTTGGGGATCTAAAAAGATACCTATTAACACACCTGATCATAACCAGATTACATGAGATGGCGGTTAGGGATGTGGTTTTATTTGATCAAAGATGGAATACATTCATAACTGAACTTAGAATTGACAATATCGCAGTTAAGAGCTGGAACCTGTTGTAAGATTGTGATATACTTTTTATATTGTGAGATAATTTGAAGTTAAAAAAAATACTAAGACCATACGATTGTATCATAACGATAACACTATTTTTATCTGCTACTTCATTATATGTTGTATTATGGTTATTGTTAATTCTGAACAAATAAAATATCCCCATTAGTGTGTGTGTTATAATTAATCTTGGTGCAACATTGGTGTTAATATCAGAATCGGTTATGTTTGTTTAAACAAAGTGCACTAAACATACCCATATTAGGGACAATGGTCTCCAACAGACTAACATGGAGCCAGTTTCCAACTAACATCAAGTGACCAGCAACAATAAAATCCTCCTGCCTTCATTCGAATCTTGCACAGTGTTATAACTGCACACCATGATTATATCCCATGCAAACTTATCTGAAAATTTTAGTTTATATATCTATATCTATCTATATCCATATATTTATCCATCTATATCTATCTATCTACCTGCCTGCTTGCCTACCGACCTACCTACCTACCTATATATATATATATATATATATATATATATATATATATATATATATATATATATATATATATATATATATATATATATATATATATATATGTGTGTGGGTGTGTGTATATATATATATATATATATATATATATATATATATATATATATATATATATATATATATATATATATATATATATATATATATATATGTATATATAGATGTTGCAGCCCAACTTCCGATCCAGCCCATCTTAAGATGGGCCAAGCCCAACTTCCGATCGGAAGTTGGGCTGGATTTTGCTGGCCCATCTTAAGATGGGCTACCCAACTTCCGATGACCCAGATAATACAGCAGCCCAGCCCAACTTCCGATGGCAATTATTTTTTATTTAGTGTTCATCTAGAAGTTTATAGCTTTGTTAGAATATTTGTTTATTGAATAAGATGAGAATTTCATGAGACAAATTACTTGCATCTTATTGTTACATCTTTACCTAAACACTACTGAATACTCCTGATTATGCTGAAATTTGAATATAAGTTGATTACAGATTCTCTCCTCTCCTTTTGTAAAAAAGACTAGAAAAACGAAACAAAGAAATAATTATTCAAACACAACAGATTAATTTACACATGTAATGTTTCTTATGGTGCTGGATTCCAGCACCTGTTAATTGCAATCCTTGATTGAGTACATTCTTTTCTGGCTTCTAGAATGAGTTGAAAAAGATGTATATGCCCTACAATTTTTTTACCTGTCTAACAAAATATAAGTATCTATTACATTATTTATAATAGATGTCTGTAAAAGTATAAACATTTCATAATAATTAGCCAATTAAGGTAACATGGTAAATCTATATTACTTTTCTTTATCTACATTCAGGATGAAGGGCCTTCTTTCTGACACATCTTAATAAAGGTCTCAATTTTAAAAGTTCAACAACCAGTTTCCTGATAAACTCATTGCTCTTCAATATTTAAAAAAAAGGTTTAAAAAATAATTCAAACTAAAACATAAATATTTCTCTCTTCCCTCTTTTACTATTGACTACCAAAAAGATAACTTTCTCAACTGCTTCATCCAAAGTATAAAGTCGGCCAATCTAAGATCATAATGTCTAAATCTTACCAAATTTGGATCTGCCAAAATTTAATATATGCGTCGTTTAGGTACAAGTACCAATTCAATCTGCATACACCTTTTCTCATATCAATTACAACTTGGACCATGTATGTTCATTTCTTACTACCTTACCTCATCTAGATACTATAAGTGCCCTGCTCTGATGAATCTTGATAAAGGACACAATGTTTTTGTAAATCCTGACAAGTTTTTTGTCTATTTCTATTGTCCTGCCAGAACCTCCTCAATTAATGCATTTACACTTATTTTGGCACACACATGATTATATAATTATGTCAAGAATTTGCTAGGGGTTAAAGAATACCTAAAAATACTAATAAAAAAGCTTAAAAGACAAGAAAAAAAAATCACTTTTCCCTTATTGAGTCATTAGAAAAATACCATTGCTATTCCTTCATTCAAATTGTAAATGATTCATCATCTAGCTTATGTAATGAGCACACAACCCATAAATAACAAAGGTAGTATAGTGCAAATTATCAAATTGAATGAACTTTGAATTACATTAAATCTGAAAAAGCTTAAAATTCCATATAAATGACTCTTTAATTTGTTGTAAAAACATGACTCTTTTATTTCCTTTTTCTGCTTACAATCATCAATAATGTTTTGAGTAATCAGGTTTTTCTAGCTACCCATTTCAATTTATTTCTTGGACTAATATTATCTTGTAATTTAAAGTGGATGCCCTATGAAAGAGTTGAAAATTCCATATTTATAAGAGTGCAAAAATTCATATGAATATTCATGAAGGGTTACATCCTGGTATCTAAAATGATCGGAAGTTGGGCCAAGCCCATCTTAAGATGGGCCAGCCCAACTTCAAATGACCTACATCCTGGTATCTAGAGATCGGAAGTTGGGCCAAGCCCATCTTAAGATGGGCCAGCCCAACTTCAAATGACCTACATCCTGGTATCTAAAGATCGGAAGTTGGGCCAAGCCCATCTTAAGATGGGCTAGGGGTCATCGTAAGTTGGGCCAAGCCCATCTTAAGATGGGCTACCCAACTTCCGATCATAAGTTGGGCCAAGCCCATCTTAAGATGGGCCAGGATCGGAAGTTGGGCTGCAACATATATATATATATATATATATATATATATATATATATATATATATGTGTGTGTGTGTGTGTGTGTGTGTGTGTGTGTGTGTGTGTGTGGCCAGTTAAGCTATTAAATTAAGTAAGGAAACCTCTCGCCGACGGCAATTATGGATTAATTAAGGTATGTTTGTTTAAACCAGGTGTTCATGATAGAAAGATGCGCATGCGCTTTGATTTGATAGGTGTAACTTATATTTATTGTAAGTTTTGCTCCTCTACCACGCAGACACATATACACAGCAAAGAAGCGTGCTGCAATCCAAGCGTTATTCTGGTCGTATTTAACTGTACATTTATCGTGGTTTAGATCAGGGAAGTTTTACAATATGACAGAGTCATTCACAGCTATCCTGGTTCTATCCACACTTATGCATACCTGTCTGGGGGACTTCCGTGCATGTCGGTTCATCGGACCCTCTCCTGCGGGCCAGGATGACGTAAGGCTGATTGGTAATGTCTCCTCAAGCTACGCCAAGTCGAGTCTCATCGGATGTGCACAGGAATGCACAGAGCATTCTAAAGCCAAGATCACACAGGCCCGACCACCTAGGACTTTTAACCAAGACGTAGCTAGGACATGCCCGACGCCGAGTGCCGACAAATGTCCTAGGTGTTCAGTCACGACAAATATGCAAATTAGCATGTCATGGTAGTGTCGGCGACACGTCGGGGACACGTCGCCGACCTAATATTGCATTATGAAGTCTTTGTTGAGACAGTTTTAGGACATCTTGACAAAGTGAGTATGTTAGTCAAGACTGTCTCGGATGTGTCGGCGACACGTCGCCGACGGTGTTAGGACATTCAGGACGCGTCGCCGACTTAAATATAAATGTAAATTTTGTATCCAGACGTAGCTAGGACTTCCTAGGTGTGTCGGCGATGGGTATGGGACGCATAACTGACATATCTAGGACGTCTTGGCTAGGTCGACGACAAATAAAATACCTATTATCATTATTATTATTATTATTATTATTATTATTATTATCATTATTTTTATGAGATAAGAACAGCTAAAATAAGCAGCCAAGGGAAGATCTCTTTATGATCTTTCTAAGGGACGTTCCATTTAAAAGTGTGTGTGGGGGGGGGGGGGGGGAGGAACGGAAGCTTATCAAATATTCGGCACCCTCCCCCCCCTTCCAGCCATAATTCAGAATTCGGGGGGGGGGGGGGGGGGGGGGGGGGGGGGGGGTAAAGCAATTCAGAATTCGCCCCCCTGCGCCATAAAAATCCTCTCTTTCCCCCTAATACAGTGTCGTAGTAGCTGCAGGATTTCTTTTATACTACAAGTTTCATATATATGTATATATATATTTCCATATACATATATATATTTATATTTGTCACTATGATTATTCCAACTTTAGAAGTTTGCAAAATTATATTATTCATTTATTTATATATGTATATCTATCTATCTATCTATTTATATATATATATATATATATATATATATATATATATATATATATATATATATATATATATATATATATATATATATATATATATATATATATATATATATATATATATATATATATATATATATATATATATATATATATATATATTTATATATATATATGTATGTATGTATGTATGTATGTATGTATGTATGTATGTATGTATGTATGTATATATATATATACTAGAAAAGTACCCGTCCTACGGACGGTAACCATGAAATCTCTGTTTACGTCAAAAATATCAGGGCACCCGGATATCCTTGCAACCACACACTTAGGGCTACCTAACCTATGGATCAATAATTCAAGAGGCTTGGTAAACATATATGCCATTGATAGATAAGTTGTCAAACCGGTATTGGAAAGGTGGTGGTGGGGTGGTGTCCATTTATCATATCATTCATGACAAATTCTAATCATTTCTACTCAAAACAATTTTCGTTTAGTAAGATCAATATGAAATATGACATACCATATGTCATTTACACCCGTCCTTATTTGGTTCTTCCTGTTGAAAGATATCATTTATGAATTTTACAAACTCGTTTACAACTTTTTAAAGCTAAGATTATTAATGGGGTAGGTTAGAGGAGGAAACACAGATGTATAAACCTCTTACACTTGAATGGTAGACTCTAATGCATTCTACACGAACTGTGATATAACAATTCGTAGCTTTGCTTGCTTTTTCCTCTGCCACTTAGGGATGCGTAGTGACGGGTGCCGTAGTAAACGGCGAACACCACCTACATACCCTTAGCCCCCATTGCCATTCTCATCACGCACCCCAACCTAATTGGAGTTGAAGAATGTCGTGAGAGAAAGCTCGCAATCGTTCACTGCGCTGGATTCTCTCTTGGCAATTTCAATAAAAGTGCAACACAGTAATCTGCTTAGCATAATTGGCCAACTAAACATTTGCAAGTTATTTGATTGAATAAATGTTGTCAGTTCTATATAAATTTGTCAAAATCGTAAATAGTTTAAAACATTTATTGAAAGAAATATTCTTTATTTTACCAATTCAGTACTCTTTACACGTCTGTTTGTAACTTCCTATGTTGTTTTATAGCTGCACATGAATATTATTTGACCTAAGTTCCGCAGGTTAGGTACTAAATATAATCATATATATTTATATATATATATATATATATATATATATATATATATATATATATATATATATATATATATATATATATATATATATATATATATATATATATATATATATATATATACTTTGAAAAAGGGTTTCAGCAGGGCTACGTATCTTCTATTAGATTTACTAGTGGCGCTATCTAGCGGCCACCACGGCTGCACAAGAAACCTCCAATTCTTGCTTCAAAGGGGACCGTCTCATTGACGTCAGCGCCACCATTGGCTAAAAAGAAAGACAAAAGTACAGCGTTTTTATTTATAGCGAAGCGGCACCAGACGCTAAGTACGCTATATATAAACACACGCGGAAATTTCGTGTTCTACAGTATATATATATATATATATATATATATATATATATATATATATATATATATATATATATATATATATATATATATATATATATATACCGGGTATATATATATATATGTATATGCTATCAATGAAATATTTGGGAAAAAAAGTCCGGATACGAAAAAAAAACGTGGAAAGAATGTGTATGAGTTGGCCAGTAAGCATTTTGGTATGATTCTACCCACAAATTATTTCCAAATGATACTTTTAAGTGGATATCCTTCCCCTCCCCCCCAAAAAAAAATGATAAATAGATAATAAAAAAGGGATTTTCTTTGAGCTGCTACGCTATGATTGTTAAGGAAATGTAAAAACAATACTATTTCAATAATTGTTGAAGGAAAACATATTCCAAAGGAGGCACAATCTTCATTCAAACACAGATTAATTCCAAGCATACCCAAAGTGAGGTATGGGCATGAGGTGGTTCTATAAAATATACAAAGAAATTAAGTTCCATCACAATTTATTTTGATAAAGATAACTTTCAAATTGTATCTATTTCGTTCAAATATTTCGTTCAATTACACATCGTGGCAGTGTCCTAGGTGATGTCCTAGCAAAATCGGGCTTGTCCTAGCTGGATCCCCGCCGCAGCCGACGTTGTGGCAAATTCTTCGACATGTTCAAGAATTTGCCACGACGTGGCAGCTCAGCCACGACAAAATTAAAATCGGCGACATGTCCCCGACGTGTCGGCGACGTGTCCTAGCAGAGACTGGAATGTCCTGGCTGTGTCTTGATGTTAGAGTTTGTGGTTTTGCGGTTTGCGCCGACCCCGACATGCCAAGATTTACTCCGGACAGACACAGGACGCTGCTAGGACATGCTTTTTGCCTTGGCCTCATCACGTAACAGGGGGATTCCCAGAACGAAAGCGAGGCCACTTCCATCATGGCGCGCACTAAGACGAGCAAGCGGAAGACTCCGGTGACATCGAAAATATCAACTCCTGCTCAAAAGAAACAGATACCATCGAACTTGAGCCGTCCAATGGAATCTGGAAGTGACGTAGAAGATGGAGAATCGGTTGAAATGGGCTCTCATCATCTATCCACCCCGACAGTGAGTCTGGAAGATATTTTGCTGGCGAAAACTACACCCAAGCCCAGAACAAGTTCAACCCCAACAAGCGGCCACATCGACCATCATGAGTTGTCCGACGATTCCCAGATTCTCGACACACCGAAAAGTACCAGGAAATCTGCTGATGCGACACCCGCATCACAAGAAACTTCTACCAACAAGCGTCGGAGACGGTGCGAGCCCTATACGTTCACAGATGAACAGGAATCTGAGCTGTCTGAATGGTATCAGATGCACCCCCTATTTTATGACAAATGTGAAAAGCACTACAAGAATTCTGCTAAGAAGAATGGCCTGCTGGAGGATAAGGGGATGGAGATGAATCCTACATGCACCTGTAAGTATATTTCTCTTTACAAAACGTTTTTTTTCACTGTCACATCTGTATATAACAATTAATGTATGTATTAAGTTATAACCCCCTACATGCCCTAACAATTCATCTACATTCATATTGCGTACACATTTTATTGAATGATCAACAATGGGTAGTTGTTTTATGTGTTGTTTCTTTATTTACAATGAACCCTAATAATTTCTTTTTCCAGTTAATTTCTCTACATCATGCACTGCAAGTAAACTGACTATTTGTTTAAATTTCAGTAACTCAACTGAAAACTTTCTTCGAGACCATGAGGACTCGCTTTGGGAAGATCTCTACAAAGAAGTCAGGGCAGGGAGCAAAACAGTTGTCACACCGCGAGAAGTTTATCTACAACAACTTCCGGTTCCTCAAAACACACATCAAACGGACCACCAGCAGACAGTCGGACACTGTGAGTATTTATAATAGTATTGAATAGAACACAATAACCCTTTTGAAATCATACATTTACCATCACTGTAAATAGAACTAATAATACATATTAAACTGCTCTCCCTTTCAACTGTATATAAATCATCTTTCATTTAATTTCATACTAGACCTATATAGTGCATATTTATTTGCATGTTTTAATATCTATATCAATTGGTGGAAACTAATTGTGGATGTATTATGAGTAACTTGAGTAGCCAGTAAATATATCCTGTACTATGATGTTTAAATCTGTATGTAGTCATGATGTAATTACTAGTTTTTTAAGCTGCCTTACATATCATTATGTATTAATAAGTAGGTGCTTGTAATTGTTCACTTCATTCCTCCTTCTAGGCCTTCATCAGTGAATGTAAATTTTATATTATCATTGATTTGCGATCGCATTTTGGGTGTTTCCTCCATCTCCTGACCTGTAACAACCCAATGCAATAAAAAATATATAACTCCATTTTCTCTTTATTTCCAGTTCTCCTCTAAGAAGGATCAGTCATCAGAATCCGACAGTGATGCTGAAGATGATGTGCGCAACATATCAGATTGGTCTAGCCAACAGGAGGAGGAGGAGCCAACCATCACTTCACACAAGAAACTATTCAAAGGAAAGGGGAAAGGCGAAGGGAAGTCCTCCGAGAAGTGTCGGCAAAAGGAAAACAACATCTAACTATTGCACAGAAGGTAAGAAATAATTTTATTCTATACATACATAAATACACAACTCTACATGATGTGGATGAAATTTCAGGTACCATCAATTCATTTTTTGCAAATGTACAAAGTTATATATAGGTCCATGAAATTATATATATATATATATATATATATATATATATATATATAGCACAATTAAACACAATGATGACTTTATCTGATATTTTCTTGCATTTTAACATATTACATCTTTAAATAAGTAGTAAATTATAATTGCAATGCTGGTGTGTTATACATATAAACATGTGAAACATCTATGTGTTAACTTTAATGCTAAATTTATTATATGTTTCTAAAATGTTTTAGCTGACTTCATTATAGTAATACTTCGTTGTAACATTCCCATAATATAAATACACTCCATAATTATTTACATATTGCTACATAGAATTGAAATAACTATATTTACAAAATTTCATATTATGGTTTGCATGTTAAATGTAGGCCTATGATATATTACTGTTAAATTATTAAACGATGCATCTATCAATTGACTGTATATATATTTCTTTTTCCTCCTTATATTTGTCATAACAACTTAATTTTACAGTTACTGGACAGAGTGGAGAAATCGGCCGAAGACAGGGCTGTTGCGGCCCATGCCACAGTTTCCGACCATGATGTTGAGATACAGCACTATTCGAACTATCTCAAAGCACAGATGAAGAAAATCGACTCGTCCAAATGGATGGATTTTACGATGGACACCATGGGACTTGTGAAGCGCTACGTGTGTGGAGAGAAACAATCAACCCCACCACCACCTTCCCCCCCATCACCACCCATTAAGGTGGTGGATGATAAGGAGGAGATCATGCATCTAACACCCATCAACACCCTCACAAGCCTCAACGTGGTCCAGCCAAGCAGCAGCCAGAATCTGTCTAGCTATCTGGCTTCCATTGCCACCCCATCTCTCAGTCAGCCTATGTACAGTGACTTCCTCTCTCCCAGGATGGCTCGGATGGCTCTAATGGGATCACCATCCCTTCCGCAACATATGCTGAGGCCGGATATGGGACTACCGCCTGCAGAACACAAGTAAATAAGTATTAGTTTGGGTTATAAGCACATGTCACAGATGTTGGCATTTTGAAATGTTCTTTATCGAGATTAACAGTTGATGATTTATATGTTAAACTGTGCTAATTTATGCAAGCAATCATGTATTGATTTATACGATTAAGTGTTGAAGAATTCCCCATGTATGATCACTTCAATGAACATCATATAGATACGCAATTCTCATTAATATGTTAAACATATATATTATCTAGTCAATGACATTGATATCCATACTGAACACAGGTATTTTGAAATTACATATTACCTTTAAGCAATTATGATGCGAGCTATATATGTCTATGTCACTAGTCATAATTGGTATATATATGTTATATTATTTGAAATTTCATTGTTTATTTTGATATTGTGATTACAGTAGTACATGTCATTTGTTGGATTAGGACATTTCATTCCTTGTTTTTTTGTAGTATTATTGGTTATGTTATTAAGATTCATATGTGTTTAATTTATTTATAGTTCATAGTGGACCATCAGATGTTTCTTATACGTGTAATTAATGGTCACTTTATAGTCATCGTGTGTACAGTTGTACACTATTATCTATGTATGCATCAGTGGGGAGATAGGTATGCTATCACAACATGTGTGCTATGACATCTCATTTAAGAATGATAATTATTTAAAAATTTATAAAGGTTGGGATGTGCTCAATCATAAACATATGTAAGATTAATATATAGATTTTGTTGTTGATGCGTATATTTGATACCAAAAATGTCTATGCAAATTCTTATGTGATTATTCATTCCCATAATGTTAGTAATTTGACACATTTGAGTTTATATATTACATATATATTTGTACTATTCCATGTCTATTCATGAGGTCCACTCATGAATAATTATTATTTGTCTTGATTGTTATATTACAAATCAGTTCATTAATACATAGTCATGTATTACACAATGACAGTAGGTAATTTTAATTAATTACTAAAATTGATGTGTTGTTGCGGATTATGCTGTGCAACAAATCATGATTGTTGACATGTGAAAGTTATGTTGCTTTTGGAGATTTATTTGAATAAAAAATGTTACTGTTGAAATGTTTATCTGTATTTGTTATTGATTGACAGATAAGTTAGTAAACACACCTATACCATTCCATCTTGCCATGGCACTGATCCTGCCTCTGAGTTGTAATAGGTAGTTAGTTAGTCCCTCATCTTCTTACCATCCTTATGCGAGTTATTTCCTGCTCGCACATTGAAGTCAACCATACCCATCTCTTCCCTCCATGCTCCCGGTCTAACATCATGAGTGTTTGGATCTTCCACATCTTGTAAAGCTTGAACTCCCCTTGGATCCATGTCGAAGAGCACATTGTGGAGGACGCAACATGCTGTTGCTATAGTTTGGACTGTCTCATGCTTCTGAAGCATAGGTGATATGAGACATCGGAATCTGTAAAGGACCAAAAAAAATTAGTATAAATTATAAGTGAATTATTTTGCTCATTAGTTGTAACATATACACATTACAGGACATTTTAGTAGGTGTTAAATAATTAAAATGAAATGAAATATACAATATTTTACCTTTGTGCCAAAATGCCAAATGCATTTTCCACCACTCTTCTTGCTCGAGACAATCTGTAGTTGAATATTCTCTTTTCTTTGGTTAACCCCCTACTAGAGTGTGGTTTCATCAACCATGTTCTTAATCCAAATGCATCATCACCGCTGAATGTGTAGGGAACATCGATATCGTCATTGGGTAATTGATCACCTTCAGGCAATCCCGCCACTCCATCAATGATGGCTTTGTATAGTTAGTTAATTTAAATATCCCTGAAGCAGCGCACGAGCCATTGGCCTGATTGTTTGGGTTTTCTAATGGCAATGTGCTTGCCATCTATGGCGCCTAGACAGTTATGGAAGTTCCATAGAGTGGAGAATTTGTGTGCCACTTCCTTCCATTCCTCAGGGCTTTTGGGACATTTCATATGTTCCTCCGAGTATTCTTGAATGATGGCCTCACATGTCTCTGGTATGAACAGTGAGATTGTGTTGGCTGCCACGCGAAAGCCATATTGTAATGTTCTGTAGGTGTTCCCTGTAGCTAAATAGCGTAATGTTATGGCTATTTTCAGGCCTGGATCTAAAGGTGGGCGCCAATTGGTGTATTGTTTCGCAATGCGAGGTCCGACACGATGTAAAATGTCCATGAATAGTTCCGGTGATACGCGCATGAACTGTTTGTATCCCCTTATGTCCTTGCGATTTAATTCTTGTATCAAATTCTCATAATGTCCAAATATTGGGCGTCTCAAAAGCCATGGTCTCACCCAAACTGTCCTTGGGGCCCTCCTCCTCCTCCTTCTTCTTCTTCTACGAACCCTTTCCTGACGCAGCTCATAATCGTCCAGCACCAACAATGCAGCAGCAAGTAGCATGTCCTCTTCATCCATAATTTGAGCAACATCTTGATTTTGCATGAATGCCGCCATCATTTATGTATTGCGAAATTCAACTCAACGTATTATTTCCACTGAAAACTACTCACAACATCCTATACATTTATTTTTTGTCGGCGACCTATCCAAGACGTCCTAGATATGTCGGTTATGCGTCCCATACCCATCGCCGACACACCTAGGAAGTCCTAGCTACGTCTGGATACAAAATTAACATTTATATTTACGTCGGCAACGCGTCCTGAATGTCCTAACACCGTCGGCGACCTGTCGCCGACACATCCGAGACAGTCTTGAGTATCATACTCACTTTGTCAAGATGTCCTAATACTGACTCAACAAAGACTTGATGAAGCAATATTAGGTCGGCCACGTGTCCGCGACGTGTGACACTACTAAGACATGCTAATTTGCATATTTGTCGTGACTAAACACCTAGGACTTTTGTCGGCACTGGCTTCGGCCATGTCTTAGGAACGTCTTGGCAATAAGTCCTAGCTTGTCGGGCCTGTGTGATCCAGGCTTAACTGTACTGCCTTCAACTTGCGCCAAGCGGGCGGCGCATGCGAACTACTGGAGGGAAACCCGCGAAAGCTTCTTGTAAAATACGAGAAAAACTAGTACTTCACGGTAAGGGTGATCATTCTTATACCTATCATGATTTTGAATGCTAAAATGGTAACTTACAAAAAGACTAACCGGTATGAAATATTGAAATTGAAGCTGTTAAGTAGGGACTAAAGCTACAGAGGTGTAATGAGAAATACTCCGCTGAATTAGAGGGTTTGATATCAATAAGGTTGGATACGGTTTGATTAATGCAGGTAATACTCCGCTGAATTAGAAGGTTGGATATCAATTAGGTTGGATACGGTTTGATCAATGCAGGTAATACAACAAAGTGCGCCGTTAATACAATATATAGATATTCCATATTTCCATTGTCTGAGTGTTTTGTACCATGAGTGGAAGAATCATACTATCAACCGTGCTTCTGTAATGTTTGAATTAACATGTTATTGTTGCTTAGGCATTGGTTTCTCGTATAAGCAATCTCATTTAAATCCTCTGTGCATGAGAAAAAGTAATCAGTTTTTCAACCTTTTTTATTTCAAATTGCACACGTGTGCAACAGGATTTTTATTTCTCCATATTCATGTTATAAAAAAGAAAAAAAAACAAGTGCAAAAAGTACAAAAAGTTGTTGGACAACTCATGAATAACAATACAATAACGTGGTTCACTTCCTTTAGTGAAAGTTGTTATTTTCACCGTGCTGTATGATACTTGAGTATGCCATATATATGGATGTTGCACTAATACTGTATGGTATGATATCATAATAGGTACCAGCTATTTCTGTGTTGTTGTCCTCTCTAAGGTCAATCAAAAAGGTGTTCCATACTTGATCAAAAATGTCTCCCTTTCTGATCATAATTTCCTGTAATCTTGTTATGTTTAGATTTTTCTATAAACACCTTTTTAAGTCACCTAGAGTTCTTTTTCCTGTTTCTCTCTTTAAATATATTACATCTTTGACACTCAAAATGATTAATTGTTTAACTGGACTATTGTTATTTTCTCCAAATAATTTTTCAATATCTGAAATTTTGAATCATAAATCATCTTCATCCAGTCTTCTGTTACCTTCCACACATATTTTACATTATCTCATTCAATATACATATGTTCAATTGTTTCTATTTCTGTTTTGCAGAAAAGACAGTTTGGAGTTTCTGATATTCCCATTTCATTTGATTGTACCATAATGGTACAGATAAATTTGGATCTTCACCACTATATTTCGCATAATTATAGATTGTATATAAAGCCAATGTTGTATTGGCCCAAAATTTATTCCATATTTTCGTGCAAAGATTTTATATGTAAATTTTACCATATTTGTATACACCATTAAGACCATACATGTTTGGGAAGGCTGCCCATCCTTCACAGGGTTTGTAAATCCTTTTGAACCAAGAGGCTTTTAGAGCCATTTTAATTTTTCTGATATTCGGGAATTGTAAACCAGCCTCGGCTGTTAACTTTTCCTGTATCGTTAGCTTAAATTTATGTGGTTTTCCTATCCACAAAAAATTAAGAAAAATATTTTCAATTTCTTCAGAAGTCTCAGCTTTGGGGCTTGGCAATGAAAGCAGGATATGGAGAATTTTGGAGATCATTAAGCTTTTGATGATATTGGTTTTTCCTATTAAAGTTGAATTTCTAAGTTGCCAAATTGTACACAGTTTTTTGATTTCTAGTTTTTTTGGTTTAAATTTTTTATTTAGTTCCATAATGTCATAATCAATGCCTAACGATGTAAATTTGTTCGTCCAGATTGAATTCATGTCGTTACATAGTGTATTCCTGCTGTCCCCTAAATTTTCAAACTTAATAACCTTGCCTACAGCTTATGAATTTATATAAAACCAATAGGCATATACATCTGCCACTGTGCACACGGAAATAATCAGTGTCTATGTTTATGAGATTTAATGCTTTAAATATTTATATTGTATAAAGTGTAATATAGTCTTCCTATGTAATAAGCTTCAGGTACAAGTAAATAGAATAAACACAAATATCTAGTAGATCCATTTCGGGGGAGAGTAATGGATAAATGTTCTCAAATACATTGGACACAGCAGCTGTATAACCAAGATAAAGATTACACATAGACAGGAGAATTCCATTTGCAGGATCAAAACTAGAGACTATATTTAATAAAGAGATTGAATTGATTCCTTGGTCAATGGCAAACTACGTGCTAAACACATATTTGCACCTGCTCAAATACTGGGGCTACTGTAATTGTGAGACTGGTTTCTGTATACAATATATATATATATATATATATATATATATATATATATATATATATATATATATATATATATATATATATATATATATATATATATATATATATATATGTATGTATATATATATATATATACATATATATATATATATATATATATATATATATATATATATATATATATATATATATATATATATATATATATGTATATATATACATATATATATATATATATATATATATGTATATATATATATATATATATATATAAATAAATAAATATATATATATATATATATATATATATATATATATATATATATATATATATATATATATATATATATATATATATATATAAATATATATATATATATAAATTCATATATAGTATTCCATTCTTTTATTCGAGATAAGGCATATTTGCATAGCAAAGGAAAACGAAAGGCCACTGGAACAAGAGACAAAGTGATTTTTGATATCTCTGAACTTGATTGTGCTGGGAAATGTCGTTTAGAGGAATTATGCCAATCTATCAGTATCAAGAAGGTCAATGATTTACACTTCTCCTGCATTTTACACCAACATCCTGTGAACCCTAATGGAACCTCTATGTATGGGACAATATATGACCCAGACTTTAATCGTATGTCATATGTGTCTCCCTAAATTATGAAATTATGAGCTTAAATGTTTTTCACTAGAACAGATTTATATGGCATTTGTTGTCTTGTTCTCAAATGCCCTTTGATAGAAGCATTCATCAATTTGGTCTCCTGGTGGAACTCGAACTACATTTAACCGGTTATAAATGTGTTTTATGTCAAACGACTTTTGGAGTTTTGCCATTGCTCAGAAGTAGGTGAAACTTGTTTAGCAGGATATTTATGTGCTAATAAGTTTAACTTTTCTTAGGGATCAACACAGGGTGTTGCCAATCCCTTAACCATAATTGCCTACCAGGTAACTCGGCAACTTTCGTTTTGGTGTGTTATATTGCGAAGACCAATAAGGCCTTATGGTTCAAAAGGATATATAAATCCCACGGAGGTTGGGAAGATTTTCACAAAATGTACAAAATGAATGGTGTGTATTAATATGGGGATATCAACATGGAAATCCTACAAACAAAGATATGTAATGATTTTTGGAAGGATGCAAAAAGATCCCTACATAGAATTTGTAATAGTACAATGGCAAAATCTTGATCTTAATTATTCCATTATGGTACAAAAGTAAAGTTTTTGAAGGGAAAATGTAAATAGTCAGATAGGGAGATGAATACAATAAATGATCTGTTGGGAGAGGATGGTAATGTTATTTCTATGGATTAACTGGAAACCATAATACAGGGTATATGTAATTTATTTTATTTTACATAAGGATATACAATAAGATACTACACATCTTGAGGAACAGTGACACTGATACATATATAAAACATTATACACAACTTCCATGTATTGTATATCCGAGGCATAGAAAGAAAAGGTAACAAACATGTATATTTCAATACAATTGAATCAGGGAATGACAATATAAAGTTCCTCCAACATAAATGGTCAAACTGTTTGAATGAAGACATTAATTTTGTATCAGTAGTCAAGGAATTCAAGAATGCCAAAACCAATGCCCCATCAGTGTATCAACATTTCAAACAGTGCAAGCTGTTACATAGAAGAACTGTACATAGTAAACTCTTGTTTGAGATTTGGAAACCGCAAAGTGTCTCTCCTGTTAAAATAGTATAGAAACCATAAAACATGTATATACATGCATTGACTGTGAAAGTTTATGGAAGGCAACAGAAGATTAGGTAAGACTCATTCATGACCGTCATTTCAAAATGTCTCATATAGAAAAAATCTTCAGAGATGAATACAATAACCAAGTGAAACAATTAATACTCCTAAGCGTAAGGGATGTAATATACAGTATCTCAAAAGAAAAACAGGACAAAAATGACTCTTGGGGATCTAAAAAGATACCTATTAACACACCTGATCATAACCAGATTGCATGAGATGGCGGTTAGGGATGTGGTTTTGTTTGATCAAAGATGGAATACTTTCAAACCTGAACTTAGAATTGACAATAACACAGTTACGAGCTGGTACCTGTTGTAAGATTGTGATATACTTTGCCCATTGGTTTAATCTCTCTACTATCGTTATACAGTTGACATTATTATCATGTACAGCCTTTTGAATATTTTATTTTTATTTTGTTATATGTCCATAAAATCATTGATATATATGCATAATGACATGACTTTAGAGAAATAAAAAAATCCTGCTGCACATGTTTGCAATTTGACGTTAAAAAATACTAAGATTGTATCACAATGATAACACTATTTTTATCTGCTACTTCATTATATGTTATATTATGGTTATTGTTATTTCTGAACAAATAAAATATCCCCATTAGTGCGTGTGTTATAATTAATCTTGGTGCAACATTGGTGGTAATATCAGAATTGGTTACAGACAAAATGATTTATGTTTGTTTAAACAAAGTGCACTAAACATACCCATATTAGGCACAATGGTTTGTAACAGTTTTCAACTAACATGGAGTGACCAGCAACAATAAAATCTTCCTGCCTTCATTCGAATCTTGCACAGTGTTATAACTGCACACCATGATTATATTCCATGCAAAATCATCTGAACATTTTAGTTTATATATCTATATCTATCTACCTACCTACATATATACATACATACATACATATACATGTATATATATATATATTTATATATATACATATATATATATATATATATATATATATATATATATATATATATATATATATATATATATATATATATATATATATATATATATATATATATATATATATATATATATATGTGTGTGTGTGTGTGTGTGTGTGTGCGTGTGCGTGTGTGTGTGTATGTGGCCAGTAAAGCTATTAAAGTAAGGGCACCTCTCGCCGACGGCAATTATGGATTAATTAAGGTATGTTTGTTTAAACCAGGTATTCATGAAAGAAAGATGCGCATGCGCTTTGATTTGATAGGTGTAACTTATACTTATTGTAGGCTTTGCTCCTCTGCCACGCAGACACATATATACAGCATAGGAGCGTGCTGCAATCCAAAAGTTATTCTGGTCGTATTTAACTGTACATTTAACGTGGTTTAGACCAGGAAAGTTTTACAATATGACAGAGTCATTCATAGCTATCCTGGTTCTATCCACACTCGTGCATACCTGTCTGGGTGATTTTCGTGCATGTCGGTTCATTGGACCCTCTCCTACGGGCCAGGATGACGTAAGGCTGCTTGGCAATGTCTCCTCAACCTACACCAAGACGAGTCTCATCGAATGTGCACAGAAATGCACTGAGCATTCTAACTGTACTGCCTTCAACATGCGCCAAGCGGGCGGAGCGTGCGAACTACTGGAGGGAAACCCGCAAAAGCTTCTGGTGGGATACGAGAAAAACTCCAAGTACTTCACGGTAAGGGTGATCATTCGTATACCTATCATGATTTTGAATGCTACAAAGGTTACTTACAAAAAGACTAACCGGTATTAAATATTGACATTGAAGCTGTTAAGTAGGGACTAAAGCTACAGAGGTGTAATGAGGAATAGTCCGCTGAATTAGAAGGTTGGATATCAATAAGGTTGGATACGGTTTGATTAATGCAGGTAATACAACAAAGTGCGCCGTTAATACAATATATAGACATTCCGTATTTTTGTACCATGAGTGGAGGAATCATACTATCAACCGTGCTTCTGTAATGTTTGAATTAACATGTTAATGTTTCTTAGGCATTGGTTTCTCGTATAATCTCATTTAAATCCTCTGTGCATGAGAAAAAGTAATCAGTTTTTCAAACCTTTTTTTTAAATTTCAAATTGCACACGTGTGCAACAGGATTTTTATTTCTCCATAGTCATGTCATAGAAAAGAGAAAAAACAAGTGCAAAAGGTACAAAAAGTTGTCGGACAACATGAATAACAATACAATAATGTGGTTCACTTCCTTTAGTGAAAGTGGTTATTTTCACCATGCTGTATGATACTTGAGTATGACCGGTATATGGATGTTGTACTAATACTGTACCAGCTATTCTTTGTGTTGTTGTCCTCTCTAAGGTCAATCAAAAAGGTGTTCCATACTTGATCAAAAATGTCTCCCTTTCTGATCATAATTTCCTGTAATCTTGTTATATTTAGATTTTTCTGTAAACACCTTTTTAAGTCACCTAGAGTTATTATTTTTCCTGTTTTTCTCTTTAAATATATTACATCTTTGACACTCAAAATGATTAATTGTTCAACTCGATCATTGTTATTTTCTCCAAAGATTTTTTTAATATCTTAAATTTTGAAATAATAAATCATCCTCACCCAGTCTTCTGTTACCTTCCACACATATTTTACTATACCACATTCAATATAAATATGTTCAATTGTTTCTCTTTCTGTTATTCAGAAAAGACAGTTTGGAATTTCTGATATTACCATTTCAAATAGTAGTTTGTTGTGCACCGTTCTTCTATGTGGCAACTTAGAATTGTTGGCCTTTAGAGCCATTTCAATTTTTCTGATATTCGAGAATTGTAAACCACCATCGGCTGTTAACTTTTCCAGTATCATTAGCTTAAATTTATGTGGTTTTCCTATCCACCAAAAAATAAGAAAAATATTTTTAATTTCTTCAAAAGCCTCAGCTTCGGGGCTTGGCTGGGACAGCAGGATATGGACAATTTTGGAGATCATTAAGCTTTTGATGATATCAATTTTTCCTATTAAAGTTGAATTTCTAATTTGCCAAATTGTACATTGTTTTTTTTATTTCTAATATTTTTGGTTTCAAATTTCATTTAGTTACATAATGTCATAATCAATGCCTAACGGTGTAAATTTGTTCGTCCAGATTAAATTTGTCGTCACATAGTGTATTCCTGCTGTTCCTTAATTTTCAAACTTAATAACCTTGCCTACAGCGCATGAATTTAGATAAAAGCAATAGGCATATACATCTGCCACTGTACACATGGAAATAATCAGTGTCTATGTAATGAGCTTTAATGCTCGAAAAATATTTTGTATTGTATAAAGTGTAATATAGTCTACCTATGTAATTAGCTTCAGGTACAAGTAAATACAATACACAAACAAATCTAGTAGCTCGATTTCGGGGGACATTAACGGATAAAAGTTCTCAAATACATCAGACACATAACCAAGATAAAGATTACATATAGACAGGAGAATTCTATTAGCAGGTTCAAAATGTGAAACTGTATTGGATAAAGAAATTGAATTGATTTTTTGGTCAATGGCAAACTACCTACTATACTAAACATATATTTGCACCTGCTCAAATACTGGGGCTACTTTATTTATGAGACTAGTTTCTGTATACAATATATATATATATATATATATATATATATATATATATATATATATATATATATATATATATATATATATATATATATATATATATATATATATACCTGGGAAAGACAGTCTATCCTATTTGCCTCAAATAGGAGGTTAAAACAACATAAATCTCTAAGAATCTCATGTAATGGTATCAAAGTGGGAGGGAAAGAGGTTGTAACATACCTGGGGGGTCAACTAGACCAAGACCTGTCAGGAAAATCTATGTCTCAGAAAATCATCCATAAGGCTAATGCTAGTCTCAAATTTCTTTACAGAAAGAAAATGTTCCTAAATCAGTACTGCAGGAAAACTGTCTGCATGGCAATGATTCAGTCAAGAATAGACTACGCCAGCAATTTCTATTACCACGGTCTACCAAAATTCTTACAGAATCGCCTTCAGGTTGTACAAAATAAAATGATTAGATATGTTTTAAACTTCTCAAACAGAACGCAATCGGATGGCAACGACTTTAATGAGGTTTAGTGTATGAGCATTGAAAACAGAATAAAATATCTGGCCGCAAGCCATGTATTTCACTGTATTGATGAACAGGCTCCAGAGAACCTTCAGGTTTTTGAAAGAGTAAATGAATCCCACCACTATAATACCAGACACAGTGTTAATGTTTTGATTTTACCAAGGGTTGGTTCATATGGTATAGAGTCCTTCCACTACATAGGTGCCAAAATCTGGAACTCTTTGCCAGACGAGATCCAGACTACGTTCAGTAATTCGTTTTTTAAAGTGAGATGCAAAAAACATTTCATGTCAGTCCTCTTTGAGTCATAAAAAAAGAAATTCATCAATTCTAGTCCAAACGTTTGTATTATATTATATAATATTATTGTTATGTCAATCTTGAACAGTGGAGTTGATCATTACATGTGATGCCATTGGACTCTGGGCAGACTGGGACCATTATGAAAATAAGTTTCTAACTTTTAGTGTATATATCCTGTGTCTAGTTAGAATTCTATTGCATAGCAGTTTATGACTCTCCAACTAGTCACATTTATATATGATTTATTTGTATGCCAAATGCTATGTGATACACATCGTACTAGACCGAATAAAATAAAATCAAATCAAACCTTTCAAGTAATATTTCACTTTTTGGAATTCGGTGGGAAAAGTATGGTTAAACGATTATAAAAAATGCAACCAAATCAATAACGGTAGAAGGTCCAAAGATGATAGAAACTTTAACAAAAGATAAAACGGTACAAACGTTCTGAGAGAGATTTTGGCAAATAGCCGAAATTCTAATACAAACATTGGACAATCAAAATGGGAACTATAATTAGATATTACAGACATAGAATGAGACAGAATTATTTTCAAATATTCATAACGGGCTGAGTAAATGGCCCGACTAGATTCTTCCAATACCAGATGTTACATCGTACATTGTTAACAAGGAGAAAAATACCTTCAAATCACCACCACACTCACCTTTAAAATGCCCCAAGTCCGAGAACCTAGGGAAAGACTAAGAAGTATGGCTGAGATCATGCATAACCAAGGGGACCTGCCCTGATGGCCGTGTGGTATGAGGCGTTGCCACTGACTGCTAGCTGTCTCTCACCACTGTCGGGATTCGAATGAATGAGTGAATAAGGGCTTAAAGGCAGATCGGCACATTAGGCCATTCAGTGCCATAAAGTCTTTTTTCCTTAAAGTGGTCCTTTGCCATTGTTGAGGAACAATGGCAAAGCATGTGATAGAAGAAAAAGCGGAAGGAAAAGAGCAGAGCCTGCAAATACAAAGAGGACCAAGGGATCTTTTAGATGCAAGGTATCCATAGACAGATCCACACATCCCCAATCTTTTATAAGGCGAGCAGGGTACCATGACAGCGTAGGGTTTCCAGAGCGGTGCCAGCTCCTATTGCGCACCATTGATCAAGCCAAGAGGGTGTGGTCGGGTTTCAAATCCCACCCAGGGTATGTGAGAAAGTTGCCAGTGACATGGGGTAAGCCGTGGTTTTCACTGCGTTACAACTGGCTAGTCACAACTTAGGCACAATATGGCAGGAAAAGTGACGAAAAAACAAATCCCATACATAACCGACCAAATGTGCGTTGATGATAACTCGGTAATACAAGTACAAAAAAGAATATAATATATAACTTTATTATACCTCACGTGAAGATTCTTGATTCTGTTTGGTCAAGGGCCATGGATTAATCGTCTTGTTTTCCTGACTCCTTCGCGACAGGCTGTTGTCCTTAACAGCTATGTACTTATTGATTAGTTACCGCTACCCCGAAGAATAGTTACCACTAGCCACGAAGAATAGTTACAGCTAGCCCAAAGAATAGTTACCCCTAGCCCGAACAATATCCACGAACACCTACGGAGTCTACCGAGTGACCTGCCGATGAAAGTAGTTTAACAAGGCAGACGACGAGTTTTTATCCAAAATCTCTGTTTGTAATTTAGGTCATTTGTTGAAGAACAATGGCAAAGCATGTGAAAGAAGAAAAAGCGGAAGGAAAAGAGCAGAGCCTGCAAATACAAAGAGGACCAAGGGATCTTTTAGATGCAAGGTATCCATAGACAGATCCACACATCCCCAATCTTTTATAAGGCCAGCAGGGTACCATGACAGCGTAGGGTTTCCGGAGCGGTGCCAGCTCCTATTGCGCACCATTGATCAAGCCAAGAGGGTGTGCCCCTTGCGGGGTTGTCGGTGTTCAAATCCCACCCAGGGCATGTGAGAAAGTTACCAGTGACTTGGGGTAATCCGTGGTTTTCACTGTGTTACAACTGGCTAGTCACAACTTAGGCACAGTATGGCAGGAAAAGTGACGAAAAAAT
>OZ012688.1:43326878-43331878 GCA_963942565.1 Maea johnstoni | reverse complement strand
GTCTAACTCATGTGTATCACAGTATATGTTGAGGACTTCAGTAATGCTGTAGATGTCTTACTCATGTGTATCACAGTATATGTGGAGGATTTCAGTAATGCTGTAGATGTCTGACTCATGTGTATCACAGTATATGTTGAGGATTTCAGTAATGCTGTAGATGTCTGACTCATGTGTATCACAGTATATGTGGAGGATTTCATGAATGCTGTAGGTGTCTGACTCATGTGTATCACAGTATATGTTGAGGATTTCATTAATGCTGTAGGTGTCTGACGCATGTATATCACAGTATACATTGAAGATTTCAGTAATGCTGTAGGTGTCTGACGCATGTATATCACATGATACATTGAAGATTTCAGTAATGCTGTAGGTCTCTGACGCATGTATATCACAGTATACATTGAAGATTTCAGTAATGCTGTAGGTGTCTGACGCATGTATATCACAGTATACATTGAAGATTTCAGTAATGCTGTAGGTGTCTGACGCATGTATATCACATGATACATTGAAGATTTCAGTAATGCTGTAGGTCTCTGACGCATGTATATCACAGTATACATTGAAGATTTCAGTAATGCTGTAGGTGTCTGACGCATGTATATCACAGTATACATTGAAGATTTCAGTAATGCTGTAGGTGTCTCACGCATGTATATCACAGTATACATTGAAGATTTCAGTAATGCTGCAGGTGTCTGACGCATGTATATCACAGTATACATTGAAGATTTCAGTAATGCTGTAGGTGTCTGACGCATGTATATCACAGTATACATTGAAGATTTCAGTAATGCTGTAGGTGTCTGACGCATGTATATCACATGATACATTGAAGATTTCAGTAATGCTGTAGGTCTCTGACGCATGTATATCACAGTATACATTGAAGATTTCAGTAATGCTGTAGGTGTCTGACGCATGTATATCACAGTATACATTGAAGATTTCAGTAATGCTGTAGGTGTCTGACGCATGTATATCACAGTATACATTGAAGATTTCAGTAATGCTGCAGGTGTCTGACGCATGTATATCACAGTATACATTGAAGATTTCAGTAATGCTGTAGGTGTCTGACGCATGTATATCACAGTATACATTGAAGATTTCAGTAATGCTGTAGGTGTCTGACGCATGTATATCACAGTATACATTGAAGATTTCAGTAGTGCTGTAGGTGTCTGACGCATGTATATCACATGATACATTGAAGATTTCAGTAATGCTGCAGGTGTCTGACGCATGTATATCACAGTATACATTGAAGATTTCAGTAATGCTGTAGGTGTCTGACGCATGTATATCACATGATACATTGAAGATTTCAGTAATGCTGCAGGTGTCTGACGCATGTATATCACAGTATACATTGAAGATTTCAGTAATGCTGTAGGTGTCTGACGCATGTATATCACAGTATATATTGAGAATTTCAGTAATGCTGTATGTGTCTGACGCATGTATATCACAGTATACATTGAAGATTTCAGCAATGCTGTAGGTGTCTGACGCATGTATATCACAGTATGCATTGAAGATTTCAGTAATGCTGTATGTCTTATTCACTTACCTCGAACACTTTGAAGATTATATATTTACTAGATTTATTTTTCTGTTCTATTGAAAACGTATTAAAGACTTTAATATTGATGTAATGTTCACCCTAGTGTTATCAAAAGAAAACGTTGGGGATTCCAGCAATGATGTAGATGTGTGTTTCATTTAAAACATGAGCATTCGAGCAATACTGTAGATTTATTGGTCTACTGAACCGGAACATTCAAAGTTTCTGTAATACCGTACTGTACTTTTCTAAATCTGTTCTACTGAAAACATTGAATGTCAGTAATGATGTAGATGTCTAACCCAGTTGAATTGCAGACATTGAGGATTTCAGTGACTGTAGATTTCTTATTCTGCCCTACTGAAAACACTAAGATTTTCTGTAATACTGTATATTCTAAGTTTGTTCTACTGAAAACACTGAGTTTCAGTAATGCTGTAGATGTCTAACCCAATGATAACATTGAGGATTCCAGTTACACTGTGAATATCTTATTCTGTCTTACTGCAAATGTATTGTGCTTTCAGTAATGATGCAAATGTTGAGAGCATATTGAGAAACTTGGTAACGCTGTAGGTGTCTAATTCTGAAATAAGCATATTGAGCATTTTGGTAATGCGGTAGGTGTCAAATTCTAAAATAAACATATTGTGAATTTCAGAAATATTGAGGATTTCTTATTCTGGTGTACTGAAAGCATATTGGGGAATTCCGTAATGTTGGAGTTCTGCTGAACTGAAAAATAAAACGTTGAAAATCTCTTATTCCTTCATTATTATCCCCCAATCTCGTAACATTGTATCAGATGTGAAATACCTTCTTTCATACCTTATTTGGGTCTATATTTTTGAACATAATGAATATCCAATTCAATACTAGTAACTGAATCATAATTTGAAAGTTGACATGTATATATATATACATATACATATATATATATATATATATATATATATATATATATATATATATATATATATATATATATATATATATATATATATATATATATATATATATGTGTGTGTGTGTGTGTGTGTGTGTGTGTGTGTGTGTGTGTGTGTTGCCAGTAACGCTATTAAAGTAAGGACACATCTCGCCCACGGCAATTATAGATTTAGGTATGTTTGTTTGAACCAGGTGTTCATTATAGAAAGATGCGCATGCGCTTTGATTTGATAGGAGTAACTAATGCTTATCGTAAGTTATGCGCCTCTGGCACACAGGCACATATATACAGCAAAGGAGCGTGCTGCAATCCAAAAGTTATTCTCCTCGTACTGGTATTTTTAATGTGGTTTAGACCAGGTAAGTCTTACAATATGACAGAGCCATTCACAGTTATCCTGGTTCTATCCACACTCGTGCATACCTGTCTGGGGGACTTCCGTGCATGTCGGTTCATCGGACCCTCTCCTGCGGGCCAGGATGACGTAAGGCTGATAGGTAATGTCTCCTCAAGCTACACCAAGACGAGCCTCATCGGATGTGCACAGAAATGCACTGAGCATTCTAACTGTACCGCCTTCAACATGCGCCAAGCGGGCGGGGCGTGCGAACTCCTGGAGGGAAACCCACAAAGGCTTCTGGTGAGATACGAGAAAAACTCAAAGTACTTCACGGTAAGGGTGATTATACTTATACCTATCATGATTTTGAATGCTAAGAAGGTTACTTACAAACAAGACAAACCAGGAGGAAATATCCAAATGGAAGATGTTAGATAGGGACTAAACCTAGAGAAGAGTTATTAGAAATATTCCGCCGAATTAGAAACAAAGTTTGATATCATTAATGGAATGGGGATATACTTAATATATTGAATTAGTAAAAAAAACTATATATCATAGTTTATCATACAAGACAAAACTTGTACGTACTGTACTTCATGAAAAATAAAAGTGTTATTGCACAATTGTGCCCTACACATAATCACAATAGTTATGTTGAATAATGAATTTTTGTGACGTTTTGGGAAAAACGTGTTGAAAAACGTGCATTTTAATGCCTGTAACGTAAAAACTATGCTCTTTTGAACATTTTATTGTAATTCGTATTTTATATTTCGCAATATATGTCCTGTATTAGTTGAGTACAGCAACACCAACCATCCTATCCGACCCTTTGATTCTATCCCCGTGCTTATGCTGACCTTTGATCAACATGGTTTAAAATTACACTAAGGTGTCATGCTTCCGTCTTCGCAGTTTCAATCTCTGAAGAGAGATATTCGTTAATGGATGAAATTCATCAAAATCTATGGATATTATTAAAAAGAACGTAGTATACTCCTATATTGGTGACTACGAAATTCAAGAAAGGACAACTTCAATTAAATTCAATTTCAAATAAAACATTATATGCATGAGCTAATGCAATGAGGGAATATATTTTCATGGTGCACTTTTAGTGACGAAAATGATGTTAATTTAATGCAAATAGATAGAGTTCGATACGGTTTGATTAATGCAGGTAATACAACAAAGTGTGCCATGAATACAATATATAGATACTCCATGTTTCCATTGGTCGAATGTTTTGTACCATAAGTGGAAGATTCATACTATCAACCGAGCTACTATAATGTTTGGATTAACATGTTAATGTTTCATATGCACTGGTTTCTCGTATAAGCAATTTCATCTGAATCCTCAGTGCATGGGAAAAAGTAATCATTTTTTCATTAAACTTGATAACCTTGCCTATAGCGTATACGCTTAGATACAACCAATAGGCATATATATCTACACACGAAAATACTCAGTGTCTATGTAATGAGTTTTGATGCTCGAAATATTTTTTATTATATAAAGTGTTATATAGCTTACCTATGTAATTAGTTTCAAGTACAGGTAAATAAACAACAACATCTACTAGATCCATTCCGGAGAACACGTATGGATAAAAGTGCTCAGATACCTGAAATACAGCAGCTGTATTTAACCAAATTAAGGATTACGTATACACAAGAGAATTCCATTTGCAGTTTTCCTAATTAAGAACTGTATTTAATAAATAAATTAATTTAGCATTGATTTCTCAGTCAATGCAAACTACCTACTAGAGGCACTTTTGCATTTGCTCAAATCCAGGAGCTATTTAATGCAGGGCATTTCGGTAATTTTGACACACACACACACACACATATATATATCTATATCTATATATATATATATACATATATATATATATATCTATATATGTATATCTATCTATATATATATATATATATATATATATATATATATATATATATATATATATATATATATATATATATATATATATATATGTATATATATATATATATATATATATATATATATATATATATATATATAAATATATATATATATATTTATGTGTATATATACATATATATATATATATATATATATATATATATATATATATATATATATATATA
>OZ012688.1:43325113-43326678 GCA_963942565.1 Maea johnstoni | reverse complement strand
TAGATGTGTGTTTCATTTAAAACATGAGAATTTCAGCAATACTGTAGATGTATTAGTCTACTGAACCGGAACATTCAGAGTTTCTGTAATACTGTACTGTACATTTCTAAATCTGTTCTACTGAAAACATTGAATGTCAGAAATGATGTAGATGTCTAACCCAATTGTATTGCAGACATTGAGGATTTCAGTGACTGTAGATTTCTTCGTCTGCTACTGGAAACATTAAGATTTTGATATACTGTAGATTTCAAAGTTTGTTCTACTGAAAACATTGAGTTTCAGTAATGCTGTAGATGTCTAACCCAATGAAAACATTGAGGATTCCAGTAACACTGTAAATATCTTATTCTGTCTTACTGCAAATGTATTGTGATTTCAGTAATGATGCAGATGTTGAGAGCATATTGAGAAACTTGGTAACGCTGTAGGTGTCTAATTCTGAAATAAACATATTGAGAATTTCAGAAATATTTAGGATTTCTTCCTCTGGTGTACTGAAAACATATTGAGGAATTTCGTAATGTTGGAGTTCTGCTGAACTGGAAAATGAAACAATGAAAATCTCTTATTCCTTCATTATTACACCCCACCCCCCAATGTCGTAACATGGTATCAGATGCGAAATACCGTCTTTCATACCATATTTGGGTCTATATTTTTGGACATAATGAATATCCAAATCAATAAATATATTTTTACCGTTATACAGATGTATATATATATATATATATATATATATATATATATATATATATATATATATATATATATATATATATATATATATATATATATATATATATATATATATATATATATATATATATATATATATATACATATATATATACAGTATATATATATGTGTGTGTATATATATATATGTATATAAATATATATATATATATATATATGTATTATATATATATATATATATATATATATATATATATATATATATATATATATATATATATATATATATATATATATACATATATATATATATATATATATATATATATATATATATATATATATATATATATATATATATATATATATATATATATATTATATATATATATATATATATATATATATATATATATATGTAAACATATATATATGTGTGACAAATCTCGCCCACGGCAATTATAGATTTAGGTAAGTTTGTATACACCAGGACTTAATGATAAAAAGATGCGCATGCGCTTTAATTTGATAGGTGTAACTGGTATTTATTGTAAGCTCCTCTGCCACACAGACATATATATGCAGCAAAGGTGCGTGCTGCAATCCAAAGGTTATTCTGGTCGTATTTAATTAACTGTATTTTTAACGTGGTTTAGATCAGGGAATTTTTACAATATGACAGAGTCATTCACAGCTATCCTGGTTCTATCCACACTCATGCATACCTGTCTGGGGGACTTCCGTGCATGTCGGTTCATCGGACCCTCTCCCGCGGGGCAGGATGACGTGAGGCTGATTGGCAATGTCTCCTCAAGCTACACCAAGACGAGTCTCATCGGATGTGCACAGAAATGCACTGAGCATTC
>OZ012688.1:43260113-43320113 GCA_963942565.1 Maea johnstoni | reverse complement strand
ACGTCAAACTGACCACTCTCTGACTAAATGCTTAACCATTATAATGAGCAGGGGGATAAGTAAACCATGCACATATCTTGATGGGAGTAGTCAAATGTATAATGTGACCCTTCATTTTGAAGCAGAGACATTGTTCTTTAAGATGGTATGAGATTGATTGTCCATAGTGACCTTGGTCTAAAGGTCAAAGTCATAGAACGAGATCTTTTTAAGAAATTGGCATGCTGGGAATGAAATGAATGGAGAACCTTTTTTTTGAAACCCCTAATATTTATTTTTATTCATTCTAGCTGTTTGTCTATGTACAAGGATATCCCACCAATATAATTTACATGTATTATAATCATTTACTATGTAAATGCTATGCTAATATAATGGACAGGGGATAAGTAAATCATGCACAGATCTTGATAGGAATGATTAAATGTACAATGTGACCCCTCATTCTGAAGCCCGCTCCTTATTCTCTAAGATGGTATGAGAGTTTTTGTCCCTAGTGACCTTTGGCTAAAGGTCAAGGTCATGAAATCATATTTTTTTAAAGAAATTGGCATGCCTGGATTGAAATGAATGGAGAACTTATTTAGACACTTCTAGGATTTCTGATTATTCATGCCTGCTGTTTGTTTATGTACACTAATATCTTACCAATAGAATTTACATGTATAATAATCATTTACTTGTCAAATTAACCTTCGGTGCACTATTGGCCATTGGTGTATGGGAAAAATGGTGAAGCCTGTTCAATATTTTAAATGCTTTAGTCAATTCTGCTGTATGTGTGCGAGTATTTAACCTTTAGGTATGTCAGTTGGTGTAAATGATGTTTACTTATCAACATAATCAGTGATCTTGAGCTAGATGATTTATATGACCTTCAGTCAAAGGTCAAGGTCAACAGAAAATAATACTATCAAAATACATTACTCATTCATATCTTAGGCTTGTAATGCCAATTTCTCCTCTTACAATCAGAGAGATTACTTTCCCCTAAGGCCTATAGGTGGTGCAATCTGTGTCCTGTCATCTTGGATCCTCTTTACAATCACGCTTTATCCTAAAACCATTATGAAGGCTAGGGGAGGATGGGTTGGGATATGAACAGATAAGTATTTTAAAGTAATAGGTAAATTATTAATAATTTTCTGATTATTATTGAAATATATTACCTGTTCATATCTTGAAGCAGTGTCCCTACACAAACAAATGCTGTGGTGGCATGGGCATGAATACCCATACAAAAGGTGTCGGTTCACATCATCAATAGCTTCTTTGAGTCATCGCTTGGTTTTTGAGGAGATAAAATGTGCTCATTCCCTTAAAATGGTTTTGGTGCTTTCTAAATACCTTTACAAATCCCAAATTAGGTAAGTGATCTACCCCAATGAGAAAGTCCCAAGTCAGTTTCAATTCTCAGGCCATGATTTTCCTTCACGAGGGTGTGCAGAACCTGATGGTTGGAGACTGAGGGACCATCCCCAAAACCATTATGGACTGCACCGAGTGCAATATCCCATGATAGTGGCATAATGTAATGTTTGTACCGGGTCACACATCTTGCCTAGGTCTGAAAGAAACTCTGCTATTTCGTACACAGGGGCAGAATAGGGATCGAGACCTCTAGCTGCGCACTACTGCCAGAAGTGGATAAGCCGGCTGGGCATTGTGAACTCTTTGGGTAGATTCCCTCCTACCTCTGAAAGTGATGTCGGTAAGCGCCTTAGGGTCAGGGGATGAGTCTGTACTTCGCATTATTATATAGGATACCATGGTTGAACTCTCCGATTAGACTTTGACCAGCTCTGGACTTGTCCCACAAAGTGCTGGAGGGTTACCCATGCTGCCTGGAGCTTCACCCAGTTGATATGTTTTACCATTTTTCGGGATAGATGGCAGAAGCCATCTTATCACTCAGGTGACTGCCCCACCTGAAGGCCTGGCCGACCCAGAAGCCTTGTGCTTAGAGCCCTGTTGCTTCTTGTGGATCCTGAACTGAGTTCTGAACCGAACTTTTGCCTGCATCTTCAGTATGCAATGTAAGTAACAGCGCTATGGCCCAGAGCCTCCTTCAACCTCCATCCAATTTGTCTCCATATGTAGGTATCCCCTACCAGGTCATTGATATCCAGGATGGATACAAAGCCTGCCACCGGGTCCGGCCTCCTCACTCCCTAGACTGCCAAAGTAGGCGCCAACTCCTCTTTTCAAATATCAAAGTTGATGGAGCTGTTATCCTGGGCATGGACCTTACTCTGAAGCACTTCCTTGTCCTCCTCATGCACTGGACGATGTATCTGAATCTGTGAGATAGCAGGTAGTGAGTAATCGAGTAACCTCAGGAGTTTAAGAGAGGGGGTCTGCCCACATGAGCAGTACTGATCTCTCTTCCTCTGCTGATAGTCCCTTGGGCAGGGAGTCCACTGCTGGTGCTGTCGCCAGTCACCATGGCATGGGTGTCCAAAATTATTAGCCGCAGGAGCACAGCCAGCTGAGGGACTGCCAATTTGCCTAAGGTCTGCGCCCTTAACCATTGCTCGGTCTTCTTAGATATTGATTAGGAGGCAGAGCCCTTAGAGGCTTTAACCCTCACAGGTTCAACAACCAGGACCATTACCACCAGCTCTGGGACCGTGGCCACCGAAGCTTTGATGGGACATGGGTCGAGCCTATGTTGTGAACCGCCCTTTGTTCCCTCACAGGACTGGCCTGTGGGTGTGCAGGTGAGATGTATCTCACACAGGCAATGATGGGTCCATGGTTTGTTGTCTTTGGACAACATAGCCCAGCAGGTACACTTCTCCCCGACACACTGGATCCCCACAGAGGCTCCGCCTGCAATACTGGCTTGGAGGGACAATCCAACATGGCTTCCACAGAGCCGTGTCAGGCCGGATGGTTCCTCAAGGAGTCTAAACTCACTCTAAAGACTTGTGGTTTATAAAGTTGTGATCCATCATTTTGTTTTCTGAAAAAATGGTGATTCAACAACAGAAAAACAATCATAAATTAAAATATATGAAATCAGCTAAACACAAAAGGAGCCTACAGATTCTTGTAATACTCACCTCCTATTTTGAGTTGACACCTAAGGTGTATGTGTGCTAAAAACGACGAAATTTGTGAAGAACAACAGAGCTTGTCAGGCATGTGTCATCAAAGTAATTCTGAAAATTGCAAGATAGTGGGGGACAGATGGCGCCACCTATTGTCATCAGGGGAAAGTAATTCTATTCTATAATTGTAAGAGAAGTGAATGGCATCACAAGCTTCAAGATGGGCAGTAATTTATTTCGATAGTAATATTTTCTGTTCACCTTGACCTGAAGGTCATATAAATTATCTAGGCCAGGGTAACCAGGTATGTTGTAACCAAGTTAACATCTTTTGAATTTACTGAAATACTTACAGGTTAAATAATCACACACATACAGCAGAATTGACTGTGTAACGCATTTTAAATATTGAACTGCCTTCACCATTTTACCCATACACCTAGGGTCGGTAGTGCACCGCAGGTTAATTTGACAAGTAAATGTAATTACTATACATGTAAATTCTATTGGTAAGATATTCTTCTACATAAACAAACAGCTAGAATGAATAATCAGAAACTTTAGAAGTGTCTAAAAAAAGTTCTTCATTCATTTCATTCCAGGTATGCCGATTTCTTAAAAAAATATGATTTCATGACCTTGACCTTTGGACCAAGGTCAATAGGGACAACACATTTCATACTGTCTTAGAGAATAATGTGTGGGCTTCAAAATGAGGGGTCACATTATACATCTAACCACTCCTATCACGATCTGTGCATGATTTATTTATCCCCCTGTTCATTATAATAGCTTATCACCTAGGGTCAATAGTGCACCAAAGGTTAATTTGACCAGAAAATGGTCAATATACATGTAAATTCTTTTGGTAAGATATATTTGTATATAAACAAACAGCTAGAATGAATAATAAGAAATTTAAGGAGTATCTAAAAAAGGTTCTCCATTCATTTCATCCCTGGTATGCCAATTTCTTTAAAGATATTCGTTTCATGACCTTGACCTTTAGACCAAGGTCACCATGGACAATCAATCTCATACCATCTTAACGAACGATGTTTCTGCTTTAAAATGAGGGGTCACATTATACATTTAACCACTCCTATCAAGATCTGTGCATGATTTACCTATCCCCCTGCTCACTATAATAGCTAAGCATTTAGTCAGAGAGTGGTCAGTTTGACGTCCAGTATATCCTTACTGACCATGACGCAGGCCCGCGACAAAGTATTTTCATGAAGTACATATATGTACCTATCAGCCTACTGTGTCAAACTTTTACTTACAGGGGGGTGCAACAGAATCCAAATTTTAGGGTTTTGGCCGCTAGCCTACTAGGCTAGTGCTGAAAAGAAAAATTGGATGAGTTCAACAATGATGTAGCTAACTCAGTTGTATCAAAGACATTAAGGGTTTCAGATGGTATAGATTTCTTTTTTCTGTGGCACTAGAAACATTGACAAGTTCAGTAATGCTGTACGTCTCTGTAGTATTGAACACATTAAAGTATTAGAAATACTGTATATTTCTTATTCTGTCCCACTGAAAACGTATTGAAAGAATTTCAGTAATGCTATAAATGGCCCACTTACTTATATTGAAATACTAGTACATGTATATTGAGGAGATTAGTAATGCTGTAGATGACTTTCTTGTATTAAAATGTATATTGAAGATTTCAGTAATGCTGTAGATGGCTTACTTACTTGAATAAAGTACATGTATATTGAGGAGTTCAGTAATGATGTAGATGGCTAACTTACTTGTATTAAAATATATAAAGGAGTTAAGTAATGATGTATATGTCTTACATACTTGAATTAAAACTTTGAGGATTTTGTAAATACTCTATATTTCTTCACTGTTCTACTGAAACCCGAAAAATTATCTAGATAATGATGTTTAGTCCACCCTAGTTTTATCAAAAACGTTTAGGATTTCAGTAATGCTGTAGATGTTTTATTGAAAACAAGTATTTCAGCAATACTGTAGATTTCTTAGTCTACTCTACAGAAAACACTGACGATTTCAGTAATGCTGCAAATTTCTAACACTGTTGTATTTAAACATTGGGTATTTCAGTAATACTGTAGATTTCTAGGTCTGTTCTAATGAAAACATTCAGGGTATCTGTAATGCTGTAGTCGCCTCACCAAGTTGTATAGCAATCATTTTAGGAATTCAAATATATTGTTGATTTATTAGGCTAAAGAAAACATTGAGAATTTCTGTAAGTCTGTAGATTTCTTATTGCGTTCTACTGAAAATATTGAGTGTCTGTAATGCTGTAAATGCCTTAGTCAGTTGTTGCGCAAACATTGAGGATTTCAGTTATACTGTAAATATCTTATTCTGTGTGCTTTCAGTAATGATGTCAATGTTGAAAACATATTGAGGATTTTGGTAACGCTGGGTATCTAATTCTGTTGTAATGGAAATAAAAATATTGAGGATTTCAGAAATGCTGTAGATTTCGTATTCTGTTGTACTGAAAACATATTGAGGATTTCTGTGATACTGTAGACTTTTAATTCTGTTGGATTGAAAAACGAAATATGAAAAATGTCTATCATTTATCTTTATAATTCATTATTCCTTCCTTGATGTTCCCCAATGTCTTAACAATGGTATCAAATATGAAAACCTTTTTCGTACCTTACATAATAAATATCCAATTCAATAATCCTAATTTGACAGTCGTCATTTTCGAGGGAGTAGCCAAGTTGAATTTGGGAGTTTGGGTACAAGCTTAATCACCACATGGAGAGAACTACAAAAGCAACTTGCTACTCGTGTCAAGTTGCTTTTGGTTACATATTTAAAGCTGAAATCGACATGACATGTGTAATGCTAAATTTAAAAGGCTCAATAATAATAGACCTGTAAAACTTATGTCTAATGCTTATTTTCTACAACATACTATGAGGGCTTGGTCTTCCAAGTAAAGATTGACTTATGATTTGTTCCATGCCAAACAAAACCCCAATAAACTATACTTTTTGTGAAATATGCGATTTTGGGTAACTCAAAAGTTAAAAGCAATCGTTTGTGACATGGGGGGTTGGGCCATAAAACAAATGTGCATTTCTATTACATATCTTTTTGCAGACAATATCCTAGGTTCAATTCAAGTTTATTCAGATATGATATTTCTATATTTTCATAGAAAACATCCTTGTGCATGCGTAACTTTTTCATTTTAAATACTTTTTGCTCCATAAGGAATTTACATTAAGTTTATGTCACGTTCATTATCTTTTGATAAAATTTCACTTTCTTCCTTTAAGTTCACCTAAACAGAATGACTAGAGCATTTATCAAGTTTTCTTTCATAAGTATTATCAGTGCAATGTAATTTTCAATCAATATAGGAATCTTTTATTACTCTAGATGAAATATCAAATGCATGTTGTTTGCAAAACATATTCGAAATCCACATTTCTTCTTTCAGCACCACCCCCCGCAAAAATTGTGATGTTATAACAATATCTTTTATTATACTTCACCTTTCTTGGGTCTCAGCTATCACAAACCATTTTTGTTTTTTTGTCTTTGTGTGCAGAGACCACATTATTGGTTAACTTTTACATGGAAGTCTCAATTATAAGACTAACGTCCTAAGCCCACCTCAGTAGATACCAACAAAGACAGTTGAGAGATTGCTTTTGGTACATATTTTATTCTAATATGAATAGAATTACAATGTTGAATTACACTCACACAATAATATCTCAGGTGAATCCCCTTGAGAAGTGCAGAGACGTGTATATTTATCGGGTCAGATGTTTAATTTCGGAGTGAGAGAGTAGAGAAAGTACAAAAATACAACATTGATTTTGCAGATAATCACTGAAAAATTAAGAGTTTACTCTGAGTGTTCAATTCTGGCAACATAGCCATATTGCATACTCTTTTGCTTATGTCTCTATAGTACACAAAGCATAATCCTCAGTCATTTGCACATTGCTTTAAAAATGAAATTGCTTCCACTGATATCAGCAGCTTCTATTAGTACAGCTACCATTTTGCTAAGCAAACCTTCAAATATCATGGGCGTATCAATTTCTTTATATAAGATAAGACAGATATATACCCCACTTTTGATATCATATTGACTTATCCACTTCTCATTTATTCCATTTTATCAATATTCTTTACTTTTATATATTCTGATTTCTATAACGGAAATCTTTTTGTAAGAGATATTTGAATAGGCTAACATATAGTGGAATATTCCCTCTAAATTATGACGTTACTTGAGGTTGATTCCTAGTGAACACAATAGCACAAAACAATGCCCATTCATTATCTTCTCCATAATAACATTACACAAACTGATTAACAATATAATCTTGACATCGAGCAAGGAACAAATAAAGATACAAAAATAAAATTCTACTGTATGTCATCATGATTGAAATAGTTTGTCTGTGGATGATACACAAATTACTTAAGGTTTAGAACCATCTGCCTCAGCAGTAAAAACTCTCAGAAATCAAGAAAATAAATCCAAAGCCAATACGCTTTTCATGTATTATAGACACCAGCCCTGGACACAAATGACAAAAAGGGTTTATATTCAAGAGCAGATTTGTGTATTATATCACACTTGAAAAAAATTGAAAATAAAGAATAAGGGTCTTAGTACATGAATCCCAGTTCTGAAACTCTTCAGAAATTTATGTCTCTGACATGAATGAAAAAATTCAGATAATACAGCCAATTTGTCAATTAAGTGCAAAACATTCAAGTGTAAAGTTCTTGGTGACCATATATATCTATGTGAGTGATTTCTAAACACCTGACACATATATTTGTGCTAGAAATGCTAATGCCAGTCACTGACACAAAAAGCAGACTTTGACTAAAGTTTTGCCAATTTTCAGGGCCAGAGTCCTAACTAGCTCGTCTCATTAAATATCTTACAAGACTTGGAACAGTTTGCCTGGAGCAATGTCAATTCTAAGGGCCAAAGTCACCATATTACCCATTTGATACCTTCTTCCAACCCCTCTCCCCCCTGAAGAATAGATACACATGAAAGTCTTTAAAAATCCCCCCTCCCCCTGAAGAATAGACACACATGAACGTCTTTGAAAAGTTGTTGTTCTAAGCATAAGTGCACTACACAATAAGACAGAGTTTGACCGAACCCTCGTCTATTTTCAACGCCAGGTTTTCAATCTTCCCAAGTCGTACAGATACACATGAAAGTCTTTGAAAAGTTGTTGTTCTAAGCATGAGTGCACTACACAACAAGACAGAGTTTGACCGAACCCTCGTCTATTTTCAACGCCAGGTTTTCAATCTTCCCAAGTCGTACCGATGGCTTTCCTGCATTGAAGACCCTGTACACATGAAAGTTCTCGCCGTGCTTCTTGGCGAAGGCAACCTCGTTGATGGACATCTTGAAGTAGGACCTGTCTGAGTGCATGGTGGTCTTGACCTCGATGTAGACGATGCGTTTCTGGTTGTTGGGCTGGTTGTAGATGACCATGAAGTCGAAGGGCCCGCCCGTCTCCTGGTATTTGTTGGCCCAGATCACCTCGCGAATGTTGCACTCGGGCCGCATCTGCTGCTGGAGCAGGAAGTTGTGAACAAGCTCCTCCCCCCACAGGCCAGACTGAAAGAGAGGAAGAATTTGTTGATGAACGTTGTCAAAAATAAAACAAAATAATTTGCAAAAAACCATTGAAAAACAAATGGAACCCTGGCACATGGGTACTCATCTGATAGTACTCGGCGAGGGCTTTCCAATGAATACCAACATGACAGGGTTTAGCAGGAAGTTGTGAACAAGCTCTATGAATTATTCCAAAACAATTGAAGGAAGTTTACTTTTTGGGTCCGTAATATCATTTATCTAATATCTTTTTAAGCAAACTAACCAACAATTTATCTTTAATTTAATTCAATTTATCATAATAAATCAAATTCAATTGTGTGATATACTTAATATTTTTTTTTATCTAATCCATGCTTTGTTTGAAAGATATTAGCAAGCTACTCAGGCATGTTTGGGTGCTAGCCTAGGTAAATATGGTAATTAGGTGATGACGATGATAAGAGTTTTTACAGGAATCTTTTGACTGACCTTGTACTGCAGTTCCCTGTTGTCGCCTTCCACGTTGATTTCTGTTGGTACCTGCAGGTTGAGGCTGTTTCCCAGTTCCTCCACTGCCTCCTCCGCAGTACTCTGCAGCCACATCGGATCCACTAAAATAAACAACATTATAATAATACTGTATACCTCTTTAATATGGAGTGATAAAAATTTCGCTTTACAGCCCTGCCGGAGGGTATTTGCACATTCAAGTACTCAGCAGAGCGGAGATACAAAGAAGAATATTTATTCGAAGGATGTTATTTTGGCCCTGTCAAGGTATAATTAGAAAAAATTAAATGCCCGTAAAAAATATACAGTTATCACATTCACTTTTCTTTAGATTTTACCCATTCATGCCTGGAGATTTCCATGACAAGTGTCGTCTGTACCTGACTGATACCTTTGAAAATAACTTTGAAATTAATTGCAAATTGGAAAAATATTTCAAGGAGTTTTTATTTTTCATTTTATTTTACTGATGAGTATTTCTCCTATATTCTGAAAATATATTTCGATAGAGATATTCCCAAAATAGTCAGGTGATTTTGGGTGCTACAGGCATGAATGGGTTTACAATGCTCCAGCAATAAAATGCTTTATTTGGAGGACATCAACATAGCCAGGTTTTTCTCAAGGATGGAGATGACAGGAGGATTTCTGCTGTTTGAAAAAAATTACCAAATTAACTTAACTGTTTATGATATTCAAAATTCTTGTGTACAAAGTTTTTGCTGTTTCATACAAGTTAAAATGCAATTTGTTATAGGAACAGATGAGTTTTTGGATAGCTCCAGACAAGAAAGTGGTGAATTAACCTTTCCCCTCCTGGAGATCTCAGTGACAAATGCCACCTGGATCCATGACACTTCTAAAAATAACTTTGTAATAAAGCACAGAAAGACTTATAAATAATTGGAATAAAGATCTAAGCTGACTTCTGACTGATATTTATTCTTCTAAATAAATATGCTTTTCTGAGAAAGACATCAACAAAAGACTCATGGACCATTTTTGACTGCAACAGGAATAAGGAGACCTAGCATGGTTGCATATTTGGCATACCGTAAATTCTCAGTAATTTGGGACACTTTTTAATCAATAATTACAATTTTCATGGGTGCAGGGTGGCCCATGCTTTAATGTTGTATCTACAAGATGTACAGCTAGGTCCATATCTTTGAAATGGCTAGTAGCCATAGATTGAGGGTTATCCAGATTTCCAATTCATTATTTTGCAAAATAATTCTTGTGGCCCAAATTTCAAAGAATTTATGGTACCACATGATGTTTTGATGACTTACTCATCCTGACAGGTTTCTTGGCTTCTGGTTCTCCGACCGCCGACCCCTCCTCTAGCGGTCTCTTCCTATCATTCCCAAGCACCTGGCCTGAAGCCTGACTCTCACCGCTTCCCACAGGTGGCGCCACTTGCCCCAAATCTAGACTCTCCCCACTTCCACCAGGTGGCACCACTTGGCCTGTTGGTGCAGTGCCCGTTTGTGATTGGTTGAGTTTTTGCAGGAGTTGGACCATCTGTTCCGTGCTTGCGTCAGTCCCCAGACCGCTGTTGAACGGGTCGGAGGAATCTGTGGCGCCAAGATTAGGCTGACTCGACTGGCCTGAAAGCGAAACGAACATGGCAAAGAAACGTAACTCCTGCGTTATAATACCAAATATTGGCTTAATATTGTCATTAATTGAATCTATATTTCTTTCATACCAAATATTGGACTAATATCTTCAATAATTGAAACTATATTTCTTCAATACCAATTATATTGGCATAATATCTTCAACAGTTGAAGCTTTATTTCTTTTATACCAAATATTGGCCTAATATCTTTAATGGTTGAAACTATATTTCTTTTATACCAAATATTGGCCTAATATCCTCAATAACTGAAACCATATTTCTTTAATACCAAATATTGGCCTCATATCTTCAATAATCATAAATACCTTTCTATAATACCAAAAATTGACCTAATATCTTCAATAATTGAAACTTTATTTCTTTAATACCAAACATTGGCCCTATCATATCTCAGTAATAGATATAAGAAATACAAGTGAGAACTCCACTATAGCAGAGATGCATTTCCAGGAGTTAAGAAATCCAAGTCTTGTACAATTATAAATGAAAAAGATAACAGAACATCTGAACAAGAAGATCAGTTCCAATCCTCCATAAGCTGTCACACTGCAATGGCACTAGATTTGCTTTATCTTTCATGGTTCATAGACATCAAGATCTATCAGCTACTCACCTTGCTCTGGTAAATCTTCAGAGGTTGTTGGGAGAGAGGCCAAGGTCGTGGGAGGGTCAAAGTATGCCTCTGAAGGAGCGGGAGGAGCTGTAGATCCCTCAGTGGTCTGGCCTGGAAAAGATGTGTATAGAGAGACCTTTAGTGTAAGTATAATAGTATTTAGTATAATACTTCTTTTAACATCATAACAATACAACACCATTTGAATCTTTGCAGCTTTATCATAAAATATCTAAGACTTTGACTTGTAAGCCTAACTCATTTACAATTCCGTAAAGTCATCATAGAGTAAAGCAAACATAATAGTGCCTGATTGCACATGCATGTGCACATACACACGTACCTGCACAAAAAAAAAATTCTCTTTCATCTACTTTCTCTCTCTGTCTCTCACTGTCAGTCGGTCTGTCTCTCTCACACGTACACACATTTTCTCTCTCATATCCTCGCTCTCTCTGTCTCTCTCTCACACACATATTCTCTCTCTCTCTTCCTCTCTCTCAACTCCTCTCTCTCACTTAGTCTCTCATCTCCTCTCTCTCTCACACACATATTGTCTCTCTCTCTCTTCTTCTCTCTCTCTCACTCTCAACTCCTCTCTCTCACTTAGTCTCTCATCTCCCCCCCCCCTCTCTCATCTCCCCCCCCCCCTCTCTCTCTCTCTCTCTTCTCTGTCTGCCTCTCTGTCTGTCTTCCTCTCCCTCTCTCACACACAAATACTGACCTTGTCCTTGCCCTGTGCCCTGGCCCGTTCCCTGGCCTGGAGGTGGTCCAGGAGGCCAGCTCTTTGGTCCTCCACCAAATGTATTCGCGTTGCCACTGACCGCAGGTGTAGTAGTAGAATCAGCTACTGGCTGAGGTGTCACAACCACCACTGGTACTGTTGTTTAATGCAATAAAGGAAATATTTAGTAAAGGGCATCATATAAATACTTCTACAAATCAGACACATAACTAAATAGACAAACCGTAGCATTTCAGTTCTGGAGTGGCTCAGTTAGGGAATGATTACGATTTTATGTTTCAAAAAACAAATAAGGATTCTGGTTTAAAGATTAAATAGCCATGTAAAGTTATTCAAGGTAAGACTATTTTAGTGGTTGTCAGATTTAGTACTCAAAAACTACCATCTCTACCTCGTCAGTAGAAACTTCAATTAAATAATGCACTTCATTGTATGCACTGAAAATAATATCAAATTTTATCTTTTTAAAATATAAATTGCTTCTTTGTTTGGTAGATTCTTTGAAGGATTGGATTGCATTTCACTAATCGTAAATCCAACTTTATAAACTGAAAATAACGAAAAATATAAATTGCTTCCATGATTTGTAGGTTTGATGAAGGATTGCATTAGTTTTCACTATTCGGTGATCCAATTTTATAAACTGAAAATAACGACAATATGACAGATGATTTGCCAAGAATGTAAATTGCCATTAAATGTTTGTAGGGTATGTTCCTGCTCCTCAAACCCTTTTCTCAAACCTGGTAGCTCGACCACTGGTGCAGGGACCTCCCACCCCACCCCCTACTCTACACATACCTGGTAGCTCCACCACTGGTGCAGGTACCTCCCACTTTGCCTCGTCCTCCGGCACGATCTCCAGCTCCGCGCTCTTCCTGAAGTGGTTGATGCTGAGGACCGTTCCCCGCAGGAGGATGTGCGAGAGCTCCAGCAGGAAACTCCTAAAACAACAACACAATACATCACATCTCATTCGAGTGCAGATTAGCTTGATTTGGTCATAACCCAAATCAAGAGCCAGGATTTAACTTTGTTCATACAAATTCTTGCCTGTCTGAAAAATAGGTTTCAGAAATATGGCTGGACAAGTCCTGGTGATGGCCATGTTTCTTTAAACACAACACAGTAATTTTTATGACAGAATTTTCTTTACCCAATTTAACATTTGATAAGTTAGGTAACAAAGCCCCCTAGATTCTAGTGCTGCTGATATTTTGAATGCTCTTGACTGTTCCTCGAAGGAAGATGTGCGAGAGCTCCAGCAGGAAAATCCTACAACAACAACACAACCCATCACATCTCATTTCAGTGAAAAAAGATTCTTTATTGTACTTATGTACAGCGTTGTGAAAGGCTATTTATGCTATGTTTGGAGCGTATGGAACAATCAAAGAAACTCCTACAAAACAACATAATCTGTCACATCTTTTGAGTGCTGACATGTCTTTACTATACTAATGTACGGCGCTGAGAAAGGCTATTTAGGACAGGCTTGGAGCTAATAAAACATTTATTTCTGGTTTTAGGTTTCCAACTGAGTCCAATATGGCCTTACATTGATCTGGCCATTACCCAAAAAAGCCATGACGGAAATTTTTTAGCCTGCCTGAAAAATAGGTTTTCAGAAATCTGCCTGTTCATAAGGCTAGATGGACAAGTCTTGGCTAAGTTCATGTTTCTATGAACACACTTCCCCAAGTTAATTGTGACAGTGGCTGACACACCATCAGATTTTTTTATAACTGCTGATTCCCTATTTATTATCATTACAAGTTTCATAAGTTAGGTAATGCAGAACCCCTGTGTATTCTAATACAGTCCAACTTTGGAGTTTTTTTGATTGTCACATTTCTGTAATAGAGCCTGACAAACCATAGCAAATGATGGAGGAACGTGTAGCACCACTGGTGCTACACCTGTGAAAAAGAAACAAGTTGAATTAGAACTCAGAACCCTTAGCAGTGTTGCGAAACAAGCAACCAGTCGGTGAGTCCAGATTATACATTACTTTTTTTATGTAGACACTTCCTGAGTACCTGGAGCAATGGCCCTAGATTTTTAGTACTGCTTGCTCCTCTTAGACATCAGCTTACTTTCCTATTGAAGATTAATTGCATAAGTTTATATGAATACACTACACAAGTTCCTTTTAACAATTACTGTGACAATGGCCCTGAACTTCAAGTACTGCTCGTTTCTATTAGACATCGGCTTACTCTCCTAATGAACATTAATTGTACAAGTTTATGTGAAGACACGTCTACCACATACTCCTTTCAACAGTTACTGCGACAATGGCCCTGAACTTTTAGTACTGCTTGTGTCCATTGGACATCAGCTTACTTTCCTATTGAAAATTAATTACATAAGTTTCTAAGAAGACACTACCTGAGTTCCTTTTTACAGTTTGCATCCGCCAAGCTGAAGACTCGCGCCAACTCTTTGTTGTACTCCATGCTGTCGCCGAAATAAAGACTCTGGATGTAGAAGCCGAATCCACTGGTCAAGCGGCAGGGTTCCTTCCTCACGGCCACTGTCTTGGTCAGGTGCTTCAGGGTATAGACCACCTCCAGCTTACCCACCTACACCACACCAGCAAGTGGACAAAATACACAGACATTGTATAACATACAACAATGCAGGACAACAATGGATCTATGCCATTGTTGTATAAAATTAATGCATTCAATAAGCTAAGGGAAAATGATTTACTCAGTCATGCTTGGACATCTCCAAGACAAGAGTCATCTGCACCTAGGATACTCTTGAAAATAACTTGCACATTAAATTTACATGCACTAAATAGTTTATCAGTGATGGATAGGTCATGTTCAGATAAATATCTCTCCTTGAAAATCTTTCAAAAATAAGTCTTCGTTGGAAAGATAAGACCCGTTTTTTTTGCTTCTACAGGCATCAATGGGTTTAATAACAAACCATTTATCTCTTAAACACTTCTTGAAAACCTGTTTAGTAACTACTACTGTGAAACCCCTATGTGAAGACCTCTGGATTAGGGTAAGAGTATTCACTTGGGAGGTGTTCACATCCCAAAGGTCTTATTCCAGTGTATTCGAAACAATTGAGACTCAGATAAAGTGTTCACTTACAATGTGTTCACATCTCAGAGGTCTTATCCCAAATTTAAAAATACAAATGAGACTTGGATATAGTGTTCACTTAGGAAATGCTCACAGATCAGAGGTCTTATCTCAATGTATAAGGAACACAATGGGACTTCGATATAGTGTTCCGTTATGAGGTGTTCACATATCATAAGTCTTATCCAAAAGTATAAAATAGGCACAAATGGGAATTGGATATAGTATTCACTTAGGAGGTGTTTGCATGCCAGAGGGCTTATCCCAAAGTATTAGGAACAATTGAGACTTGGATAGAGTGATAAGAGGTGTTCACACCTCATAGGTCTTATCTGAATATATTAGAAATAATTTAGACATGGATATAGCGTTCAATATAGGTGTTCACATTCAAAACAATTGAGAAATGGTTATAGTGTTCACAACAGGTGTTCACATTCGAGGGGTGTTCAAATTATTATGGTGATCTACCTTTCCAAAGGTCATCTCTTTGAGCTTTTCTGCGATGTTGTTTTCCTGGTGCTTGGCGTAGATCTCTGGGTGGTGGCTGTAGAGGAAGGCCTGTATGTAGGGGAGAACGTCGTGCACATGCTGCTGCAGTGCCCCGCACGGCTCGTACAGCTCTGTCACGTGATCGATGACCACCTGCTGGCTCAGGCGGCGCACACGGCACATGTTCAGGAAACTCAGCACCTTATCCATGTCCACCGCATTCTCTGCAGGATAATAATAATAATAATAATAATAATAATAATAATAATTATTTACAATCAGTGCACTATCTGAATGTGGTCTAGAGCAATGGGAAGGGTAAGTATTTTACTCTTACATCTTAAACTTACGAAATCTAGTGTGTCCATGTAAACTCAATAAATATGTCATATGATCTCTGTCAAGTTCCTACTACTAAAAGAAAAAGGACATAATGTATTTGGGTGCACTCCCAGCCTTGCTGTGGCAGCTGCTGGTTGTTGCCACTTGTGAAACTAATGTGTCAGGATCCAGCTTCAAAATGGCCGCCCCAAGATACATGGCAAAACATGGCTTTAAACAGCAATAAACTTCTAATATGGAGGTTGGTAGTTGGATATAAGTAGAGTATACCCTAAGACACCATTTGGGCCCATGTTTTATACATGGTGGAACTATCCTTTAACCCATTAACACTCAGAGCAGCCAAAAGAGGCCTGACAATTTTGGAAATATTTAACTTACAAACACATTTTCTTGAAAACATTTGAAGGAGAAATGTTGATCACAAGCCAGACAAGAACTCTCCTTCAAATATTTTGTGAATTTTTGCTTTATTCAAAAGATATTTTCAAAAGTATGAGAGTAGCAAACGACACTTTCTAGAGGAACTCTAAGTGTGAATGGGTTAAGGAAATATCCAGCAGGCAAAATAACCACTTGCCCCATTGCAAGTTGCAAGTGAATTCAGCAAAAAACGGCATTAATACCTTTCTTGACGTGTTTTCGGCGCTGCTCCCGCCGTATATCTGTGCCAAGGTCCAGTAGGTAGACATTGGAGCGGTCGCGGAACAGCTGCTCTAGTTTGTGGTCGTCAGGAATCATGGGGACCTTGTCAAGCGAGACCCAGGTATTATTGGTGGTGGGAAACACTGCCTTGCCCTCAAGGAGCTTCTCCGTCTCGCTAGCCTGGCCAAGGATAATCTGGACCTGAAAACAAAGAGAAATTCTCCTATGCAAGTTGATTTAGCATCAAAATTGTTAAGGAATTTGGATTTCTCTTTAAAAATCAAAAAACAATCCAAAGCTTGAATATCAAGGCCTTGTCAACTTGAAATCTAGTTAAGATACCTTAGGATATTTATGGTTATCTGTATATATCATGGTATCCTTTGAAATATGTATTTTTAAAAGTAGATATAAAGTATATTAAAAATGTAAATTCCTTGATGAACACACACTGCTTTATGGGGATGCCAACAGGACATTGACAATGGTATGTGCCTATTATTGCGTGTATGGCGCCTCAGCTGACTAAATTGTTGGATAATCTAAATATGGTTATTTCACTCACATGTGGAGCCAAAATCATTCTCCCTGCCAGTTGGGAGTAGTCATTGAGAATTTGCTTTTTCAATGGATATTTCTGGCTGATAGTGGATGAGTAGAGATAATATATCTTAAAGGTACCTGTTCCAGGACATCATTCACTTGCTCATCGGCCAGCAGGCGTCCAAACTGGGTGAAGATTGCCAAGATGTCGAGGAGCCGCGAGTAGGGAGTGAAGTGCTGAGTTATTGCCTCGAGGAGATCCAGGTATTCCTTGGTGTTGGGCGTCTCTGCGACAAGCGCACCGCGGCGGAAAATATCCTCCAGGTTCGGGTAGACATACTCCAGCAGTCTCCGCTGGCCCTTGTCTAGCTCTGGGTCGTTGAGAAGCTTCTTATACTTAAGACACATGCCTGTCGGGTCGCCCCAGATGACCTCTTCACGGTTATAGAACTTCCCTCGTACAAACTCGTCTGTGGGACTCCTGAGCGGCTCGGACGGATCATCGTCCGGGACGAAAATCACCGGGTGATTCTGGAGTAATTCCTGTAGGCGTTTCGGGGGTAGGTTCTCCTGGAGGTGTTTATACACATGGTTCATGTGCACGAGTGATGTGGTGAACGTTTCCGCTTCCTCCTTTTCTCTCTTCGACCAACGAATGAGAAGCCTCTCCAGATCTCCCACGTCGACCTCCGTACGGACGCCGAGATATTTACAAAGCTTACTCTGATTGGATACCTCAGCTGCGATGAACGGTACGTGGGTGGAGAGGAGTTGAGTTATTTCTTTGGTTCTCATGTACACGCCTTGAGGAGGGCGGAGGACTTCATAGTCAAACGATGTGGATTTTTCCGTGCCAAACTCATACTCGTATTTAGTTATCTGAGCTGGAATCCAAGCAAATCCATTAAGATTCAAGGCAAAAGATGTCTCAGTATCTTGGAGAGGTTCGTCTTTCGTATCAGAAACCTGGAATAGAAAAATCATAAAATAACACATATTGCAAAGTAAAATAGAAATTTTAACAGAACTCACATTGCACGGTTTAGCCGCCTATGCGTCCAGCGTGTCATTTGGACATCCAGAACACTGTTTTTTGATAGTTTGGACACCCAAAAATTTATGTCAGAATTTGCTGATGAGGACTTTTCTTAGAAGATAGATGTAGAAGCTGTAGTTTCACTTTTATAAGACACACAAAGCAGTTACTGGCCTAAAAAAGCAAAATCTCTTAATATATAGGGTTTATTTTATTAGTAGTATGTACTTTGTACCACACTTTGGACACGCAAAAGTCTATGAAACCTCTATTTGGACACCCTGTTTCCAAATATTGGCTAAGACCATGAATAGAACTATCACTATAACTTATAAATCATATGCTAAATCACTGGCAACTTTCTGGACTCACCTTAGTGACCGTGTATTTCGAGTAGCGTGCCTCCCAGGTCCTATCCAGGACTTCACAGAGCCTCTTCATCTGGCTCTTTAACTGAGTGGGCTTCTGGTTGTTCTGCACTAGAGCAACAAACTGCTCACAGGCGCTGTCCTTGATGGTATACCCCCCGTCAGGGGTATTGGGCCATGTGGCCTTCTGAGCACTCCAAGGGGACGACTCCTACAAGGGGAATACAGTAATAGATGAATAAAAGAATGGATATGTAGCGAGAGACCATTTACTATTATATGTGCTATAGTGAAGGTCTGGCTATGCAAGGGGTTTCGAATATTGTCACAATGTAAAGCCACTCGGAGACAAAGACCAAAGAGGGCTCTTGTATCGTTTACATCACAGAGAAAGCTGCAATGCAACATACGCAGAACACAACTTTTGGGCTATTCTCCGCAGCCAGCCTGTTCAGGTTGACCAGCTGGTTTCATACCCAAGCTACCTCATAAAAATTGTGAGAAGTTGAACAATATTCCAAATGAGAAAGAGGAATGTATGATATCAAATATTACACACTCACATTCTGATAAAAGGAACAAGGAGATGCTTTATTAATTTCAAAATAAAATAAGAAAGATACACTTTTCATTAATAAGATTTAGAGAAAAATCCTTTTAAAGGTCAAACAAAATTTTGAAGCACCACAGACGTGAATGAGTTAAGATGGTACAAATCACATCATACCAAAAAAACAAACCAAAACATAATAAACTGATATCTTTAAATATATAAAAAGCGACTTACAATATTTTCTTGTGTGAGGGAAACAGATGGGTGGGAGATAGCCAGAAAGTCTAATACTCCCAGCTTCTGGAAGAATTCATGCCACTGTTTACGCTTGCTCTCACCGCTACAGCCTTCTATATAACACTCACTCAGCAGAGGCCACTCATAGCCTACAATGTAAAACACAATATAGCATTATACATCAACAGGCAGGGTCTTAGCCTAGATTTAGAAACTGGGCACCCAAAAATCAACAATGAAATATAAGGACATACTGTTTTTCTAGGGAGACCATTATATACTCAGATTACAAGCAAGGACATAAGCTATAAGCTATATAGCTATAAGTTAGCTAAAACATTCATTACATGTGAAGGATGAAGATTTTGTGAACCCTGTGCAGTATCCAACTGTAGCAGAGGAACACTTCAAGCACTATAAGTTAGCTCAGCCATGATTACAGGTAAGTCTACCGTACCTGAGAGATCCTTGGCCAGATCTATTCTGTTGCCATAAGCTAAAGGAAAGCGCACAACTTGAGAATGAAGATTTCTTTTACCCTGTGCAGTATTTAATTATAACGGAGGAACACTTAAAGCACTATAAGTTATCTCAGCCATGATTACAGGTACCTCTACCTCTACCGTACCTGAGAGATCCTTGGCCAGATCTATTCTGTTGCCATAAGCGGTGGGGAAGTGCACAGCTTGGGTGTGTGGGTTTCTCCAGCCCTGTGTGGTGGTGACTTGTATGAGGGCTCCCAGCTCCCCAACGTCCATGAAGTCTGGGTCCTGGTCAAACTGCAGCTTGATGTAACACACAAAACTGGTCAACACCGTCTCTGACTTGCTCTGAAATTATGAAACTTCCTCATACAACTTGCTCAAGAATTATAAAATGGCATTAACCGACTTACCCCAAAATTACAAAATAGCATTTATTCAACTGGCTTGCACTGAAATTACAAAATAGCATTGTCTGACTTGCACTGAAATTACAAAATAGCATTGTCTGACTTGATATGAAATTATGAAACAGCATTTTTCTGACTTGATATGAAGTTATAAAACAGAATTATCTGACTTGATATGAAATTACAAAATAGCCTTGTCTGAGTCTGTAGGCAGAACGATGGATAGTTAAACATTATGCTGCTGGTGGCTAATTTGGCCAATGCAAAATGATGCAAGCACAAAAGACTGAATTAATGACTGAAACCCTGGCACATGGGCACTCATCTGAGAGTATTCAGCTAGAGCTATCCAATGAATACCAACATGACAGTGTTAAGATGATTTTCCAAAATCTTTGCGTCCTTTTGCTTTAGACGAAAGTATCCTCAGCATTGGAAGGCTTAAGATATGCACCTTCCATTCTCCCGAGCGGAATATGGGCATGATGTGATAACTGACGACTTCCTCTGGGGTGAGTTTCTTGATGCCCAGCAGTTCCAGCATACGCTCCAACTGTGAGAGCGCGACAGCGTCAAGTCCGCTCAGGAAGTCCGTGGACAAGGTCATCAGGTCCTGCTGGAGTCCTTGCAAGTTATCTAAAACAAGGAATAGAAATTGGATTTTCGTCACTTTTTTGCCATACAAGTCGTGACTAGCCAGTTGAAATATGAAATATTTTAATCCATTAACATTAACAGTGTTGTCTGGACCTAAACCACTTCAGGACTTAAGAACTGGATCTAACAGTGAATTATTGAAAACAAAACTTTCTTTTTAGTTCCGTTTCTTGGGCCATATTCTGCTATATGCAATGGAAGTAACATTTTTGATAAAATAACACACTACAATATTTGGTACAGTATTTGATTTGAGGGCCATTTATGTTGCAATGAGGAAATGTCAGCGGTTGCTGGGAACACAGGATTCTATAGAACTTTGGAACTGAACATGATTTCACAAGAAATTGAAGGAGAGCTGTTGGCAGTGTTTTACTGAACAGTTCTTCACATATGCTCCCAATGATGCTTTGGCGTGAAAGATTTCATCCAAATTCTCAGGCTGTTTTTGGCCGCTGTGAGCATCAATGGGTTATATATTATATATTATATATGAGATGTCACCAGTTTGTCTGAATGATGATTTTGGTAAAATTCCTGAGTAGAACATGGTTTTCGAAAAATCTTTTTGTCCTATTGCTCCTGAGTAGAACATTGTAATCAATGTTGCCCTAAGCTAACCCTACCAGGGTGCAACATAGGTTGCAAAATTGCAAAAAATTATTCGCTGAGCGGGGCAAGCTGCCCCTAAAGTTGACCTGCTCCGCCGGCATTTCCACTTGCCCTGCCACTCTGTTAAACAAAGGTGAGACTGGACTTTGCCCGAAACATTACTTGCCAAGCAGGGCAAGTCAGGGTCTTGTTCAGCTTGCCCCATTGCCGTTTTTTGCCAAATTCACTTGCAACTTGCAACGGGGCAAGTGGTTATGTTGCACGCTGTCTACATACCTTGACTCATGTTCTCCTTGTCCTGTATGATGGGGAAGAAGATGGTGGCGTCCTTGACGGAGGCAAGTTTTCCGCAGGACAGCGGCATGATCTGTAGCTTGCTCAGCTGCTCCAGAAACTCGCTGTTATCCGTGAACTCATCCAGGCTGCGGAAAACACACACCAGCCACTTGGCGATCAATGGCAGGAGGTCGGAAAGACCACTGGTAGCTGTGGGGTAAAAAGAGCATATATCACTTGCTGCGGAAAACACACACCAGCCACTTGGCGATCAACGGCAGGAGAGCGGCAAGACCACTGGTAGCTGTGGGGTAAAAAGAGCATATATCACTTGCTGCGGAAAACACACACCAGCCACTTGGCGATCAACGGCAGGAGAGCGGCAAGACCACTGGTAGCTGTGGGGTAAAAAGAGCATATATCACTTGCTGCGGAAAACACACACCAGCCACTTGGCGATCAACGGCAGGAGAGCGGCAAGACCACTGGTAGCTGTGGGGTAAAAAGAGCATATATCACTTGCTGCGGAAAACACACACCAGCCACTTGGCGATCAACGGCAAGAGACCAGCAAGACCACTGGCAGCTGTGGTGTAAAAAAGAGAATTTGACAATAACCCATTTCAGCACACAACTCTTGTATGGTATTGGATTGTGATAAATTCTAACATGCAGCTCTACCTAGCCTAGATTTCTAGGATGTCATGTGTACTTTTATGTCATGTTTTTTCTGTTACCAGGCACCAACTAGTCATGGTAGTCATAGTGGTCAATTTAGTTTACGCTTATCTCACCAGAGGAATAGAGGTATCAGTTTGAGTATGACCTTAAACTTTTAGAGATAGGAGGATCAGGTGATGCCATCTATCTACCATACTTGGTAATACACAGAACTGTTTGGTCAACACAGAGAGGAATACCAACACTTTAGGGACTAGGAATCTAGTCAAAGCCCACAATCTACCTACCTTAGATGAATAAAAAGAATGGATATGCAATGAGAGACAAATTACTACATGTGCTATAGTGAAGACCTGGCTATCCCAGGGGTCTCAAATCTGGCCTCATTGTGAGGTCACTAGGACACAAATGGAGGCTCTCGTATCGTTTACATTACAGAGAAACTTGTGCGCCAACATGCGCAGAATGAGACTTTTGGTTGACAGGCTGGTTTCATATGATCCACTTGTTTTTATTCATCTATGGTATAAGCCCAACCATGTACCTACCTTCCTTGTTTTCCTGCACTTTAGTGACCCAGACTTTGCCGAACTCGATGAGGTGGCTAATACCGAGGGTCTGTATTCCCAGGCTGTCCAGCAGAGCAGGATTGAGACTCGTGGAGACCTCTTCATGTAGATAGTGCAGGCCTAGTATCTCCTTGAGCAGATCGGGCGAGATCACCTCACGCACCAGGGAGTCCTTGCTGAGAACCACCTGTGATGGCAGCATCCAGCTCACATCTACAAGCAAATTATACAATTATAACAGAGTCCTTGCTGAGAACCACCTGCGACGGCAGCATCCAGCTCACATCTACAAGCAAATTATACAATTATAACAGCATCCAGCTAACCTCTACAAACAGATTATACAGATTTAGTATTGTCATCCTAAATCCCTCCCTAATCTCCCCCTGCAAACAGAATTATTTGCTTACCTTGGGACCGTCACAAACCGTATATTGATTGTATTTTCAAGCGCTTGAACACTTCACGCTATCACTCCTAAGCGAGCAATTGCATATATATATGTCCAATCAGGCATGGCGTAACAAATGTCAAAAGAGCATGTTCAAGCTTGCCGCATGCAAGTGTTCAAGCTCGTAGTGGCCGTGGAGTGTGGCTAAATGGCAGATTATGCCAATAACCCTTCTAGCAATCTTTTTCCTAACCTGTCACCTGCAAGTGCACTTAAACGGAGGAATATGGTAAGTACTGTATAACGGGTATATTTCCCGGGACTTTTATTTCGCGAAAAATGATGATTTCAAATTTTTTTCCCGTTTTTGATTTTCCCGGCCCACACACGGCTGCACTGATAGAATTTGCTACCAAAAAGACCCAGACAGCAGTTAATGACATACAAGAAGCATGACGTACCTTTGTCTGTGGTGTATACAGGCAGGCAAGGCGTGGTGCGCAGGAGCTGTATGATCTGAGAGGCCACGGGTTTGAAGAAGTCAAGAATCTCATCCTCCAGAGGAACAAACTGTAGGAAACTGGAGACAGCATCAAGCATCTTCATGTCAGGGTGCGTCTGCAAAAAAAATAGCAAAATTAATCAGTCCCCAATCTTCGCTATTCATTCTGTTTGTGCCTGCAGCTAAAACGGCTTGACTTCAATGGTTGTATCTTTCATGAAGGAGAAATGCTAATTAGAACTTTTCAAACAATCCTCCTTCAAATAAAAATCAGAAGTATTCTTAACTGTATATATATATAATATATATATATATATATATATATATATATATATATATATATATATATATATATATATATATATATATATATATATATATATATATATATATATATATATATATATCCAAGGTAAAATACCTCTAAAGTGACCACCTGTTTAACTGGCCACAAGTGGTCAACTTAGAGGGGTGGTCAATTCATAGGGGGTCCTTTTACCATAAAACTAATAGGAAGAAGTTAGTTTGGGACTGGAAAATGTAGTCAACTTAGGGCGGTCAACTTAGAGGGGTTTCACTGTATGTATATATGTATATATGTATATATGTATATATGTATATATGTATATATGTATATATGTATGTATATATATATATATATATATATATATATATATATATATATATATATATATATATATATATATATATATATATATATATATATATATATTTATATATATATATATATATATATATATATAAAATATTATTTACCTTGAAGACCTGTAGTGTCTCTATGAAGAGCTTGTGTATCTCGTCTCTCAGCCACTGGTTCCAGGAACTGTCGCCGTCGACGTCTTCTCTCGATGACGGCACATCAAAGTCAGCTGCAACAGAGAAACACACAGATACTGTACTAACCTTTAATTCCTACACTGAACGTAGAGCTGCACTAACCCCTGCTGAACACCATGCACTAAAAAACCTGTCTAATTTCACTCTCCAGGGTTGCCACTAGGAGGTGCTTCTTTTGAGGTAGAAATGTGTGGACAAGGTGTTCAACATGGTTGCCGTGAACCTCTGTGCTCCCTTACGGACATTTGTGGCTGATTGTATACTAACAGCGCATGACAACTCTGTGGAACTCCGATCCAAGGCATCAAGGCCTTAACTAGCAGGGTGTCTTGGCATCATTTTGAAACCCATACCCTCAAATAATCACATATTTAGGATATCCAGATTTTTTGTGAAGAATTTCTAAAATAAGTCAATTTCAAGAAAGTATACTGAATATTTTCACCTTAATATAATTTAAAACTAAATAACATGCACAAAGATATTTTTCCTTTTATCAATAACCATACACATATTGATGGCTGTTGAACATCCTGAAGTGTCCCTCAAAAAACAAAAAAAATACAATTGTCAATTTGAGGCACCCAGTTCCTAAATTCTGGCTTAGAGTCTATTCAGCATATAAGGTGCCAAAGTGCTTTTGTTTTGCTGAGTGCTTGAATGCACCAATTTAGAGTAGCACAAATACCCTCCAGCAGGGCTATAAAGCAAAATCTCTAGCATTTCAAATACCCTCCATATACAGTATGGGGCACGTACCTTGTATAATGAACCTAAACCCGTAGCTTCTGAGTGGTAGGAAGGCAAAGACGGGCTGCCGAGACGGAGCAACCTGAGAGGTACCAGCGCCACCTTTTGGCAGCATCGGGAATGCTAAAGCGATCTCGGTGGACTCCACTTCCACCCCAGATTTGGCCTGAAAATTAAGAACAGAATACTGGATAACTGGTATTTTTTTAATTTTCGCTATTTTCGCACTCCCCCATGATAGCGCCAAAATAACACCCTTCAAATAAATATCTATATAGTAATAAATATATAGTTTGAGTGCTTGAATTTGCAAATTTCAAGTAGCAAAAATACCCTCCAGCAGGGCTGTAAAGCAAATATTTTAACACTCCAAATCAAAGCCGTTTACAGTTGTTAGATGGGCTATTACTGCAGCAAGCATCTTAACATATTTATACTTTGGAATTTTCTTTAATGATTGTTGTCTGGAATTATGATACTTTTGACAATAACTTTCAAATGGAGCAATAATTCCTAAAATATTTGAAGGAGTGTTGTGTGTTTGGTTCTGTTCTAATGTTTTCTTCAAATATTCTTCGTAGAATACTCCAATGATAAAAATATCACCAAATTAACCTGGGCCTTTTTGGGTGGTACAGGCATGAGTGGGTCAATAGGGGTACTGATGGACTGGTATCTGTATGCAGCAAGGGAGGTTAGGCAAGGGAATCTCCTGATGTGTTTCTGATACTGAAATAATGTCTAAAAGAGAACTATCAACCAGCACACAAGATATAACTGTTCTTTATATATTCATCATATATCAAATTGTGTTTGGTGAGTGATGTGAAGTTGTCAGAGTATGTGCACACTCTATATGCAGATGCTTCTTGTATATATATATATATATTTATATACATATATATATATATATATATATATATATATATATATATATATATATATATATATATATATATATAAATAAATATATGTATATATATATATATATATATATATATATATATATATATATATATATATACATATCAGGAAATTAGAAGTAATTTCTTTTTTATAATAAATACTTACCTGCGATCATTGGAAGCTATCTCCAGGGCTTGCTCTGGTCACCCAAAAGGTAGGCTCTCATTTGGCAGTCTCTCCCTATGGAAGATCCTTGCGATGATCATAGCGGAGGGTCTACTAAATGTAGCCTCCAAAATTAAAAATAGACCGTGGTTTGTGTGATCCCCGCTAGGGGCCGCACTGATACCGGTCATGACGTCACGGTTGGCGCATGCACCTTCATCCTCTTCTCATTTTTGGCGTTAAATACCATCATGGAAGAACGGATTCTAGGGGAGGATACAGAAGGGTGGGCAATGATCGCAGGTAAGTATTTATTATAAAAAAGAAATTACTTCTAATTTCCTGTTTTATATCTAAATTCTTACCTGCTCACATTGGAAGCAGAGTACCACCGCCAAGAAAAAGCTGTGGAAGGATCAGTTCTATTTCCTAGAAGCTGTGCCAGCCGTGACCAGCACTGCTCTACTAAACCTGCCTTTTGTTGCAGGAAGATCTTTAAGATAGAACTGCGCAAAAGTTTGCGGCCGGCTCCAGGCTGCGGCATCCATAATAGCTTCAAATGGCACTCCGGCCATTGTAGCCCAAGTAGTTGCGACCCCTCTGGTGTCGTGGGCTCTAATGCCCATGCGTTGCCTCCGTTCCTTAGGAAGGTGCGAGAACGCCCCCGCTATGGCCTCTTTGACCCAACCAGCGACTGTACTCTTGGTAGCCTTAGTATAAGGCTCCCTTGACCGAATGAAAAGGGCTTTTTCATCCCCTCGCAAGGGCTTGGTTAATTCCAAGTACCATTTCAGGGCCCGGACAGGGCAATGTACTTTGTCGTCTGGCGAGAACTCCTTTAAGCTGAGGAGAAACACCTCACTAGGAGTAAACGAGACCGACTGGTTTTTGTCCAATAGGAGGGATGGGAGAAGGCGGACTCCTCCATTTTCCCACCGCAGATGACATGCGTCTATCCTGCAGGAATGGACCCAGCTTCCTCGCCTGGCCGAAGCCAGCTGCAGTAGGAAAGCTGTCTTGACCGCCACCGACCTCAATGGTGCCGTGTGAATCGGCTCAAAGGGAGGGCCCGCTAGGTACTTGAGTACCGTCGGGAGATCCCAAGTCTCATTGAGCGTCCTTGGTCTGGCGGAAACCACAAACAAACCCTTAATAAGGGTCGACAAATCCGTGTTGGACGACACAGTTGTCCCATCCGGAAAACCTCTATGAATGGCTGCGATAGCAGATTTGTATCCTGCAATGGTTGACGGAGCTAAGGGCTTCCCCTTATGCTTCACCGTCCGCAGGCCATTCAGGAATTCCGCGACTTCCGCTACAGGGGCCTCAGCGGGACCCACACCTCGCTCCACACACCATCGTCGGTAGTGGAGAAGACGGGAATCATAAAGCCGGCAAGTTGATTCTCGCCTGGCCCTGGCTGCCGTCTCTGCAACTCCCTGCGAAAAGCCTCGGTCAACGAAGGATTTGCGGACAGCGGCCATACAGCCAGTCTCATTCTGTCCGGTTTGGGGTAAAACATCCCCGTGACCGAGTTCTTCAGGAGGTTGTCCTTGGGTGTGATCACTCGCGGAAGGTCTGTCAGCATGCTGGTCAGCTGACGGAACCACGGCTGGCTGGGCCAGAACGGGGCTACTAGGAGGATCCGGGCTGACCACTGCAGCCTCAGTTTCCTCAATACCCTCGGGATGAGGTTGGTCGGCGGGTACGCGTACCCGTACAGACTCTCCCAATTCTGCGTCAGAGCGTTTATTCCGCTCGACGTCTGAGAGGGGCGCACTGAGAAGAACACTGGAAGTTTGTGGTTCTTCTCTGACGCGAAGAGATCCACATGGGGAGTCGGCCAATACTCGAATATGAGCCGAAGCACTGTCTTGTGGAGGGACCACTCCGTGGGGTGGTTGTGTTTCCCCCTGGACAGGGCGTCCGCCAGGACGTTCCTGACTCCCGATATGTGGTTGGCAACCAGGTAGATCCCGTGTTGCCTGCACCAGGCCCACAGGTCCAGTGCCAGGTAGCACAAGGTGGGGGACTGAGTTCCACCCTCCTTGTTGATGTAGGCCACTGTAGTGGTATTGTCCGTAAGGACATCCACAGCAGTGTCCCGTACCTGAGGCAGAAAATGCTGCAGAGTCAGCCATACTGCCTGCAGTTCGAGCCAGTTGATGTGGTGCTTGGCCCAAGCCCGCGACCACTGACCTGAGATCACCCAGTCTCCTAGGTGACCTCCCCAGCCCTCCATGGAGGCATCCGTGACTATCGTCATAGTCGGATCTGGCCTGAGAAACGGCCGGCCCACCGTCAGGTTGGCCCGTGATGCCCACCACTCCAGCTCCCTGAGCGATTCGTGATCGGGGTATATCCGGAGATATGGGCTGTCCGAAACTTGCGTCCACTGACTGTGGAGCATAAGTTGGATCAGACGAGTATGCGTCACCGCCATGGGGACTAACTCGCGCAGACTGGACAGATGTCCTAAGAGCTTCTGCCAAGTTTTCGCTGGCTGAGGGCTCCGTGCTAGGAGCGAGGATGCCAGTCGCGACGCTCTGATAACCCTCTTCTCGCTCGGGAAAACGAGCATATTGATGAGGTCGAGGGTCGATCCCAGGAATGCTGGGAACTGTGTGGGTATCAACTGAGATTTTCCTTCGTTTACGAGGAAGCCCAGTTTTGTCACCCAGAACAGTGTGAGGTCGCGTTGACGTTCCACAAGCGACCTTGACTGGTTCTTCAGAAGCCAGTCGTCTAGATACTGGTGCATGTCTACACCCTGTATCTTGAGGAACGCCTCGATGGTTCGCACAATCCTCGTGAACACCCGAGGTGCTGTTGAGAGCCCGAACGGGAGCACCAGGAATTCGTACGCCCTGCCATCGTAGGCAAAGCGGAGGAACCGTGTGTGTTCGGGAGCTACGGGGACGTGAAAGTAGGCGTCTCTTAAATCTATAGAGACTGCCCACGTCTCTGACATTGAGGAGTCCCTCAAATGCTCTGAGGTCTTTAGCCTCTGCTGGTGGGCCTCTCCCAGGCAGTCCATCACTGTTCGTAGCGTCTCCATCCGAAAGGATAGGGGCTTTACGAATTTGTTGAACGCCTTTAAATTGAGGATCGGGCGCCAACCGCCCGACTCCTTGGCCACCAGAAAGATAGGGGAGTAAAACCCCGGGATGTCCGTGTGGAAGGGAATCTCCCTGATCGCCTGTTTCTCGAGCATGGACTCCAGGCCTCGTTCGAGGTCCTGACGTCGCGCCTGATTCCGAGGAATCGGGGTGCAGCGGGGCTCCTTTGTTCTTGGGGGGTTCCCCGTGAACTCTATCCTGTAGCCCTTGGTTACAGTCTGCAGTACAAACTGGTCCGACGTAACCAGGGGCCACAGGTGGGCGAACGCTCTTAATCGCCCCCCCACCGGACAAAGCTGATCATTCTGCATCTGCTTTGGGGGCTGGTTTTGGGGTGTTATAGGTGGAGTAAGCGTCCTTTTTGGCGCCTCCACCTCGACCCCTACCACGGCCTCTACCGGCACCTCTACCTCCACCGCCTTCGGACGAGGAGGAGTTCGAGCCTCCACCACCTTTTTTACCCTTCTTGTTGTGCTTGCCGCCCGAACCTCTGCCTTTTTTGAAGGGGATCCGAAAACGATCCCCCGATTGCTTCGAGGTCGAGGGCTGGTCACGGGCTAACTGAGCCTGTGACACACTCAAGAGTTGGGTCTTGGTGGTCGACTCTACTGTTTGGGTCCATTGGCCCGCAAACATGAGACCCTTTGTCAGGGGAAGCTCTCTGAGACGCAGTCTGGCCATCGTGGGCACGACTTTCTTGTTCTCCGCCAGAGCTGCCGATAAGAATCGGATGCGACGGTCAAAGCCCGCCTCCAACTTCTGGCGTGTGGAGATGCGTCCTATAGCTGCGGTTAAATAGTTGGCCAGAGACACGGCCCCGGCCAGTGTCTCATCCACCATACATTCTGGCATAGGTGGTGGCGTCAACCCCGCGAGGAGAGCAGCGCGCTCTTTCTCTCTACTTACTATAGTTGCAGAAATGAACCCTTGAGTTCGCTGCAAATATATAGAGAGGCGCGCGAGGAGAGATGAAGTCGATTCGACTTGTTTTACGAATCTCTCCGCCTCGTTTTACGAATCTCTCCGCCTCTTTGGTCACCGGATGTGGTCCTTTCGGTCCAAAGGGCTTCGCCGGATCCCAATCCAACTTGTAGGTGGATCGCATGTACTCTGTCACCTCGGCGTCCACTTCGAGGACCTTAAGCAAGGTCTCGTCCTCTTCCACAAGAGGGAAGAAGCGCGCGAGGGTAGAGTCCCCGAAGGACCCGGCCTCCTTCACCACCCGTCTGTCGTCGACAGTACACGCTATTTTAGAGACCCGGTCACGGGCCCATAGCGCTGGTGCCTCCACCGCACGTGAGGTCGGTGTGGCAAAGACACTAAACTACGACTCCTCCGGGGGAGGAGAAGCGGATGGTGGTGAGGAGAACTTTAGCACCTTCGCAAGTGCATGGAGAACGGGTACGAACTCCAGAGGGCGAGAAAATTTAAAATCCTGCGCCTCCCAGGATTCACGCCACGACCTAGTAAGGTCAGGGTGTGGTGGGATCGTGTGATCTCCACTCCCATCCCTAGGCGGACCCAGCCTTGCGTAAACCGACGTCACCGGAGCGGTGGACGTGGAGGCCGTCGCGGCTGTCTGAAGTGGCGGAGGCACCTCAGGGGGAGCCACAGGTTCCGCAGGCTTGTCGGAAGCTTCGCCAAGAGCTCTCGATCGAGCTCAGACCACGCCTCTACAGGCGGAAGACCACAGGGGTCGAAGACCTCCTCCACTTGATCATCTAAGTGATCGTCTTCCTCATCATCCGATTGGTCGGAGAACTGACAGGGAGACAAAGATGCCGGTGACGACCAGCCGGACCTCGTCCTGGTAGGCGAGGGAGAGGCCTCACGGCGGTGAGGTCTCTTGGACGGAGGAGGTGAGCACCTCGATGGAGACAAAGAGGGAGATCTTGGTCTCTTCTCAGGGGCAGCTGGTTTATCCAGCTTCTGAGAAATTGCCACAAGCGACTGAGTGATCGCCAAGATTGACTGTGTCATATCTGGCTGCTGAGGCGGAGGAGGAGGATTTGCCTCCTTCAGGGCCGCCACTAACGTCGCTATGTCGAACACCGGAGGCACATTCGGTGTCGGCTGTGGTTGTGGCTGATTAGCCAGAGTCAGGACTGGGGGGGGGGCAACAGGTCCTCTTCCACCAGACCATGACCCTGAGAGCTTAAACGCCCTGCCAGCGCAAACAATTTCTCCATGTTTTCTTGCTGACCACAGGGAATGTCATCCCCTTCAGAGTCCTCTCCGAACAGGTCCACATAGGGGTCACCCCCCAGTGGATCCGCTTCGAGTTCGGGGAACAAGGGGTCTCTCATCGGAGAGGCGACTCCCACCTGGGCTGCGTCATATGACTTCAAGGCAGCCTTTGTTGGAGTACGCCCAACCGATGGAGATACTGCTACTGCGGGAGTTACCGCAGGTGCGGTGATCACCGCAGATGTAGCAGCAGCTGCCGAAGCAGTCCTCCGGGTGCTGCTCCTAGTAGTGGGGCCAGAAGACCCCTCTGAGGCACCACTCTTTGTGGCCCCCCCCTTTTTTCTGCTAGGAGCAGCAGCCCCGCGGGGCTTCTTCGTTGGAGGTGACTCGTCACGAAGACGAGTTGAAGGCACGGCCTTCCTTGGAGATCTCCTCCTGTGTTCAGGAGTGGGAGATTTTCCCCCAGATCTCTTCCCCGCAGATGCGGTAGAAGAGGCTGACACCGCGGTTGCGGAAGTCACCGCAGTTGTGGAGGTTACCGCAGAAGTTACCGCGATTGCGGGATTTCCCGCATCTCCCGCATTTGCGGGATTTACCGCAGTTGCGGTATTTACCGCATTTTCCCGCGATTGCGGTATTTACCGCACTTCCCGCAGCTGCGGGAGTTACCGCAGGTGCGGTACGTCGAGTCCTAGCTCGACCACGCTCTAATGGCAAACCTGAAGGTTTGTCAGAGCGCGGAGAACGAGAACGTTCTCTGCGTGCTTTAGTTTTGCGGGCCCGATAGGCCGCATCCCTCTCAGACCGTTGGATTCTCTTGGTCATCCAAGAATCGAATCCTACCCAGGTCTCCTCCGTCCAGGATTCGCACACAGTGCAGGTATGATTCCTGTCACAACGGGTGTGCCGAGAGCAGCACCCGTGCGCGATCCAGGGTACGTCAGGAGCAGGGCGAGTGGTGAAATTCGGGCAGGGCGAAGCCCCACACCGAATCTGAGAAGAAGGTCGTCCCGCCGCGGGACCGACGCTATACACGCTGGCCGACGACATCGTCGAAGGTCAGATGGAAACAAGACAATAATACAGGGAAAACACAGAGATACCGACAAGTTACCTGTCCCAGCGATGTATAATGGTCTCACTGTTATACTCGCTTGTACGTCTGTACTGTAGGCTCGAGTTTAAGCATAAACGAGCGTAAAACTTCCGAGAGCTTTCAAAAACCGATTGGCAGAGCAGTGGCGCCCAAAAGAGAAGAGGATGAAGGCGCATGCGCCAACCGTGACGTCATGACCGGTATCAGTGCGGCCCCTAGCGGGGATCACACAAACCACGGTCTATTTTTAATTTTGGAGGCTACATTTAGTAGACCCTCCGCTATGATCATCGCAAGGATCTTCCATAGGGAGAGACTGCCAAATGAGAGCCTACCTTTTGGGTGACCAGAGCAAGCCCTGGAGATAGCTTCCAATGTGAGCAGGTAAGAATTTAGATATAAAAATATATATATATATGCTTGAGTGGTTTGGCATTACCTGTAGTGATATGCGGCTGGCGTCCAGGCTTTTCTTGACCACTAGCCAGCGGTCAGTTCCCTGCCAGTGTTTGATCTCCACCATGCCGTTGCCCAGGTCATGGCGCTGCATGCTCAACTGGATATCCTCAGCCTGCAAAACATACAACAAACAGCTACTTCAAGATCTTTACGCATCCTATCTTTAAAGGGACATCACAATAAACTCAGATTTTAAACATGAACATGTATTTACTCATTGGAAAAATCTTTATTCAGTGTTATAGAAATTTTTATTGAGGTGAGAAATCTCTATCATATGCTTTAAACTGACATTTTAAGAAATTTATTACAAAAAGTATTTGGGTGTCCTGAGAGGTTATTCTTTGAGGGTTTGGGTGTCCAGAAGTCGCCCAGATGCCCTGCTGGCTAAGAGTATGCTTCAGAGCACATGTTCTCACCTGGTTGTCAATGAAGATACTCCTGAGTCTGTGCAGGAAGAGGAGCAGCGAGGGGTGGATGTCCTGGAATCTGGCCGCCAGTGAGCGACTCTGCTGCTGCGACGAGAACGAGGCTTTCATCGGCAAAACTATACGCGTCGTCCAACTGAAAATATACAATGAAAATCTCAACTTCGGAAATGAGGAAATTCAGAAAATCTTCAGAAATAAACTGCAATCAGAATAAAAAATATGAGTAGAAACAATAAAATTTCCTTTAATCTATTTCTATCTGATTTGCACACATGATGTGTGACAACTTATTTGATAACTAATTATTACTTAAAAGAAAATTGAGGTGTTGTTTAACCATCCCCCCTCCCCCCACATACAGGAACAACTTCCCAACAAATATAGTAATATTTTTAAAATTAAAACCTTTAGGAGTTCTTTAATCCAGCTTTAATAACAACTTCTAAATGAGTTCCAATTCTTCTCAAAATATTGCTTTATCACCAAAGTATTTCCATATGTGCCATATTACCCACACTTTAGATGTGAATGGGTTAAAATAGCACTAAAGAAATTGCTCTTTCTCACCTTCCTTGGTGCTGCTGCTGTGCCTGAGCCTCCTCAATCCAGTGAGGCATGATGTAACCCATGGGACCCGAGTTCACATCAAAACAAATATGGAAGCCATTGGAGTGAACCTCTGGCCTGTCTGTCACACGGAATACAGACTTGAAACCAATTCCTTTCTGACCTGTTCATTCAAAACACAAGGTATAAGAAAGATTAAACATAGCTAATATTGCCTAGTTCCTTAAATAGGCATATTCAAAGTTGCTAGTTGATTTTTGTAGAAGTTAACTCATGATTTCTGGTCAATTATCTATCTGATGAAATAAAATCTTCTTCATTAACTTATTTGTATCAAGATTTGTGCGGTGGTCTTACAACCTTCTACAAAGTAAATCAAACCACAAACATGTTGGTGCTTTTTTGAAAACCATTTGAATGAAGATTTATGCTCAGAAAGCACTACAACTTTCAATCATTTAATATTTTTATACAGCTTTCCTTAGTTTTATTCATTCGTTTCTTAATCAAACTCTTTCTTGGACTGATTTTCTCTGAGAAAGATCTTCCTAATCAGAGATGTACAAAGATTCCCCGAGATAAAGTTCTTTTTACATACCAATGTATCCAAACTTGTGCTTTCCCTTTGTGCTCCGTCCGACATCACACAGGGCGCGAATATCCTTCTCCAGGAAGCCACACTCGTTGTTGAGGACCGTGATGGAGTCGGCGGTCACCACAAACTTGACCGATGGACATCCCTTAGGTCCGCCTTTCAGCAGCTTCTTGGGATAGCTGTTGTCGTCAGCATTCTGAACCAGCTCCAGGACAAAGTGAGTGTCCTTTGAGTAGAGATCTTTAGACAGGCGGTCCAGACTTCTCCCTGGAAAGTACATAGAAAGTTTGCTTTGTAATTACATTTAATGTCACTTTTTCAAGCATATTCAGGTTAATTCATGCCACATGTCACAGTGCAGTGTTACAAGTGACAGTGATAAACTAAAGAGACTTGTTTTACTAGTTTTCATGAACAAAACCAAAATGTTTCTTTGAAAATATAAGCAAACACCAAGTTTTGAAGTTAGCATGCATTTATAAGTATTGAATTAACATTTAAATGAAATACCTACCTAAGCGTTCCTGTTGTTTCTTCATGAGTTTTTGGCCGTCCTCGCTGAGTTGAATGTCTACACCAAACTCCTCTTGTCTTATCTGCTCAATGATGTCAAGGCAACAATTGCCAGGCTCTGTTACCATGGCAACCTTGTCACTCTCCTCCTCCTCTTCTTCCTCACCGACCTCCCCCTCCTCCTTGTCTTTATCATCGTTATCCTCCTCCATCTTATCTCCATCAGCAATTTTGATCTTCTCCGCTTCTTAAAACAACAATGATATTATTTTCAAAAACATGCCATGAAAGGATAAGCAGAAATATTGAAAACTTAGGGGCTGCTTTATCAAATAGATCCTACTTAAATCTAATCATTTCAAGACTCTAAACTATGATCTACAGTGAAACACTGGAGGTCATAGTTGGAACATTTAACTTAATCTGATTATAGTGTATCTGTAATAACCGTAATGGATAAAGTAGACTGATAATTATGGACCAGAGTAAAGCTTAAAGATCAGACCTAAAATTAACTTTTCCCCAGACCCTACAATATTTCTTAAATCATCTCTAAATACATGTATGTTATTTTCAATGGGCAGTTAGAAGCAAGAACGTGCTAAAAATACTTTGCAAAAAGTAAGCACTTATTTGACTACCCTTTTATCTTGATAATTAACATAACATATATCATGGTTTTATACTTAATATAAAGTATGGAAAATATTTATAAGCTGCAATGAGACATCAGAGAAAATAGTTATTTGCTGCAAAGAAAAGCTTTTCAGGTGTGAAAGAATAGGCATATCTATATCTCCACTTTAAAATGGAGATTCTGATATCAGTTGTGGCCATATGTATACTAGATGGGTATCATACCAGCCTCAGTCTTCTTCTTAATCACTGTCTTGTCTTCTTTCTTCTCTTCATCTTTCACATCATCTTCTTTCTTCTTTTCATCATCATCATCGTCACTATCAGCAATATCTTCTTTCATTATAATGTCTTCTTCTTCATCATTGACATCGCTGTCAAGGTCTGATAAGTTTTCTACAACAGCATCTTCTCCCTGGAACAAACAGTAGTGGTAAAATATCCCCTCCTCTAGTATCTCACACTGACACATCTTTGTGAAAGAGTTATACCTGAAAATGTTCAGGTCCGATCAATGACACTTTTGAAAATAACTTTGGATTAAATCATGAATTCACAAAATATTTGAGGAAGATATTTCAAAGTTATTTTCACTTTTGAAAATAACTTTGGATTTAAGCATGAATTCGCAAAATATTTAAGGAAGATATTTCAGTTTAGTTCTTATGAATAATTTTCCTTCAAATATTTTGCAAAATATACTTTTATTGAAGGGATATCACCTAATTAGTAAGGCATTTTTGATAAATAAGCTTGGGTATCCATTTGTTGTAATGTCACACTTGGGTATCCATTTGTTGTAATGTCACACCAGTGAGAGACAGAGGTTTTGAAACGTGCCACAGGCCAAATCCACTAGCTATGCACTTTTCAACTCAGCAGGTTTTCGGTGAGTCTTCCAGGTATATCTGTATGGAATAGGCAAGGAATATGGAAAGTACAAAAAAGAGTGGTCTCCTTTGAATAGGTTTTGAGAAATGGTATATTTTCTTTAAGTTTATGAGCATTGAGTTTCTTCTAATGTACTTACTTCTAATCTTGTTTATACTCTTCTCATCGAAAAGAGTGAGATACTCAACACATTTGCTTTTAACCTTATAAGATCTGGAGCATACACATGATCCGACACTTCATCAAACTACTTGATAACAAAGAAATATTTCGATAAATATTTGACTAAAAACTGTGGTTCTTGTTGATTTCAACAATCTTAACCCTTGTGCTGCTGGTTGCAAATTTAGCCGATACAAAATGATGCAAGAAACCCTGGAAAATGATTGAAAGCCTGGCATATGGGTACTCCTCTGTGAGTACTTTTGGAGAACTATCCACTGAATATCAACATGACAGGGTTTAGATGGGTTTCAAAAACCTCAGCATTGAAAGGGTTGATTTAAATAATTTTTGAATGATACTCAATTTAATAAGTTATGTACGAAGTTGTCAGACCATGTATAAATAAACCCATGTGATAGATAGACCTTTGGCAGAGCCTCAGTGGGCTGGGGTTAGAAGACAACAGGGGTCTGCCAAGGTCTAAAATCAACCAGTGATCAGACAGCAAGTATGGTAACTTGAACCCCCTGCAAAACAAACCGTTTGTATTGTAGCCCTCAGCTGCAATACAAACAGTTTGTATTGCATACTTGACAATACAAACGGTTTGTATTGTGGAGCTGACAATACAAACAGTTTGTATTGCAAGCCAACTACAATACAAACAGTTTGTATTGCAAGCCAACTACAATACAAACGGTTTGTATTGTCGATGACAATACAAACTAGACAAGAACGCAAGGATTTCAAATGTACCGTATGCAAATCTACAGTGAAATGCAGACGAAGACGCTGAAAGACTTGATCCAGTGTGCAGGAATCATCATAACAGTGAAGTTTCAAAACAGTTGTCAAAACTATGATGGAAATTTGAAGTTATTTTATGCTTGATCAATGACTGTGCTTAGCCCATCAGTTATTGATTATAATCCATTGTGTAAGGTGTAATTGTCTCAGCTACCCACCTAGTTGTGCTATTGGTACAAGCTATTATGTACATGCTTTCTTTAGATAGTCTTATACATGTGCTATGATATAAAAACAAAGCACTTGTGGACTTGATCCAGTGAGAAGAAATCATCACAACTGTGAAGTTTCATTATAATCCATTATGTAAGGTGTAATTGTCCCAGCTACCTAGTACCTACCTTGTTGTACTATTGTTACAAGCTATTTATTTGTGTTTTATTTGTTGTCTCTAGATACTCTTATACATGCTATGACTTAAATACAGGAAGTGTCGGTTAATAAATTAACCATTATATGTTCCTCCAGTCACTAAGTAAAACAAGTTTCAAAGCATTATAATTTATAACCATGTTCATTGTTTTAAATTATGATCTGAATAAATTATCGAATTTGAAATAATTTTGTCTATTTATTTACCACACATGATATTTCATCCAGTCAGTCACATCACAATACATCCAGTTTGTATTGCAGTGCTGACTCACAGCGACAAAACAAACAGTTTGTATTGCAAAGCCCTGAGAAATCTGAGTCAGGCCGACAATACAAACCGTTTGTATTGCAGCAGCTCACTCAAGAGCACAATACAAACCGTTTGTATTGCAGGAGGCTAGGGGGTTCAAGTTACCATATTTGTGATCAGACATTGAAACTGAAACACTGACCCATTTCAGCCAAAGGTTTAGTGGTGAGAATGTTGCTTTGAAGGGTTGTTTTGAAGGGTAAGTGAACCCAGGAGCAGATATGAAATTTCAGTAATGGGGGATATTACTTGAAACCATCACCAAATAGAAACAGTGCCATCTAGACAATACAAACTCATAAAATGGAAAAGACAATTACAAGTCTTAACTTGATTTATGCACATTTTTTCTAGTGGGTTTGGATTTGTTAAACCCTTTGAGATTTTCCCAAAAACCACCCCTTGGACTGTTGACAGACAGTGCATTTAAGTATTATTTCTACCACTTTGAGGCAGAAAGGGTCCTTCAAAAGGGTGAAAATGATAAAGCTCAGGTCAGAAACTTTGGTTTCTTTAGGTTCCTCATTAGGGAACCTCTACTGTAAACAGCTTTAACTTGGAATGCCAAATATTTCGCTTTACACCCCTGCTGGAGTGTATTTGTGCTATTTCAAATGTGTGCATTCAAGCAATCAAGTTGTATATATGCATTACTATATAGATATTTATCTGAAGACTGTTATTTTGGCGCTATCATGGGGAGCGTGAAAATAGCAAAAATTAAATATAAATCCCTACACCAGTCAACAGGTACCTGATGATTGCTTACCTCAAAATTGATCTCAGTAGTGGATCCCTCTGACTTGACAGTGTGGCGCGGTATCTGGAGTCTGCCGTGAATGGCCTCAGACCACTCGTTTATTCCCAGGAGGAGCCCAAGGCGCTGGAGACTGGACTTCTCAACCGGAGTAGCGCACAGTCTCAACATCAGTGTCTTGGACTTGGACGCACCAACCACATGGTTCAGGGGCTCAAGGAAAACCTAGAGGGACAAAGGGTGACACTTACAAATACCTTATCCATATTTTTCATTCCTAAATGATTTTTCATACATGACATTTAATAGGTAACATCTGATTAACTCTTATGCTGTTGGTTGCTGGTTTTGGTAATACAAAACGATGCAAATGTGTTTTTTCATTGATTATTCATACATTGTATTTAACCCTTATCCTGCTGGTGGCTAATTTGGCCGATACAAAATGATGCACAAACAACATAATTAAGAGGCTCAAGGAAAAAGAGATGCAAAAAGCTGGAATATCTTGTTATGGTCATCTTGATAAAAGTGTGATTGGGAGAATAGCTAAAGTAGAAATGAAAACCAGAACCCAGCTAACAATGCTATTTCTAATATTTTTCTTAAGTTCACATTTTAACCCGTATTATTTTTCACAAGTAGTAAAGAAGCACAAAACAAAATAATTAAGAGGCTCAACGAAAAAGAGATGCCAAAAAGCTGCTCTGGTCATCTTGACGTTTCAATAGAAACTAGGGATGTAAATAATGACAAACTGTACCTGTTTGGCCACTGCAGCTGCTATTCTTGAAGGGGTCTTCAATAGGCAATCCAGCACAAACTGAACCACTTCATTCTCTCCTGGAACAAATAATGATAAGGTTAATTACTACATAACACAATCAATTTACATCCATGATTCATGGTCTTAGCCAATACTTGGAGACAGGGTGTCCAAATAGAGGTTTCATGGACTTTTGTGTATCCAAAGTGTGGTACAAAGTACATAAAATAAAACCCTAAATATTTACAGATTTTGCTTTTATAGGCCAGTAAGTGCTTTGTGTGTCTTACTAAAGTGACACTACAGCTTCTACATCCTATATCTTCTAAGAAAAGTCATCATCAGCATATTCTGAATTAAATTTATGGGTGTCCAAACTGTCAAAAAATAGTGTTTTGGGTGTCCAAATGACACCCTGGACGCATAGGCGGCTAAGCCCCTGCCATGATTATAAACTAGATTGAAAAACAATCAAACAGTAAATAGAGTCAGTACCCTACATTCTTGGAATATAGGTACCCTTCATAAGTATATGAGCTGCGTCTGTCTTTAAGTGTTTCTGTTGCAAAGTGGTCAAGTTGGTGGTCTGGCAGGCCAAATTAGTCTACATTTACCACACCAGGTGGACAGATGGCTCTGCTCGAGTATCACAAACCACTAGATGTATGACATGTGGTGCCATCTATGGCACGTTGCTGGTACTACAAACCACTAGTTGTTAATTCAGAAGGGAATGTTTACTTTTCAAGGACTAGGAGCCTAATCTAATAAGACAACCAACACATATTAAAACCATTTAAATTCCAGTTCTGTATAATTTAGTGAGCAATATGTTACTTACCAGCTTTTCCATCTTTGCTGGCATACAGCTGAACCAGGGCTGTCCTCATGTGGTTGCCTAGCAACGCTAATGGTGTGTTGTCCAGACCCTTGCTGCTGACCACTAGCGACACCATGTGGCCACAAGTGGTATTAACATCTCCTTCTCGCACGGCCTTGGCGAATTTATCGGGTGAGGGACTGGCAGTCAGCTTAAGGAACATGCCTGGTTTTGTTTCCAGTGCCATAATATCGACAGTCATGACGCTCTTCTTATTTCTGGAGTCTGCCAATAGGAAATAATATTAGGTTTAATTGTTGTAGAGAAATGTGTCAAATTGTCAATCAAGCAGTTTTATCCATTTATCCTAAAAAAATTGATTCCTGTTATGCAACCCTAACAAGTTTTAACTCTTAGTGAACCAAAGTTTTTTTCTGCCTTTCCAAGTTCCCCACAAAATTCTCTTCTGTTTCTGTGACAACTTTGAAAATATCTTAGAAATGTTGTATGGATTCATGAAATATTTGAATGAGACATGCTGCTTGAGGTCTTATTGATATTTCATCAGATATTCCCCAAAATATGTTTATGTTAGAGATCTAACACTTGGATCGACAAGGAGGATCAGACAACAATAAGTTAATCAAAAACTCAAACCTAACACTCACCTTTGACTTGGAAAAGGTGCTGTCCCCCAAACTTTTGTATGAAGTTTTTCAGACTTCCGTGTTCGGGTGCGAATAGTAGGTCCCAGTGTGACCAGTCTCCGAGGTCCTCCAATAGAGGGCAGCTGTTGAGGCAGGCAAGGGCCCTCTCTCGGCCCTGGTGGCCAAGCACACCAACCTGCTTACTGCTCACCCCACTGCAAACAAAAGAATAAAATAACAATTTTGCTGCTTGTTGCTAATTTGGCAAATACAAAATGATGAGAAAAAAACTAAAAAACAACTGAAACCCTGGTATATGGGTACTCATCTGAGAGTACTTGGCAAGAACTATCCAATGAATACCAACATGACAGGGTTTAGATGCCTCAGCATTGGAAGAGTTAAATGGATAATGTAATATGTTTAGAGAAACCAATCTAAGGCCTGAAAGGGGGTTGCCTCTGCTAAGCTTGTACAGAAAGCGTATTTTTGAAGTATTTTGTCAACCCTCACTGTAATTGTGCTTACTGAATGCCATATTCAATGTTGATATAGTGAGAGAGGAGTGAAAAACATGCCAAATGGATTAAAGGAAAAGAAATACAAATACAACATTCAAAAGCAAAAAGATTTAAAAGATCATGTTGATACAAATTTCAGATATTTTTAAGGCAGCAATATAAGTGCTCTACCTGTTTCTAAGGGCCTGCCCTGATGGCCGAGTGTCTAAGGCATTGCCACCGACTGCTATCTGTCTCTCACCACTGCCAGGCTTAGAATCCTGGCCGCGGCACGTGAGAAAGTTACTAGTGACTTGGGGTTTGGCAGTGGTTTTTGCCAGGTACTCCAATTTCCTCCACCAGTTATAGCTGGCTAGTCACGACTTAACCGCAATATGGCAGGTAAAAAAGTGACAAAAAATTAAATTCCAAATTCTACCTGTTTCTAGTGCAGAGGGCCGCCTCATAGGCCACGCCTCCCCTGTGCTGTGCCGAGTGCTTGCCTGACGACTCCATCAGCTTGGCAAGCGGCCCGAACCCGAGCGTCTTTGCCTCCTTCACCTGGTAATGACTGCACAGAGCTGACTCCACGAGGCGCAACTGAAAATAACAATAAAATAACAATCAACACTTCTGAAAATAACAATAGAATTAAACACAAAATCATGAAATATTTGAAATATTGGTTAGGTTCTGATCAACATTTTTCTGTTAAGTAATTTTCCTTTGAAAACATACCCTGTGAGAAAAGATCAAGGTTATGGTCAAGATGCTTACCTGCGCAGCATTGGTGATCCCCGTCTGTCGTATGAACTCTAAAATATCCGCCATAACAGGTTTATAGATGGATTCGCCCCCAGCAGAGCCTTGTCCTGTCAAACTAACACCATACTCTTCCAATAGCTGCAAAATAAACAGAAATAATATGCCACTGAAAAGGTATACATGTAGTATAGTATAGTATCCCTGATATCTATACTCAATGTGAATAAAGAATCAATAAATAGGTAATGACCGAGATTCCTAGTAGAGCTTATACATTTTACAGATATCTCTTCTAGACTTAAATAGATGACGAACAAGTGATTTTCTCATCCAACTCCCCAAGCCTGGTACGGCCACAAGTAGCATGATGGTGAAGACCATGTGTCACTACTAATGTGGGAAATCATTCGAAGGTTTTCGTTTGATTTATTGCTAAAACTTAGCATACCTTAATGATGATTGTTGCAAGCACACATATGAACTGATATAGGTCCTATTCCTACACTGTATATTAAAGTATAAATATCCAACCATTCGCTTGAAGAATATTGCTATAGACATTTGCAGAAATTCCTCACAATAAAATTTGGGTGTCCTGCAAACTTTTGAGGATTTGGGTGTCCAAATGACTAAGACCCTGCTATTCTGGGTCATACATGTGGGTCATATTTATGGGTGATACATGTGGGGGATACATATGAGTCATATTAATGGGTTATGCTTACAGATTTTGCCGCTTTCTCGTTGACGATAAAACCCAGGAAACTTCCAAGTCCTATGCTGTGGAAGTCAGGATAGCTGAAATCCGTGGCCAGTTTTTCCTCAATGCGGCAGAGATTGGTGAGGTTGATAGATCCCTGGCTGATGCAGCGGTCAAGGTACTTCCTAATATGACCCAGAATAGTCACTGCAAGGTAAAGGTAGACAAATACACTCAGAATTTTTTCAACAGTTAATATGAAACATTAAGAATAACAGTGGGAATTTGGCAATTGATGGATACAGGTATGCAGTACACAAGGTCACACAAAAGTTATTGGCTGAAAATAGATATTATCAATCTTTTCAAAACAAATAGTATTATAGCATGATTGGCAAAGTGGTTTATAATATTTTATTATTCGAGAAAATGCGAGTAACAAAACTGAAGATTGATTAGTGTTCAAAGCTCATGCAATTGGTTTAAACACTTACCAATAAGTGGCGGAAACTTCTTTTCCTTTTTGGATTTTTTGGTCTTAATTTCATTTGGACTTTTTTGTTCAAAGCTCATGTAACTAGTTTAAATACTTACCAATAGGTGGCAGAAACTTCTTTTCCTTTTTGGATTTTTTGGTCTTAATTTCATTTGGACTTTTTTTGTTCAAAGCTCATGTAATTAGTTTAAATACTTACCAATAGGTGGCGGAAACTTCTTTTCCTTTTTGGATTTTTTTGTCTTTACTTCGCCGTCGCTGCCTGACTCGTCGTCGGAGTCGGAGCTGTCGGAGTCGGAGTCTCGCATGTCGGCCAGCGCCTGGAGGCACTTGGAGAGCTCCGCCTGGCCAGCAGCCACGGCCAGTTGGAACAACTGGTTCAGGTGACGCTCTTCCTAAAAGGCAGAAATAAAATGGCTCAGAGTTGGCACAGACGCCTACAGATATCCTTTTTAGGCCTAGCAAAAAAAGTTGGTTGATTCCTGTAATGGTCTGCCAAAAGAAATAGGGTAGGCAGGTTGGTAAAATGTGTTGTTGTTTTTTTGGAGTATATTTTTTTGTTCAAAAATGTGTGTTTTATGCATGTTTTATGTTGATTGGGAGGTGGAAGGGCAGAAATACCTTAAGGGTAGGGATTTTTTTGAGTAAAAACTTGTTAGGTAGGGTTACAGGAAAGTACAACTTTTTTTAGGCCTTACGCATAGTCAAGTGGTGTGGATGCACAGCTGGACACCTAATTCGGTGTCAACTGAATCAATGTGTTCACATATAAGATGGGTTCCAATCTGCAGTTTTCATAATGCTAAGCATTTGCTCAAATTTTACTAATTTGCAAATCAATTCTACATTGTTTTGGTATTGTAAAGAAAACATCTTCAAAGATACCAATCCTATCCATGACTAACAACTTACCATAAGCATGTTCCCAAACTTGACCAGAAAGTTCTTATTCTTGTAGAAGTTGTTGGATGACTGCTGAGCGTAGTCATAGACTTTTAGAAACTTGGAGAACACCTGCAAGATAATAATCAAAATACATACATATGAAATAAGAGGCTCTAACAACAGGCTTTTCTCTCCTTCATTTTAACCCATTCATTCCTGTCAGGGTCTTAGCCAAGATTTCAAAAATGCCTGTCCAAAAAAGGCATTTCAAAATATCTGCCCGTCCTGATTTAGCTACTTATCTACTTCAAAACCTTATACCAGCTACATGTTATAGCCTAGTGTGTTAAAATGGACATTTTACACTTCAGCTATGTCTTAGAAGATGGTTTGTTAGGAAAATATTTGGTTATTACACCCCAAAAGTCAAAATTGAAAAATCATCATAGAAATTTTTGCCTGTCCAAACAGGAGGTTTTTAGGAAACTACCTGTCCAAAAGACAGGTAGGACGGGTCCTGGCTAAGTCACTGAATTTTCCTGTACCTTCCAAAAAGGCCCAAGCCATTTTGGTGAAATCTTTTTGGACTGGAGCATTGTTAAAAAAGACTGATGAAAAAATATTGATCACTAGGGCTGGGCTCGATTGGCAAGACATTGAGAGCTCGAGAAAGTCTCACGATCGATACTCACCACCTTCTGACATCGAGCAACAAACTCGATACACTCCCCCCTAACCCAACCTCATTTGAACCACTACCTAACAGTTTAGTCCCCCCCAAAAATTCACAAGAGCCTACCTTGTGCTTTTATTTCTCAAAAAAAAGGCGGCGCTAAGGCGGCCGCCATTAATACTGCACTGTGATAGACACTATCGCGCGCGGTAACGCTTGGAAAAGTGTGGTCAGGGCCACGCTATGTATTTAACATGATGCTGGTCCGGCCCCCACTACACTTTTCCAAGCACTAACGTGCACGACATAATCAAATCGCAAACATCGACATCGAAAAGAAATAGTCAATTAATCGGATCGAAAAAAAATGGCTGATGAGCATAGCCCTATTGATCATGAGTTAGGAACTTATAAACAAAACACTTCATAAGTGCAATGTCCTACCTCCTGTACGACCTTGTGCGCTGGCATGGAGAGGTAGCGCACTTTGACGTTGTAGGTGTTGTCTTTCTTTGATAGGAGGCTGTGGTGCAGCCCCTGCAGGGCCAGCTTGACGTCATCATGCAGCTTGTCCAGAGCCCTTTCAAAGGTCTTCTTCGTCATATCAGACTCCTGCCGAAGCAACTTTTTCACCATCTACATAATAGTATAAGACATGTTCAGATGCAGATGACGATCAAGTTTTCTTTACATGTTAAAAACCAGTGAAAAAAAATCAGGGACTTAGCCAGGAACTGTCCTTTCTATCTTTTGGACAGGTTGTTTCAGGAAATCTCTTTTTTAGACAGGTAGAGATATGATCTTTGAAGAATTTTCCTAATAAATAACCTTTTAAGCCGTGGCTGAAGTGTTAATTGTCCCTTTTGACACAATAGGTAATTAATGTAGTTGGTCTGGTGAGCACTTTCAACTATTGACATGCAGTGTCACACCAGTTGTAGTTGGCATGCAGTGTCTGTGTGTGATAATTTCTACACAGAAGCATTTGTTAGGTTGTTGCTCATGCCGCATGATTTCTGACTGTGACAGAAAAAAATCAACAAAATATGCTACTTTAAATGCCACTTTTGGAAACAGGACGAGGTGTATTATAATCATTCAAAGAATCACTGGCCATATCCATGAATGAAATCTGGCCGAGAAATATGCTTTTTATTGACAAACAGAGTTTAAAACACATGCACAGTGCCTGCGAGATTTACCCTGTTTCGACCTTAAAAACAAGAAAGACGCTGTCAGCGTCAGCTGGTGTGTTCTTTTTTTATCAACATTTTTGGTCTTTTCTGAACATGATCATAAAGATTATTTGTAAAGGACTAACATTGCAATTTTGTACAGAAAAGGACAAAGGCATATTTCATATTCTTGTACCACAATATCTCTTTATTAAATCTTGGTCAATACATAATACATAATAGCTCTTTTCATTTATTACGTGTCTTAACATTTTTTATCAGTGTCTTTCGTTTTTGCTACAACTATCCATCGTATGTCAGGCCTAGGCTATGGATCAGTTGTCGGAGTTCGAATCATATCTTTTAATTATGTCCACCTATGCGTCCAGCGTGCCATTTGGACACCCAAAACACTGTTTTTTGACAGACAATTTGGACACCCAAAAGTTTAGGTCAGGATTTGCTGATGATGACAATTCTAGAAGATGGTGCATGTAGTATCACTCCTCAGACATGGGGTAATAAGTAATAGGTAATAGAAAAGTAATAGGTAATAGACCGATTTTCAAAGTAATAGCCTGTAATAAGTAATAGATAGTCAAAATCTTCAAGTAATAAGTAATTGAAATAGCCTGACCCCAGAAGTAATAAGTAATTTTCTATTACTTTTCTATTACTTTCCTCATTTATGACCAAAAAATCAACTGTACAGTAAACAAGTCACTTTTCCATATGACTCCATAGTCCTATCCATACAGACACAGGATTGTCACTCCTTGTCTCAAAAAGCATGAATTTGAAGTGAAGGATTGATTTCAATAACAAGTCTGTGAAAAGGTTTAGTAATTCATCTGAAAGGCAGTAGAATTTATTCACTGCATCTCCTAAAGGGTAATGTTGTCTTACTGCCAAGGTCTAGGTACTTCAATCTAGGTCAGAGGCCAAAGGAAGCTGATTTAATTGCAATTTGATAAAGATAAGAATAGCTGCCATTAGGTGTACAATGGAACTGAGTGCAAAGAGCTGTAGAATCCCCAATGAGAAATACAAGGCTCTGAGATAAGCTGCCCATCCTTATTCTCAATTCCTCTCATAGGATAAGTATGGATGCCTTGCCTACAGGGTTTAAGACAGCATGGTGTCAGAGTTATGTGGACACTCTAACCCTCAAAAATCACCCCTCAAGTCATCCCCAAAATGTATGAGTTATTTCTCAGAATGGTTCTCCTTGAAACTTTAAAGGCTACCTGAAAGCTCTGTTTCATAGCCTTCATATTTACCCTTTAAACAATATTATCAAACCTCATTAGGCACAGTTCAGCAGTTGTGCTCTAATCATGGTGACTTTGTAATGATCCCTTTGTCATATTGTGTTATTTAATACTTAAATGACTAGATGGTCTCCTATGTACAAACAACTTGCTCAACATACATTCCAGCTTATTTCTGACTATATGTATGTGACAAATAGTTATTATGTGATATGAATAATTATATGTGGATTTCCAGTTGGAACTGGTAGACTTCAAGACTTAGAGGTATCATCATTTCCATGAATGATCTAGGTCGATGAAACCCCAGGTGAATAAAATTGCAATTGTAACTTCCTGTAGCTACAGACACTGTCAATCCTCACCTGCACATGCATGTACATGAGGATTTTTGAGCATACTCTGAAGTCTGAACTCAAGGAGACCAAATGTTATGCTCATTTGAAAGGCTTTTTGGATGGGTGAGCGATTTAAACACCTCTGTAGGCTTAAGGTTTTCAAGAGGCCTGCCTCTGTGCCTCAAGCTACACATACTCTCTTATTGTCAAATGCATAGCAGACCTTCTTAGATGGAACATTTTCTAAATCATTTTGTGAATGTGAGGTGCACATTTGTTCTATACTGGTTTACTGAGGGATTTGTGCATTAGTCTTTGCTCCAGGACTTAAATACTAGGACACCCCTGTTTGCCTTCATCAATCAGTACCTTTGATTCAGATGAACCTTTTATTAGATTAACTCCTGCGTAAAGTAAACATATTTTCTTGTCAACAAGGTATTTAAACAAAGCAGTGTCCACCTTGTGTATGGTAGACAAAATATTTATCATTACTGGGGTCAGTAATTTTTGTGGGATTATAGAAATACAGGTCCCCTTTTCCAGGTAGGGACCCGCTTTATATTTTTGATATGTGTTTATCTACATTAAACTCCTCAATTCAGAACTATCAGCATATTACACACATTAAGAAGTATTAAACAGCTGTTATAAAACATACTCATACTGAATAAAAGATAGGTTATGACATTTCGACAAAGGGTCTCATTCACCGTAGCTAGAAAAGTAATAAGTAATTGTAATATATTACATTTCAAAAGTAATTGTAATTGTAATAGGGATGGTGATTTTCAAAAGTAATTGTAATTGTAATTGTAATAGGGCCAATACAAAGTAATTGTAATTGTAATATATTACTTTCAAAAGTAATTGACCCCATGCCTGTCACTCCTACAATACAACCAAAGCAGTCACTGTCCTAAGAAAGCAAAATCTGCTGATGTATATGGTTTATTTCAGTAGTAGTGTGAACTTTGTACCACCTGTTTCCAAATCCTAGCTAAAACCCTGCTCTCGGACGAGTACACGTTATCATGCCAGTTTGAATGTGCAACTTGACACTAGTAATAGACATTTGGGGTGATTTTGAGTAGCATCAATGACGTTGGTAGATGATGAAAATATCTTTTCAGGTCACTTAATGACAGTGGAGAAAATGAAATGAAATGACCCTGGGCACATGGTGATCAAGTCAACAGATTAAACAACTCTCCTCAGGCAGCGGGTTCAACAACCTAGTCAGCGAATTGATTTTTTTTCATCTCCATATAATTCCCATAAAATTGTATAAGGATATCATGCCTTATTTTGATAAATTTGTACATGTTTATGGTTGAAACCTGAGTATATTGTGGTCCCCCTTAAAAATTTGGATGCCCCAAAATTTCACAATTGCCAATTTTAGGCACCCAGTATCTAAATCCTGGCTAAGACCCTGGACAACACTATGGTGACTAGCCCAGACTAGTAGGATTGTAATAAAATGCCTATCAGGCAAGTAAAGGGTTTAAGTTCAAAATCTCATTAGTTCCCTAAAACATCTCTCTTTTAAATACTTTCAAAGTGTGTACAATCCATTATTTCTAGAGCTCCCTGTTGTCTGTCATAATGGCCAAAACAGGAGGAATCACAAGAGATAATTGAAATAACTGACTATTTTGGTGATATTTACTAGTCAAAAGAATATTTAGAAAAAAGTAGTTGAAGGAGAAATGTAATTTCTATTTTGTGTGATATTTTACCAACAAACTACCTTTTAGGACAAAGCTGAAGTGTAAATTGCTTTTTTTATACCATAGACTATTAAATGCAGTTGGTATAAGGATTTGAAGTATATTAGTAGCTTATTCTGGACAGGCAGAAATTTGGGAATTGCTGTTTTGGACAGGTATTTTTGAAATCCTGGCTAAGACCATGGTGGAAATATTTAAATATGTTAAAGTGTGTTTCAGAAACTATACTGAAATGAATGCTTTTCCTCCATGGCTAGGAATCTAGTTACCACAGAATTTGATTTGTTGCAGGAACAATTTAACGCCCTATTAATGACATCGATAGCATGTTGATCACTTTTCAGGCAAAAAGAGCATGAGCTTAAGCACTGTGGTAAGCATTGTGCTAAGGTCTGGAGCTTGAAGGTTAGAGATCCAATAATAAACTCAGCTTTCGGAAAATGTTTATATTATAGATATCCTACTGTCTGGATATCTGTTGTCAGTGAATGAAGTGAATACGGTGTCCTGCAGCTATGTAGCGTGACGTCATGATTCCTCATACGTCAGAACAACACACAGTTTGATGACGTCATATTGGGGGATTTCCATCGCGGGAATTTCCAAATGCCTGTCTTCATCATGGCGGTTTAGGTAATGAACTGTAGACGAACCAGATCTTTCTTAATGACTGAATAAAACCGACCGAAGACCAGATGGTTATGATAAACTTTTAGCTATTCAACAACGATGCTGGCAGTATTTTCGTGGTAAAAGAATGACGACTTTATAGACAGCATAGAGTCACAGAATATGAGTTGTGCAGTGTTCAATTTAACTAAGTTCAGGCTTTTTTAAAGACACATGAACATAACTTTTTAGAAAATCTGAAGTTGTATTTAGCTTTTTACTTACACGTGTAACAACTGATCTATGACATATTGAATTCAGTACCATATACATTGCAAAGGAGCAAGTTTGCTAGTGTTTATCTTTTTGGGTAGTGTCATAATTATAGGACAATTCCACCATGAATAAAACTTAGGCCCAAATAGTTTCCTTGGGTATTCTCTACTAAGACCCAAGTTGCCACCACTGCCAACCTTCATACACAAATTGTCTTGCTGTTTAAACACATCCTAACAGACATGAAATGGGGGCATTTCTTTTTTTTTGGGGGGGGGGGTATCCTTTCCTAGGTTAAAATATCAAAACTCAAGAAAAAAAGAAATATTCTTGCCCTGCAAGTTATGAAAAAATAACATTAACATGGGTAGTCTTTAAAAAATTTCAGGGCAACTAGTAGTAAATCCAGTAAGTTTTTAGTCTGTAAGGTAAAATATTATTAAGGGCAAGGGAAAATGTGTGCCCATTGGCCCTTCAGGGCAAGATGATATTAGGTTTACCCATTTCTAATAGTTACATTGGATTGGCTTTGCTTGATCTAGATGGCTAGATTCACGAAGTGATCTACCTGTTTTGTAATCAGAGTGGCCAAGCTACTGAGATATGTGCAATGAAGGCAATTTTATTGCAAACACAAAGCAATCGATAATATGTGAGGAATTGTTGATGATGGATTAAACATTGTCTGGTGTTTCAAAAAAAAAGATTATTCTTTATTTGAAATCTTTAATATCTGGAATAGGGAATAGATTATCTCAATGTTAACAGGCCTCAACGCTAACTCAAAATGATACTGGCCCTGTAGGACCAGTAACACATAGCATCTACTGGTCCTGCAAAATGTTTACTGGCCCTACATTTTTTTCTTTAATATAACAAGAAAGAACATTGCATAAGATTCACCACAACATTTATCTTTATAAATTGTATCTTCATTTATTTCAAAAACATTTGGGGACATTCTCAGGGGGAAACTATTTAACGAGAATGTCGTGGCCTAAGCTATATAATATAGTTTACTATTTGCATTAAAACTGATTCTGGTTTCATTTGAAATCATGTACAATATCTTGAATTAGGAATGAATCATCCTAATGTTAATGTTAGACCATGGTCTTAGCCAGCAGGGCGTCTGGGTTTGGACATCCAAACCCTTAAAAAGAACCCCTCAGGACACCCAATTTTTTTGTGTGGAATTTCTTAAAATCTCAACCTCAAGCTTATAATTGAATCTGTTCATCTCCTTATAATTCCCATGACATTGTTTAGTGATATCATGCCTTATTTTGATGAATTTCAATTTATACATGTGTATGGTCGAAATATGAGTATATTGTGATCCCCCTTAAAAATTTGGACACCCAAAATTTTTACAACTGCCAATTTTAGGCACCCAGTTTCTAAATCCTGGCTAAGACACTGTGTTAGACATTGTTTTGTATATAGTATATACCTTCAACCCATGTAGCACATGATTGAATTAAATTCAGCTTCCTTTTATTGTTTTGATATTATTTAAAGAACAAGGCGCCTATATTGATAATCCATCTGGAATTATTGGGTAAAAGCAAAATAAACAAAAATAAAACTTTTACCATATGAATGAAAATTGATTCTTTATTTATTTGAAGTCAGGTCAGCAATATCTGGGGTTGAAAATAAATAATTTGATGATTACCATAGGCTTGTTTTGAATACACACCTAACCAATTTGGAACATGTAGTACGTTTGCTAGGTAAATTGATACCATCTTTTTTTCTATTATCAACGAAATATTAGTTATATTACTATCAAATCCATTAAGTTCATCTTTCATAGTAGCCAAATAATCATTTCTTTTCAGAACAAAATTGATTAAAAACAGTTGTTCGATACCACCCACCCCCTCCCATTTTACTGTTATTTTGAGCATTCTTGATGTTTTAGTCTTAATTGGTTTCTGAATAACAATATAATAATTCGTCAAAAGAGAATAGGAATCTTATTCTTGCAAAAAAGTAGAGGCAGCTCGTTTCGGCGAGACCGCTTCGCGTTCGCCAGTGCGGTGGTATTCAAACGAATGTACATGTCATAATAAAAATAAACTCATCTTTCGTAAAATGTTCTGTTTATAGATATCCTACTGTCTGGATATCTGTTGTCATTCAATGAAGTAGATGCAGCTTGTTTCGGCGCGACCGCTTCGCGGTCGCCATTGCGGTGGTAATGAAACATATGTGCCTTCTAAATAATGTCACGTGGCATGTGCCGCGGCCCACATGTACGCATCGCAACAACAAACCGGCGAACTGCGAACCGGGCGCCACAAGATGGATGCCGCCGATTCGCGAAGGGCATGCCCAGGAAAAAGAGTCGTCTGAAAAGATCGACTATAAGACCGAAAAAAACAAGAAACGATCTCGGAAAAGAAAATCGGAAGCCAACACAAAACTGGTAAGTGAGCAAAAGAAAAAAAAAATACTGTAGAAAATCGTCATATTGGATGTCGCGGTGCCGAGAAAGATGAAAGAGTTAATGGCACTTGTAATAAGTAGAATGGTACTTCACGGGTACTTCACGGCACTTGAAATAAGTAGAATGGTACTTAGGACAGGTATAATGGTACTTAGGACAGCGGAACGAATTCGTTGCACCACGACATTGGGAGGGCATGTACGCTGTGTAAGTGTGAGCTGACGTACGTCAGAACACACAAAAACCCTGCTTGAGTAAAATACCCTCCTCGTTGACTGGCATTCTCCTTACCTGAATTCCCAAGGCCAGACTGCGGATCCTCACCCCCAAGTGGTAGGGACTAGTCAGGCCATATTTCTTGACGAGAACATCGATGAACTTCTCCACCTCAATTTTCTCACTCCAGTGGCTGCGAACGTAGAACTTGAGGTGCAGTATGACGTCGAAGGTGGTGATTCTGGGAATATCCTTGTCCAGGCCGCTAAAGCGGAAAAGATCGTAGACGGCCGGGAACGTCGTTACGGGGCCGAGTTGGAGATGCGAGAAGTCCTCGTTTCCCGGCGCGAACTCGTCCAAGCCTTCTTTGAGATCATACAAGGTGGTAATAGCCCTGATCTGACCATACGCCTGGACATAGGCGATGATCTTGTTTATTTTTCGCACGTGCTCGTAGAGGGCGGGTATGTCCTCGTGTCGGAGAATGCCCAGCTCCCGGAGGCTCTCCACCTTGTAGTGCTGGAGCACCATCTTCTCAATGCGATACACTGACACAAAGTCCTTGCCGTGTTCCGCTAAACTGTCGATACTAACCTTGACCACTTTGTCCAACTCATCCTTGCTGACTTGGACTTTAATCTCGTGTTTCGGCACAAAAGTTTCCCGATTGGCCCTCTGAGAGGACGATGATGATGATCGTGAATGTGAACGTCTGCGATCATCTGGACGTTCCGACCTTTCATGTGACCTTGACCTTTGTGGAGCCTCTTCCTTCGGCGGAGGGGGTCGTTGGGGGTGTTGGAATCTCGGTGCTGGTGATTGCCAGTACCCCTGCTGCGGCATCTGACCGGGGTAGGGACTTGGTTGCCTGAACCCAGCAGCACCCTGGGGACTTTGACCATACCCCTGCTGCTGCCAATTACCAGCATACCAAGAGGGTGGTGGTTCACCGCCCTGTGGTGCCTGTGCCTGCTGGCCATACTGCATGAATCTTGGATCACGCGGAGACTGCATGGAGAATTCACCTGCTCCACCCTGCTGGACAAATCCCGGCGCAGCAACGGGAGCATCCTTATGACAATAGGCCGCCTGTTTTCCTTCGCCACGCTGAACCACAAAGTCCAGAGACTCGAACAGTTGCTTTTCATCCGAGACGCCCAGCTGCTTGTAGACGGGATAGTGCTTGTACCTCACGTAGTACACTTGCCAAAATGTCTCAACGGGGATACCATTGGTGTTCAGAGTAAGGAGCTCGCGGATGTTTTCCTTGAGTTGGACCAGTTTAGCATTGTCTGCCATAATGAGAGGTCTTGGTTTTTATCTCTGGAAAAGAAAGCATAGTATGATGAGTTCATGTATGTATATAGTATTGAATTGGTACATATACCACAGCACAGGATGTCTTCCTTGAGTTGGACCAGTTTAGCATTGTCCGCCATGATGAGAGGTCTTGGTTTTTATCTCTGGAAAAGAAAACATAGTAAGATGAGTTCATGTATGTATATAGTATTGAATTGGTACATATACCACAGCACAGGATGTCTTCCTTGAGTTGGACCAGTTTAATGGTGACAATTATAATAATAATAATGATAACAATAAATTAAGTATTTAATAATAATAATAATAATAATAATGATAATGATAATAATCTTTATTTCACAATGGTAACACAGTCAAATACAGGGTTGTGTAAGCATTCTTGATAACCTCTAGAGAGTTTCCATTTTTGTAAATTTCTAGGTTTTTTATCACTATTCTACAGAACAGACAGGAAGGACATGAGCTACTGTGTATGTGTGTAGTTAAAGCAAAACTAAATCCAGTACAGCTAGGAGGATGACACTTTTTTATTTGGTATTTATTAATTAGAACCTCTATAGGAATACATGCTTGATTGTGCAAGATGCACCAAGAAAACTAAATGGCTGTATTTCAAGGTTAACTTTCCCATGCTGCTAACCAGTAAATCTATATAATTTAAAGACTGTTTTTATCATTTTCATGGGATTTTTCCGAGGTAATCTTCCCCCAGGAGTAAGATTTAGGCAGGCAGATTAGCTGTTATGTACACTGGGCGTTAATGTCAAGCCCTGTGGTATGACAGATCTTAAAGAAATCACTATTTTTTCCTATAAGTATTCGTTACCAATATTTGCTATTGTATCAGCTACTGACCAGTACCAATCTGTAGTTGCAATTAGGGGCCATGAATCCCATGATACCTCGCTTCATCTACCTACATAGCTGTTTTATAGTTCCCTTAATAGGAATTGATGTATGGGGTTAAAGGGGTATATACAGGGGATTTGGGTTTCTGATACTGTAGCGTATGATTACTTGATACATAACTAATTAAGGGGTTAATTGAACTCTCCATTCCGTTCGCCACCTAGCTCCCATCCACAGATTACTATTACTGTGTTAACAGATTTGCATGAAATTAGGCCTAGTTATAGCTAAGGGTATTTCGGAGGGAAGGGTATCACATTTTCCAATTGTCTTTACTCAAAAGTTATGGAATCTTAAAGTTGAAAATTGCAGTTTTTTTCTCATTTTCAAAGTTTTGAATAAATTGGTTATGAAATATAAATGGAATAAAAAAATTAAAACTGTGATAAACCATTCTTACTATTGATCTCTTCTCCACATATAAGACATTTGATGTTCCCCAGTCCATGAATTGTGGGTAGGAGCTCCATTTGAAAACACTATGCACATACTTTTCATTTTTTACCCAAAAGGTCTTACAACCTGCTGTGAGGGAACTTTTGTGATGCTCGGTGTATTCCTCATCAGAACTTCCACACAAATATACTTTTGTATAAATAGTCAAATATAAGCAGGGTAGAGAAAAATGTGAGTCAAAGAAATTAGTCCCACAAGCTACCTGTGGTAATCTGGTGTAATTCTATACACGACTCCAATCAACCTAATGCCCTTTGCTCAAACTACTACTTCTACATTAGATGAAGAAAAGAAGGGATACGTAGCGAGAGACCAATTACTATATGCGCTTTAGTTAAGGGTCTCTGATCTGGCATCAGCGCGAAGTCACGAGGGAACAAAGACCAATCAGGGCTCTCGTATCATTTACATTACAGAGAAACCTGCACATAATGATAAACATGTGCAGAGCATGACTATTGGGCTATTCGTTAAGGCTAGCCTGTTCAGGTTGAACGGCTGGTTTCATATCCACTTATTTTTATTCATCTAAGCTTCTAGGGGATGGGATATGTTCAAGATGTTCATCTGATTTATAAATACATCATTGGACATAGCCATCTCACCCATGTTTTAACCTTATTGGCTTGCTCAATGGTGTGCAATAGGAGTTGGCACCTCCTGGGGAACCATAAGCTGGTGTGGCATCCTGCTCACCTTATAAAAGTAGGGGGATGTGTGGATCTGCCTAGATGGATACAATGCATCTAATAGATACCTTGCCCTTGGTCCTCTTTGCCTTTGGATCTGAAGGCTCTGCTCTTACTCTCCCTCTTTTTCTTCTTTCAATTAAAATTATTATGCTTTGCCATGGTTCTTCAACAATGACAAAGGACCACTTTTTAGTTATATTTTGGCACTAAATGACATTTGTGTGCCGATGTGCTTTTAAACCCTCATTCACTCATTCCCATGTACATACTGCTTTGTTTTGATTTGAACTCAGAGCTGAAGATCCCATGTGCATGCTTTTTTTTAAATTTTGTGGGCGGCGTGGAAAAGTGACTTTTCCGTTCGCCAGCGGCAGCGCTCCATCCACTGATTATGTACAAGTATATTCATTGTGTATTTTTTTTTTTCAAAATGTGTTCAATTGAAGAATTAATTGTTATTATTCAAGATTATGGCATGACACTTTCTTGTCTTAACTTTCCTGACCGGCATGAGACGTTTCAGGGCCGAAATTACCAAACTTCTAACCTTTTCAACTACGGTTGCGCCATTTCGTGTAAACCAGATTTTGGGTTCAAATTAAACCTCTCTAAGAAATGCTGTACATCTCACCTAGTTTGAGATATTTATCTCCGATTATAGACTTCAATTAGAGTGCATTGCCCTCGCATCTCAGTCTCGCCCGCAAGTAGCCATGCCGTACTACTCAATTATCGCCCACGAGCAATTTGCAGATGGACACACAACACGAGTTGTGGGAACCGGATACTTATCAGTAGGACACCGACAGTAGCATGTTAACAATTGATTTTAGTAATGGAGTGGTGCCTCCTCAAAAGTTATGTAAAACCACCTTTTCATATATATATATATATATATATATATATATATATATATATATATATATATATATATATATATATATATATATATATATATATATATATATAAAAATATATATATATATCATATATATATATATATATATATATATATATATATATATATATATATATATATATATATATATATATATATAAGAAGGGCGGTCAACTTAGAGGGGTTTCACTGTATGTATATGAATGTATATATATATATATATATATATATATATATATATATATATATATATATATATATATATATATATATATATATATATATATATATATATATATATATATATATATATATATATATATATATATATACATTCATATACATACAGTGAAACCCCTCTAAGTTGACCGCCCTTCTTAAAGTGACTTCATTTTCCAGCCCCAAACTAACTTCTTCCAGAGAGATGGATCTACTACTCCCAGCTTCTTCCAATTAGTTTTATGGTAAAAGGACCCCCTATGAATTGACCACCCCTCTAAGTTGACCACTTGTTGCCGGTTTAATAGGTGGTCACTTTAGAGATATTTTACTTTTACCTTGGATATATATGTATAAATCATATATATATATATATATATATATATATATATATATATATATATATATATATATATATATATATATATATATATATATATATATATATATACAGTTAAGTATTCTTCTGATTTATATTGATTATATATATATATATATATATATATATATATATATATATATATATATATATATATATATATATATATATATATATATATATATATATATATATATATATATATATATATATATATATATATATATATATATATACATTCGAAATCACGTTGATAATCCTGCCACAAACATGATTTTGCTCAATTTCAAAATGGCGGATTTTTGTTTACCGGAAGTCATCGCAGGTATAACAATCCATCAAGTGGGGAATATGGGTAAGTTCCGTGCCCCTTCAAGTTATGAAATTAACATTTTTTATCGATAATCTATTGTCATCTGGGACAATATATCGCTAGAAAAAAAATTGCCCAAGTCCAAGCACTAATATATGTATATACATATATACATACATATATATATATAAATATATATATATATATATATATATATATATATATATATATATATATATATATATATATATATATATATACATATATATATATATATACATATATATATATATATATACATATATACATATATATATATATATATTTATATATATATATATATATATATATATATATATATATATATATATATATATATATATATATATATATATATATATATATATATATATATATATATATATATATATATATATATATACATATATATATATATATATATATATATATATATATATATATATATATATATATATATATATATATATATATATATATATATATATATATATATATAATAATAATAATAATAATAATAATTGATACTTGATATAGCGCCCTTTCCACCTATAATGTTCAAAAGCGCTTTAGAGTCATTGGTCCATATAGTCAATTAGACTCCTTTCGAAATAGCAATGTTTTCAGCCGTTTCTTGAAGTTTATATATATATATATATATATATATATATATACATATATATATATATATATATATATGTATATATATATATATATATATATATATATATATATATATATATATATATATTATATATATATATATATGTGTGTATATATATTATATAT
>OZ012688.1:43258719-43259913 GCA_963942565.1 Maea johnstoni | reverse complement strand
TATATGCTGGCCTGGTACAGGCAAATTTGCCAAATACAGTCAAACATGCCCGAGCGACCACCTCTGTTAAGAGACCACCTCTATTAAGAGACCACATTTTCATTTCCCCTGGTCTAACATTCTAGTTTTAACGACCCTCTATTAAGAGACCACCTGTCTTAAGAGGCCATATTTTGGTCTTTCCGTCGGTGGTCTCTTAAAACAGGTTTGACTGTAGTAAACAACGGTCATTTACCGGAGTTAGAGTTGCTCGAAATAGCTAATACTATACCAAATATCAAGGAAATCGGTAAATATTCGCAACCAAAATACTTTTTCTGAAGCTATGCTGTTTTAATGAAATTCTATGTTAAAAGAGGAGCAAAAATTCCTTCTTATTTGTGTGCAAGTGTATGAGGGTTTTATGCTATCCAGTCTCTTAGGCATCAACTATTTGGTATCCAGTGGAAGGGGGGGGGGGGGGGGTCACGGGACATTTTTAAAAGACATACTTTTTCCAAAGGTATAGATGCGATTATTATCATCATTATTAAATTTTTCAGAGACATATTATTTATTTTTCAAATCATTAGAAACAGATTTTTCAGATGCGAAACTATTGACTGGCACTTGAAATGAGAATTAAGGAATAATGCTTTTACTTCTTTTACATCTTTTACAAGCAGCATGTCCCTTGTAAGTTTTTTTCAGATACTAATCATGAATGTAGGCCATAATTGTAGATTACTTGCAATTGCATATTTGAACTGTTTGTTACTGGAGTGCTTATAGGCAGCACGGACATTTAATTCCTGCACCAGTCCACTGGACGTCTGCCTGTGCTTGGTTGTACAAACACATAATAAATAACGTCTTACCCTTGATTAACTTAATCTTTGGAATCCATTGAAAAATTATTTATTCCAGGAGCAGATTACATATTTCCAAATATTCAGACAAGGATATTTATTTTGCCAATGTTTGGAATAATGTTGTTTTGCCCCAGTGTACATGCCTCGTCTGGTTTCAGTAATAGAGCCACTCGAGTTCATGAGTGGTGAGTGCAGCTCTAGTAAAGATTCTTCATATACTTTCCAAAATCATTTAATTCTGATATTTGTTAATGGAGAACTTCCTGTCTTTTTTTCATTTTTCTAGTGCAACCAATACGACTTGTGTGAGAACAAGAGGCGATGCAGGTATTGTTTTCAATTT
>OZ012688.1:43223719-43253719 GCA_963942565.1 Maea johnstoni | reverse complement strand
CATGACACAAACAAAGCTTACAAGAGACAAAATATGAAATAGGGTATAGGAACACAGCTTGGAGAGAGGAATAAAGACCAGCAGACCGATAGAGTAGGTTGATGATTTTCTAGGTAAACTATATATATTTTACTTTAATTTCAACTCAAGTTTCTTCCTCAATCTCGATGTATTAACTTATGTTGGGCTTCTAGTCCCTTTTGTCTTCTTTTGCTATGTCATTTCCGTATTTCGATGTATTTGTATTTTGCATTGGACATGCAGTCAATAAATATACAATACATGTACAATACAGAGCGGCATCTACCATTGACAATTAAGGCAAATAAAGTGAGAGCGACGATTAAATAAATTCAAAATATCAAACTATTGACGTTTGGACAAAGATGACGTCATTAAGATAGCGGTGAAGTGATGGCTCGTCATCAGTCGAGATATTTAACCCGTATATTCCCGCATTAAGACATGGTATTATCAGTCATCAAACTGACATTGCCTTTGATGCTGAAAAGTGTTAGGCTTTCTGCAAGGAATTTTGTCTGCTGGACTATGAAAGACGACTTTCTGTTTATATGGTATCATAAATACCCTTCATTTTCTGAATATTGACTAACTTGTCAAACTTATCAGGATATCTGGAGAGAAAAAGGTTAACTCGTACCAAGGACTTGTGTGTATGTGGCTCTCTGCTCGCGTGTCCAGAGTGGTGGATCGCTCAATATCATTTCTCTGTTTTCATACAGTAGTAAATCGGTGAGATGCCATACTTAGCGCGCAAACTGATTTGGATTTTACACTTTTTTACACTGCCTCGGTATAGACCCACGTTATCTGTTATAGTGCTGTTTATTATATTTTGGTTATTGTCAACTTTTCACTTTTTATACTGGAAAGTTATTCTCGGAGCTGAAAGAAAAGATGTTGCTGTTTTCCTTGCAAAATGGGTGGATTCAAGTAACACACATATTCAAGTTAAAGGTTTAATACCAAGAAACGCATTGGATATGAATGGGACCAAAGGAGTACACGCGGGTCCGAAGAAGCAGAAGGATATTCATTATGACAGTTTTGCTGTTTCTAAAATACGTGTCAGTGAGATCGACTGTGCGGCCGTCTTTAGGGGAGATACTACAGAGATAGACCGTGCAAGAAGTGTCGAATCAGAACGCCCTAAAGTTCCACTAAACGAAACATACTACGTGGCGGCTACGCAAAACTGCTCTGATTTCATACGCAGGAGAGGCTATACCATGTCAAGTATGACGAAAGAAGAGGAGAATTTCCCCATTGCTTACAGTATCCTAGCTTATAGAAACATAGAACAGGCAGAGAGATTACTCCGTGCAATTTATAGGCCACAGAACTTCTACTGCATCCATATAGATAAAAAATCAATTGTAATGAAACGGGCCATGGAATCGATTGTCAAATGCTTTGGCAACGTCAAAATGGCAGAGTCTGTTGACGTGACATGGGCAGGCTATAGTGTTTTGCAAGCGGATTTAAACTGCATGGAAACAGTTTGGGAAATGTCAGCCCGATGGAAGTATTTCATGAACCTTGCTGGTGAGGAATTTCCATTAAGAACCAATGCTCAAATAGTCAAGATACTAACACTTTTGAATGGAGCGAATTCTGTTAAAGGATCACGGTTAAGGTAACGTTGTATAGAACTTTCTGGGTGATATCAGGATATAGTTTCTTCTCTTCTATTTTCTTTTTTATTCACTGCTGTTGTTTAATAATGACTGTACTGAGGAAAGTCTATTTACTCAGTGGACTCAATCGTTGATCTTTACAATGATGTGGAAATTTGTCATTATTTTTATGTTTCTGTATATATATATAAATATATATATATATATATATATATATATATATATATATATATATATATATATATATATATATATATATATATATATATATATATATATATATATATATATATATATATATATACACACACACACACATATATTTATATATATATATATATATATATATATATATATATATATATATATATATATATATATATATATATATATATATATATATATATATATATGTGTGTGTGTGTATGCGTGTGTGTGTGCGCGCGTGTGTCTGTAGACTGTGTGTCGAATATGACATATATCTATATTGTCAACAAATACTTGTGAAGGTTAACAAAACAACATATCCCCTACTTGACCCTACTTGAAAGTAAGGGTAACGTCGATGTTCCAAAGACAGTGCTTCCACCTTCATTAAAATCTCTATCTGGAATTTGTATGTGCCACAACATTATCTGATAGCAAAATCAATCCACTCTGTCTTCTTATCTAAATGTGTATTATTTTTCTTCAGGAGGAATGTTGACCGAACTAAGTACGAATTTATTCCTGAAACATTACAACATACAGGGAAACTCATGGGGCCGCCACCAGGGGGCATACAGATAACAAAAGGGTCTGTTCACGTAGCTGTGCAGAGAGGCTTTGTCGATTACATCCTTCACAACAGAACAGCTTTGGAGTTCATTGAGTGGCTGAGGAAGACAGCTGTAGCGGACGAGACCCTCTTCCCTTCACTGAACCACAACCCACATCTAGGTGTCCCTGGGGCGTACAAAGGTGAGTTAGGCTCAGGGGTCTAAGAGGGGTAAAAGAGGGGCTCTGGCACCCCCCCTCTCTCTCTCCATACAAAATCCTACTCTTAAGGTGATGGGTGCCATTGCAAGCCAGTTAAAAGCCCTGTCCCAAAACACACCTCAAAGCAGCATAATCCTATATCTAGGCGTATCTCCAGGTTCCTGGGTGTTATCAGGTAGAGGATATCATCGCCACCTGTCATTATTCAATCCATATTCTGTTTTATTTCAAAATTTACAACTTTTTTTTCGAATGACATATTCTCATTAATTACGCAGTTGATGGTTACTGTAGTTTCACAGATACCTTAGGGATGTCATTGACTATGCCCAATAAAAAGTATTTTTTTGATTTTTTACTGCTGAAGACTTTTACGGGCCATAACATTTGAAAATTTTAGTCAGATACCGTGTGTGTGGAGCCTATGAACCAGTCGTGGTTCAGCAAGGACAGGCCTGTTGGTCCCTTGTGCGCTAGGGACAAAAGACAGCCGTACAAAGACACACATCAGTGGTCGCGCGTCACACTCAAAACAAAGGCGCAGGTCAGGTTTGCTATAAATAGTTGAATATTTTACTCAATGTAAGAGGTCAATGCACTTGGAGTCAAGATTTCTCACTAGAATTTTCAATGTTATGGCCTGTAAAAATCTTCAGGAGTAAAAAATCAAAAAAATACTTCTTATTGGGCATAGTCAATGATATCCCTAAAGTAACTCTGAACCTGCAGTAACCATCACCTGCGTAGGTTATGAGAATATGTCATTTGAAAAAAAAGTTGTAAATTTTGAAATAAAACAGAATATGGATTGAATAATTACAGGTGGCGATGATATTCTCTACCTGATAACACCTAGGAACCTGGAGATACGCCTAGATATATGATTATGCTGCTTTGAGGTGTGTTTTGGGACAGGGCTTTTAACTGGCTTGCAATGGTACCCATCACCTTAACGAATAGTTTGAAGGAGTCTTTTTAGTTGCAGAAACACCATAGACAGCCCTCCACAACATTGTGTATTTGTATAGCGACCACGTAATATAATTATTAGTTATCAACTGTTTTGGAGTATGATACAACTTATATCTCGCAATCAGAGGGCTGTATCACCCGAGGCGCAGCCAAATACTGGGAGGTTAATATAGGATTCTGAGAGGTTAATACAACTTCGTATCTATCTATCTATCTATCTATCTATCTATCTATCTATCTATCTATCTATATATATATATATATATATATATATATATATATATATATATATATATATATATATATATATGTATATATATTTATATATATATATATATATATATATATAAAATGCTATATTTTACAGGTGAACCTGAAACCGACCCTGTCACCTATCCATTCTTCGCAAGGTACAAAGTTTGGAAGAATCCAACAGGGAAGTATAGGCGAGCGTGCCAAGGATCAAAGTATATCCACGGACTTTGCATTTTTTCATATGAAGACCTGCCAAGGTTGGCAACTCGCTGGGAGCTGTTTGTGAACAAGTTTCACATTTCGCCCGATTATTTGGCTCTTGACTGCATGGAAGAGCTGCATTTCAATAGGACTCGTCAAGATTACGAAGAAAATTCTCGTTTTGATCTATCTCCTTACAAGAACCTTTCATTTATTACCAATAGAGTTGGGGAAGGAATAAAGATGAATTAAATATAACTTGTGGTACGAAATTTACTGATTAACTGTGCTGCAGGCTCGAGTACACAATTTCAATGTTTTCTATCATTAGTGATCTGTAAAATGTTTTTTGTAAATAATGTGACATTCCATATAGCTCAGTTGCATCCACCTGTTATACTGTACTCCTTCTGTTTAGAATCACTTATGATATTCTGGAGTTAGATGGGGGGGGGGGGGGGGGGGTGGAGGAGGGGCATATTCTATTTAGGAAGAAGATCAAGAAAAGTATTATGTCCCTGAAAATTGAAAATTTCAAGCTCTGCCAGAAATTCTTTTTTGCTGGCTGCTAGATGAGTTTCTTTCGACCGGGTCAAAAAAGAGGATAGCAGGTCGGCCCCTTATCCTTATGTAGCTGAATTTTGTACAGGTACATCATTTCGTATTATAACAAAACAACATTGCTCAATCGATCTTCCTTTATTCGTTCAGGAAACATTATAAAAGGAATATATATTCTTCATGAAATATATAACACACATTATGTACATTTCAAAAGGAATTGCGTTATTCCGATACGGTTCATTCTATTCTTGGTAAAAAATACGAATGGATGGGGTTGGTTTAATGCACAACCCACCTATTCATAATTATAGCTACGACAATACTACGTACACCTCTAATAGGGTGAGAGTTGTATCTCTGATATCTCGGCATATCATAAATCAATGCTTTACATACTACCCTGCCAACTTGCACTGCCATCTTATTCATTTGCTTGAGGTTCGGTTTCTGCTCTCCCGTAAAAGCCACCACGAAAAACACATATTTTTAGAAAACTAAAAGAAAGAACACTAAAATAAACCACCCGGCAAGGCATTTTGGACACCCATATGACAGACTTTCCACTGCCTGAACCATCAAATTATCAACGTTGTCCAATGCCCTGGGCATTGACAAAGTCCGCCCTTCAGACCTCAGGGTACAGTTATCCATGCCTGAGGCATGGACATTGTATGATGGGCATGGTGTGGGTCTAACGGGTTAGTACGAATTGAACTGGTGCATGCAGCTCTTTCCCTAGCTGTTTGGATACTACATGTAGTTAACTTTCACAATTTCAACCTGTCGCAGAATCTTCATTTCGCAACGAATCTAGGAGAGAATTAAAAGACTAGTAGAATGAAATGTGGTCAGCATTTTAGATATCTGAACAGCATTAAAATGACCCACGGAAAGGCGAGTAATTTAATTATCATAAACGTTCATGATTCAGCATGCATAAAAATGAGATTTCCTCTATTATCGCTCAATATTAAGTTGTCTACTACATGTACATATGTATACATTCTGGTCCAAAATACAGAGAGCTACATCTTGAGTCGATTCTTGACAATGGTGTAGGTGTGTTATAGCTTAGATGACCAAACACAAGTGGATTTGAAACCAGCTGGTCAACATGAACAGGCTAGCCTCAACCAGTGTCAACGGAAATCAGGAGACTTAGTACCCAAACTGGTTTGTAACCAATCTGATGCGTACCCAAGTACCTTCGCAACCAAGAGATTGTGTTACCATTGCATAATAAAACCATCTACCAAAGGCACTAGAAATGTTCGTTTATAATCTATAATCAAATTGGATACTTTGCAAGTTTAAACCTTGCTTGCAATGCTTACGATATTACTTGTCAATTGAAACGAAAGCTAGATGGAAAATCGATGGCTAACTTCGTACACAAGATTGTCAAGAAGTGAAAAACACAATTTTACCCAACAAATTCCTTATTTTTCACCTTTCTATACCTGACTTCAATTATAAAGTACTATGTGACTTATTGGCCATTACCCAATTCAATAAATGTCCTTTGGGTACGAAATCGTGATGACGAAAGCTGGTTACGCATGTTTGGTTACCTACCAGTTTATTTACCAAGTCTCCAGCTTGCGTGTCAACATAGACCCTCCGTGACGTAACATTATGTCCCTATGCTATTGTTGCTCTGACGGGCCTTACCTATATGGCACTAGTCCTGCAATGCAAAAAAAATGGAACATTGGTCTGTGTATTGTGAAGAAAACACTCCTTCACTAGTTTAATGGATAAGTTTGACGGCATTAAGTTAATTAAGGCTCATAAGGGCCAGATTTTTAAATAAAGTTCTTAAACTGCTATAAAAGTTTTTTCTAACATGTTTCTCGGTCGCTGTAGCGGTACTACCGTATGTAGGCCGACGCATGTTGTAAAAGTCTAAAGTCCAAAGCGCTGTCAACAGGTTACATGCGGCCAAACAGAGATCTTTCATTTGTGTTCACAAATGAATTGGCCGTGCGGCTAGTCGTGACAAGTTTTACAATCAAGTTCCAATTAATGTACTATCCTCTTTGCGCAGAGGATGCATGGCCACCTTGAAGAGGCCTTGAGGAAGCCTTCCTCTGGACTCACGGTACTTATGGAAAAAAATTGGCTTTCATTTTTTTAGAGTGGCTTGAAGCACTCTCAAGGATCAGTGCGATCGCCACACGGCTTTTATTATTGCCGTGGGTCAGACGCTCACTCAGTAAATGTCCGTAGGAAGAACGGGGACCGTAGACTGATTTGCGAACATGTTCGCAAACCTCTCTACGGTCCACGACCACTGATTTTGGACCTCACAACCTCTACGGGTAGGGTTTATGTCTGAACTATGAATAACCCAAAATTGGTGTTCTTTGCATGGCCAGTTGATGCTGGCAATCAGGTTTTTCTGTAATGTAATTGATATGAGAGCCTTGATTGGTCCTTTTTCCGGTCATCTTGTACTTGACAACCTCAACTCTGGAACGCACCAGAATTGTCCAATTCTAGTACGTACCAGAATTGTTTATCACATGTAGCAATTCTGGAACGTATCAGAATTGTACAATTCCGGTAAGTACCACAATTGTACAATTCCGACCCGTTACATACCAGAATTGTGTGGATGAATAATTCTGGTACACGTTTTTATACCAGAATTGTTAGTACAAATATATCTATCCATTCATTGTTAGTACAATTCTTGGACCTACCAGAAGTGCACGTGAATTATCTTCCTGCTTCTGCTAGAATGACACCGTTGACTTCGACGCTAATTGTCATTCATACTCATTTCTTTGCGAACTACCCGCTGCATTACGGCCGGACAAACAGCATCATTCAAGCGGATGGTAAAACATTCTCGGACAGTTATGGGACGTCCCAGTATTGCTTGAATTAACAATTCTGGTACACTTAGATTTCTAGAATTGTTCTGACAATTCTTGTTTGCAGGGAACAATTCTGGTGCCTACCAGAATTGTAAAATTAACTGAAAAATTCTGTTAAGTACCAGAATTGAGGTCACAAAGTATGAGATGACCCTTGTTCCTACATGAGGTCACGCTGATGCCAGATCAGTGACTCCTGGCATAAGTCTAGCCCTTCACTATAGCGCATATAGTAATTTGTCTCTCACTATATATCCATTCTTTTCTTCACCTAAGGGTGTGTTTCCACTATATTGGGACGGCGAGCCAGACGGCAGCGGTTTCTCCACTATGCCGCTTCTGTCCCGCTCCGTCGTCTGGGTGTGTCCCAAACTGATGACGGGAAACCGTTGCAATTTAACCCATCGCAAAGTGGCGGCCTGAAAATTAGACATCAACTATACAATTTGATTGGTTGATGTTGCAAAACCACGGCGGTTTCCCGCTTTGATGGCTCAGGTGAGCAATCCAAATCTTGCTGGGCGGGAACTGCTGCCCTTGAAAACCGTCCCTCTCCTGTCGCCACCAAATGGAAACAGCAAAAGGAAAAATAGAGGGGAGCGATATCAGCGGCGGTAATTAGAGAAAAAAACGCTGCTGTCCCACCTAGTGGAAACAGGCCTTAAGGTTATGGGATCAAAATAGGGCCAGCCTGCTGTGCTGGAAAACCAAAAGCCAATGGGGGTCTGATGCATCTCACAGCCTAGGACTGCAGGCCAGAGGCTGTGAGATGCATCAGACCTCCTGAGGTGTTGGATTTTTCATTATAGCACTTTGATGTGGCATTGGCAGAACATTGTATTTTGACTATGCGATGTAAAATGAGGCCCAGGGCGAGATGATACACAGTGCTTTTAGGCCAGGATTCTGCACAAAGCCTGTTGCTATGGTAATGAAACATTTGGCCAGAAAAAAATTGAATATAAGTACAAAAATAAATGTATTTTTTCTCAAATGAGACCTTACTTGTAGTTTCCTATATATGCTCCATACAATGAACCCACAGAAGACTCAGAAAAAAAGAAAAAAAAGAATTATGCCAAAAAAAGAGCTCCCATGATGCTCTGCCTTTGATTCCAAGCAGACAGCTCGATAAGATTGCTGCCAAGCCCCTTTACAGTACTTTATGAAATCATAAGTCATTGAAGGGTATCCATAGACTTTATATATTCTGACATATGATATTCTGGCTATAATAGAAGCTATAGATCAACACAATGCCATCTACCCAATCATAATCCCTATAACACAGCTGCCTGGCGAGGTCTTAATGGCTATTATAGCAAGATCTTTTTTTCCCTTCAATTTTTTGGAAAAGTGCATTTAATTTGTAGAAACAGGCTAAGGTTGATATATGGTTGCCATGCCAGCGCCTGAGGCCAACAAATGATATCAGAAAATACTTTGTTTCTGCCCGAGTTAAACTGTGTGCTAAACGAGATACTAAAACATTTGAAAGAGGATTGAAAATGTTTTAATTTATCTTGATTGAAGTTGTTGATATCAGACCAACTGGACATTAGTAGGTTAATTAGAGTGTCCATAGTGGTAAAAGCGACATTAACACCAGGTGTATATGAGTCAAGGAAAAAACCATTACATTATTTTGTTGAAAATGTGGTTGCAATGATCACATTTATTACACTATTTACACAGATTCTGGGTATGTTTCATCTTTTAAGAAAGGTGTTTGCTATGTGATAATCCTACAACATTCTAAAAGACAGAGCCTCAAGCAGCTGATGAAAATATTTTCTTGAACCAATTTCTGCTCTACCCATGTGATCTATTTTTCAGCAACCTACTATGAGAAAGAAAGGTCATTGTTATGCTTTCAAACTGATAAACAACCAAACAAAATTACTAGTAAGGCAAACGGTTGCTGCCATTTTAATTATTAGTGTTTATACTCATATATGTATGATGTAATAGACCCAACTCCTTTGTATTCACATAAAATAGCCAATAATCAGTCTGAAATAATTGGAATCAATCAAATTGCACATTTGAGTAATTAAAAATGTATTTTACTATCTCCAAAAAGTATATATTCATATATTTTATGAAATTGTTGATATAATATGATGTCAAGTTTCTTTATTCTGTTGAATTCTATGCTCATTGGAAAAAATATTTTTTCACACTAATGCAAAACACATAAAAATGACCTGGTAGTTCTTAATAAGACAGTCAAACACAAATTACATTTCTTGCTATCGAATTCAGCCAACCAAAGTAACTGGTTCATGTCATGTGACAGGTGGGGAGTAATGGGATGCCAGAAATGAAGTGATTTATATTGTTATACGAGTTGTATTCAGGTTATTAGAGGTACTGACTAGAGTAATATATAGACCTTGTAATCTCTGGCTCATTGTGTGACAAGAAACAGGCCTAGAGCGACTATATATTATGATTAATGTCTTATAAAGCTATTTCATTTCCATTCTGTTACCTCCAAAAACACTTATAAATTATTTTTTCAAATTTACTTTAAAAGTTTTAGTCCCAATGTATGAACTTTATATAATAAGAATGGAGTAGAACATATGCTATATGTTTGTTGAGAAAACCTTAGGACCTTATTAGGTAAGAATTTTTTGGATTGAAATTCATAACTATAAGCTTAGCGTGTAATATGATAAAATGGATGGTACCATAATGGTGATCTATTTTTGAATTACATGCTGATTTCTTTTGGAAAAACTGTAAAAGTATATGGAATGCTACATAGTTTTCAGCAGGAGTATCCCTCTATGTTAATATTCTTTCCCTGACAGTATATCCATACATGTATTTTCAGCTTGAGCATGACCATGATAAAAAATACCAAATTCAACATGGCATTACCAAAATGACATTATTTTAGAGGTAGCTCTTGAAGTGGAAAAAATTCTTAAAGACCAGAAGGAGAAATGTTATTCACAACACAACTATCCTTCATATATTTTGCGAACTAAGACTTCATTCTGAAGCTAAAAATGTTTTCATAAGTTTCCTGAAGTGTGTATAGCAAAAGGAATTCTTAACCATTATGGAGTGAATGGGAAAGTGGTTGATATCCTGCTGAGCAGTCAGCAATTACATTTTTTACAAGGTTAAGATACAAATTCCTTTTTTTCGGTCTTAAGTCTGGTTATATAATGGACTAGATTTGATATCCTTAGATAAGGGGCTGGTCAAGTTTTATTTTTTGACAAGTAAAAATGGTATTATTTTTGTATGCGTGCTATGGCCCAGAGGAAAATGCTCTAGATTTTTAACCATCAGGTACCATTTTGTATGTAATAAAGGTTGTATATCTACAGAAAGAGGAGTTGTTGACTTTCCATACCTCATTAGCAGCACCTTACTATCACCCCTTGTCACAGAGGGAAACATATGAGCCACATGTGGTTAAAGTAATTCCAAGACACCTCCAAATGGTTGCAGAGATTTCTATTCACCCAGGCAACTTGATTTTCTGTTTCTCAAGCCAGTAGGTACTTCCTTGAAATTACTCACAACATGTCATATGAGAGCATATTATACGCCATTTTTGTGGGCCAATTCCTTAACCCCCATCAAGAAATATAAAAGTGAAACTGTAATTAGACTGTTATTAACTCAAATATTTAAGCCATAATAAGTTGGAAATCCTGAAGTTGTTAGAGAAAAATAATGGCAAATCCAATGCAATCCTCAATGAGAAAAATATTTAGATTTGTATAAGCTCTGAATTTACACACTGACTAGCTTACATCTTGTTTGTATATATATATATATATATATATATATATATATATATATATATATATATATATATATGTATATCAGGGCCCAATGCTAACAGTGATCCGATGGCCTCAGGACAGTAAAAGATCCCCAAAATGGTTTTGGGCCTGTAAAAAACTCAACAGGTCCTAAAGGACCAGTAAACATTCCTGTTAAAGCTTCTCTTCAAGAATATCCCCTAATATCTTTGAAATAAATAAAGATAAAATAAATAAAAATAACTGTTGTCAACAAAACTTATGCTATATTTTTCTAATATGTAAAAAAAATGATTGTAGGACCAATAAAAATTTTGCAGGACCAGAAGATTATTGGCTTTACTGGTCCTATGAGGTAAGAAGAAATTTTGAAATTATATATATACATATACATATATATATATATATATATATATATATATATATATATATATATATATATATATATATATATTTCGGTTAAATTCATGAAACTTGAAAAGAATTTGGTAATTTGTATAGTAAACCAGAACAGGTCCTTTGTAATTGGCAAAATATACATTTTTAAATATTTAAGCATGTTTAATTTCCAATGCCAATTCCTTTGACCAGGATAATCTCTGATTATTATGTTATTGAATGAATTTCCAGATTGATAAGTCAGCAGGAAAAACTATGATCTGCATATGCATTCTATAATGCTTATGTATGACAAACAATATTTTTTGTGAATTGCACAGTAGTGTTATCATTGCTATGAAATTTTATTGATTCAATTAATTGATATATTTTTATATTTGATTCGATACGCTGTATCGTGTTTGTAGGGGCAGAATTATTTATAAGAATGTCATTGATATCTGATATATCGATTCGATTCGGTTCGATAAGCTGTGTCTTGGCCATATGCCTGAGTAAAGTACACCATTCCTTCCAATTTCTCTTACAAAAGCTGTTTCAATATTTTCACTTCGCGTTAGTTAACAGGAAAGTGTCTGGGAAAAGTGTACTTTTTATTAATAATGATACAGCATTATTGGGGTACAGAATATTGATTATTTCGATTCGATACCCAACCATTCGATTTAATTCACAAAGTGAAAATGTTGATTTATTGATTTGTCCACTATCGATGACATCCCTACAGTATCAGAATGTTCATGAAATGCTGCATAGCAAATGTGGAACACAGATTTTTATGTTTCTTTTGAAAGTAATAAACATTTCAAACTTAAGATGTGACTTGTTGTGGTTCTGGGCATGTTTTAAAGATATCATGTATTAAAAGCATACCACCAAAAGTACCACCTGACACTAACCTATTTTCAGGGATCTATTCCAGGGAGGGAGTTCCAACAGTGGCTGACCTAGACTATTGTTTCATGTGAAAATCTGAATCTTAAAATACAGTGGTAGAATCAGGTAGCTACTCGGTACCAAAAGAAAGCTTGTAAAAATCTTTCAACAGTATTAAATAAGAAATTACAGTAGTTTCGTTGCCAAGTAATCAGTTGTTTACACAAAAGCCAGTCAGTTCTGTTCTGCGATAGTTATTCTAACATTCATATGAAGAAGCTGGGTCAAAATCTGTACATAAGATGAAATCGGGTTAAAATCTTGAAAGTTGGTTTAATGAGGGCAAAAAAGCATATTTTCATTCTTATAACAGTATTAACAGTATTCCATAGCAACTAATCAGTTGGCTACGCAAATGGCAGTCAATTCTGTTCCGTACCAGTTATTGTAACATAGCTAAGATGAAATCAGGTTAAAATATTGAAAGATGGCAAAATGAGGGCCAAAGAGTAAATTTTCACTATATTAACAGCATTAAATGAGAAATTCAGGTTTCCATGGCAACCAATCAGTTCGCCAATCTAAAGACGGTCAATTTAGTTCTGTAACATTTCACCTAACATACCTAAGATGAAATCAGGTTAAAATATTGAAAGATAGCAAAATGAGGGCCAAAAAGCAAATTTTCACTCTATTAACAGCATTAAATGAGAAAGACAGGTTTCCATGGCAACCAATCAGTTCGCCAATCTAAAGACGGTCAATTCAGTTCTGTTACACTTCATCTAACATACTTAAGATGAAATCAGGTTAAAATATTGAAAGATGGCAAAATGAGGGCAAAAAAGCAAATTTTCATTATATTAACAGTATTAAATGAGAAATTCAAGTTTCCATGGCAACCAATCAGTTCGCCAATCTAAAGACGTTCAATTCAGTTCTGTTACACTTCACCTAACATACCTAAGATGAAATCAGGTTAAAATATTGAAAGATGGCAAAATGAGCGCAAAAAAGCAAATTTTCACTATGTTAACAGCATTTAATGAGAAATTAAAGTTTCCATGGCAACCAATCAGTTCGCCAATCTAAAGACGGTCAATTCAGTTCTGTGACACTTCACCTAACATACCTAAGATGAAACTAGGTTAAAATACTGAAAGATGGCAAAATGAGAGCAAAATAGCAAATTTTCACTATATTAACAGTATGAAATGGGAAATTCAAGTTTCCATGGCAACCAATCAGTTCGCCAATCTAAAGACGTTCAATTCAGTTCTGTTACACTTCACCTAACATACCTAGGATGAAATCAGGTTAAAATATTGAAAGATGGCAAAATGAGCGCAAAAAAGCAAATTTTCACTATGTTAACAGCAATTAATGAGAAATTAAAGTTTCCATGGCAACCAATCAGTTCGCCAATCTAAAGACGGTCAATTTAGTTCTGTGTCATTTCACCTAACATACCTTTGATGAAATCAGGTTAAAATATTGAAAGATAGCAAAATGAGGGCCAAAAAGCAAATTTTCACTCTATTAACAGCATTAAATGAGAAATTCAGGTTTCCATGGCAACCAATCAGTTCGCCAATCTAAAGACGGTCAATTCAGTTCTGTTACACTTCATCTAACATACCTAAGATGAAATCAGGTTAAAATATTGAAAGATGGCAAAATGAGCGCAAAAAAGCAAATTTTCACTATGTTAACAGCATTTAATGAGAAATTAAAGTTTCCATGGCAACCAATCAGTTCGCCAATCTAAAGACGGTCAATTCAGTTCTGTGACACTTCACCTAACATACCTAAGATGAAACTAGGTTAAAATACTGAAAGATGGCAAAATGAGAGCAAAATAGCAAATTTTCACTATATTAACAGTATTAAATGGGAAATTCAAGTTTCCATGGCAACCAATCAGTTCGCCAATCTAAAGACGTTCAATTCAGTTCTGTTACACTTCACCTAACATACCTAGGATGAAATCAGGTTAAAATATTGAAAGATGGCAAAATGAGCGCAAAAAAGCAAATTTTCACTATGTTAACAGCATTTAATGAGAAATTAAAGTTTCCATGGCAACCAATCAGTTCGCCAATCTAAAGACGGTCAATTTAGTTCTGTGTCATTTCACCTAACATACCTAAGATGAAATCAGGTTAAAATATTGAAAGATAGCAAAATGAGGGCCAAAAAGCAAATTTTCACTCTATTAACAGCATTAAATGAGAAATTCAGGTTTCCATGGCAACCAATCAGTTCGCCAATCTAAAGACGGTCAATTCAGTTCTGTTACACTTCACCTAACATACCTAAGATGAAACTAGGTTAAAATATTGAAAGATGGCAAAATGAGAGCAAAATAGCAAATTTTCACTATATGAACAGTATTGAATGGGAATATGATCATAGTGGCGCCCCCTGGTGACTAAATTTCAAACTTTGAAACGGATATAGTAAAGGGGTTCTTGAGTTACCTAATCTGAAAATTTGGAAGAGCTAACACTTTATTTGGCCGAGTTATGATGGTTTGATTGATATTTCCTTCACTCCTTATGTTTATTGTGTGAGTCACTTATAGTCACATATGTTTCAACCCAGCATGCATTCCCTAGATATGAAATTTCAGTCAAACCTTCATATCTCAGTCCCACGATATGGTAGCCTTTCCAAATTTTCAGATCAAGCAACTTATAAACCCCTTTATTATTCCAACCGAAAAGTTTGAGAATTTGAATAAAGGTGGCGCCACTAGAACAATTTGACGGATTTCATCAGAATTGAGGAGGAAACGTATATCTGCTAGGGTTAGGGTTAAACAAGTGTAATTTGCCCATGATTTTAGTCTTAATACTTCATATGATTCAAGATTCTAAAGCTATATTAGTATCATTATAAAGGAAGATTTGTAAAGTGGAAAAGGAGGAGAAAAAATGCTAAAATCTAGCACTTTTGGGGTCCACTTTCAGAAAAGGGGCTAGGGTTAGGGTTAAAACAATGAACAATCATTACTAAACAGACACCAATTTAAAGGGTAAAGACCCCTTTTGATTTCCCCTTAGATTAAATTATTAGGGTAACTGAATGGCTGCCAGGAAAATCAAATGTTCGAGCCTAATACTTAAAAAAAAAATCAAATAAGTCTAGTGGCGCCCCCTGGTGGGAAAATTTCAAACTTTTAAACCAGAAATGATGAAGGGGTCTCTGAATAACCTGATATGAAAATATGGAGGAGCTGCTACTTTATTTGTCTGAGTTAGGATGGTTTGAATAAAATATTAATAGGGGGAGCCACTAGGACTATTTGATTGATTTCATGAAATTTGATGAGGGAATGCAATTTGCATGTTTTTTTTTTAAATTTCAAAACTTTATGTCATGGTTTTAGTCATTTTTAAGGTTTTTGCATCATTTTGTAATGGCCAAATTAGCAACCAGTCGCATAAGGGTTAAAAGAAGCCAAATATTTCTAGTGGCACTCCACGGTGACAAAATTGACTGAGTTATGATGGATTGACTGGTTGACTGATTCTGGCTGGGTCAAGGGCCATGGATTAATCTTCATGATTTCCTCACTACTTAGTGACAGTCTGTTGTGCTTAACAGCTTATGAAAAAGTTAAATAATTCACGGCAACAGTCATGAAATAGTTGAATAATGACCGCTAGCCGGAAAACCTATGGAGTTTGCCGAGTGATCTACCAGTGAAACTAGTTCAACAAGGCAGACAACGAGTATTTATCCAAAATCTCTGGTGTTTGTAACTTTTTCCCCCTTTTGTGTTTTGTATTTGTTTGGTATAATAAAACAGATATGACCTCCCTGTGGGGTTTCCAACAGGAATAACTTCCCTGAGAGAGGATTGTCACCCTCGAGCGACAATCCTCTCTCGGGGATGTTATTCCTGGTGGAAATACGACGGGGATGTCATATTTTAATATTGATGCATGCGGCTGACTGGTTATGCAGCAATATCACTTAATTCCTCTGGAAGTTGTTGTTTTTATATATGTGTCTTCCACTTATTCAAGTACAATCACAATTCTTTAGAAATTAGTATGAACTAATATGGGCACAAGCTGGCATGTTTATGTATACTAAAACAAAACTATCAATTTTGAAAGAAACTTAAGATGGATCCTCCCGTCCAACCATTTTTTTATGTAGGAAACAACTAGTAAAGAGTTTTTTTTCACTTGTTAAACCACTTTCTGTAATTGTAAGCATAACATCCTTTTCAATATGTTCATTGTTATAGTGCAAGGAGATAAGATGAAAAAGCAAACTGACAATTTGTACAAAATCTTTATTCAGCTGCATACTTTGAAATGCAGTTAAAACAAAAAAGACAATAGCTAAGAACTAGCATAACATAATACCCCTAAAATTACTAGTATCAGGGTTAATATAAGAGCAGGCAAAAAGCCAGATGTCATATCTCAAGTAACAAGCTGTGTAACATTTCTCAATAACTAATCTTCTCTGCAACCATACGGACAGGATACCTCAAGTTCAGAAAAATTCTGCATAGAAGGAATGCAAACAGTAAAATCAAACAATAATATTGAATCATAAAAATGCTTGTTAGAAGTCTTGTATTTATAGTGAGAGTTCTCTTGCTGAAGTGAACGAGTCGAACATATCCTGATTGAATTTTTTTCTTTTTTAAGACAAAATGATTTAGATAAGATTTTTTAAGACAAAATGATATAGATAAGCCTTCTTTAGTCCACTGCTTCAAAGTGTCAGATTGATTCTTTCATCAACCTCTTCCATTCTGGACCCATCATCATCATCATCGCCCTAAGTGGGGGCATCTCCTCTGTGGGTTCCTCTGCTGCCTCATCATCCTCAACACCAAGACCAAGCAGAGTTCTCAACCTGATCTTTGTTCTCACCTACAAAACAAAAGAAGGCATAAACAAAATCAGAAATGGCAGGATATGTGAATAGATGACCGAAACAAAACGATTTTGTGACAAGTACATTTTACTTGACTCAGATATGTTTGGCTTAACAGGCACAAACATAAGTTTCAGAACTAACTTACCATTCTGGGCAAGTTGTTAATGATTTTTACTAGCCCAACAGTTTTTGCCTTGCCCGAAAAAAGCTATAACATATGCTAAAATGGCATTTATTATTTCTCATGGATTTAGTGAGTTTAAAACTGTTGCATTGTTAGCATATTTCTGGGTGTTTTCTATCTATAAAAATGTGTAGTACTCAGAAAATCCGCTTGCCCATTAGGGCAAGTGCAAACGAAAATGTACTTGCCCGAAAGCCCCTTTTTCAAGAAATTATTTGCTGGGGAAGCGGGCTAGTACTACCCTGCTTAATTGCAAAACTATCATTATATATCTATAAGATGGGTAATGTCATCATTTCAACCAATATGTAAACGTTGACTTTAGCCAACAGTTCACAAACTAGGTAGAAACTAATATGTATAGCAGGGACTTAGCTAGGACCTGTCCAGCCTGTCTTTTAACAAGTAGTTTCCTGAAAACTTCTTCTTGGACAGACACAAGTTTCTGTGAAGAATTCTCAATTTCGACTTTCTGGGGGGTAGTAACCAAATCTTTTTACCACAAACTGTCCTCTAGGACATGACTGAAGTGTAAGTTGCCATATTTGACAAAATAGTATTTATGTTTTGGACAGGAAGTGTGGAAATCCTGGCTAAAACCCTGATATAAAGGTCAGTCTAAAACTACTGAATTTTAAGTGAGGTGAATATTCCAATTGCCATGATTATGGGGATGGTCAAGTAAGGACAAGGGTCTTACCCAGGAATTTTAAAAAGGGCGTCTTAAGCATGCAATAATTAATACTTCCAGGTAAAATTTCTCTCCAGATTAAGTAAATGCATAAGATTTATTTCCATAAGCATCTAGAAGAGAAACTTCAATTTTACTTGAATGAAAAAGTTTTAGAAATTCACCACACACCATTAGGACACCCTGATGCCTAATTTTCAGATGTCATAATGTGGCTAACACACCTAATTGGAAGGCATCTCTTCATTTCAGCACACAACAACTGACTTCTACCAACCATCTTAAACTTCATGAATTCACACTAAACAGTAATAAACTGCTTCAAATATTTTGAAGGCAATACCTACCTGTGATGTAGTAGATTTGTTTCTGTTTTTTTTCTTCATACAAATTTCTTGAAAGATGTCAGCTCATCTCCTGAGGAGGAACTGTGGCACCTAAAAAATCTGTGATCTTTTTTTGGTTTACCAAGCTGAAAGAAAAGAACAAAATATTAGACATGAAAAGTAGCAATAGACTGCAATTCAAGTGCAGATTACTAGGTATTCTCTAATAGGTACAGGAACTATATAAGATATATATATTCAGATAAAATAACATTTATTTAGAACATTATCACCTGTTCTATAATGACAAAAGCACCAACCTAGTGATGTGTCTATTATCGATTTATTTTGCGAATTCATGTCATACCGTAAATTCTCGCCAACCTCGGACACTTTTTATTAATTACGATTTTCTTTGGCTGATGGTGACCGAAATTTTCCGAAAAGAGCGATCAAAGCTCAGACACTGTGGCCGAAATTCACCGAAATTAAAAATTGAAACGAAAGCAAGATGGAAAATCGATCGCTAACTTCGTACACAATTTTCCCCCACAAAATCATTATTGTCCCATACCCGTCAAGTCTCCTGTTTTTAACAGGAGTCTTCTGTTTTTTGGACTTAATTTTACCTGCCTCCTGTTTTTCTCCCTTTTTTTCTTGTCTCCTGTTTTTCTCCTGTTTTTCTAGAAAACCAGTCTAAAGCGACTATAATCCCCTGTTTTCCTCAAGTTCAGCCCAGATCTTCTTAAACTCCTACAGCTTAGCATGCAACTCAGCTCTTCTAGCCTGCCTAAACAATACCCAGTTGACCTAATTGAACCCAGCTTGCCCAAAAGTTGCAATTAGCCTAGATAACCATTCCTATTTTTAGCAGTAGATATGTTTTAATTGATATTAAGCTGAATTTTAAGAGGGAGAAAGAGGTGCATGCTGGTCTAGCATCATAACATTAAGAACAAAATGGCTGATAAGGAAAGTTCACCTCCAGAAACATATATTATTCATATTTCAGCAGTACTGTTTTAAAATATTTAATTATTTAATGAGGGATTTATTTGAGTATATGCCAGCTGGGTTGAACCTTGAGTATCTTGCCAAAAAAGAGACACTGATGAAATGCGAAGGACTCTTCATTATAGCTAAATGTATAACTTATGTTGGCCAAATATCATGTGTATTAGATTTTTCATTATTAGTAAATCATGAAAGGTAAATTGATACCTGTGCCAATTATTTTAAGAGTTAAAAAGAAATGAGGGTTTCATGGAATTATTATATATGCCTGATGGGTGGATTGACAAGAGTGGAACATGGTGCCAAACAGAACTTCGAATATAATAGATTAAAAAATATGTGGTTCCCTGTTGAATTATTTGGATGATTGTAGTTTAATACATTAATTATTATGATAACATTTACCTATCCAGGTAATGTAACCTGTTTAAAGTGAAAAAAGAAATAGGTTTCATGAAATTCATGGACTGACAGGAATAATAAATATGGTCATGTTAAAATTGATTTGTTGTTATGATGTCCATCTGTTTACTGCAGAGAGTTGAGAGTATTGGCACTACATTAGGTAGGAACCACCTGGTGGGACGTTGGTAAATTATATATACAGGTGCGGCACCTGGTGGGAAGTTGGTAAACTAACGTATATGGTAGCCGCGTGAGAAAATCTCCTGTTTTTTTTTTGTCTGGGGTTGACAGGTATGTTGTCCACCTACCTGACTTGTCATTCCTCTGCTATATATATACTAATAAAGCAACTTGCCTTGCTTGTATGTTGTTTAATTGTTTATTCTTGCTGCCACACGCTAATTACGCATTGAATTATACTTGTTTACAAGTTCAACTTCCAAAATGCCCATGCCTACGATGGGCCTACTTCCGGTTTCGGAGCCGGTGTGTTTTGACAGATGTAGGGACATTAGAAATGTTAGTTTATAATCTAAAATAAATCAGAAACTTCGTAAATTTAAACATATCTTTCACTGTGGCCAATTTCCGAGAATTTACGGTAAACAAAGTCTATGCAAGGGCTAACAAAAGGCAGGGAGCCAATGAATTAAGCTGTGACAGAAACACCTATTCTCGACAGACATTGTACACAGACCATGAATGCAGCAATTACAGGTTAATTCATACTCATCTCACATGGCAACATCAGCGAAACTGTGTTTAAAAACAGCACAGACCAAACAGGGCTATCTAGGGGACACTAACAGTACAATATGTACTTAGGCTGGTCAGTCAGCAAAAGAGCTGGGCTGTCAAACTTGAGAAGCAAGTTAAATTAATATACTGTATTTGTTACAGGACAATCTAAGTTACTGCATACATGCAGATTTTGCCCCATCCCCTGAAATATTTTGAATCACTTCACTTAGGTGTTACAAATTAACTCACCGTCTTCTCTTCTTCTCCTTGGCCTCCTCCTCATTGTCAGAGTTCCCTGTCTCTCTCCTTTTTCACTGAGGACCACCTTGGTTCCACGTTCAATAGGCTCTCCACTGAGTATGCTGAGAAGAAACCTACACCAAACTGACCAATCATGGAAATATCTGCTCCAGCCTGGAAAAGAGAAAACAGGTCATAATAGCAGTGCACATAATCAGAGAACTTTTTATTATGAAAAACACTATTCAACCATCTCTTTTAATAACAAGGAATCATCAGATTAGCAGATTGGGCCCAGAGGACACAAGTGTTATCAATATTATTTACATTAACCAAAATTAGGAGTGTGATCGGTATCCAAGGTTTGGAATCGGAATCGGTAAAAAAAAAATTCCGATTCTTTCCGATTCCGATTCCTACCGACGTATATGAGGGAAGAATCATAGCATTTAGGTTTAAAAGTGTATCAGATGCTACACTGTTTTAACATTCCCTTGCTAATAATTTCATTTAAAGGTAGTAGATAAGATTACCTGGCGCACTGAGCTACTGACTGGCATTGTGTAGTTACTTTATCATCTTATTGCATTGCAATAATATGACAAAGTAAGCGTCAATTAGTATCACCATTTTACCAATTCCAGAATCGGAATGATCGATATGAGATTTTATAGTGATCTTTTCCATGGGATCGTCGATACCATCCGATTCCTTGGTATCGATTACACTCCTAACCAAAATAATAGGAAAACTAATTAAAAACTAATCATTTACAGCCAGGGTCTTAGCCAGCAGGGTGTCTGGGTTTCTTTTGGACTCCCTGCCCCTGGTTCATGAAAGATACAGGATTTTAGGTAAAAGACTTTGGTATGTTTTTCTCTCATAAATACTTATAAATCATTCCAAGTTAAATTTCTAAAAAGGTTAAAAAAATAATAACATAGGCAGAAGAATTAAGCATATAATTACTTCATTTGTTAATGTACATAATCAGTGTAATGATTTTTTACTTTTTCAATCAGGGATTTTGGACGTGTGCCTGAAATTCTTGAAATCCCAATTTGGACACCCTGCTATGAAAATCCTGACCAAGTCCCTGCTTACACCAGTTGTTGAAGCTCACTGCATCCAACTCTTTGTTTTTTATGAAGGTTTTGAGAGGCCATCTATACTGAAAATATCCCATCCCTCAAGATCAAAAATTTAATTGGCTAATCCTCATGGGGCAAGCTTATCCAATGTGTCTTAGGCTTAACTTGATTGTCTACAACAATAGGCGCCATTTTTGCAGGCAATGCATTTCCCTAAATTCTCGGAAATTTCGACCGACCCAGGAATTTGGTCCATTATAGTTATAATCATTTTGCAAAAATAAATCAATGGGGTTGAGAATCTGGGCAACCGTCAATCTATCCCCAGTGGCCATTTCACAAAATGTTGACCTAGCTGTAGATCTTACTGATACAACATCAATGCATTTTCAGAGAATATAGACCACCACAAACCCATGAAAATCGTAATTATTAAAAAGTGTCCCAAACACTGAGAATTTACCTGTTGGTGCAACCAGCCCCTGCTGTAAATGATTTTGACATACCTGTAGTGCCTCCATGAAGGCCTTTGTACCAGACTTGTCAATGGTTCCAAGGTGGTGCTCAAGGTCAGCAAGGGCATACCAACACCAGTGTTCATGAGGATTCTTCCTTGTTTGGGACAATTCGGGTGCCCAGGTCCTTGCCACTGTCAAGGCAGGATGGGTTTGTCAGGCTCTTGTAGCGGATTTTGTCCTGGGCATCAGATGAGTTAGAGATCAATTCTTGCAGGAAAATCTCTGCCTCCTCCATGGCGTTCACTGGGGCATCTGAGGAGAGAAAGCAAAAATCAAGCCTAGGTTCTGAGTCATTTTATAAACATGTATTCTGTATACTTTTGAAAAGGAAATTTCACAATGTCAGAGCAAATATCGCTTGCACACCTCTATTGTTTTGTATGGGGCGCCGTTTGTAACTTTCATACTTTAAGATGTGACATTTGGTGAATGGTCACTCCATGGGTAACACAAAAGTACTTTTGTCCTGACAAAAGTACTTTTGTCCAACAAAGTTATTTTTGTCTGACAAAAGTTACTTTTGTAAAGAGTTGAGACAAAGAGTATGTTTATACATACAGGCGGTAGTGCTACTATGAGGTTTGCCAAGTTTGGAAGGCAAAAACGAACTTTTTGTGGGAAAAAAGAGGAAAAAGCTATTAGCCAACTCAAGTTAGACAGACTATACTAGCATATAATTCTAAAATGTTACATTTGGTGAATGGTCATGTCATGTGTAACACAAAAGTGCTTTTGTCCTGACAAAAGCACTTTTGTCCAGCAAAAGTTACTTTTGTTGGCAAAAGCAACTTTCGTCAAGATGGAATTACTTTTGCCCGACATAAGTAACTTTTGCTGTCCAGACTAAAGTTGCTTCTATCAACAAAAGTATGGATATTACAAACTATTGGCTATTAAAAGTTCTAAGTCTTTTCAAGTCATCAAAATTTTACTTGCTAATTTATTTAAAATGTGACCTATTACGTCACAAGCCATGTAAATTGGTGCTTAGAATCCTAGGCACCAGTATATACTTTGCTTTGGTGCCTATGTAAGAAAACAATGCTTAATACCTCTGGTACATGGAAATGTAAGGGGCCGCCATCAGCCCCTTTGCCTATCTCCACAGTGCTCCAAGTATTCCACAACACCCCGAGTCAATCATACCCATGCTTTGAAAAGGTTTATGAATATTTATGACTACACAAAATATCCTGTCTAGTAGGGCTGGGCTCGATTGGCAAGACATCGAGCGCTCAAGAAAGTTTCACGATCGATACTCACCACCTCCTGACATCGAGCGACAAACTCTGTACACTCCCCCCTAACCCAACCTCATTTGAACCACTACCTAACAGTTAAGTCCCCCCAAAAATTCACAAAATTCTACTGTGTCCTTTTACTTCTCAAAAAAATTGCAACACTAAGGCGTCCGCCATTAAAACTGCACTGCGATAGACATTTCGCGTGTGGTAACGCTTGGAAAAGTGTGGTGAGGGCCACGCTATGTATTTTACATGGTACTAGTCCGGCCCCATCACACTTTTCCAAGCACTAACGCGCGCAACATAATCGAAAACATCGACATCTAAAAAAAAAAGTCAATTAATCGGATCGAAAAAAATGGCTGATGAGCACAGCCCTACTGTCTAGTAGTGCTCGGATTCGCTACTACAAATCGGCTAGAGAAATCACTGAAGCCGCCGAGTGATTAATCTACATATTACGAGCCCTATCTACCCATTGCACGTGCGGTGAAATCAACAGCTGAGCAAAATGAATTGCTGTCAATCACGCTAATTAGAACCGCCCCATGCCGTCCTAAGCCAATGAGCAATGAAAATTGCTATCAATCACAATTATTAGAACCGGCCCATGTCTACCTAAGCCAATCACGTCCTACTATCGTGCAATCTCGATGGGATCCCACGTGGGAAAGACAAAATCAAGACAAAAAACATGGCGGATGAATATCTGTAAAGCCTGCGAAGTGGCTTTATTTACTTTTTCGCCGAACTCAGCGAGCTGTAATGGCGGCTCGAGTGCTTGGAGGAGGCAGCAATACAAGCAAAAGCTCGAGCTTCCGATTGAACGTAAGAGCACTACTGTCTAGTATGTGTTTTGTATATTGATGCTATATGTTAATAGTCGGGGAACCCCTATACATTGCAATGTTAAAAATTGATCTTCCCAAATTACTCCCTCAGTAACAAATTTACTTCAGGACACAGGAATTGCATAAACTTAAGTAGCGTCATGCATGCATTTACATCCAAGTAAACGCCTTTACCATTATTAGAGCAATTATGTAGGAATGAAGTCGCTATGAGGGAAAGAATTTTTCTAACATTGCGGTGTATAGGGATATAGCACCAGGGACCTACCCAGGCAACCGCCAGGGAGTCAATTTGACTCCCAAACATAAGATTTTTGGTAAAATGACACCCAGTTATATCTTGTAAGATTTTCTGCATATGTTGAGCCCAAAGTATACTTCAAAGGTTTTACTCATAGAAGACTATAGGCACATTAAATGATGTAAATAAGCAGACTGGTGTTACTATGTCAATCTATAGACTGGTGTTACTATGTTACTAATTATTGTCATACCCATGCTTTGAAAAGGTTTATGAATATTTATGACTACACAAAATATCCTGTCTAGTAGGGCTGGGCTCGATTGGCAAGACATCGGGCGCTCGAGAAAGTCTCACGATCGATACTCACCACCTCCTGACATCGAGCGACGAACTCTGTACACTCCCCCCTAACCCAACCTCATTTGAACCACTACCTAACAGTTAAGTCCCCCCAAAAGTTCACAAAATTCTGTGTGCTTTTACTTCTCAAAAAAATTGCAACGCTAAGGCGTCCTCCATTAAAACTGCACTGCGATAGACACTATCGCGTGCGGTAACGCTTGGAAAAGTGTGGTGAGGGCCACGCTATGTATTTTACATGGTACTAGTCCGGCCCCATCTCACTTTTCCAAGCACTAACGTGCGCAACATAATCAAATCGAAAACATCGACATCTAAAAAAAAGTCAATTAGGAACGAAAAAAATGGCTGATGAGCACAGCCCTACTGTCTAGTAGTGCTCGGATTCGCTACTACAAATCGGCTAGAGAAATCACTGAAGCCGCCGAGTGATTAATCTACATATTACGAGCCCTATCTACCCATTGCACGTGCGGTGAAATCAACAGCTGAGCAAAATGAATTGCTGTCAATCACGCTAATTAGAACCGCCCCATGCCGTCCTAAGCCAATGAGCAATGAAAATTGCTATCAATCACAATTATTAGAACCGGCCCATGTCTACCTAAGCCAATCACGTCCTACTATCGTGCAATCTCGATGGGATCCCACGTGGGAAAGACAAAATCAAGACAAAAAACATGGCGGATGAATATCTGTAAAGCCTGCGAAGTGGCTTTATTTACTTTTTCGCCGAACTCAGCGAGCTGTAATGGCGGCTCGAGTGCTTGGAGGAGGCAGCAATACAAGCAAAAGCTCGAGCTTCCGATTGATCGTAAGAGCACTACTGTCTAGTATGTGTTTTGTATATTGATGCTATATGTTAATAGTCGGGGAACCCCTATAAATTGCAATGTTAAAAATTGATCTTCCCAAATTACTCCCTCAGTAACAAATTTACTTCAGGACACAGGAATTGCATAAACTTAAGTAGCGTCATGCATGCATTTACATCCAAGTAAATGCCTTTACAATTATTAGAGCAATTATGTAGGAATGAAGTCGCTATGAGGGAAAGAATTTTTCTAACATTGCGGTGTATAGGGATATTGCACCAGGGACCTACCCAGGCAACCGCCAGGGAGTCAATTTGACTCCCAAACATAAGATTTTTGGTAAAATGACACCCAGTTATATCTTGTAAGATTTTCTGCATATGTTGAGCCCAAAGTATACTTCAAAGGTTTTACTCATAGAAGACAATAGGCACATTAAATGATGTAAATAAGCAGACTGGTGTTACTATGTCAATCTATAGGGTTGTTATGGTTATTCTTGTAAATTGGGTAACTGACTTTCGACCCAAAAAATTTCATATATCTGCACTTTTGACCCCCTGTTTAAAATCCCTATATTGCACGCGGTCATGATGAGACGGCATACCCTCAAGGAACACTTAGTTGTAGTTATGTGACTGCTGTTGAAGGGGACTGCAGAATTGTTCACAGGGAGTGCTCTGGTGCGCTGCAGGAACTATCAATGTTCATGTTAGCATTAGATTACTCGCCTGTCCGCGAATTAATTTAAATGCAGTGTGGATTGTTAAAACCGCCACAATAATCTCTCGATCAATTCTAAATTAAATCTGTTGCAAAATGACGATTTTATTCCAGGTTGAACTACTCATACTATGTGGTTATGCACAAATTTATAGCGTATTGCTATGAAGATACTTCAGCTTGGAAAACACACTATGTTCAGTGAGAAGCTTTTGGCTCAAAAGTCATCCCGGTTCACCACACTGAGCCAGGACCAAATCCTGGCTCACTGCCCTCAGCAACCATTAGAAAACATGATTTTTTGGTGATTTTTACAGAGCTGCAAGATAACATTTTTTTCACTCAAAACCTGCTATAATAGCCATTAAGATCCGCCACTGAACTTACTGTAGATCTCTAGCCTTGACAATGGTGTTTGATGCAAAGCTTCGGCCTTGGCGGTCGCAGCTTTGGCATAATTTAAAGCACCTATCATACATCCCGGCTCTAAATCTTAATATGTACCAATGCTCAGCGGCGTATCTTAATCCCAATAATAAAGCTCACATCAAGGGGTTTCCAACATGTCTCCGCAAAGTACAAGCAATTAATAATGGTCGAGGACAACAAAAAATGTATTTGAAGTGGAATAGAGAATCATTATCGAGATGAGCGAGCATTTAATGCATGGCTCATATTTACCAGTGTTATCATCAGTGACAATGTTGTTATAATCCTTGTGAAATACTCAAATAGTCCCAAGGATCTGCCTGCCGTCAGAAATCTGACACCAAATTGTCCGACAGGGCCAGTAAACAATCCAATACATTCTTGCTAGAGGGATTTCCACAAATAATGTCGGCAAAGACAAGGAAAAAGCGTTAAAAAAACACACAAATCACTCACGCTAGAAGCCATCCTCATATCCTCGTGGCCTGTTCGTTTATTGGCACATCAGGTGCATTCGTTTTTGACACCCGCTACACCCATTGGATTCTTGTCCATCATGTCCATGCCTCAGGCATGGATAACTGTACCCTGAGGTCTGAAGGGCGGACTTTGTCAATGCCTAGGGCATTGGACAAACTCGATAATTTGATGGTTCAGGCAGTGGAAAGTCTGTCATATGGGTGTTTTGGAACTCCTGACAGTTCCGATTTAACTAAAGATGGAAAAGAAGTTATGCCTTTCCTCTGGACAAAATGGAAACAAATTCACGACTCGTGTTCAGGTTGTTTGACGTTTAAAGCAATAAAACAAATTGTGTACATTGCCACTTATGTCTAATTAGGTTACCAATTTCAAAATGATGGCAGGAATATCATATTTTTCCTTTTGCAATAGACAGCAGAAATGTTTGACAGAATGCGACTAAAATTGTCGTGACCGGTATGTTCTTTTCGATATATGATGGCAGGATTTTTCATAACCAATTTTTATTAACCAAGTTGGCAACAGAAGTAATGCAATATTATTTTCTAAATGATGGTCGGAATTATTAATAGCATTTTAATTGCAAAACGGCAGGATTGTTGTAAGCATTTTTCATCTCAAAATGCAGGCAGGAATTTACGTAACCAATTATTGTTGCAAACTTTTGTAAGACCATAAACTTATGTCTGACATCAACACACGATGGTGACTTGAAGTTCTTTTTCACTTATTTTCTGGTTAGCTTATTTCAAATTCTAACAAAGGAACGTATTTACTTGAGGATTTGTCCAGCATCCCATAAATTAATGCTCGACAGGCTACCTTGCCTGTGTTCAACGTACACTGCCACAACTTCTTCACTTGTTTCATGTTGGTTTTCTGTTCCCCAACAACTGCCACCATGTCCAGAACTCTTGGAGCTTCGATTTTCAAAGGTATTTTCTTCCCTAATTCTAAATTTCCTGTCAGAGGTTCGTGAAGTTTGCACATGTGCCAGCGGCTGGTTGTTTTGGGGAAAGGCCTCGGGTCCTTGCAGGGGAGTTTGCTGTCCACAAGGTATTTGAACAGGCAAGGCATCTCGGGATTGCTGTCACTTCCGGTTGAGCCATATATGGAAAAGATGTACTGCCCTTCCTCGGGACAACGCAGCAACCACAGTGCGCCAATATCACTCCGCTGTTTCAACATAGCATTCCTATCATAGTCCACAGAAAGTCTGGCTTCAGAATCGAGAAGTTTGAATGTGTGTGAGAGTCGGACATCTGGGTGTGTAATTCTAAACACTATTGGAAGCTCCTCGCCCATACACCTGATATACGGGTCGTGGTGAGATTCCTCTGACATGCCGAGGATGTCCAAATATGGCGTCCTCCCCAGGCTGCCAATTGCAGGAAAAGGCATGTAGCATTCCTTTTGGACACTCCAGCAGTTAATACGAAAGGAACAAGCATTGTCGTATGACTCAGACTCCCAATCCTCCGCCACAAAAATATCCAGGTAATATTTCCCTTCGTAAGGCACATGAACGTTAAATATCGCATCATTTCCAATAGTTCGTATCAAAATCCTATCTTTGAGAGCCTGATTGCTTATACGACCATCCTTTGACTTGAGCTGGGCAGTAAACCGAACCAATCGGGGCATGTAGACACTGATCTCGATCTTTCCATCGATGTTTTCGATCACAGAGGTATACTTGCTATCAAATTTGAGTCTTTTGTTGAAGAATGGAGATTTGATAAGAGGTAACTCCATGTATTGCTTGAGAGTAATGGGGTGATTAAGCAGCTGCCAGTTTTTGTCATCAGGGAAATGCTGGTAGATGTGATCATCGGAATCCGTGCAAAAGTAAAACTCGTCACAGCGGTAATGCAAACGAGAGTCTCGTTTGGGACCATTCTACAAAAATAGGAACGTTGTGAGATTCACAGAATTTAAAGGTATGAGAGAGAGAGAGCACATTTAAATGAAACATGATGATGAAAATAATAATAATAATTCTATCAATGATAATAATAGTATAATGATAATGATAATAACAGTAATGATAATAATAATAATGATAATAATATTGATAATAACAATAAGTAATAATAAGAATATAATAAGAAGTAATTATGATGAAAATAATTATATTGTTCACAATAGAAAATCAAC
>OZ012688.1:43216219-43218719 GCA_963942565.1 Maea johnstoni | reverse complement strand
TATCAGAAGAAAACACCAAAGTATTCAGAGAAGACCAACTGTTTATATCTGAGTCAAACATGTTCTCCTAGTCCCGTTTATCCTGTAATTGCTTTTTTCTGTTATTCACTCACTGTCACTTTTGACCATTGCAAATATTTCCATGTTACTTTAATGTTAATGTTTGATTTGTCTTATTTTGTCTTTTTATTGTTTTCTTTTTGTACCTCCTAGAATAGCATTTTATTTGCTATTGAGGTCAATAAAGGTTTATATAAAAAAAAAAGAACGTTTGGAGATTTATAGCTGGAGTTTAATTTCGTGAATGGCTTAAACGTGTTTACATCAAAAGTGCAAGCGTGGTCGGACAGGCGTTAAAACAGGTCATCAATGAGAGTTATGTATTCAAAATCATTAGAAAAGGGATCAGATAAACACAACAGGACCAACTTGCGATAAAATATTCCTCAGAATATCACTGGTATCAACATAATAGCTCACGAAGTGCTCCATAGCAGTATCTGTGGCAATGTCTGAGACACACTGATAGCTTTTAAAAAATCGCGGTTTTTCGTCAGTTACCGGAAGTTAATTTAGAAGAAAATTGTGACAAATATAAGCAATTCCAACAAATATTATCATAGGCAACCTCTATCGGCGGAGAATGGCAAAGAATGACGTCATGGTGAGACGGAATCCCCTCACAGATTACAAAGCTATAACTTGTGTCTTTCATTTGTTTCAGGGCAATGCGGAATTATTATCGAGCTTCACGAGCATTTAAAGCTTGCTCTGTACTTTAACAGTCATTAAAAATGTAGGAATCCTGCCCGGCCTTGCCTACCTTTTCAGCTATCATAAGAAGCATCTCCTGTGTGTGTCTTTCAATCATGGCGGCCACCATTGCCTGCTCTCTCTGCTCCAACTCTCGCAAAACCTCGCGCTTGCGCTCTTTTAGGCGTTGCTTATACTGTTTTTCCGTATTGCGAATCTCTTCTTCGTACTCATCTTCGTCCATTCCTCGTCTTTCAAACATTTCTACATTAGACAAAATGGCAAAGTACATTTAGACGTTAACTTGGACACAATTAACATGAAAAATACTCCTGCTTGACTAAGGCCACTCACTTTGTTGCAGACATAAGAAGGAAACCTAAGTATTTTCGATTAAGTAGCGTTGGTTCTCGTAGACCGCTGACAGTAAACGCTTAGTCATTTGATGTTCAATTATATAGCGCGATAATGTAAAATGGCATGTTTTAAGGCTCTATATTTATTATACTAGTAAGAGCAGGTAATTTAAGAGCATGTATATTTCATTTGAGTTCATTCTAAGTGATATTTGATGTAATACACTTATTCCAGCAGCAGACAGGTTTGCATCAACTTCATTAGTACGTTTTCCTTTAAAAGTATAGTTATAAACTAAATATGAAAAATATTTAGGGAATCAATATTTATCAGTATGGAACAAACAAGTCTCCTACGTACGTAATACAGATTAATGCTTATTTCCAAGTTTATTTTCATTCCTACATCAGCACCCACACCATGTCAGGCATATGAGTAAATATCAATCTCCATTTCGAATATTAAGTTAAAAGCGGTTAATGCCATTTTTTTAGAAAACACACATACTGTAGATTCACCAAATATTGTGTAGAGTAAGTTTTTCAAATTTACAGAAAATCAATTTTTGCGGTTTTTAAATTTGCGAATTGGCCGCATCATGGAATGACAGCTATACACTTAATGTGGCAGCACTTATCATTACGAATTTTAATTTTGCGTCCGAGGCTAAACGATGAAAAACGCAAAAAATAAACTAACGCAATATTTTCCGAATTTAAAGTATGCGAAATATTTCAACCACACCACGTGCACATAACTAACCAATGAGCTCTCGGACAGTTCGCTCCTTATCCAATCGGATTTCTTCCTCAGCGTCCCGGATGTTGCGTCTTCGGTCGCGTAGGAGCTCTTGGTATAGTTCGTCCTCCTCCGCACGGTGGCGCCTTTCAAGGTCCTTCTGGATATCGAAAATCCCATGATCCTCGTAGTCCTATAAAATCATATTAAATCGCATATCAGAGGAATGATCTTCCATACTTCTTTCGAGTGATATCACTGGCCATCGTACAGGCGAGATTGAACAAATGTTTTTTCAAAGTCATCCCACAGCGTCTAAGCTAAAAGCACCTTAACCCTTGTTATGCTGAGTCTACTTTTTAGTCCAAGGCACAGTACAACAAAAATATTCCCAATTAGCTAAACCCTATCACGTTGGCATACATTGGAAAGCTCTTGCTGAGTCATATCAGATGAGTACCAATATGCCAGGTTTTCAGTCGTTTTTCAACTTTTTTGAAAAAATCAATTTACACTACTTTTTGTAATCTCAAGATAATATTCTCTACGACACAAAGAGCATTGAAAAGATGAAATATTTCACACATGGAAATCTAAGTATCTGTTGTGAACCTTACCTTGTTAGAGAGAAGTGTTGGGGTTCGTTTTGGCC
>OZ012688.1:43186219-43206219 GCA_963942565.1 Maea johnstoni | reverse complement strand
AGGTGTGAACGGCAGAAAGAAATGCGCTGTTTTTTCAGGAAAACGACAGATTTTTTTCTGCCGTTAACACCTGCACCATCGTATATACAGTATCGTCTTACCTGGTCATTAAATGCACTTGCTCGTTTAGATCTGTTCATGGCTTCTCTGATGGCAATAGCATCTTCGCCGAGTGACTTGGACATCTTTGGCGCATGCGTGACGCAGTAGACCTCTTTGATAGAGGGATCCAGGGGGTCGTGGTCTCGTAGAAAGGTCTGTAGCGTCAACTGTAGTCCACACACGTGGCATCTAAAGCAGCTTCTGTGGTATACCACCCCGACGTCAAGCCTCTCCACTGCGTAAACACGACGATCGCACCTGCCAAAGTACAGGTTCAAAGTCAGTTTATCTATTATAATATATTATTATTATTATTATTAGTAGTAGTAGTAGTAGTAGTATCATAATTATTATTATTATTATTTATATTGTCATTATCATTGTTATTTTTATTTCTGTTATTTTTTTTAATTATTATTACTATTATCATTATTATAATTATTATTATTATTAGTTTATTATTATTATTATTATCATTATTATTACTATTATTATTATTATTATTATCATTATTATTATTATTCGTAAGTAGTAGTAGTAGTAGTAGTAGTAGTAGTAGTAGTAGTAGTAGTAGTAGTAGTAGTAGTAGTAGTAGTAATAGTAGTAGTAGTAGTAGTAGTAGAAATAAATTAACCAACTTCAATATGAAAACTATAGAACACTAAGCAATGTTTTATTTGCTGTTTTGCTATCAGTGATGCGAGTATATGACATGTTATGATAGTACCTGTAACACCATTCCACAGTGCCACCTGGTGATGGCTGAAAGGAAATATTGTCCACCCCGCGTGCTGCTTTGCCTACTTCCGCATCCTGTACACGTGCCCATGACTCTCGTACCATCTCGTCGCAGTCGAGACTTAGTCCGAGACTCTCATCTTGCGAGAAAAGTGTTGAATCCATTCCTAAAGACTAATTACCAAACGAGAAGAAAAGGTCAGTTGCTATTGAAACAATCATGAATGAATGAATACACGAATGGGTGAATGAATGAGTGAATGAATGAATGAACGTGTGTACTGAAAGTCATACTACGGTCATTTAAATAGTTTTATGAAATATTGATAAATATGGTTCCGCGCCATTGCAGAAAACAAAAACAAGGCAATCAGTGTGTACGATTATCACAAACAAGTGAAATAGTTCAACGTAAGTTAATAGGTAAATAAGAAAATACCAGGGAGATAGGGAACAGAGCATTTTCTGAGTTAAATATTAAACAGTTACGTTTAGCTTTTTGTTAATTCTACACATATGGTATTGATGATGTATGATGTTCATTTTACTATAACCTGAACTCGGTTGCATTATGGTGAGACATTAAGATCTGGTTAAATACACCATATATATATATATATATATATATATATTATATATATATATATATATATATATATATATATATATATATATATATATATATATATATATATATATATATATTTATATATATATATATATATATATATATATATATATAATATATATATATATATATATATATATATATATATATATATATATAATAATAATAATAATATTTGATATTTGATATAGCGCCCTTTCCACCTATAATGTTCAATAGCGCTTTAGAGTCATTGGACAGTTGTCATGGTCCATATAGTCAATTAAACACCTTTCGAAATAGCAATGTTTTCAGCTGCTTCTTGAAGTTTTGCACACTATCAGCAGCCTTGATGTTGTCAGGGAGCTCATTTCAAAGGCGTGGTGCATAGGCACAGAATGCTCTGTCACCAAACCTTTCCAGATTAGTGAGTGGTATCTGTAACTAATACGTTCTTAGTGTTTGATCTTAGAGTCCTTGTATTGGCTTGTTTGACTAACAGTTCCATCAAGTATAGAGGGGCACATCCTTGCATGCATTTGAAAGTCAAAAGCAGACTCTTGAACTCAATCCTTTTCCTGATGGGCAGCCAGTGAAGATCCTATAGACCTGGTGTAATGTGATCATACTTTTTGGAGCCACTAACCACTCTAGCAGTATTGTTTTGGACTTTCTGGACCCTGCTTAGCAGCTCTTCAGTGATTCCACAGAGAAGTCCATCACAATCGTCAAGGCGTGATGTCACCAGTGAGACGATGACACCCTTGGTTGTATCAGTATTGAGAAATTTTCTTATTTTTCCAATGTTCCTTAGGTGGGTAATTTTGCAGACTTGATAACTTTTGATACATGTGCAGACATATTCATGTTCGGATCAAAAACAGCACCCAGATTACCGACCGGTTCATTAAGAACTGGTACTATTACACCATTTACGGTAATACTAGGAATGGAGATTTTCGCCCGCATCTGTGGGGTCCCATGACCAGCACCTCTGTCTTGTCTGCATTCAATTTCAGTTTATTTTGAGACATTCATGTATAGATATCGGTGAGGCAGTTTTCCAACTTAGCTACACCCTTCGTCCACTACACGCTGATTGATAGGTTTGATTTGATTTATATATATATATATATATATATATATATATATATATATAAATATATATATATATATATATATATATATATATATATATATATATATTTATATATACATATATATATATATATATATATATATATATATATATATATATATATATATATATATGTATATATATGTATATATATATATATATATATATATATATATATATATATATATATATATATATATATATATATATATATATATATATATATATATGTATATATATGTATATATATGTATATATATATATATATATGTATATATATATATATATATATATATATATACTATATATATATATATATATATATATATATATATATATATATATATATATATTACTCGGATAATTTCACACTTAACTCGAGAAGCACTTGTTAATGATAGTATCGTTGAAATGGCTAGCATTTTCTTTTAGTTCATTTTACGTTCAATAGGTGTCATGGTTGAATAGTGCTCACTGAATCACTAGAGGAGCACCCACTTGTTTCACGGTAGACTTTAAATCCGCATAGTCCTCATGAATGAGGTCAAGAAAGGTTATGATCTTAGAATCCCCTACCGAGGGTTAGGGTTAGGAATCAGGTCCAGGGTCCAGGGTCCATAACTCTCGACCTGATTCGTAACTATAACCCTAACCCCTACCTAGGAATGGGGTTAGGTTTAGGGTTAGGAATCGGCTCCAGGGTTAGGTCCTGATTCCTAACCCTAGGGCCTGATAGAGCATTTCAAGATCATAAGTTTCCTTTACCTCAGTCATGAGGACTGCGCGGATTTAGAGTTAAATACAATCATTTTCCTCTGGACAGGATACTAAAGAATATGTAGGAATAATATGTTCGAACTATCCTATATCACTACTCACAACGATGTCCTTATAACTGAATGTGTTGATCGGTCAAAATCCTTCGCTTACTAGTATTTGAAACATATAAAAAAGCTAAATCAGATAAATGTTTTACCCTTGGGTGTATGCTCTACTATTCTCATATGTTAAAATTGGATTTTGCAAGTTTTCACCGATAAAACATTAATAAAATGACTTCTAAAATGCAGCTGTCTTTATTTCTTAGTTATACTGTGGAAATTGAATAAATAGATCACTAGACACGGGGTTTGTCTTGGATTTTGCAAACATTTGCCAATAAAATATTGATAATATTCCATCTCGCAGTTGTCTATACTAATTAGTTTTACTGTGGAAATTATACAAATAGATCACTAGATACAATGTTTTTCTTAGATTCTGCAGGTTTTCACCTAAAAAACATTAATCAAATGCATCGCAGTTGTTTTTATTTCAGTTTTACTCTGAAAAGTTTTCAACTATACAACATTAATAATATGCCTTTTCGTACATGAAGCTCTCTTTATATCTTTGTTTTACTGTGGCAATTATATAGATATATCACCAGACATAGATTTTGACTTGGGTTCTGCAAGTTTTCACCTATAAAGCATTACTAATATGCCTTCTCACAGTCGTCTATATTTCTTAGTTTTACTGTAGATATTCGATAAATAGATTTTGGTAGTCAAAGTCTAGCGTTAGTTGTCTAATCAAAGAGACCGCTTGCACTATTTGATCTAAAGATTGACTGGGTCATTGCTCTGTAAATGGAAGGTAGGCAGCCATGCAGCAGTGTGTTTGCGCATATATTGGACATGAATACATGAGATGTTGCTCTTGGTAAGGTAATCCGTGCAAGATTTGACTCCGTTCGTTGCCCTTTCTTGGGTATATTGTTATGAATACAATAGTTGATCTCAAACAAAATATCTTCTGTGATAACTCCATTAGCTCTGTTTAGATACAGCAATGATTTCTGATAGTTCCTTTTATGCACTGAGTCAATTCCTATATTTCATGTGTAGCAAAACCATGCTGTGATTTAAGAGACTAGGCTTTCATTGCTGTCCTGTAGGTTTTGGGATGATGAGAACTAAAGATGCTATTCTCTTATTGATGCAATTGGCTTCTGGGACGCACACATGGTCAGAGGTCTTTGTCAAATACAGAAGTATTTGAAAAAAAAATGAAGAGGCATTGTAGAAATCCAAAAGGGACAACAGCATTCAGTTAGATATTTTTCAAAATATCGCTTTGTTATGAAGAGATTTCTGTCTGAAACAGTTAACATACCGGTATATGTCAAACAATAATTTGCATTTTTTCTGCTTTCCAGTTCTTAATTCTCACATTTCACACCATGTGATGGTACCTAGTAAACCTGCCATCAAAACATGATCTTTCAGGTAATAAGCACTAGCTTATACGTAAGCGCTAAGGTAAAAAAAAGCAGGGTAAAAAGAAAACTGGGTAAAATTAACCCCATACGCTACCTGAAACGCAACAGAAACAACAACTTCCAGTCACCCCTTCTCCTTAAATATGTCTTTGTTATCAAAACACCTAAACACGTGTCTCATACTTCATAGGCTCCTGATCCTGAAAACTGTGCTGCCATCTATAGTTTGAGAAAGACATCAAACATACTTAACACCCAGAATATATAATGGTGGGAGCATTATACCTAACTCAGCATGAGGGCTAGGCTACTGATGTGACCTGAATTAAAAGGTACTCGGTATAAGTATTGATATAGTATACAAAATCATCACGCTCATCCTCTAGACATTGACTACGACACATGGTGAATGCAATCACTTAATACTCTCTCCTTTGTTTTGGTCTAAACATCTTAAGCTATACTTCATAAGGGAAATACTAGGAAACCTTATATCAGCTTATTTTCCAGTCTTCCTGACTCCGAAAGTGGTGATTTCGGTTTAAGTTTACTTCAGTGTTTCTAAAAGCATCCTATCTGTGGAATTATTTTTTTTATAAAAAACGCATTTGATTAATCTTATGAGTTGTTTTGTCTATCTCTTTCTTGTTTTCCCTCTTAATTTCGAGATTCATATACCTTGTACAATAATACCAATAATATGTTTATACGGCCTATTTCTTTAGTTTGTAATTTTGTTCCATTACTTTTGGAAATTCAGAGCAGGCACTGTTATAATTTATTATTGCGCAATATAAATCACTTACGCGTGGAATGGATAAAAAGAGTGTTTTGCATACCACATACCGGGACCACATACAGAGCGTAGACGAGATAGGGTCAAAAAGATCATGTATTCCTGGTAGAATACCACGCTCGACTGACCAGGCTATAAATAACATAACAGGCACACTGGGCCTGAATGCCTAGAAAATGGACACTTATCAATATGTCTAATATGCCATAACGATTTTTTTTATATTTGGGTTATGCAGTCTATGAGAGAAAACAAATGACCTTGAACTATGAAAAACACAACATAATATTTTGACCTTTTTTTCAGGCATTTAGGAAGAGAAAATCAAAATTCTAAGATGATAGCATTGTCTTATCAATACTCAAGTAAATATTTTCAAAAACATTTTTTGGAAAAAGGCATTCTTGAAGAAGTTAAATGGAGCATGAAAAAACCGCACATTTATCAAAAGAACTGTTTTCTCTCATAGACTGCATACCACAAGTATCGAAAGGAATCATTATGTCATTTTAGACATATTGATAAAAGTCCATTTCTGAGGCATTCGGGCCCAGTGTGAAGCAATCTATCATTGCGCATATTTCCCCGAGACATTGATTGCATCATATTATTAATGTAAATTACTTAACACCTGGGATGGATAAAAAGGTTAGTATTACATACCACATACAGAGCGTAGGCAAGAAAGAGTTAAAAAGATCAAGTACTCCGTGTAGAATGCCATGCTCGACTGAGCAGGCTATAAATAACAGAGCAGGCACTGTTATTATTTATTATTGCGCGCCTCCTCGAAACATTGATTCCTACAATATGTAGCACCCCGGTCGGGCCCCATCCTGTCGCCAATTCAGCGGGTAATTGCTGGTGAAATCGATCAGTTACTCACCTCCTCAGCGGGGCTACGTATAGTACACAGTGATTAGGCCTGTTGATGAGTGCTCTAAAATGTCACGGCAGTTCCAATGTTAACTTTCACGCGGCAACTAGTTGTTGACGGTTAGACCACCTTGTTATAATATAAACAGCCACCTATGATTATAATACACTATGACCTACTTTCCCAACCAGCCCGTATTGTGCGTGAACAATACAGTCGCTAATAAGCTAAGCATAAGCGCTGCTCCAAAGTTCAGTTCTGCTTATCAAAGAGATATGCTTCTATGGCTACTCGCGTGTTGTTTGTGTGTTACAACCAAAATGGCCGCCGTCATTATCTGGCGCAGGTAATAGGGATCGTGGCGAGGCGTTGTGTATGGCCTGCGAGTTAGCTTCAGGGAGACAAAATCGATATACACCTGTGCCAACGTTATAGTTAACTTCTCGACATATTCATGTCATCCATGCTTGGTGCTTTGAAGCAGTAGTATTATATCTGTGACGTACATAAAACGAATTGCGTAGGCAACAGCTGTTTTAGGACGTTTGAAAGAAAGGTTCCAATTTCTTTTCGATAAAAACTATAGTGATTTTCTACTAGCCATGATGCCAACCATATTCATAAGTCCACCGCATCGTAGAGACCACTAACAAAGAATTTCCCAGAAGAAAAATAAATCACACTGGTATATATTTTGCACGCATACATACATACGTACACACGCACGCATGAAAACATGCAAACGAACATACACACATACATACGTAGGTCCCCAAATACATATCTACATACACACGCTTGCTTGCATACATACATACATACATAGGCATATTACAATCACACTCGCACATAATGTATGTATTAACGTGCTAATAAGAATTAACATTTTAGTAAATGAAAATATGACAAATTAAGTACCAGTAATATATGTACATGTAAGCAAGTGTTTGACTTGCCGATATGTCTTTATTTTATTGAGTAGTATATAACAAGCAACATCCAGCATATTGCAACCACGCACCGAAGTGCTGAAACAGTGAAGTACGGTATATCAGCAGTCATACTGGTAGAATAAGTACATTTATTGACCATGTCTTGCGACATGAAAATAACCATAAAACATGGAAATAACAAGCATTCTTGTTAAATCAGCACTATAATACGTACAAAAATAATGTTTAGTTTAAATAGGGATTTATATCAATAGAAAAGATGTAGCATTGTTACAAGTTAAGGTGTAATGAATCGAGGCACTGTGGCACGTACTCACACCTGTAACACCTTAAACGTAATAACCTTAAACTCAATTATTGCACGAATTGTGCTGTCTTAGACAGCATAGATCGTTAAATGGATGACACTGAATTAACAGGATCTCCATCTTGCGCATATATATATATATATATATATATATATATATATATATATATATATATATATATATATATATATATATATAATATATATATATATATATATATAAATATATATATATATACATAAATATATATATATATACATAAATATACATGTATATATATATATATATATATATATATATATATATATATATATATATATATTTATAAATGTATATATATATATATATATAAATATACATATATATATATATATATATATATATATATATATATATATATATATATATATATATATATATATATATATATATATATATATACATGTATATATATATGTATTTATATATATATGTATATATATATATATATATATATATATATATATATATATATATATATATATATATATATATATATATATCTATATATATATATCACGTGAATAAACTGCTGAGCGAGGTATTTGAACAATGGAATTGGTTGTGCAATAACGTTTTAAATCTTTTTATAGCATATTAACAGTCAGCTCACTTGGGAAATACATTTTCAGTGTCAACATATTTTTTTCTGACACTTAATCAGTATATATATTGATAAGTAAAATGATTTTCTGCTATATTCATGGAAATGTATTTGCTGATATGTAAAGTGTAATATAAGAACACATACCATACTAAAATACATTTGCGTGTGTTCATAATATGTAAGCCAAAGTTGAAAGATGCAACATATATGTTTTAAGCTTAAATGTGTAGTCTAAACAGTTTCTTATCATTTTCAGCATATATTGCTAAATGAATTCGGAAACAAATATAATTAGATAAATCTCATTTGGAGAATTCATTGGTCTATTTATGGCGATAATCCGTTTCCACAATGTGTTTTGATATATATATATATATATATATATATATATATATATATATATATATATATATATATATATATATATATATATATATATATATTACGAAACAGCTTAATATTCAACATCCTTCTAAATAACACACTTGTTCTCACAAGGGTATTAATGGCTGCCTTTTTATGTTATATGCAGTCAATTGTTTGTTTCCACGGCATCTAATTTCATAAATTCGTACGGAATGATTCTACCCACAGGCCGCAAAAATACGGAAACTTCTTTTGCATTTCTGGAGCAGGTTTCTACCATATTTACGATATCCTTCGTCAACCACTTTTACTCCTGTCCTTCTATATTTACGATGTCTAGCTCGTTTCCATTCTCGATATTTTGTCCCGCAGTGGTGCGATTTGGCAGACTGTAGTAATTTACATTATAACTTTTTTTAGTACATCTTAGAGTAAGATAAGTTTATTTTGTTATCTCTCAACGTCTTTAGGTGTTCCACCCCTACTGCCCGCATCTTGTTTTGGTACACTGCTTTCTGCTGCCTGTCTCCAGCGCGTGCGCGAGGCGTCCGTTTTTGTTGAGAATGGTTGTTGATTGTTGCTGGGTCGAGAGAAGTTTTTCAGTGAGGGCATTGTGAGATGGAGGTAGGCTTCTCTAGGCTGCAGAAACCAGATGAGGTTCTTTTGCTCATCGCTCACATTGATTGGTTCATCATCTTCAAACTTCATGTTCTCAAATACCTAAACGAGAAAAACAAAAACATAATCTTTGCACTTTTCCCCAACCAAAGACATACTAGTATATAGATCCATATTCTTCACGGTGAAAATGCAGCGCCCAAAATAAGTCTATAGATGTTATGAATATAGATTAAGATATCGGCTTGTTTTGAGAATCATTTAAAACTATTTGAAAACGTACATGCACTGATCAAATATCATAATTTGGTACTGTTTACTGTAGAGTCAGTAACAGGGAAATGGTTATAGCATATTTCATCTTTAGAACCAATATCGTTCGTTTCAGACGAATCATTTGCATACTTACCCCTTCCAATTTTGAAGCTTGTAGATAGATCTTTAACGCACCGTCAAGGATAGCCTGAAAAAAAAGCAAATGCATATAAAATGCAGTTAGTTTTGGTCATAACTTGCAAATCTTTGCAAACAACGTTTGCCAAAATGTTTTATAATACGTGTACTTTTGAAAGGTCACCGCACCGGAATCTATTTCTTTGTTTTTCAAACCTTTGTAGGATGTCTTCCGCTATTATAATCGAGACTATCTATACACATACTACCCATAATCTGCTATGGCATGGCTATATCTTTAAGCTTGTACTTTATAACTACATTTCTGATTCAAGTACAAGAAGACGATGTACTGGTAACTTAGTATAACCTACTAAGCTAATATTTTGGTAAGTTACTAAGATACTAAATAATTGCCTTGAAATGTATTAGAATGGATACCAATATGTTATCTAAGTAATTTGGCTAGGCTATCCATTCATTACCAACACAACTATTCTACGCTATTACCCTCAGCACACCCTCAGCACGTCTTATTCGATAATGATACACATACCGTTTCATTGGGAGTGGCATTTTACTGATACTGACTAATTAATAATTTACCTCTTATTGAAAAGCGCAGTAAAAAGCCCTTGCTAACTGTATTGGTATTGACAAATTAGTAGATAATTAGCGTAATTACGTCATAACTACGAGAAGAAATAATTAGGTTCGTTTCGCAATGTTCGATAAGATTGGAAAACAACAAATCAGTTTAGTTTTTATAAGGAGTAACACAATAGTAATTAGCGTTGTTAAGTAAGATATGTTAATATTTGCACAGAACAAATGAAAACGTCACGTTCCAATAAGAATATCCTATGGCTTAAATAATGAGCTTCGTTCTGATGGAACGGCATGCTACAACGTATGGTAAATGAGGATTTGTTGACTTTCGACTGGCCAATCCTTCTTTAACCCCTTCAATTAAACAAATTTCCCGTTTAAAAACGAATGAATTACGCTTTTATATACATTTTGACGGTAGGTTAAGTACTGGCATTTACCATCTAGAATTAGTTTCATGTTGCAAAGGCACCACAGAAAGCCCTTCACAACACGGAACACGTATAGGGCAACCTGACCAACCCGCTAATAAGGATACACACACACACACACACACACACACACACACACACACACATATATATATATATATATATATATATATATATATATATATATATATATATATATATATATATATATATATATATATATATATATATATATATATTTATATCATCAAATGCGTGGCCTTTGTAAATGTAAGACAATGGAACATCAATGTATCTAAAATGAAACATAAAGGGGCCAACTTACCTTGAGTTGCACTCTGGATCTGATGTAAGCCTCCACCTCAGGGTCCACGTGGCTCTTTATATTCCCCAACTTGCCTCGCACGTAGGTCACGTGATGGAGATTGAAGGGAAGGGGTGTTTCGTAGTCCCTGTGGTTCCATTCACCATTGCGACAATTATATTGGTACTAAATGAAATGAAACATATCAGTTAGACCAAGAATTAGATTAATGCGTTTGAGAGCAATCTTCAATACGAAATGTTGCTTCACTTGCAATGCGTATTGTTTGTGCTTGCTCTTTATTTCCTTTAATATAAAGTTAATTTTTGGCTGGAATTTCCCAAAAGCCGAGTGATCTCGCGCATTGGGCTCCAATTGTTAACCGATTGGGCAAGGTCTACGTTCGTCTCCAACTTGCAGAAAGTATGGAGGTTGCCAGTGACCAGTGATCAGGCGTTGGTTGTATGCATGTTCTGTGACTTTCTCCACAGTCAAGTTCTGGATAGTCTCTGTTTAATGTACATAAAATAAAGTATATTTTGGAGAATTAGGCTTTTTATTACCATTCCTTGCAAATATTCATTTTGTTATAACTGTTTATATATTCATATGGGTTTGTTAGAAATAATCCCCCATTTGTAAATTATCAATAATTGTGTATTCTTTTCATTTGATACATTATGGGATATTTGACATTTCTTTCCTTTAATTGACAAAATTGAATGAATGTATATGGACCACTTACCAGGGGCAGCAGCTTCCATCCATAGGTAGCCACTGTATCTATCGCCTCTATGATATAGTCTACTGTTTCGTCTTCGTAGAAAAATGGCAGATTTACACGACAGAATCCTGGCCTACATAAAGGTATCAAGAAGGTTGTCAACTATTGTCTTTTTTCATAAACAGGAGAAAGAAAAGTTCAATATCATCAATTAAAAGTGCACTTTCATATCAACTACTAGTATTCGTGAATGTTATTTCACACTGGACATTTCTGTATAAGGGTAATCATTATCTCCACTTTTGTACTTTAGAACACATAAGTATTCTGCATTTTTGGCAAAGTCTACATCCTATCAAACAAATTTAAAGAATTCACGATTCTAGTAGGGCTGACTATAATACCTTTGGAAACATTTCATCACTGAAATACACAGAGCATGAATGGTATCTTTCTTTATTTTGCTAAATCTCCTTCACATCATCATTGTACATTTAGCGAATAACCTCATATGCATGGCAAATTGTTACACACTTACTTGAGAATTTCCAGTGGCTCGCGAATCAAAGACCCGTCTTCCCTGGAAAATAATAAGATATAAACTAAAAATGGAACTAATATAACATTTACATACGTGGCGGTATCGTAGAGACTAGAATATCGGTCATGGTAAATATTTGGAATAAATATCAAACAGTCTTTGGCCATTAGCTGCGCATACTTGTTATGCCAGAATATTTGTTTGCTTTTGTTTACTTTCATTGAACGTTCTTGCGCAGCTGACGTGACAATGCATTTTTGATTAAGCCTTTTTTTTTATGATTGCTTTAGATAATGTGGATAATTTTAAACCATGTATGATAAATCGCTTTACCTACAATTTGAGATAGAAACCATTAGATAGATATAGATAGATAATCTTTATTTCAAATCGGTAATGCTTTTACATAGTACACAAGAGCTACCAGGGCTCTTGGCAGAATTCAGAATAACATTAATGTATAACATACAGGGTGTAACAGCAATATACGTGATGAATAGAGCAAAGGCAGTAGAATTTTGCAAATGGGCCAGATCTTGTTTTATCTACAAGTCAAGCATTTCTCTGGAGAAATACCATTTATCGTTGGGGGAACGCAAGAGGTATGTCAGTATGTCAGTATGTTTCAGTTCCATTACAGGGAAAGTTACAACTCGAGTTATCAAAAGGTATTCTGAATATCACTGTACGATTAGTCCGCAATGAGACCAAAAGGTCAATGCCTTTACAAATAGCCATCTGCAATAATGTGTATCTGCACCGGTTGGTACGATTTAAAGGTTATGGGTTATTGAATGATATTAGCCAATCACTGACCTAGTTTGGGCACTTAGCAGCCAATCAAATTTCTTTGTCATCGCGTCATCCATTCCGAGCAGTTCTTTCGTGTAGGGACCTGCGCATGCGCTTCCCCCACGTGTCTGTATTCCATATAGATCGTTAAGGAGAGCAGCAACGAAATTATGGTGCAGCAGTTTTCCACTGTCAGGATGATGAATGAGTAGGGAGAAAATAGAAAAGCGATGGACGCCATGTGCTCCAAGTATTCTTATGTTTGGATTTTGTTTCCACTTCATAAATGCTTTTCTGCAATACAAAGTATATAAGTCAAATTTCGCTGATCACCTTTAGCTTAAATACAGCTAATCTGAAATGCACACGAATTCTGAAAATTGTGAATACAACACCCTGAATACAGTGACTACTCCGGAGATAATGTGAAATATACTTAAAGAGTGACTTAAACACAACAAGAACGACTTAATCATTTTTAACTATATAGCTGAAAGTATGGTATTTCAGTGAGTGTCTGATCATAGGTATGCTTCGCATATATGGTTTAATTAAATTCAGCGAATAGTTTAAGCAATATAAAATGGTAGATGAAGATACAACGAGGTTATACACAGTACGATTGCCATCACTAGAAAACACGCATACGCGATAGAGTAATAGTATTTATTACATATGAGAGAGATTTATAAATGATTTGCAGACAATTAAAGTAAAATAGGTTCACATAATGTAATGTAATGTTCATTGACCATATACTCAGATATGAAATTACATAATACTTACTGACAAAATTCTTCATCTATCTCTGCGATAACTTCTGTTCCTACACCCTGTAACGAACACAAGAGAACGCGATCAGTCTCTAAGGTTTTCAGCTAAAATTGTCGGTTCAGCTAGTTACAAATTAATTTGATGTAATCAAAGTTCGCCATTAGCCATTTAGTATTGACATCCCCACAACAGTAACATATGGAACAAGTAACATTATCCCACAACCATTATATGTTTTAATGCTGTCATTGGATACGAAGGTATGCAGTTTAGTATACAAATACACTTAGCAGTAACACACCACATGAGTAATATAAGATAGCGATCATTATATGTTGTAACGCTGTTATCGATCAATTAGGTGCACTGAATTTCTGCAAAAAGGTGCGTTACGTTTATGGCAACCAATTCGCATTATATCCGCCATTGTCTACCACGGCCATTTAGGCGATTCCTCTCTGAATACAAGGTTATGATATATATTTTGCATATTTCTGGCCTGCACTGTGGTCTAAAGCGCTGCCACTGACTGCTAGCCCCCTCTTACCACTGTCCGGGTTCGAATACCACACGGGGTATGTGAGAACGTTGCCAGAGACTAGGGATTTAAAAAAAATCTTCATTAATATTTTAAGATTAAACAATCCCGAAAAATAAAAGTGGATCCCCACCATTAATTGAGGACCCTCATAAATGATATTTTCTTTCAGATTTACCGATTATTTCATCATTTCATTGTACCCTATCCAATAGACAAGGCGTCTAGGCATTCAAGTGGCCGTTGAATGAAGGGCCACTTACTGTCAAGGAAGTGGTCGTTTAATCAAGGTAAAATATACAGGGAATAGCCTTGGGTGGATCTGAAAGTGGTCGTTTACAGCAAGTGGTCGTTTAACAGAAGTGGTCGTTTGTACAAAGTTTGACTGTACTGGGATAACAAAGCTGATTCTCACTTGTTTCAGTTGAAAGCACAGGGCTGCCCGTACAGACTCGATAATGGCCGGCGTTTCCCCCTCTTCTCTGGCCTCTACATCAGCTATAGTCAACTGGGTATCTCGAGTCACCTGCAAGTATGAGAAAAACGTCACATGAGCACAGGTAAAATACTGCAAAGAAGATTTCTATTGTTTTCCTGGGAATTGTCTAGTGGCTGGGGACACCTCTTGGCTGATTGTAAATGAATTAACCCCCACGGCATTCCAAATTGATTATTTTTGGAAGTGCCACCATGATACAATGTAGGTGCATGAAAGAAATGTCAGGACGGTCTGCATGCTAATTTAGCGTCTGATTCAAAGAAAAGAAATTGAGTGCAAAACTTTCGTTTGCACATATAGGAATGAGGTTTGATAACGCAGCAACCTTAACAGAGATGTGTATAGTGAAACTGAAATATAATTTTCTATCCTTTGTACAAGCACCTATTTGATTAGTAAATATCAATTTTCACTCGAATGTTTTGCCTGAATATGTAGAAATAGTATCGAGGTTTTGGTTAATGTCTAGAAGAGTCCTGAATCCATAGCAATTATGGTGCGTCTACTTAATGCACGTATCTTATGTAAGGAGAAAAGAAATTGATCAATACCTGAAAGGTCATTACTTCAGTATGGGTAACACTAGTTGTGTGTTCGAAGTCTTATATACTATTCAGTCTCCATTGGTGACAGTTACTGTTGTGAGCATATACGTAAATAGATGCATACTAAACAGGACATCCTGAATAGACATGTATAATTAATTAATAGGTATCGTGCGTCAGAGGCAGGAATCCCCAGGTACCGCACATGCCCGACCTTTTTTCATGTCGCAAGTTCTGATGATCGATACCTAGACTTATTTTAGAGCATGGTACACCGTTTATGACGTCATTGATGGCATATATATTTTTACAGTGAGTGGACCCCAGAGTGCCGTATCCTAGTTCCAGTGTAATAGCTCTCTCCATAGCACAACACCACAATATATATGTAGGTACGTGGGTATGTATGTGTGTATGTATGTAGGTATGCAGGTATGTAAGAATTTATGTGTGTGTGTGTGTGTCTCTCTCTCTCTCTCTCTCTCTCTCTCTCTCTCTCTCTCTCTCTCTCTCTCTCTCTCTCTCTCTATATATATATATATATATATATATATATATATATATATATATATATATATACATATATATATATATATATATATATATATATATATATGTATGTATATATATACATATATATATATATATATATATATATATATATATATATATATATATATGTATATGTATATATATATATATATATATATATATATATATATATATATATGTGTGTGTGTGTGTGTATATATATATATATATTTATGGTTATTTTCATGTTATGTAATGGCATGTAATATTGTTAACTCTTGCGTAACATTATGTAATATATTATGTACCATTATGTAATATTTGTAACAATTACGTAACTATATGTGTTGTGTAATATCGTATAACATTATGTAATTCTTTTGTAATATGATGCCTTGTTTGAATATAATAAATTGGCGACCTTTTCATATCAAACATAGTATTTGTTTTGGTGTCACTACGTGGTGATAAATACATATATATATACATATATATATATATATATATATATATATATATATATATATATATATATATATATATATATATATATATATATACATATATATATATATATATATATATATATATATATATATATATATATATATATATATATATATATATATATATATAATATGTGTATGCTGTGTATGTTGACATGCATACATTATGCCCACGATTCATCTATATGGTCAGATGAGTCAACTAAACCTAGGTACTCAAACGGTGTTGCACTATATGTGTAAAAATGAGTAAGGAAGCAACATTTACATAAGACACTTGTCCCCCACCTCCTCCACATTCTGATGGTGCATCTCGAAATAAAGCACGTTTGGCAACAAGAATTCCTGAAGAATAGAATAGAAACATGAGTCACTTAATGGCATAGGAAAGTTTTTGTTAAAGCAGTCGATTTATTTATTCATGCATTTGAATGTCATTTGGGAATCCTTAAGATTACAATCAACGTGCGGTTAGATTATAAGATTATTACAAATATGCAAATCATTCTCCAATCGCCATGGTGTCTGAATTATTTTACTGTTATACAACTCTCATCGTGCTAACCTTTGTGAAACTTACTGTTCAATAACATCAACACTCTGACTGTCTTCGATTCCCTTTTAATTTTTATTTTTTTTATAATATTCCCATGATACCTTTTAACGTTGTAAATATATATGTTGCGATATTAATGCATTGTATTTATGATACCAAGTAAAGTTCGCTGTGATTCAAATGTATTTTATCCCAAAATCCATTGTATTTGAATCTGAACTCTGGACAACATAGGTAGTACAACATTGTGACCATTAAACAAATGAACTTTACATTTAGAAATACATAGATTAAAGAAGTTGTTTAAATGCAGTCTCTTTCTGCCTGCTCTGTAAGTTTGGTTTTGCTAACACTTAGGTTAGAAGTTAACTAACATTTCTTCTTTATATTCTTTATTCTATTTTATTTGTTTATTCTGTTACACTATATACTGTACACTTTGTAGTTGCCTACAGTCAATAAAGTATATATATATATATATATATATATATATATATATATATATATATATATATATATATATATACATACATACATACATACATACATACATACATACATACATACATACATACATACATACATACATACATACATACATACATACATACATACATACATACATACATAAATACATACATACATACATATATATATATATATATATATATATATATATATATATATATATATATATATATATATATATATATATATATATATATATATATATATATATATATTGGGTCATACGTCAAATATAATTCTCAAATCCTATGTTTACCCACCTGGAGTACCTGGGCCACCTACAAATTTATGCGGCGAAAGAAAAACGGCATCTTTTATCCTGCAACAGAAAATAGTGTCACATATCAAAGCAGTTATTATCTATTTCTTTGCATAAGAATACACAGAACAAACTACTTCGTAATTAGAGAGAAATTGAAATCAATAAGCATGAACTAGTGTATGAGGGTAATTTAGTTTGTGTATATTATATGATACTCCGTTAACCCGTCCACCTGTTCACAGTGCAAACAAGTGATAATCAGGTTGTTAACACATTCACACTCAGATCAGCCAAAGCAGTCCTGAATATATAGGAAATATTTCTTTAACAAAAGCATTTTTTGTAAAAATAATTGAAAGAGGAATGTTGATCAGAAGACAAGCACTAAATCTCCTTCAGATATCTTGTAAGCTTTCACTTTATTCCAAAGTTATTTTCAAAAATATGAGAGTAGCAGACGATACTTTCCAGAGGAGCTACGACTGTGAATGAGTTAAAATACCAAAGGGTTAACCCATGCATGTCCGAGGCGCACACATGGTCTGACAAATTTGAAAACATTTTGATATAAAGCATTACGTAGGGAAATAGAAAGACTGGAAATTCTTTCTGACAGATTGCAAATTTCTTCGTTATTAAAAAATATTCTAATCGGGTTAAAACGTTATGTGGATCGGTTTCAGACTTAGTATGCGCTCCAGATCCATATGGGTTAACAATGCATTAACGGGGTCAGCCGAGAAGAAAATATAAACGTTTATTTGAATAAACAAACAAACAAACAAACGAATAGACCTTCTCTGCTACTACTAGGAATGCAAAAACCTAACAACATGAATATAAGATCAATAGGCAGGGCAGGGTATAACATGAGTCTCCATGTTTAATTCTGTTCAACATGCCTGCTCATCCTAATGGAGGGTATTTACAAGAAATCTTGCTTTACTAGGATAATCAACTTACGTTTTAGGACTAGGATTCATATCTATTTCCATATACGGACCTAGAATAAAAAAGTGTAGATTTACATACAGAAAATTGATAGTATAGCTGATCGAGTTTCATCTAGACATATATCTATTTCAAATACTCATATATTGTGCACATATATGTACAACAGTCGAACGGCAAATATGCTTTTGAAATAGTTTACACATAAGACATCATCATGGTCTTACCTTTAAATGCAGCTTTACAGAGACTTATCGGGGCGTATAAGAGCATGCATCTTATGATAATAAATGATTTAAGTTTGTATGTTTTCAAAATAATTAATTCAAACTAACTTAATACGAAAGCAAAAAAGTGACAATGATTGAAATTCCAAACACGTTATTCAAAACAGTCTAGTAATCGAAAACAACGCACTGATTGAGATACATATGCTCAATGAATTTCTGTTGACGTAATGCACATTCTGCGACGGAATGCATAGATACTTCATTTTCTCTGTTTCATAACTAATGATATCGATCATTCAAAAATACATGGTTAAGTTGAACTATGAATACTGCCTAAATGTTTGTCCCGGAACACCTTTACATATATGTAAATCGCATTAACGTTTATATAAAAAATTAAACCGCACAATTTTTTATCTAGTGAATGCCACTAGGTATGGAATAGTACTAATGTTAAGACACAGGTTGCTTACGAAGCTGGCATTAATGTAGATAAGACACTGACTACTGGATGGGAAATTATGCGGTACGTTATGATACACACTTTAATTATGTGATATCTAAATTGCCTCCCCATATTTGGTGCAATACAATTGCTGATTGATATACTTTGATGATTCAAACTTTAACTATGTAATATCTATCTAAATATACAGTACATCAGTATAAGATATCAGCTGTAGTAATCGATTACCTACCTCCGGTTGCGTAATCCCAGCAGACTAGACCACCATATTGATGTACCACCTCAGTGACAGCATTCGTGTCTGTAAGTATACCTGAAATGTTGCTGGCTGCTGAAAGAACTGCGATAATCTCTACCCCAGAATCTTCAGATAATTCGTCCTGTCATAAAAGATAACACATATGCTTA
>OZ012688.1:43166217-43186019 GCA_963942565.1 Maea johnstoni | reverse complement strand
TATATATATATATATATATATATATATATATATATATATATATATATATATATATATATATATATATATATATATATATATATATATATATATATATATATATATATATATATATATATATATTGTGTAGTATTTGCATACAAATCTCGCGGGAAAAGGAAGTAATTTCACGCTGAAGGCATACATTGAATTATTTTGAAATCAAAATCAAAGTTTAGCACTAATAAATGCTGCATGATTACGAACCTTTGCCCCTGTATCTTTCCATGGTGTAATAGTTGAGTAGTCTTCATATGGACCAACCAATACCACCTAAAATATAGAAAATAAACAATCCACTTGTTATTCATGAAATGTCCCATCCTTTGTACGCTCCATTTGGTTTAAGCTCACTACATAAAAAAGACTAACGAAAACTACCTTTGCTCTAAAAATCGTGCTGTTGAGTATCAGATATCAAACACAAAGCATAAACAAACTAGTATATGAAAACCGGGAAAGGTGGGAATTTAATGGGACTCAATTTAAAACAATTTGAAACTAATTAGAGACTGTGTGAAACTTCTCGAAGTATTGGAATGTGTATCAAATGGTGCCTCACTTTATACTGTCAGAGAGTGGCAAAACATAGAAAAATAGAATGTCATTTACAAAAAAAACATTCGTTGTGGAAAAATAAAAAGAAACAAATATCATATTTTCTCCAATTCAGCCAGTTTATCTTAAAGTTTTTCATAATCACTGTTCAATAATCGATATTCAAACGATAAGCATACCTTGAAACCTATGGTCATCGAAACAAATTGTTTATGTTGGAATGATTAATTTAATACTCACTGTTTTTCTTTCCTTATCTGGGAGGTGTAGACCTATACAATGTATCAGTTTATCTACTGCAGCATTTGAGCCAAATCCTGTGAAGATGACCACATCGTCGTCCCCGGCATTCACCGCCTCCTTGATCATAGATCTGGATAATAATAAATAATGATTATAATAATAATGATGATAATACTTATAATGAAACTAATTATAAAAATAATAATAATAACAATAATAATAATAATAGTAATGATAAAAAATACTAGTAAAAATATAATAATAATAATAATAATAATAATAATAATAATAATAATAATAATAATAAAAATAATAATGATAACAATAATAATAATAATAATAATAATAATAATAATAATAATAAAATAATAATGATAATAATAATAATAAAAATACTGATAATACTGATAATAATAATAATAATAATAATAATGATAATAATAATAATAATAATAATAATAATAATAATAATAATGATAATAATAATGATAATAATATAATCATAATTACATGTATAATAACAATAATAACACCACTTCTACTCCTACTCCTGCTACTACTACTACTACTACTACTACTACTACTACTACTACTAGTAGTAGTAGTAGTAGTAGTAGTAGTAGTAGTAGTAGTAGTAGTAGTAGTAGTAGTAGTCACAGTGCTGTTGACGATGAAGGTGATGACAACGCTTATATGATCGCCATTGATAATGTCACTAATTTGAATGGGTACCAAACTGGAGTGACTGATTCCCTCCACATGCATGTGATTCAGTTGGTAGACAAATAGCTATTATTGGGTAATACAATACCGATCACACGACACCAATGGATCTTAGGTAATTGATGGTGTGCTTTGTTTCTTGCCCAGGGAACACTTTACATATCATCAATATTAGCTGTACACTAATTAATTTCATCTTTAAATATCTAGACACCTAACTTGATGAAATACTAACAGGGTGTCATGGGAGAATGGGAAGAATGAAACTCAAGCCTTTAATGTAACTAAAATCCAATATAAATGTACTAACAATGCGCCTTTTCCTTTATGTGAACATGATTAATTTCGTAGCAAAATGGATGTTAAGAACAGATCTGTCTGTTTTCTCTTTTTTGATGACGTTGCTTTCAACCTTTTAGATCATATACCAACGACGTAGAAACAAAAAAACTTCATCCATTTTTCTTTTAGGAAATTACACATGATTTCTAAATATTACTCTATAATGTTCCACGTATGCATGTGTTAAGCCGTTTAGCAATGAAAGGGAGTTACCTCGTGCCTCTTACTAGGACTTTATCGTGGTGTATGTATGCCAGGGTACCATTAATGGTTAAACGCTTTTATGTGTTGTAATGATTGGCGTACAAAGAAAGAAACTACATCGCCTGTAGCTAAAACATATCAGAAGAAAAAACATTTTCAATGCAGCAGGCGTGACATTAACAATGTACAATATTATACGAGACCAAAAAAATCTGATAAATACATATGAGGATACGGAAATACCATTTATATCATGATAGATTTCATGTGTTTGGAATACAGAATAACTACACTTTTGAAAGACCCTATACTAGAACTCCAATCGTTAAACTACCAGACGCCAACAGGAAGAGGGATGAATTTAAATGTTTTTATGGAATACAAAGATAACTGCACCTTTGAAAGCTCCCATACTACAATTCAAATGGTTAAACGTCACAAAAATGGCGATAACGTTTAATCGATATCTTTTCATAGAACTGGGGCAATACATCTAGTCCCAAAATGCATGTTAGTAAATAGATTCGACATTATCTATTCATGAAAGTCGGAACCGACCTTCTATGTACCATACGTCTCCATGGAGTACGTTATCATTTCCTGTCGTACGATCACTTGTCAGTGGAACATTCCACGAAATGCTCAAATGGCTGTGAAATCAATAGTTAGTGGAGCATAACAGACTTCCTCTAAATGTATGTATGTATTTCAGTTGTGTAACCTTACTCAATCTTACCCCCCCCCCCCCCCCCCCCATATAACCGATAAAGTAGCATCTTCATGTACTCGGCCATATAGGTATAAGTGCTTCATATAGCCGACCCTGCGTGTCCGCATAACACCAAAGTATGTATGCTTTAAGAAAAGAACAATAGCAATCACCTAGCAGCGTCGTTATGAATAACAACAGGTGACGTAAAATGGTAAAATATTGACCATAGCAATAATCATCTAATGCCAAAATGGTAAAAAGGACAATATTTCAGAGAAATAGGAATTGCAAACCTGAGACCTAACCAGTCAGCCGTTGTAGGTCAAATTACACACCTTTTAGTTCGCTGCTCGTGTGTCAATCGGTAAAATGGAAATCAATACCTTAGATGGGTGCGTTATGAAAGAACACATTAGTTTACTAAGTAGACCTCGACATTATGGGTAGGGTGTTCTAAATGCCACATCAATGCTCTTTTGTCTTCTTGAATATATGGCTGATACAAAGGACCCCATTAGAGCGAGCCTGCCCTACTAGTCGAGTGGTCTAGGGCGTTGCTTTTAATAGGATACAACATACCTAGACGTTCATAGCACATTTCGAATCATATCTTCATTTTCCATACAACACAGTGGATGTACAGCATTGTAATTGTGTAAACTAGATTACTTAATTTAGTGGGAAAATACCATTCCGCCATATTATCCTGTTTCACACTTTTGACATGGCTCCGATTCTGATAATGCTCTGGAGGACATTGCAATCTTTTAATACTAAAATTAATACTTCCATCTCAGACAGGATGAAACCAACTTTTATGATCTTCAAAGTCTCAGTTTAAGCTGTCCTACTAACCAATTAAGACAGTATGACTTTAGAAAAAAAATCAGTCCAAACAATGGCAGAAAAACAATTATTTTCTCTCTGCAGATGTGTTTTTATTTAATTTCTCCAGAATGTAATCAAGGGATTAATAAGGTAAAAAGATTTGTACAACGTTACATGGTATCTATGCATATTCTATGTCTATAAAGCATGTAATACAATATTTCTTTTGTTTTATTCTCTTGCCAATAGAAAATATGAAATAGAGCATTCTGTAAATTAAGTTTTCCAATTGTTTTCAAACATATTGTCGGTAGCCATTGCCATCATGTTTGCTTAAGTTAAAAATAGCATAAGGCACAATCTCATTGTGGTAGCTCTATAATCGACACTAGACAAAAAAAACTATCACATAGGCATTCATGTACATTGTGTTTCAAAGAGATCATACGACTCGTCATATAAAGAATTCCATTCCCTTTCAAATGTGGGATTCCATTGTCTGTAACTGCATTATATTTGTCATGACGCATTTGCTGATATGATTTTCTTTGATCTCTGAGAAATGAATTTCTGGATCTTTTTTTCTTTTTGATAAATTGTGGATCTCATTGTCACAAAAGCTATTCATACGAACGTTTAATCAGTGCTAATTCCAAGAACCTTTTGACTATCAGATATGTTAATAGTATTTATATCTCTAGTATACATGCTATGCAATGGCACCCAACAGATCCGGGCACCATGCAAAGAGCTACTAATAATGAGATTGGCCTCCTCGTGACATTTACATCGTTATATAAGGATGGACGCATTGTGTTATTGCGCGCTCATTGGTGACATGGTATCATGTCAACACGTAGAACAAACAATAGCATATCGATGTGATGTCAAGATTGTTGTTATATGATAGGGCTCAATGGCAGCTTTTTCATGGTTCTCATACTGATCAATGGCGATCAATTGCATTGTTTAGTACCCTTTACCAATTAAAGGGGTGATGTATACCCAGAACTAGCAAACATATGAAAGTTCGGCGAGGTGACATGTCAATTTCGGAAGCAGTGTTGAGTAGGGAACCCGATACTTATTTGTTACTGTCCTCTTCATGTTTTATCAAAAAAATTAAAAAATTAAAACAGCAGTTTATTGAGAAATTAGAAAAACGTTAAAGTGGTGACACAATTAGGGCATTTTTTTAAATTGATTAGAAAGCCCAACAAAAAACAACCTTTCCTATCGGCGGATTCAATACAATTAGTGTGTATATAAAGGTATTCGGTTTGTAGTCTTGTATCCACCGAAATGTTCACACGACCTTCCTTCTCTAGCAGGCCTGTAAACACGGAAACCATTTCAATCCCCCGAGGGATATTCCAGATTAGCTGGCAGCATATAGAACAAAGCTCTAAGCACTACCTAAATAATGGTAGGTACCCATTTTCAGCTTGGTAGACTAAGGCAATATAGAATAAACTGTCTTGCCCAAGGCAGACTTAAGTGCCCCGGCCGGGAATTGAACCAGCGACCTACTGACTACTAGTCCGACACCTAACCAACTGGGCTACTTAGTGTGTGGTGATCAGTTAGATGTAAGCTTTAAATCTAGTATGCTGAAATGCCCGGTTTTTCTTTACCTGTGAGCGGCCTAGTGGTAATTCGAATATAGATAATAAACCGCTGCCTGGGAATCTTAGAGACAGAGTAGTCTCGCGTAAAGTATCAGACGACGAAGCTCTCAATACATCCGACCATAGGGCAGTGAGCGGGTGTCATATGCGGTGGTTCGTGCAGATGATATTTTGCATTATTTCTTGGGTTAACTTATTGACCTAGTGGACACTTGTCTGACGCAGGATCAGATGTGATGAAGGAATGTGAGATCCTGACAAAACTATTATCACATACCAGTAGATAGAAGGGGATGATACTAGTCGTCATGGATGGCCCATTAGCTGTAGGGTATGCTCGGACTGTGATCTGTTTGCTATGGAAAATTGTGCAATTCCCCAACATGTATGTTGAGAGACGCAAAATGTATGAACAACTTATCTCAAAATAAGTTCTTCTGGCTTTTAGGAGGCCCAATAGAGGGCGTTCATGTCCAAGAGTTGACCATGTTCTGGTGCATAGTGGGTATGGCCATAGTTAGTATGTAAATCATAACCATAATTACCAACAGAGGAAGGAAAAGAGTAGAAATTAAAAAAAAAGATATAGGAGGAATAAGTAACTGAACCCTTTTAGGAATATCAAAATAAGGTAGTAACTAACAATGTGACATAACACGTTAAAAGAAATAAAACGTGCCATATGTCTTAGGTACAAGTGTTATTACAGGCAAATATATGGAATTTGCCATGATTAATCATATTATATAATGCTGTGGTCTTTGATATAGAAACAAAAGCAAACTGTTCTTAGTGTTTTTCACGGCCATTTATTGTGCATTGCCTTTCGTTTATTCTATAGATGGAAAATAGTGAAAAGAGAAAAAAAACAGTGTGCATGCTCTAGTGCAGAAACTCCAAAAGAGTTGGGCTTTCAAACGATAGAAATGCAATCTTGAATAGGGGATAATCCTGTGTTAGGATAAGAGCTGACTCAAGGATTAAGGTCATACCTCCTGTTACATGGTGGGAAAAAGGGGTCCTCAAGTCGTAATAGATTATTTTGGCAGTGTATAAATGATCAAATTTCAGAATTTCCAAACGAATTGGGCTTTTAAACGATAGAAATGCAATGTTGAATGGAGGAGAATCCTGTTTTAGTAAACAGCTGTCTCAAAGCATAAGGTCATACCTCCTGTCACAGGGTGCTAAAAGGGTCTTCACGTTGTGATAGATACACTCAGAAGCATGTTCATAATATACTTCCATGCCCCATATTTTCCCTCGGAATACCACGATTGATTACTAGATATGGTGACATGTCTGACACGTAGTGTAAACTTACAGGTATTTACCTTGACTCTTGGGTGAGTGAGGTGATGCAGGTGAATCATACACTCACATACACACACACACATATATATATATATATATATATATATATATATATATATATATATATATATATATATATATATATATATATATATATATATATATATATATATATACACTCAATGATTAAGGTCATACCTCCTGTTACATGGTGGGAAAAGGGGTCCTCAGGTCGTAATAGATAAGATTATTTTGGCAGTGTATAAATGATCAAATTTCAGAATTTCCAAAAGAATTGGGCTTTTAAACGAGAGAAATGCAATGTTGAATGGAGGAGAATCCTGTTTTAGTAAACAGCTGGCTCAAAGCATAAGGTCATACCTCCTGTCACAGGGTGCTAAAAGGGTCTTCACGTTGTAATAGATACACTATTTTTGGCAGTTTATCAAGGGTCAAATTTCACAGATATGGTGCGAAACATGGTAAAATATTTGAAAGTAGTGATATGTGTATTTGCTGCAACTTTAAGGTACCATAACCATACATCTTCACTACAAAAATTTAAACACAAAAGACGAAACTAAATATAGAGATTCCCAAGTTTGAATGTTCAGCCTCCAGTCAGAAGCATAGTCTAGCGGATTATCGCAGATTTTTGGCAATAGGACCAAATTTTGCACACAAATAGCTTTTCATCTATATTTTGAAATTAGATGAAGACCCCAGCGCAATTTCCCAAAAATGCCCAATTTTGCGGCATTTTCCAAGATGGCCGCCAAATTCTCCAAGTTTTTCCGTGATACAGGTATTGAAATGCATAGAAGTATGATCTTGGTGTATAATAAAAGTTGTACACGACCAAGCAATACTATTTTTGCTTTAATTTACCCAACTTCAGTTTATTGAGACAAGGAAGAATGGTATTTCTGTTAAGATGATCTATACAGTTATTACTTACCTTGCTTCTTCACGCAGATGCGATGTCTGTTTGGCAGAGAAGTTAGATGTGAAGTGTGTATTGGCATAGAAAGGATGAACCTTATCCCGAATATAATCCTCGATGAAGGACAATGGTCTGTAATAGAAAATAAGCCGTTGTAAGGGATGAAGATAACAATTTGGAGCCAAAGAATGCACACATAGTATACGCCTCAGACATGGGCCTGTCAGAAGTCTTCAAATTTGGACCTGATTATGTAATATACTTCTTATGTATATACTTCTTTCTCATTATCGGCAAAACATCCAGAAAAACGGTTATAAAATTTTATTGAGCTGAATTTTGAGTGACTGTAGTACTTTTTTCTCAGTATTGATCTTTTCTCCATAGTTATGAAATTTGACATTTCAGAGACCCATGGACTAATACACATAAAATATGTTGACAATAAAGCAACACTATGAAAAAAAACATTTGCCTGCAAGTTGTTGCTCCTGTTCTTGCTCCCCTTAAGAATATATATTGATAGCAAAGTGATATCTTTAGAAGTATTTCACGGTTTGCTGTTGCTAAAGGTATTAAGATCTGCCGCTGAGCATTGGTGCAGATTTATAGCCGAGACGTAGGTGTTTGTTGCCAAAGCTGAAGCCACCAAAGCCGAAGCTTTGCAACAAACAAACACCCTCGGCGAGGCTACAAATCTGCACCAATGCTCACTGGCAGATTTTAATGGCTATTATAGCGCATTTGAGTGATAAAAAATTATCCTACAACTGTGGAAATGACACAAAAATCATGTTTTCTAATGGTTGCTGAGCTTGGATTTGGTCCCGGCTCAGGAGCCTTATCCTGGATTTGGTTCCGGCTCAGGAGCCTCATCCGTGATTTGGTCCCGGCTCACTCCTGTGATCCGGGATCACTTGAAGCCACAGAAACAGCTTCTTATTGAACACAGTATGTTTTCCGAGGCCAGGTATTTTCATAGCTATGCGCTATAATGACGTTTTAAGAATATATATATATATATATATATATATATATATATATATATATATATATATATATATATATATATATATATATATATATTTATATATATATATATATATATATATATATTTATATATATATATATTTATATATATATGTATATATATATATATATATATATATATATATATATATATATATATATATATAAATATATATATATTTATATATATATATATATTTATATATATATATATATATTTATATATATATGTATATATATATATGTATATATATATATATATATATATATATATATATATATATATATATATATATATATATATATATATATATATATATATGTCACGCACATTGGTAAATTCGCATGGAAATGGATTGTACCACTTTGCCAATGGCATCAGACTTCCCCGCAAAGCTCTACGGCTAATAGTTGTGTACAGACGCATACAATGTATACACAGTGTAATCAGCACTCTTATACTTTCAAGAGCTTCCGATATTGAGCATACACGTTCATGTACGGTTGTTTCGACCACCATTCTTTAACGACATATCTGCATGGCAACTGGTGTCATCCAGTGCAGGAATTCGTCATCGGTCGATGGATGCCCAAATGATTTAACTCTGGTTGTAACGGATACAGTACAGGAAATATGCATGGAATAACAGGAAACATTCCCAAAGGAAAGCAGGGCCAATATATGCTGTTGCTAGCAATACACTAAGTTGTTAGAGCATATCGGCAGTTGCTTATGAACATGTCAGTGTGGCTTATTGGTTTAATTGGTGAACATAGGGTCATTTTGATCATTTTGAATGCCTTAAATCCTCCACCCATTTTTCACCATCAGACACACTGTAACTGCCTTGGTCATTCCCAAAAGATTGGGCAGTTTATCACCAATTTGCAGTTTGTTAAATTACTCTGCACACACCTTCTTTACACAACATTGTTTTTGTTTTTTGTAACTTTGGACAATTCAAATTCTTTCAATAAAACCAACTGCATGTAATTTGATCCATGTGTGTTTCATATAATGCTTTTACAAGGTATTTTGATACGTGTAATATATTTTGAAAGCAATTTGTTAGATAAACCAAAGGCACTCATACCTACGCGAATGCCAAAGACTACTTATCCAGCTATAGAACATTTCCTTTATTAGATATTTGCAGACAATAACAGTTTCCATATGCATTCGTCAACTATGGCGAAAGGTTACAGTATAGATACTTTGCAATACATCTTACATGTACCTATTGTAGTCAGATGTTGCATGCAATTATTTTTCATTTCGAAAAAATAATTTTCAGTAATGCTTTTTCGTATCATTCAAATACAATTTCCACTGCCTATTATAACTTTTCGATATTCACCAGTTTGCAGTTTATTTCAAAGTAGGGTGCACCTATAGCAAGAGCCATCGTTGTTTCCATACCAGTAAGCTTTCTAAGATCATGATGCTAACCGCATAAGCACCAGCAGAACTTCCTGGTCTATTGTTTCCCTAGGAAGTAATGCTATTAAGTACAGACATAGAGGTTCCATCACGAGTAGGTGGAGAGAGAAGGTATCTTGCACGAGTGAGTGGTTTTGTGGCGTGGGACAAGATTCCCTCTCTTTCCATCCACGAGTGATGGAACCTGTTGAAATATACGCGTTTTACCGTGAAGTTAGCTAGCTATACTTAGTCAGCAGAAGGCCACCTATGTACTAATTCAACAATGGTAATACTCGTGTGTATGCCCGGACTGCCCACGCATCTATTGCAGGAATGTCTGCAATGTTCACAGACGGGGTGCATTGATTTATTAGTTCATTCAAACAGGATGAGTTGAATTCATACTTCCATTCTATCTCTAAAGAAGGAAGTGCAAGACCTCTTAGATACCTGCTGAATTAATCAATATGTTCCTACGTGTTCTCTATATAATAGGAATCCATGTTTCACACATGATAAAGGTTACCTATCGATCTTATACACCTACGTGGAGATGCCGATAACCCTGATAAAAAAGGCATTCACCTGAAGGCAAGAAGTCATGTATTGCTCCATGTGATTTCCACGTGTATGTCAAATGTCAAAATGGCAAGTAGTTTTCGACAAGACCTTCAAGAATTAAACATTAATTAAGTCTAAACACAGCAAAGCAACACATATCAATAATGGATAGATCGGCGGCTTAAGGGTATGATTGTGCTGTTTTAGAAATACATTGTGGTTTAGTATGTAGATTATTTAAAGCTTGGTAACGGTCGTCATCAGCCTTTTAACAAGACGCCATCTTAGAAAAAGAATACGACAGCCATTGATGAATACTAAGTATATATATATATATATATATATATATATATATATATATATATATATATATATATATATATATATATATATATATATATATATATACATATATATATATATATGTATATATATATATGTATATATATATATATATATATATATATATATATATATATATATATATATATATGTATATATATATATATATGTATATATATATATATGTATATATATATATATATATATATATATATATATATATATATATATATATATTCATATATATGTATATATACAATATATATATATATATATATATATATATATATATATATATATATATATATATATATATATATATATATATATATATATATATATATATATATATTGCAGAAAATTGTTGGAGAAAAACGTGCAAAAATATATTTGCTGTATAGCATTTTTACGGCCCTAAGTGCAAAATCGACCATGGACCTAGAAGAAATGGGAAATCGAATACCTGTTGTAGCCTTAGATTGGTTCACATTTGTTGATAGTATCGACCATTCATGGCAACATTGAGTTCTAAGAGAAAACTGGAGGTGAGCACACTTTTGCCCGATAATATTGCCTGGTGTTGTTTGATGAATGTGATCTTAACTCCTAAAAATCGTTTTTCAATACAAAAGTTCGCAATACAATCATAACATTGCATCAATTGCATTTTCGTTAAAAGGTATAAATATTTATACCAAAAAGCTTTTTGCGTCAGCAATGGTCACAATAATAGGTATAATAGGTATAATTGATCGCCTTCATTGCAATGTATTGGCACGCTCTTTTGTAATAATACTCAGCACTCCCGAGTTATATTTGTACTCAGCAGGCAGCCGCACTAAGAAATAATGTGCTTTCCGCTGTTTGTCGTTATTGATTCTCCAACATAAATATCCAACCCACACTTTCACACTATTTTAAGCCATGTATTTCCTGTACACAGTGCTTAAAGGCCTGGTACCTTCAGAAACATTTGGCAATGACGCCTAACAATGTTTAACAATTAACACGTACGTGGCTCTGTGTTTGTTTCGCCGGTTTCCATAAATACGCGTCCTTCAAATGTCACACCTGATTGTTGATTGTACCACATATGTTTGTCAGATCATTAAAGAACTTACGGGTATGAAGAGTGCAAGGATATACCTACTTACTGACTAGCACATATATGGGGGCATCCTCTTCATTGTTATGTGGGGTTTCTGTTGTATCAAGGTGGGGCTATATAGCCTGTCTGACTCAAGCTTGGCAGACATTTTCTTTTACAATGGGACCTAATAAGCAAAATCAACATTTTGCGGAGTTTAGGCAGAACGTATGTTTAAACATACACGTGAAGATCTCCAAAGAGGTTTGGCAAATTCGGATGGCAAACTCAAGATTTTGTCACAAAAGAAAATAGAAAAAGCGGTTGCCAAACTCGAATCAGACAGACTATATTTGGAATAGTTTGTGACATTATTTTCAAACTCGGTGGTACATGTATATATGCGGTTATCACGCAGTGTGTCCATATCATGTTACAAGTCTTGCAAATGCGTCGAAAACAAACTCATCACAATGCAATTAACCTCCAATGTGACGTTGCAAAGTAATGATACTTATGTTTAAGATATTTCAAGGATATTCGAATTAGAAACTTGGTGAGGACCAAATTAAGGCAATTTAGTTGTACATTTGTAGCTGTGTGTTGAGGGGTATGGGTAACCATATTGGGATTTTCATAACTGACCCCTTTTACTTACAAGTGGCCAGTGACCCCCCCCCCCCCCCCTCTCCTCCCTCCCTCACGCTGAGAGGTAGACCACGAGGAAGTCTTGGATTATGCATATGTAATATACCCGAGGTGTCAAGAAACAAAGCCATGTATCGCCAAGGGGTATCACACACCACAACTTCTGAGGGGTCTATTTACATGTAGGCCTAGTTTGTACTATAAGAATAAAGGCTAAACCGTTTCTGTTACCAGTGAGTGGTGGAAGGCACCTTAATGTAGTACAATATCCACACTTACAAACAATATAACATATTGCAGATACGTTGATCAGTATATGACGACTAGAGTGCAGACAGAATAAAGAAGAAATTGACTCGCAAAATTTGTTTTGCGACATTCATTCATGCTAAGAGTTTTCCTTAAAAGAGCCATACTGATCTTCTCCTTTGGTAACAGATTTGAAAAGAATAAAGACTGATGTTACAAAAAGTATTTGAAGGAGAACGGCAGGTTGGTTTCTCTTATTTCTTTATCTTCAAATATATTTCCAAATATACTGTTTTCTTATTACTAAAACCATAAGAGCAATGTGCCGATGTAGTTAAATGGGTTTGCATGACCTCATGGAACGGAGCGGCAAGGCGGAGGGGTGGGGGCTACCATGAAATGGAGTCAACTATCGTACTGTTCTAGGTTGTTACTTTTTAGTTAAAGCGGTGGTTTTTATTTATGCTCATGCCGTACTTATCTACACATACTTATCTAGCTTACCTTACTGGGCCGATTGTATTAAAATTGCCATTCACACTTTGATAGCATGTTTTAGATGGAGCAGATTTTACTTAAATCCATGATTTTGTTTATGCTCTGGCCTTACTTACATGTATCTAGCTAGCTTACGGCACTGGACCTGTTTAATTGAAATAGCCGTTCGCGCTTTAATAGCATATTATACAGACCAGATTTTGCATTAAAGGTCTACTAATTGATGAATTTATGTAAAGATTGTTTTAACAATTCAGTTGATTAATGTCATTTAAAAAGAGTATTCAATATAAGCATCGATCATATCTAAGTGTGTGGGTAAGAAATTGATTCGTTCTTCAATGCCTTCTCTTCAACGTTTTATCAAGAAAGATAAGTAAACTTGATAAGTAAAAAAGGCGAGTACTTACTTTCCAGTTGCTGTATAATCGCAGTAAATAGCTGAAAGAAAAAAAAATACAAATACGTGAAATATCCGAAAATGGATGATTTTTTTTATTTGATTGCAATAAGAAAAATATATTGAATACAACGAAATCTCATATCATGTAGGAGAATGTATCCTTATCACCTGCTCTGCTGTAATTCTCTATGCTGATTGGTCAATAGGTGTTAGACCTGGAGCCGTTCACACTTTGTAGATTCAATATCGAACGGCAGAATTCAATATCGAACGGAGAAATCAATATAACCACTTGGGCAGCAGCCTCGTTCTGACCTCAAAAGTCTTTTTTTTTTAAATTGAGATGTATTTGTTATTTTTTCTCAGCACGAAAGACCAGGTGATAAATTCGTTACGCCCTGTTGGAAAGTGCAATCCGGCCTGCTATCCGCCCTCAGTCATCCAGATCCAACTCTGCTCAGCCTCGTGAGATCTGGATGACTTCGGATGGATATCAGGCCGGATTGCACTTTCCAACAGGGCGTAACTAATAATATCTCATGTGTTAACACATTGTCCATCTTACACACTATTTTTAGCTCTTATGTGATAGCATACGTCATACAAATCTTAACGCTGGCATCTCTGGAACTTGTCTCGAGTTATGCATCCTTTTGAATCAGCAATTTCTTTATTGCTGATACGTCATGCCATAATTTCCTTCGAGGAAATTATACATTGGTCATGCATACGTCATGAAACATGTTTCACCTAGAACCGTTTTATTGGCGGTTCCTCATTTCACAGTTTATTGCTGGTATATTGTGTATGGAAGCACGTCATCCAACCGTTTGCTTTAGGGACATTTTACATTGCACCTGGAACAGTTTTACTGGTTGTTACCTATGCCGCAGTTTGCTCCTGGTACATTGTGTATGGAACCACGTCATGCCATACGTAACACTGGGCATAGTGAGATTAGCCAAGCGTCATACAACATTCTGACTCTGGCATATTATAAATTATGATATTATAAACATCTATATTGTTCTGTATATCATAAGTGGATGGATACTAACTAATTACACAGTTTGATTCTTGCACATTCATTGCAAGTTTGGAATACGTCATAGTAGAGTCAAAAAGGCTGAGTTGAATATCGTGAACGAAGATGCATTAGGGAATTCAAATTTTCATCTTATATTTAGTTAATTCCCTTAAGGCCAGCTATGTGCGTAGTCTATTTCCTATTCCTCATTGCTGATGCAACGTAACGTGTAATACGATGCATACATTATATCTTATACTATAAATCAAGTTTGATTACTTGAGAAATCTTTCCATCATGCGTCACAGTAATGCATGCCTTTAACAAGAGAAAGTTCTCTATCACAAAGCTTATTACTAAGTAAAATGATGTTTTTCAACATGACTTTAAATATGCTATAGCTTTTCGGTTAACAGTGCAACATCAGAAATCACCGTGGTTAGATAACCGCATACTGTTCACAATAGGCATGACTCTATAAACGTTATAAAACAAAACCAGTGAGCATATGAGGTAGTTCTAACTGGTACAAGAACTGAATGATTAATATTCCACATTTCGTAATGCTGAAAGGCTACCCGACCTACCTATGCATAATATCAATACATGATACATAGCGACCTGCATGGGTGAATAACTCAATGAATGTGATTATTTCAGGTGGAAATTGACTCGGTGGTAGTTAACGAGAGTAATATAATAGACACTTTTCATGCATCACTCAGCGAGCGCGATGTTACCGGCATGTAGTGTCGGTGTAACAGTGCTCAGTGTCCACCGGTGTTCAGTGACCCGGCGGTCACACAGAACACTAGTTGTGGTTGTCCTCCCTAGTTGCTAGTGACCCCGCTATATATTTTCTACCTAAATATATGTATATATACCAAAACCCATCATACCGAATAGGACACCCGTTTATAGGACATCAACAGCCAGAAGATAGTTTTGGAGGGGTCACTGGTAACTGGTTCCCAGCGACCCGGTGTCACTACACTTCTGCTTGGACTCTGATGTCCAGCTGCCAGTGTCCTGAAAAGGACCCACCACTAGTTATGTTTGACCCGGGTCCCTGGCAGCTGATTGCTGATGACCCGGGTCACTCACCTCCTGATGCCAGTCAGCCGCGGGTCAGCAGAGAGGGGGTGGGGGACACTGAGCACTATCACACCGGCACTTAATTCCTGCACTTAATGCGTCGGCACCCGGGCATGAAACATAACCGCACGCCCTTTTGTCACCCAGTTTCCTGGCATGGATGTAACCATAGGTCACTGACTTCACTGTACCTAAACGTAGACTAGCTTTGATTGCTTGCTTGCTTGACTTATTTTTTGACATCCAAGGGTGCTTTTACAATCATGCACTGGCACACGTCTCGTCGACGGATACAGATAGGCTTCCATGTTTTATTCTAATGAGACATGACCTTTCTATATTTCAGCAACATTGATTTTGCATGTGCAGTGCATTATTTAGCATTAGGTATAACATCAGTTTAGTAATACAACGAAAGGTTCCATTTTCAAAAGCGACCCCTGAGGTAGCAAACATATGCGTCATTTCCCCAATGCAACCTTTCCATATTCGAGCATAATTGATTGTGCCTATTCCATGCACTAGTTAGCATTATGTATAACCGTTTCGGTTCAGTAATAAAGTGAGAGGTGTCATATTAAAAAGCGACCCCTGAGGTAGTAAACATCTGCAACATTTCAACAATGGAACATCTCACTCGGCAAAAATACAATAAAATGAATAGTTCAAGGTAAGTCACACACACACGAATAGCCATGCAGCTTAAACAGGTGGTTTGAATTATTTAGATCTATGATTGTATTGTTATTACTACCAGATAGGAACTATTTGATATTCAACATCGACCCTTTATAGGAAAATGTCATACATGGTATACAATGAGTGTCAATAAGCCACTGTTCACGAATACTTGAATAATAGCCAGACACAATGTAAATCATTGCGTGAGAAGGGACCTGTTCGTACGCATTAGTAACGTACGCTTGTCAACGAGGCAATGTCACAGGGCTGTGCAACACAATCGTAGTAGTGAACTGACCATTTATTCGAAATTATTTCAAACGGTGGATAAGTAACTCACACGCCCATCCAGACACACGCAAACACACATAAATACATACATACATACATACATATATACATACATACATACAAACATGTTCATATACTGCATACGCACAATGTACATACATACAATGTACATACATACATACATACACACACACACATACATACATACATACACACATAAAAACATGTGTATACACTGCATACATACATACATACATACATACATACATGCATGTGTGTGTGTGTGTGTGTGTGTGTGTGTGTGTGTAGTAAAAGGCTTTTACTCTCAGAAAGTGAATATCATAGTTAAACATGATAGAATAAAAGCAGCATTCCAAGTGCTCCGGCGAGAATTCAAAGCATATAGCAAACGTGTTTTAAGATTTTACATTATTAGATATTGCATTTCAAGTTGTATAATTTAAGGATACTTACCTCTTCGTATACCAAACGGACCCTCAAATGTAACATCCTTCCCAACAACACCATCCCTGATAATCTCCACCAGACGTGGACGCCCAGGTTTTGTCTGTACAGCTTCAGCAGATGGTCTCCTTTCAGGCCCTGAAAGAGGCGACCAAGATGATTTAACCACCAGCTTACATTTTTTTGATTCTCAAATAGATCATATTGCATCTATAAGTACATATGGGTCATCATATTGTATTTCAACCACAGAAATCACATAATCCTCAAAGAATAATTAGGTTAATAACAATACAAAGGGGAACACAAATGCGGATGGCTTGTGGCAGCAAAATGAAAAAGGGGAAATATTTCAATACCCATTTTCAAAGTGCATCAAAGAATCATATACTATATTCCACCTCTCATCAAATTGCAGCATGGGCATATTGAGATTTGCTTTGTGTTCAGCAGTTGTTGATAAACATTGTATTAATTAAGTTAACATGCATTTCCTTAACAGTCTGCCTATTCATGTATATCACTTTTTGTGTAGAATGATAACATTTATTATGAAGGGTGACTTGAGATTGCCAAACACTTTATCCCAGTCACACATATTGTAATGAGGTAACCGCCAGCTTACATTAATGAACTAGGAGAGAAACTAAATAAAAAACAGCTGATGCGAGGAATAGTGAGTTTGCATTTCGGCCTTAGTGATATATTAGCTAATTTTCATACTTTGTTTTTTAATCGTCTCGGATCTATCTAGTGATTTGAACAGGCCTTACTCAGTTATAGGACCACGGACCAGACCAACGATTTATATTTTGGTTTTGATAGTTCTTGTGTTCTATACGTCACATAAAAGCCAATTTTGTGCTTTTATTTCTAAAACCTTTGACTGTGTGAAACTCAATCTTGTATCATGTTTATGTTTTTGTTTGTTTTGATATATGTTCCAGTTAAAGTATGATTATGTATCCAAAGATATAGTCAAACTACTACTACTACTACTACTACTACTACTACTACTACTACTACTACTACTACTACTACTACTATAACTACTACTACTACTACTACTACTACTACTACTACTACTACTACTACTACTACTACTACTACTATTGGTTGTATCCACAGGTAACGTTTCGTAGTACACATACATATATTACATATATGAGTTAACAGTTTTTCAGTACGAACATCCGTTGGAGTAGAATAGAGTATAGTATTGCTTATATAACTCAATACTCGCCAGATTGTTGATAAATCCTCAGGAGGAACTAAATATAACGCAATCTTTTCATGAATTACCATTCGACAATTTTATGTTCAGTTAAAATCACTCTTCATTCACCAGCATTTCTGCTGTGCTCCGTCTGACTGGGACTATGGACAACATGGTGTTTGCATGAGATATTTTGTTTAGTTTAATGTATTGTTTATAGCTGTTCACCAGTTTGGTGTTATGTTATCCCTCATAGAACATACAAGAACACTCTTAGTACTTTACCTGCTTCGGCCGGTGGGAGAGGTGTGACCCGATCGCTTGATGCCGATGATCCCATGGTTAATATTAGTGGTAAACTATCCCTACATGTACAACAGAGACGGAGATGGATGAGAACACAGCCATCCACGGCCAGCAAGAACACGTTTTACCTAGGCATACACTTGCTGCTGCTGCTGCTATTGCTGCTGTTGCTGATGGAACAGCACTATTAGGTCCATTGATCCGATTGTTGTCGTCGTCAAGGTGTGCGCGCAATAACACAGGTAGTGGTATTGTCACCAATCGATACGCTGCTAACATGGGCAGAACGGGTACGGCATGCAACTGGTGTCCTGCGGGGGGAGCCTTCCTCCTCCTCTCACTACTACCCCGAGGGAAATATTGGAAAAAACTAACGAGGCAAACACGAGTCCTTCTGCAATTACAGTTGTTGCTAATACAACTCTGCCTCTTTCTCGCCTATTGACGTGTTTCTGAAATGAATCATCAGATGTTTAGATAGTGGTGCTATTAGTTAAGAATGTACCGATCGCAAAGTCAGGGAAATGCAGCAACCTTCACGAGTCCTTCTGCAAAGACAGTTGGTGCTGATCATCTACGGTTTTTTCTCGTCTGTTACATGGATACTATCGGAGTATGGGTACAATAAATCATCAGAAATTCCGGTAAAGGTAAAGTTAGCTTAGAATGGACCTGTAACAATCTCAAGTATACGCTGAAGGGGTGTTGGAACAGATGCAACTCTGGCTTTTTCCCGTTTGAAATATCCAGACCACTATGTTAAATCTCCTACAGGGGAACGCCTCAAACGTCAACACTTTTTGAAATAGTTCCGATATTGATATTTTGGTAATGGGCACAGTCCAGAAGATTAGAAAAGGACAGTTTACTTGACACATAATGTTTGAATTAAAGGCGATTAACGTGTCTTCTTTGAAGGTTTTTGTTTTAGATCAGCTTCGATGCT
>OZ012688.1:43051217-43161217 GCA_963942565.1 Maea johnstoni | reverse complement strand
AACAATCATGCCCGAGTTGACATTTTCATTTATCTAAATCTAAAGTATTATAGGCCTAATCAGAAACCATTTGTGTGTCCAATTTGTATGATGTTCTTACTGTTTGTGTGGCCATTGTTCTTATTTGTATTCAATAACGTCACTGATACATTGGTTAACAGCCGTGAGTCCTTTTAGCAGATGGTCAGCAGATAGAGGCTGACATTAAAAAGTGTTTACAGCATTGGACACATACTCATCAGAGCGATTGAGTAAGAGAGTTACTCTGGGGCTGAAAATGTGCCTTCCCAAGTAATGATGGCTTAATTGCATTATATTTGCTGCAAAGCATCATGTCAGAGGGGGCTGTAAACAAAATTCATCCTGTTATAACATTTTATGAGCTATTTTGCATTTCCAGCCAATCACGTATCTTCGTGTCCTATTTCTGATATGGTATATGTGCAAACAAGTATCTCCCGCCTTATAGCCTCTATAAGCAATATATTTTTGTTGTTAATTGACATAATAGTCATATTGCGTGTTCACTTATCTTTTGAGGATACTTTTGCCATCACAGTCTAATATCATCCCCAATCATATTCCATTGAAAAATAGTGCCCATGCCAAACAGGGGTTTCAATGTGCTTTTTCGTTGTTTCGTTTTGTCACAAATATGTATCTTACTAACAACATCATTGAAACTACCATAAGTAACACGCCACTCCCTATGAATCCAACAGCATATGTCCCAGTAAAATCTCGAAGTGCTCCTTAAAATGAACAAAAAGAGAACATTACAAGAATGAGTTCACAATATCTAAATAGATTAGTGGTTTTATACGGTTTAGCAAACTTTGTACTCTGATGATGATAAGTACTTAGTGAGTGACTATGGTTTTCGATTTCCTTAAAGTATCATATCTATAAAGATCTCCAATCAAAGACAAAGATGAAATATCATTAGCATATTGTGCCCTCCCTTCTATAGACACGAATGCTGCATGGTATAGAAAGCAATATTAAAATGCTTCTCATTTTGTTCTAGAATAGATGTGTTAGCTTTTATATGGTTTCAGTTATAATTCGCACTGTGAATATCTCTGTTTTAACTAATAATAATCATGTAAAATGCTTACCTATTGCAGCTGGCCAAGCTAAATTTGCGATTCCCATTCCTGCATATGCTAATCCAAAGACCTTAGGTAAATTGCCCAGTCCAAAAACATCAGCAATAACCGCAGACATCTGGCAATATAATGTGCCTTTGACTGAACCTACCAATCCTGCCAAAGCAATCATCCAATGATAGCCTTTGACAACACCCAGAAGAGTTACCCAGAGTCCTGAAAAGATTAAATAAATGCAATACACATGCCGCCGATATGGATTTATATATTTATTATCCAGTATTAAACCACTGGGTATGACAAGAAGAAAATCCACTACACCAAGTACTGTCAATACTACTGCTGTTTGGGATTTTGAAAAACCTCTTTCCTCTGCCAATGCTGGTATAAATCCATGGACTGTGCTCACTGCCACATTCAAACAAAATATTGTTATAATGGTCATATAAAATGTTTTTCCCCATAGCCTGCATTGGAATTTTGGTGTTGGTTGACTCTCTGTGACTTTAAATCCTTGGTTACTTTTCTCGGCGACAATATCACATGACGAGACCTCTACCTCATTTAAAGCACAAGTCTCTGGCACATTCTCTTTACTTTCCAGAGTTGTTAGTAGAGATCCATTGATTATCTCTGTAGTTTCATCTGAGTACAATGATTCTGGTGTTTGAGGAGTATCTTCTATTACTTCTTTGTGATGATCAGCATTCGTGGTAGAAGCACAGTGATTTGCTTTAGCATGATTTTCACTCTTTTCCTCAGCCTCCTCATCACTATAATTCTCATTATGTTCAATTATCTCTGTATTTCTATTACTGTCCTTGGCAATGTTTTTCCGGCCAAAATATTTTGAAAGGCGAATTGATGCACAGCTTTTATTTCTCCTCAAAAGAGGTCGACAGAGGGCTCCAGATACACAGGTGTTCAAACCAATTGCTCCGATGATGAGACAGGTACCACTAAAGCTGTAGTTGTCAAGCATGAAGTTTATCAGGAGTGCTGAAATCAATGTTCCCAACCCAAACCCGGTGTTGGTTATTCCTAATGCCAATGAACGTCTCCTTTGAAAGTATGTTGGAATATATGTAAATATCCCAAGAGTCGCCATGCATCCGCCGAGGCCTGAAAATAATAATATAGTTTTATATACAACATTTCCACACATATGAATAAGGGAATTATTAACATTTTCTATTGAATTGCTAAATCCTTTCATCATCTTGATATTAAGCCAAAGTACTTAATATATATATATATATATATATATATATATATATATATATATATATATATATATATATATATATATATATATATATATATATATATATATATATATATATATATATATATATATATATATCCTATCGCCTATATCCAATTTCCAAACCTACCAACTCGTTTTAATTTGGACCAGGAAATCCATATAAATGCCCTGCATGCATCAGATTCTTGAGATTGACACTAGATAAGGAAAATATATTCTTTTGTTTGTAAATTGTGTACATCTTGGGTAAAGAGTTGTAGCAAAAGATATTTGTACACTACAACAAAAAGGTGAACCAATATATTCATGTGAAATTGAAGTTGATGATAAATGTGGACATTGAAGATTTTCACAATCAAATAGGAAATTTTAGGTTGTTGTTGAACAGGGATGGCTCTACAAACATGTATCTCCGTTTATTTACCTAAACTAATAAAACAAATATGATCAAAGTAAGATATTTACCTCCAATAGCATAACCAATGAATAGCAGCACTATATTATTGACAAAGCCAGTAACAATCACTCCTGTGCACATCAACAGTCCACCAGTCATTACCAAAGTGCGATGTGATGAGACCAGTAGTAAGGGTGATACCAACGGTCCTACAAATTCAAGAGAAATAACACTATTAATTTCATATGAAATATATTAAATTGATTACAGGTTGTGCTTAATCACTAAGCAAGTTGTGTGGGGAGAATGCTGATTGCATTCAGAGGATAGAGTTGCATTGAATGGAAAATATGAAATAAAAATATCACCGATTTGTCAGTGCTAGGACAAAACCAGAAAAAAGATACAAAACCATGCATTTGTCATTCGGTATCATTTAGAAGCTTTTCACCATTTTTACCATTTTACCTACATACAATTGCAGTTAGCCGGGCTCACTAGGGATCAGGGGTCAAGTACTTGACCTCCTGCTAGATTGTTAAGGCTGTGGTTAATGGCTGCATGCCGTATCCATGTGCCTCCCCATGACTTGGCTTTTGTTCTGCCCTTCAATATGTATATTGGGCAGTTTAATAAAGATGGGATTTTAAAATAGCGCTTACGTGCGGAGCGCTAGTATCGCTATATTTTTGTTCCGCTATACTATAGTGATTTATAGTACGTGTTTATGACTTGTTAATGCTAAGCGTATTAATGAGGGTAGGATAGTCGAGGAAACATAGATGCATACACCTCTTGTACTGGAACATTAGTCTCTAATGCATAATTCTACACGAATTGCGCTCTAACAACTCATAAATCTGTTTGCTCTCCTTTAACGATTAGGGATACATAGTGACGGGTGCTGAGGTAAACGGCTAACACCACCCATCTTCCCTTATAACAGATGGGCATACTCCTCACGAGTCTGAAGCTGATTAGAAGTTGGGAATGTGGTGAGAGAAGCGGGCAATCAGTGACTGCACTTGACTTTCTCGTGGCAATAATGCAATTTGTAAATATTGGAATACATTGGTCTGCTTAGCGTAGTTGACTTTTAACTTTTGCAAGTTATTTGATTGAATTAAAGTGTTCAACTATAACTTACCCAAAATCGCGAATAGTTTAGAATATACCTATTGAGAAAAAGATTCTTTACTTTGCCAATTCGCAAAATTTCGTACTCTTTACACGTTTGTGGGTGACTTCCTATGTTGTTTTACAGCTGCTCATAGATTTTAATTGACGGACGTTCCACTCTCGTCATTCGTCGGCCTAGATTGTGCCACATTTCCGAAATATATTTGCTTTGTCTATACCACGATATGAACATCCATTTCCACGTGGGTAGTCATGTATTTATTTCAATTTTTGCATTTTAAGTAGTTGTACTTGTTACTAAGTAATACTTCAAAATGCTTGAGCTGGTGCATCATCTAATTTCAATGTCAAAACTAAAATGACTGCAGAGGATTCGGCAGGGAACCACAGACTATAGACAATATAGAGGGTAATAATGTATATAACACCATATACAGTTTATCTTTTCTTTTGAAAGTTATCTTTAGGTATTCTTTCTGATACAGTATGTGGAAGATAATTCGTACCTTGTCTTATGTTTATATTTGTATATATATATATATATATATATATATATATATATATATATATATATATATATATATATATATATATATATATATATATATATATATATATATAAATATATATATATATATATATATATATATATATATACTAGTATATATATATATATATATATAAATGTATATATATATATATATATATATATATATATATATATATATATATATATATATGTATGTATATATATATATATACATATATATATATATGTATATATATATATATATATATATATATATATATATATATATATATATATATATATATATATATATATACTAGTATATATATATATACTAGTATATATATATATATATATATAAATGTATATATAAATATAATATATATTATTATTTATATATACATATATATATATATATATATATATATATATATATATATATATATATATATATATATATATATATATATATATATATATATAAATTTTATATATATATATATATTTATATATATACATATATATATATATATATATATATATATATATATATATATATATATATATATATATATATATATATATATATATATATATATATATATATATATATATATATTTATTATATGACCACTGACCAATCTCTCTTTTGATTGGTTAATTCAGGCTACAACCACTTCCTATACTTTAATAATAATAATAATAATATTGTCATTTGATATTGCGCCCTTTCCATATAAACATGCTCAAAGGCGCATTACATTCCATTGTCAAAGGATAGATGTTGATATCCACATAGTTAATTGATATATACATCTTTGAACAGATGTGTTTTCAGTTGTCGTTTAAAGATTGCCACACTCCCAGCTGCCCGAATATTATCTGGGAGCTGATTCCATAGTTTTGGGGCACAGGCACTAAACGATCTGTCACCGTAGGTTTTCATGTTGTTTCTTGGCTCGCAGAGTAAGTTCTTGGATGTTGATCTCAGTGTCCGGGATGGGACATACTCTTTCAGCAATTCCCTCAGGTAAGAAGGTGCAGTTCCGTGCAAACACTTGTACGCCAGTAGCAGAATCTTGAATTCAATTCTCTTCCTGACTGGTAGCCAGTGCAGCTCCTTCAGTACTGGAGTGATGTGGTCATACTTCTTCGTTAGAGTGATCACCCTGGCAGCGTTGTTCTGTACTCTCTGGAGCTTACGTATTAGCTCTTCGGGTATTCCACAGAGAAATCCATTGCAGTAGTCAAATCTTGAGGTTACCAGGGATATGACAGCACTCTTACTTGATTCTGCAGTCAAGTATTTTCTGATCCTTCCGATGTTTCGCAGGTAATAGTTTGCAGATTTGACTGCCATTGACACATGTGCTGCCATATTCATGCTCGGATCAAAAACAGAGCCCAGATTGCCGATAGGTATATTGAGAATCTTGACAATCTCACCATTTACTGAGATGCTAGGCACAGATATTTTGGCTCGCTGCTTAGGGGTACCTAGCACAAGGACTTCCGTTTTGTCTGCATTCAGTTTTAGCTTGTTCTGTGACATCCATGTATATATGTCAGTGAGGCAGCCCTCCAGCCTAGCAACTCCTATATCCACAGCTTGTTGAGTGATGGGTTTTATTGCCAGATAGAGCTGTGTGTCGTCTGCATATATGTGAAGCTCTAAACCATGCTTTCTGATAAGTTTTCCAAGGGGTAGGAGGTATATCAGGAACAACAATGGTCCTAACACTGATCCCTGTGGTACGGACCACAGAATGTCCTGTAACTCAGAGAACGACTTGTCAATCTTGATGCGGAGTGTGCGACCTGACAGGTAAGACTTAAACCAAGCAAGTGCTTGACCCGTAATACCTACCGTATATCTGTTTTTTTTGGAGGTAATCTAATTTTGGCCTATTTTGGCTCTCCATCTTAAAGAGCCAAAATTAATAAAAGCCAAGAATGCATACCTTGAACACCCCGACTTCAACCCTGAGCTCAGGTTGTGTTGAGCTTAGTTTCTAGTGTGGACACCAGATGTCAGTCACTGCATGGCATGTAATGTGAGGTAATCACTGGCCTAAGTGGCATGCTTCATGATTACAATCAAAAATCTCAGCAGCATGTTATGTATAGTTTGTTTAGAAAACACATGTACAGTTGTCTTTTGATCATACTCCCTTAGAAAATCCCTTTGTTTGTAATTACAAGGGGTGCCACTACGCACCTCCTGAGTTCTATTCACCATGGTAAACTCAATTACAAGTTAACTACTTGATCAGGTACTCCCAATGCGTACATAATAAGTGCATTTTACACAGTGAGAACTCATCAAGCCTACCACAATCAAATTGTAATTTAAACAAAACTATTTCTGTATAGAGTTACTTTTAACAGATTGAACTAGAATACATGCTATGCAGCGACAGACATTTTGTCATTTTAGGTAGTAAGATAATTTCAAAAGTAAGGCAATTTTGGCTCAGACCCTGGGAGAGCCAAAATTAATATGAGCCATAATTTCCTTACCCCCGTTTTGGCCCAAAAGAGCCAAAATTTCACACAGCCAAAATAACCAGATATACGGTAGTGTATTTTCCATTCTGCTGAATAGAATATCATGGTCGATGGTGTCGAATGCCGCACTCAGATCTAACATGACCAGTATAACTACTCCATGCTGGTCAATGCTGGTTAGAATGTCATTCTGTACTTTTACTAGGGCAGTCTCAGTGCTGTGACCAGGCTTGTAGGCAGATTGTAAATGTTCGTGCAAGTTGTTCTCAGTCATGTAGTCAGTGAGTCGCCCCGCCACCACCCTTTCCAACAGTTTTGAGATGTAAGAAAGGTTACTGACAGGACGGTAGTTCTTTAGAATATCTGGATCTAGGGTAGATTTCTTAAGTAACGGTGTTACTATAGCCGACTTCATGGATTTCGGTACCTGGCTAGATCTGAGAGAAGAATTTATGATGTTAGTCATTACTGGAAGTAATTCACTTCTACTTTCTTTGATGAGCCAAGTTGGGATTGGATCAAGCATGCAGCTTTTTGCAGGAGACTTGCAAATTATCTTCCATACTTCCTCCTCTGTAGTATTCCGCAGAACATTCAGAGTGGAAACAGGTGGTGACTGTGCTATTTCCAGGTTGATGTCAGAGCAGTCAGGGAGGTTATCCCTGATTTTATCAATCTTTTCCTTGAAAAAGCATGAGAACCTATTTGCAAGTTCTTCTGCAGAGCTGTGTTCCGGGAGTTTTGACACTTTCTGCCTGAAGAGGAGTTCATTCATTGTCTGGGACATCGCTTTTGAATCCTGCCCACAATCAATAATCCTCTGATTGTAATATGACACTTTGCTACTTTCAAGGAGCTTATTGTATTTGTCTCTTTCTTCCTTGAAAATTTCACGATGAACTGTAAGGCCAGTTCTCCTCCACAGCCTTTCAGCTTTTCTTTTCTCAGATTTTGCTAGATGGAGATCATCTGAGAACCAAGGCTGTTGTGGTCTTATTACAATAGACTTTTCCTTGGGTGGTGCATGCTTATTCAGTACATTGGTTAGTTGTGTATCATATATATCCATGAGATCAGTGACAGCGAGGTTGTCATCAGGATCCCCCAGTCCTTGTGAAATGTCTGTTCTAAAACTGGGCAGGTCAATGGAGCGAAAGGCCCTGGTTATTATTTTTGTCTTCTGAAGGTGTGGCTTGGGATGATGGACGTTGCATAACAGTAGATGGTGGTCTGTTATCATATCACCCACCTGGACCTCTTGTACAAGAGTATCTGTGTCTCGACACATAACAACATCTAATGTATGTCCAGACATGTGAGTGGGTTTATTGACGTGTTGTTCGATACCCAGTGACCCCAGCATATCAGTAAATTTATGGGTGGTGTTGTCAGTCTTTTTATCAAGATGGAAATTAAGGTCACCAACCATCAATAAGTCACCTGAGCCAGTGACTTTGTCCTGGAGAAATGAAGAGAACTCCTCGAAGAACTGACTAGTGGTGAACTTATTCTTTTACTAGGGAATATCTCCCAATAAGTCCATCAAAACAGTTGATGGACTGGACAATATTGACTGATCCCAAAGAGGCACACCATCCAATGAGAGTGCCAGAATAGTGACACAACCCCCGATTTCCCCAGCATGCCTACAGCCAATCAGATGGGCTGTGACAAGACCGGCCAACATTTCGCCCAGGTTAGCCAAACAGGAAGCAAGAAATAACTGCATTCGGCACTAGGTAGGTCATGCCTTTGATCCGTCTGCACAAATGTAAACAGACAAAATGGCTACCTCTTCTGCAAGTTCTACACCAGAACTTGGTAAAAAAGAAAGAAAAAAAGACATGCTACCCTATCAGACCAGGATATGGAGGATATATTGAAGAAGAGAAATGCTGCAAATACTGACAAGGTTACTGGAAACAATGTAAACATTATCAGGAAGTATTTGAATGAGAAAAATCTTCCTGTTGATTTTGAAAGTTTGGATGACAAGGCACTAGATGAAATTCTCTCAAAATCTTATTGTGAAGTTCGTACTTCTGATGGAGAACTTTTAAAGATTATTTGCTTCAAAGCGAGGTTTTATTAGTGAATTAAGGATACCTGATAGTGGTAGTTTAATAAAAAATGTCTTAACAATTTGTCTGATGTGTAATTAATGCTTCTTCCATTTGTCAGTGGTCATACAATAAAACAAATATGAACTGATCCCTCGAGCAAATCAGGTCGTCCTTGGGCAATATTGCTCTCCCTCGGTCAATATAACCTATTATTATATGCCTACTGCTCATTCTCTGCTGTGATTGGTCAGACCGTGGTCACATGACCACCTTACAAAAGTGATATTGGGGCGCAAAATTACTTTCCAACACTCAGACCCAGAGTTGTCAGGTTCATGTCCTCAATTCTCAACTTCAACTCTTGAAAAGTAACCCAACAGAAGCGAATTCAGACAAGGAACTCAGAAGAGATTGGGCTTCTTGTTTAATCATGATTAGGAAGGGAATTTGGAAAACACATTTTTAAATTAAACAAATAAATCATTACATTTCTGAAATTAATGCATGGGACTTTTTCATGTATTTGTAGTATTTTGATTGCGATAATACTGAATAAACACAAGAATATAATACAACTTAGAAATTTACCATAACCCAATGGTTTATGGTAAAATCTGGACATGGAAAAACATATCAATAATACTTACATTTTCCCAATTCTTTAAATTTGTAAATTATTTAATTTGAACGAGCAGTAGGCATAAAATAAAACAACTATGGCACTTTGGTTTTGTGCAATATCAATTTTTATTGCACTCTGAAAAGTAATATTGCACTTGGTGCAAGCGCCTTGAGCAATATCATTTTTCAGAGTGCAATAAAGATGGATATTGGACTCACCCAAGTGCCATATTTGTATAATATTGCCCTCCGGGTAGTCCTTATTTGTATAATATACATACATATAGTGTTAAATATATTCAATGTCTCATTAACCTAAAATTTATACACAATTAAACCCCTCTATTGAAGTTCCTGACAAAAAGATTAGTCAGTCATTTATATCAATATTCGACTATGAAGTTGCTGTAATGTATATCTTAAGTTCTTAATGTTTATCCATTTTAAGAATATGTGAATATGCTCACCACATAGGAAACGTAGGCCATTGAAGAGGGATACAGCTGCTGCAATTGTAGGGGTGGAGTATGTTGAGAATCTCTCAAGCTGATTAAGATACAGGATACTGTTTCCTATCATGAAGAAAGATTGTAAAACTAAAACCAGGACACAGCCAGGAAGAGCCACCCAACCCCATCCTCCATCAGGGGGGTCCTGTCTTGATCCTGGACTCTTAGCATCACCTCTCGACATCTTGGCTTGTAGCACTAAAATGCAGTATGGTGTGACCTAGTTTCCAGTCCACAACATAAATTTAGCTTGCTGTTTGGCGCATGTCCTCGTAGTAGTTCATCTATATGTATACATGTGTTTGTTCTATGTTCAACGCTGACGCTTTTAATCTGATGACAGCCGTAAAATCTACTATTTGAATTATGTACCTCACATCTAACGAGTGAGATAACTTTTACGATAAATCTAAGCAGGGTCGTGACTGATCATATGCACGAGTACCCAAATATAAGTATATTGTATTGTACCATATGTTTATTGACTGCACAACATCGTAAATTGTACAAAATAATCATTTGGTACAAAGCATGTTTTCACGAAACTACAAAGTAGGAACATATGACTGATGCGGAAAGGAAAATAAACGAATATTTTCAGTATTTAACTGTAAACCATTAAATTGGACATATGTTTAAATGTGTTACTCTCGCCGAATTATCACGTGCTGTGGGTTCATCTAAGGACAGATTTAAATTGACGTGCAGAAAATATCAATATCATGAATATTTGCATAGACATGGGGTTCAGTAGAACCCATAAATGAATCTCCCTTAATTAAATAACATCTGGTTTTCTAAAGACCTCTTCGGTGGGTATCTCTAGAGTGTGAACGCGATCAACTATGACCTATCAAGGCCGTTATGTTAGAATTGTTTATCCCCTCCTTTCTAACCTAGTTTATTCATGGCCTCAACTGACCTGTTTAACTCTATCATGCCTGTGCTGTGTGGTAATGTGGCCAAATGTTAAATTGTGTATATTTAACTAAATATTACCACTTGTTTAGACAACCATGTTTTGGGAAGGGATTGCAAAATGATACTAACCTTTTCGTAGAGAAACCTGATACTGCATCTAGGCGCTCCGATCCGTGTTGAGAGGTATAACCAAAATTAATTCCAGTTTGTTTAATTCAAATGTAATGGTTGTTTATCCCTTCCGTTCTAGTTCTTCGCATGACAGAAATAGTCTCAACTGGCCTGTTTAACTCTACTATGCCTGTGCTGTGTGGTAATCTGGCAAAATGTTATTTTTAAATTTTACTACTTGTTATACACAGCCATGTTTTGGGAAGGGAGTGCAGAACGATACAAACCTTTTTCATAGATAAACCTGATACTGCATATAATAGCGTTGCCAGTAATCTAGGCGCTCCGTATTGTAAGGTATAACCAAAATTAATTTCAATTTGTTTAAATTCAATGCTACATATCTCAACTTTTCGTGCATTCAACATCATTTGAACTGGTATTTATAACAAGCAACTAGCAGAATGTGATTCGTATACTCTTTTGTTGCATCTTGCTCATTCAAAAAGATAGGTTGATGTATTCTAACCGAAAAAAATGCACGATGTCAAAATCGTGTAACGATTTACCGGAAATACTTCTTACTGTTTTTGATCCAGGCAAATTTTATCAAAGTCAAACAGAAATGCAACCGTTTTGACATTGATTATGATAGTTGTGATGTTGATTTCGATTTTTGACTTGGGGGTAGGCGGTGTTTTTTTCGCCGGGTACTCCGGTTTCCTCCACAACTTGAAACTGGCTAGTCACAAACTAGCCACAATATGGCACAAATGTGACGAAAAACGAAATTCTAAATTCCTGTAATGCTTTGAGTTAGAATTAGTTCATCACTTGATGAACGTTCATGTATTTCATATGCAGTTCATGACATGAACATGCATTCGTAATTCATTAAATAAGCACCAAAGGGCATTAAAAGTGAATCAAAATAGTACTTTTTATGAGCTTTTGAGGAACCTCTAAAAATATAATGAATTGTTACAGAATACTTGATGCACTACTCACAGGTTCTTCAGAATTCCCTAAATTTTCATGATATGTAATAATGAACTTGAATCATTTTGATGAATATTAGCTATTTCACAAAGTTTCCTAAAATATTCCTCATTTTGTTGATGAATGTTCAATTCTTTTTGGTGAATTTTCATCATTCAATGAATATGTGTGGAAATCCAAACTCAAATAAATTGAATATTTTCATATTTCACAATAATGACAAAATATTGAATCAAAGCTTTTATCTTGTTTATGAAATACATCCATATAGTAGAGGGAATATCATATTTCCTGCAAATCCATAGTATCCCAGTAACCAGATATTATTTTGCAAACTTGCCTTAATGGGTATTCTTCATCTGAGTACTTGTTTTTGGGAATGTCAAAACGTATTTTCATACCCAATTCAGTGTCTAAGTATGCATGATCAGTTTTAATGAACTTTAAAAGCATTTTGATGAACTTAATTCCTAAAATTGTCACCAATGGCAGAAATTGTAGGTGGCAGCACAGTGCGTTTTTTTTTTAAATACTGATTTCAAAATGGTGGCCGTCTACTGGAGCCCAAAATTAATAACACAAATGTCTTTGGATTTTAAGGTTATGCTGAATTTCCCAGATGATTATCTAGGACCAGTAGAATAGAGACACACTGTATTAATCAAGTTCTTGGAATTTGGAATATTGTTTTTTGTCACATTTATGCCAGTTGTGGCTAATTCGTGACTGGCCAGTTGTAAGTAGTGGAGGAAACCGGACTACCTGGCGAAAACCACCGCCTAACTGTATCAATCAAGAAAAGTATAATGATACTTTATATTTTGACTCATGAGTAAAGACAACTGACACCAAGCGGCAGATAAACATTTATTACACACACTGTATAACTATAAATACAACACACAACTGTCACATTTTAAAACACAAGCAACTAAACTACTTTAGATGAAAATACACCAAGTAACAGAGCAAGTCAATTTGCGGGTAAAATAATGTTAAAACAGATGAGTGGGTGGGTGGCATTGTTGAGACATGCTCAACATCTTCCACTACGGCTGTGCCCCACCACACTGACCAGGAGTGAGTTAGAGCTGCTTTTATAGGAGAGGGCTGCTCCCCAGAGTGCTAACCACGGATTGTGTGAAGCACTGTGGCCCGGCCTGTAAGCAGCAGTGGATTGTGTGCAGCACCGTGAAACAGCACAGCAGCCAGTGACCTGACCTAGATTTTGATGAACTTAATTCCTAAAATTGTCACCAATGGCAGATATTCCAGGTGGCAGCACAGTGCATTTTTTTAATACTGATTTCAAAATGGTGGCCGTCTACTGGAGCCCAAAATTAATAACACAAATGTCTTTGGATTTTAAGGTAATGCTCAACTTCCCAGTTTGGTGGTTCTACCCAGATGATTATCTAGAATCAGTAGAATAGAGACACACTGTATTAATCAAGAATATAGAATTTGGAATTTTGTTTTTCGTCACATTTATGCCAATTGTGGCTAGTTCGTGACTAGCCAGTTGTAAGTAGTAGAGGAAACCGTAGTACCCAGCGAAAACCACCGCCCAACTGTATCAATCAAGAAAAGTGAAATGATACTTTATATTTTGACTAATGAGTGACCAGTGAGCATGGATAGGGAATTTCTGGTTTAATATGGTACGCCGTGTCCATTCAACTAGGCTTATTTTATTGGTAAGTTCTCATTGTGGGACAAAGTTCACATGAAGTATTAAATGCTCAAACTTCAATAACCTCAAGTTTAGTAAAAAGTAATTGAAGCAGAATTGAATCTTTCTAGGATGTTGATTGAGCATATACTAAGCATTTAGGAATAGTGTATTTTCTTAGATATACCTAGTCAGTTCCAGTCACATGATCATATTTTGCATAAATGCCCAAATGGGTATTCCATGTTACTGAACTTGGTATAGGGTATGTGAAATAGTTAAATTACATACTGAATTCAGTATTCAAATGCGATTGATGATGGTAAACCTTTTAGGAACCCTTATGACTTTATGATGAATCTTTGATGAATATGATTGATGAAAGTTAAAGAAACTTTTTGGACATTTTTCATGCGCTTTAAAGAACTATTGAAGAACCATAGTTCATCAAAATGTCATTGAGGTTTCATTAACCATAGATGAGACATGGTGAAGAAATTTGATAGAATTATGAAGAACTTTTGCTGGATCAATTATGCACTTTTGATGAATATAATTTACGAACAATTGATGTACTTTTGATCAATTTTATCATCAAAAGTGCATGAAGAGCCGGCATTCATATTTGATGAGTATTGAAGAACATTTTTCTTATTTCTTTTATGAATTTCTATGAATTATTGATGAAACATAGTTCATCAAAAGTTCATTTAAGTTTCATTAACCATAAATGAGACAATTTGAAGAAATATTAATGACTTATGAAGGACCTTTGATGACTCAGTGGTGCACTTTTGATGAATTATATTTTTGAACAATTGATGCACATTTAATGTTCATCAAAAGTGCATCAAGAGCTGTCATAAACCTCTAATGAACCTTTGATGAACAAAAACGTTCTTCATGGTTCATCATCAAATTTTGTCTCATTTAATGTTAGTGAAACTTCACATGAACTAATAAAGAATGATCATGTTCATGAACCACTCATTAACAACTCATGAACAGTGCATAAACAATCCGTCATCATTTCAGCAGGGTATTGGTGCGTAAGAAACAACAAACAAATGTTCATCCCTTTTGGGTTTTAATTCTAAATACTTAAAACAATATGTTCATACAGTTTTAATCTCAAACTGCAACGTTCAAGAAAATTCATGGTGAAGTTATATGTTTGATTTATCTTCTCAAGAGGAAAAGACATCCAGATCACCCTCAACAGTAGGGCTTTATCATGCCACTGTCTATTTAGTTGTAATTGGAAATGGCCATTGTACCATAAAGAAGTTGCCAGAACTACTTCCTTATCTTTGAAATGGGAACTATGCCATAGCATCTGTAAGCCATTTATAGTGTCCAACCTAAACAGATTAGTGGTTGTTTCATAAATGAATACATCAGCAAAGTCCATAACATGAGGGAATATAGTCCATTCGCTGCTGGTTTTAAGATATATTCTTGCCCAGCTACCGTTCAATGTGACAATGAATAATACATATTGGTGATATTGTATTTCTAAAGGCCACCAAATCTAACTACTGCCTCCATAATTAATCTACATGTTATAGCTGGTTTTCCTGCCAATGAGCAGTCTTTAGAAAAACCAGCCAAATTATCTAGACAATGTTGAATGAGGCTTGGCGAGACAGGAGCATTTGTGTAAGTTTAGAGAGTAGAAGGTATTTAATCACCACCGCTTCACCATAGGGTATAATGTTACGCGATTGCAAGATTATGTCTAGATTTTTGATATCGTTAAATTTTATTAATATCTAACTCTGTTATCTTACCCATCTCATCTACATGGTTAAGCCATGTCTAAAATGTCAAACGTTTCAGCCCATTCAAAGCCGTACTTCATCTCCCAAGGTATGCTTCTGTCTTTTAGGGCCCCGTTTTATGCAACGTTTGTCTTTTCACCCTGTCTCACTTCGGCATATGCATGACCTTGTTTAGGCTGTTTACCTGACCTGTCTTATGGTGTTCTTACTGGTTTAATGGTCACTGTTCTTATAATCAATTACCTCACTAATACATAGGGTAACGATAGTGAATCATTTTACCAGGCACTGAGACATTCGGCAGATAGAGGCTGCCATCAAAAGTGTTTACAAAATTGGCTATTTACCCATCAAAGCAATTAAGTAAGAGAGTAGTTGTGTGGTAGAAGTTGTCTTATTCCCACGCCATGATGGCTACATAACATTATACTTTCTGCATAGCATCATGTCAGAGAGGGCTTTAAAATAAATCTTGTAACAATATTTATTGAATTGTTTTGGATTTAATCACATATGGCTGCATCCTATCTCTGATATGGTATAAGTTCAAACAAGTATCTCCATTCCATAAGCAATCCATTTTCGTTATTGTACACATACTAATTACATTACAGGTTAATTTTTCCTGGGCCTGCCCTGATGGCCGAGTGGTCTAATGCATTGCCACCGATTGGTAGCTGTCTCTTACCACTGTGCAGGTTCGAATCCTATGTGGGAAATGTGAGAAGGTTGTCAGTGACTTTGGATTTTCACCCGATACTCTGGTTTTCCCTACTAGTTACAACAGGCTAGTCACGACTTAGCCGAAATAATGGCGAAAAACTAAATTACAAAATTCATTAACCTTTAAAGTATATGTTTGCTATCACAGCCCAAAATAACATTCAATCATATATGATATCTTATATAATCCAATAGATTCAAATACAAATTAGTATTGGCGTGTCCAGTTATTTCATCACAACTTCGGATGCTTGTTTAACAGTATTGGATTTGATTGAAATGGCGTCCATGCAAAACAGGACATTCATTATGCTTTTTCGTTGTTTCGTTTTGTCACCAACATGTGTCTTGCTAAAAACACCATTGAAAATACCATAAGTAACGCACCACTCCCTATGAATCCAACAGCATATGTCCCAGTAAAATCTCGAAGTGCTCCTTGAAAATAAACAAAAAGAGAACATTACAAAAATGAGTTCACAATATCAAAATAGGTCAACGATTTTATTCTGTGTAGGTAATCTGATGATGGTAAATACTTAGCAAGTGACTATATTTTTGAATTTCCTTAAAATATTACATCCACAAATACCTCCAACCAAAAAGAGAAATAGATACCATAAGGATATTTCGCACTGCCTTCTTTGGACAATTATGTTACATGGAATAGATAGAAATGTGTCAAATTCATTTCTAGAATAGAATCAGATGAGTTAGCTTTTATATGGTTTAAGCTACAAGCTCTCAATAGTTGGAGACCTATATTTCTGAAAGCCTTATACTATTAGATGTTCTGATCAGCTTGGCTGCATTTATATCGGGGGTGCATTTGCGTTGGGGCCATTTGGAGGTTGGTACCTTCCAAAATAGAAATTAGCTCCATTGGTGGTTTAAGTGTGATGTTTCGGGAATCTCTTTTCCCCTACCTGTTTATTGAAAATATAACCGGAAAAATAGCTTAGAAAGCTAGAAGTATTTCTAAAGATCGGCAATGTTCATTCAACACGTTTGGTACAAGGAATAATTTTAAAAATGAGAAGGACTGATTGGGCAGAAAAAAATATTTTTACAATAATTTGCTAAAAATCCAGTGTTAGGCTAGAAATAAGAGTTTTCAATAAAATATGACTTCTGAAAAGGTATTAATAGCTTTCATACGAGGCTATATGAATTCTACATATAAAATTAGTATAAGCTGAATACATTTCAACTGTTTCATTTCAGTTCACCCCTATTCATGTAAACTAGGAGGATGAAGGAGGTCACATATATAGTTTTTGCTATAATAAATGGAGTAAGTCAATGCCAGTGCGTATTTTTAATGTGGTCAGAAGATCAAGATAGGCTGCTGTTGGGGCTAAACCTGAGCTCATTTTTGTTTTATTAAGTAGAAAAGATGTCACCCTATGACATAAACGCTTCAAGTAATGTCCTCGCAATGGAATTCATCTTTATTTCACAGAGTGGTGGGGCAAGTACAAGTTTTTGGTATCTTGCTTCGCTCGGCAAGTAATGTTTTAGAACCTATGTTGTACCTTGGGGTTTTCTTGTAATTTAGGCATATAATATGGAGTGTCTTTGTACTCAGTTGACAACCAAAAACTTAAATGCTGTGAAAGCTTTCAAAAATTACCAAACAAATGACATTTTCAAGACGTTTTATTTTTTAGATTTTCGCATGGATAGGAACACTGTGCTTCTGAAAGGTAATTGCTAATTGTACCAGTTGATCAGCTGAAAAGCATTGCAAATTTGGAGTATCCAACAGTATTGCAAGTGTTCATACCACTTCCACTTCATAAATGTCACCCCATCCCCTGAAATGTGGGAGGTATCAACCTTCAATTTACCCCTAAGGCAAACGTACCTGCAATATAAGTGCAAACAAGTTGATCTGAATAGCTGAGGGTATAAGGTTTTCAGAAATATAGGAAATTCCCCAGAGGAGGGGGGTGGGGCAGGGCTTCGACTGTCCGCTCATGGACCATAATGTGAATATCTCTGAATTAGCGTAATCATAAAATATGCTTACCGATTGCAGCTGGCCAAGGTAAATTTGCAATTCCCATTCCTGCATAGGCAAATCCTAAGACCTTAGGTAAATTTTCTAGTCCAAAAACATCAGCAATAACAGCAGACATCTGACAAAATGCTGTGCCTTTGACTGAACCTACCAATCATGCCAAAGCGACCATCCAATGATAGCCTTTGACAACACCCAGAAAGGTTACCCAGAGTCCTGCAAGGAATAGATAAATGCAATACACATGCTGCCTATATGGTTTTATATATCTGTTATGCAGCATTAAACCATTAGGCATGACAAGAAGAAAGTCCACAACACCAAGTACTGTCAATACTACTGTTGTTTCGGATTTTGAGAACTCTCTTTCCTTTGCCAATGCTGGTATAAATCCATGGACCGTGCTCATCACCACATTTATACAGAATATTGTGATAATGGTCATATAAAATGTTATTCCTTGTAACTTGAATTAAACTTTTGGTGTTGGTTGACTCTCTATGACGTTATGTCCTTGGTTACTTTTCTTTGTGACAATATCGCACGATGGTATCTCTACCTCTTTTAAAGCACAACTCTCAGCCACATTCTCTTTAATTTTTAGAGTTGTTGGTAAAGAAATATTAATTGTTTCTGTAATTTCAGACGAGTATAATGATTCTGGTGTATGAGGAGTACCCTTTACAACATCTTTATGATGACCAGCATTCGTGGTAGAAGCACAGTGATTTACTTTAGTAGGATTGTCACGCTTTTCCTCAGCCTCCTCCTCACTCTGTTCAATACCCTCTTTATTTATATTCCTATCCTTGGCAACGTTTTTCCTGCAAAAATATTTTGCAAAGGGGAATGGATATACAGCTTTTGTTTTTCTTCAAAAGAGGTCGGCAGAGGGCCCCACATGCACAGGTGTTCAAACCAATCGCTCCAATAATGAGACAGGTGCCACTAAAGCTGTAATTGCCAAGCATAAAGTTTATCAGGATTGGTGAAATCAAGGTTCCCAACCCAAACCCGCAGTTGGTTATTCCTAATGCCAATGAACGTCTCCTCTGAAAGTATGTTGGGATAAATGTAAAGATCCCAAGAGTTGCCATGCATGCGCCAAGTCCTAGAAAAGATAAAAATTATTATATACCTTATTCGCACACATATAATTAATGAAATAACTAAGTACATTTTCCCACTATTGAATTGCTAAATCCTTTCATCATCCTGACATATAGCCAAAGTAGTTGACCTACCCAATCTTTGTGATTAGGCCTAGGAACTTCATATAAACGTCCTGTATGCATCAGTTTATGGAGATTGACACGACATAAATGATAGAGATTCTTTTGTTTGTAAACAGTGTGTATCTTAGGTAAATAACTGTAGCAAAATTGATGGGTACACTACAACGAAATGTGAATCCATATATTCATGGGAAATCAAAATTGATTATAAATGTGGACATTGAAGGTATCCAAAATCAAATAAGAAATTCCATGATGTGGTAAAATAAAGAAATGTATTACAAACATGTATCTCAGTTTATATACCTAAACAGGTAGGGTCAAAGTTAGATGTTTACCTCCAATAGCATAACCAATAAATAGCAGCACTATATTATTGACAAAGCCAGTAACAATCATTCCTGTGCACATCAACAGTCCACCAGTCATTACCAAGGTGCGATGTGACGAGACCAGTAGAAAGGCTGATACCAACGGTCCTGCAAATTCAAGAGAAATAAAACTAGCTGTTTCACATGAAATATATAAAAGGGATAACAGTTTGTTGTCAATCACTGCAGAATTCATATAACACTATGTACTGTTGGATATTTCCTTTGAAAATTGATGTTAAGGTCTTCTCTCTGATATGGTATGAGGAGATAATTCATAGCTTGGCATTTATACAAACACACATATATATATGTATATACATATATATGTATATGTATATATATATATATATATATATATATATATATATATATATATATATATATATATATATATATATATATATATATATATGTATATATATATATATATATATATATATATATATATATATATATATATATATATATACATATAGTGTGAGTGTGTGTGTATGTATGTATGTATGTATGTATCAACGTAATTGCTTTGTAAATATTCAATGTCTCATTTAACCTTGAGTTAAACCCCTCTATTGAGGTTCCTTACAAGAACAGCCAGTCCTTAACACCATTTTTGGATTATGAAGTTGCTGCAAGATATATTTTACGTTCTCAATGTTTATCCACTTCAGGAATATGTGAACATGCTCACCACATAGGAAATGTAGGCCATTGAAGAGTGATACAGCTGCTGCAACTGTAGGGGTGGAGTACGTTGAGAATCTCTCCAGCTGATTCAGGTACAGAACACTGTTTCCTATCATGAAGTAAGATTGGGGAACTATTACCAGGACACAGCCAGGAAGTGCCACCCAACCCCATCCCCCATCAGGGGGATCCTGTCTTGATCCTGGACTTTTAGCATCATCTCTCGACATCTTGGCTTGCAGCCTTACGATATTGTATAACGTCACCTGGTTTCCAGTTTAGTACATTTCATGACAGAGATAGTAGCCTCAACTGACCTGTTTAAAGGGCAAATGCATCATCATGATGATTTAGGTTCAAAATGTGCCTATACATGTCACCTTTCAAATAAGACCACCCGCAAGTCTGTCCTCCCCAGCACTCCTCAGACATGGCTTATGAAAGTTAGTAAAAAACTGGCCTGAGTCTGGGCATAGAGGCTGACATTACAGGGCACGGCACAAATTTAAGCCCAATATGTATTGGACGAGCGATATCAGTGGCAGGAAGTGACTGCCACTGATATCGCTCGACCAATCAAAATTGGGCTTAAATTTGTGCCCTGCCCTGTAATGTCAGCCTCTATGCCCAGACTCAGGCCAGTTTTTTATTCACTTTCATAAGCCATATCTGAGGAGTGCTGAGGAGGACAGACCTGCGGGTGGTCTTATTTGAGAGGTGACACGTATAGGCACATTTTGAATCTGAATCATCATGATGGTGCATTTGCCCTTTAACTCTGTCATGCCTGTGCTGCGTGGTAATGTGGCAACATATTAAATCGTGCATAATTTAATAAATATTACAACTTGTTTTACACAACCATGTTTTGGGAAGGGAGAGCAAAACGATACTTACCTTATTCGTAGATAAACCTGATACTGCATGGCATATGTTAGAGAGGGGACAGGAGTGCTAAACTATGAGTTGTCTTATTTTGAGTGTGTCACCATCTTCACAGCCCTAACCAATTCACGTCTGGAATGTGCTCGTGGACAGAAAGTTAACGTTTATTTCAAGATGTACCTGACTGAAAGATGATTTTCTTTTTCAGATTGTCGGTATTTTTAAATATCACTGTATTTCATGAGTTGAGCTAAAAGTGCTCACGCAGTCCTTGCACCCATAAAACAATGTCCATGACCTTTGGGGATAGCAATCCATCCATTCAACTATGAGTGATGTCATTTTAATGTATTAGTATGGATGATACAAGCGTTTTTCTTCTCAAATAGGGTAAACTTTACTTGCTATCCCTCCAGTCCATGCAACTGTGAGTGATTGATATCAATGTATTAGTATGGATGATACAAGCATTTTTCTCAACTTGGGTAAACGTTATTTGCTATCCCGTCAACTGTCACGGCGTATATTCTCACTCCTTTTCAATTTATCCTTCACCCTCCAAGCACTGTAAACTATGGCACCATCCACTCCCATTCATCTTTCTTAGCTTACACGTCACTAGATAAAAAATTGCTACAAGGTTAAAAGGCACTCGTGCGGGCTGTTAACCGTTAAATTACTGATCCAAATAAATAACGAAATAATGAGTTACATAATGCAATCATCTTTGAGAGAACCTGTTTGTGTTATAATAATAGATATGTTGAAAGGTATCGTCTTATTGGTGTGTAAGAAACAACAAACAAGTATTCATCCCCTTTGTTTATTCATTTTAGATACTTAAAACAACATGTACATACACATATATCCCTTACAAAAACGTCACTAGCGGAAAGTCACTACTTCAGTTGAAATGTCACAAGTGAAGTAAAAAGCTATTTCTCCTATGAAACACTAGCAAAACACTAATGAACTTTGTTTGAATATCTAGTGTTTCGATACCAAAAAGTCACTAGTGGAGAGTCATTTCAGTTTCTCTACGTTGACGGTTGGAAAACCACTGCATTGTACTCCACTAGTGAAACTTGAATAGTAGAGTAGTGATCATCACTAGAGAAGTTTAAGAGAATGCACCCCACTGTTTCCGGTAGCGAAATGAATGTTCAAACCACCAGTGGAAAATTCGCGCGTCTGAGGAATTACGCCGTCAACAACTTATAGATGGCGCCCGCATCACTGAGAAATGAACTACCATGGGTCGTATGAGGTCGATAGTGGGGTTATTATTTTACTCAGTTTTTACCTCTTCCCTGCTTTTATTTGGCAATTTAGGCTATACAAAGTTTACATTGTCTGAAATGCCTTCTGACAAGGAATACATTTAACATCACAAAAGTACCCTTACAGCAGGGTAAAAACGATTTTGGGTTGAAATATGAAAAACAAACGCACTTCTTGCCTAATGCTTTCAAAAGGAGATCTTACCCACAATTATGTACTGGAGACCTTCAAATTTTACTATCCTATCATATTTTCACAATCACCGGGATAACGATTTCTCGTGTAATGGTGAACATGGCCTACATGTGCCTCTTTCCAAATATTTTTGCAAAACCATTAGTCTATTTGTTCGATATTCTATTCTACGTAGTTAACCATGCGTTTGCTCCATATGTGAACTAATGTCAACTATGTTAAACAAGTGCAGCTTTAGTGAGCTCAGAGCGGACACCTTAGACAAAGCGCGCCTCTATCCCTCTCCCGCCCTGATTCTGTATCTGATCAACCATGAAATAAAAAATAAGTTTGGTTTGAAGTCCTCGAATTTGGGATGGGAGAGTGGTATGAAAATAGCGACAGGATATGACTGGTTTACTGCACCACTCATACGAATGCTGCACCCTAGTGCGACCTTTTTAGCAAGATTAAGTTGTGAAAGCGCCCTCTTTATTTCGTTATGCGTACTGAATTGATCCCGTCCCGCAAGCACATTTTGACCAGAATCTCAATTCGCTATTCACGTTTTAGTACGGGAGAAGTTAACATGCCTGTACGGGCCATTTACAAATGGCCCGTATCAGCCCTTTAATTTTTACCTTAGTAAAATATGCATTTTCACAACTATCTACTTCGAGATATACGTTTGGAGTGCAAAGTTATTGATGTTAAGAAGTATTAGACAAACTAAAGTGATCTGTTACAATTAACCCGATACTGCCATCGAATGGGAAAAGAAATTGAAATAAATATATTTTTACTTTGACCCGAGAGACAGTTGAACACTAAATGTTTCGGCTATAGTGATTTTATATTTACTGAAATTTGATCAGTGGACGTATTTTAAGAAATGCATATTTCTTTTTATCGTGATATAAAAGGGACTGTCTTGCAATAAAACATGTGCCAATTTTCATATTAGTAACTCTCTCGCGCCATTTTCATAAGTTTCTCGCAAAAAAGTCCTAATACACCAATGTTACCATCTGTGGTTAATTAAGTAACCCCACAACCTGTTATCTTCTTTTAGGAACATTGCGTATTTTGATAAGACAATTTTAATGAAAATTAAAGACGGAAACTCTGACTTATATAAATATTTTGTTAGATTTTTTTGATCCTTTGATGTTGTCCTGTAATAGTTATCCACCAAAAAAAACTTTCATTTGAGCAGACCAATATTTTAAGCAATAAGAATATCTTTTGGAGAATACAATGCACATAGAATAGGTTTATCTAGGAAAATGAGATATTCACATTATGGATTGTATCATTTTTCCAAAGATCTGTGAAAAAGAAAAGTCCATGACTCCAAGAATAAAGTTGTTTAGAGATAACTGTGCTCGGTTCTATAAGTATGCGAATTTTCAGGGAAATTCATATAGGCTTTATAAGGCCTTAATGTGAATACACAAATGTCCTTGACAAAACTTAGACAAAATGAACAAAAGTATAGAAAGTATCAACTGAAGGATAGATACATATATTCACTAAAAATGCTTAGTTTAGAATCATAAATCCAAAAGAGAAAGCAGTCGGTGTCATAAAAGACTAGGGGAATGGGGACACATGATGCGCTAGCCAATGCCCTCTTTGCACTGTAGATATTTTACGTTCATTCGGTGAATGACTGATCTGATTACTGCTATTAGTATATTCTAGTTGGCTTGCGGCAACAAACCAAATAATACAGAGCAGAAATTTAGAGATTAAGAATAGAGCTGGGGGCCTGGTTAGTCCAACTTAAACACCTTTGACTTGGCTTTGATTACTCCAATTAAAAAACCTCTGGCATGGCTTTGAATCGTCAATGGCTCGAAAGATTTTACAAACATATTGGAGGACGGGGAGCATTACCTAAATCATATGGATTTGCTAGTGTGACTTTTCACAGAAAGACTTGCATTGATAAACTATTGTTAACAATAGGGGGCTGTGTGTTGAGGGCAACCCAGGGACAAAGACAGCACATTATAAGTCCGCCCCAGCATCTAACGGAAGCCGCCAGATATAATAAAACAACTGGAAAAGTTCAGTTGGTTGCGCCATGACGGCTGCAACACAAGAACTTCCCAGCGCAGCCAACCCACCAGGCAATGGAACTCGCCAGGTACATTAAACAATTGGCAAAGTTGAGTTTGACTGCGCGGGTCGCCGGGCCACTCACACTCCCACACTCCCACACACCCATACTACAGCTACGAAAGCCGCCTGCCATTAGCGACATGATGATTAATTTGTTTGTATGTCTTAATGATTTTAATTTAGACTTAACAAGGTCATTGCCATAAAAATTATAAATACATGTAATGGTAAATTCCTGGGTTTTAAATTATGTCATATGACTGAACTAACCTTATAGGGTCACATACTAAACAATATCTCTATGAGAATTATTTTGTTGATTTATATTATTTTAAGGGGTTGAAGGACTTTTAATTAATGAATCGTAATTGGTAAACATTTATGGCTATGTTTGTGGATCGTGTCTAGACGAAAACTTTAGAAATATTCCACGCTATACATCATTCTGGATGCGGATTGAAAAACAGCTCTCCTGTCTCATTTTATAAAAGTTTCGCATGGAATCCATCGCATTATGGCTTTTTAACTGAAGTACGGGAAACGTATCACCTTTGATCTACGACATCGCAACAAGCTGGAATAGAGGTTCTAGACAGTACGAAAAGCGTATCGCGTTTCCTCCATTACAAGTGCTGAGTGGAAATCACTCACTTTGTATAGATATACAAACTTAGCGGAAAGATTATTTTGTTCTAAAACATCGACCGATACCGATGGAGAATGAAATACTTGCGTGCATATTTTTAACTTTGCTGTTATCACAGGCCGGATCAAGTACATATCAAGGTATGTATTCACACATCTTACGCACTCTTTTCAAACAATTGTGTTAATAATCGTCTGTCGGTCTGTCTGCATGTATGTATGTATGCATGCATGCATATATATGTATGTATGTATGTATGTATGTATGTATGCATGCATGCCTCTATGTATTGATATATTCATTCATGTATGTTTGTGTGTATGTATGTATGTATGTATGTAGGTATATGTGTATGCATGTATGTATGTACATAAGTGTAATACCTGCTTAGGTGTGTGACTTTATAATTGGATGGGGAAAATATTTACTTCTTCAGAACAACTACCCGAAGAGCAGTTATACCATTACAGACAGCGGAGACATTTTACGGTTGTTAAATGTTAGGATAATGTTTCTTATATTGCAGTTTTATGCCAGACCAATGACGTATCAGTTCCTGGCGGTGACCCTCATATATACTCATCCTCCAATACCCTGGAGTCGTGCATGGGGAGTTGCAGGTACGACGTTACCTGTGCTGGCGTGGACTTTGATACCAACTTCAACGAATGCTTCAAACACACCAATACTTCCATTAACAACGCCCGCCAGGCAAACCCAGGGGTGAAACACTTTCAGAAGTTTGCCACGGAAATGGAGTGTGAGTCTTCACAAACATTTTCACTTCTACTTATATTGTGGTATAATTCCGACGAAATCCTTCGAACCGTTAGTAAAATGCTGTACTATGTCTGATCATGGAATAAGGAATTTCCCTACAAAGTGGCAATGTCAATGTCTAGGAAATGTTCACCATGATTGATTAGTGGACTCTCTCTCTCTCTCTCTCTCTCTCTCTCTCTCTCTCTCTCTCTCTCTCTCTCTCTATCTTCAAAAAACTCACTAGCCCCTTTTTAGCGTATTGGCATTTCAAACGTTTATACTCGAGCGTATACTTTCCAAGTCTTATATAAACTTTTTAACTCGGGCAGGAGGTCAACTTACACTCTCTGTTACACATAGATCTATAATTCATGGCCACTATTTGGATTTTAAGTTATATTTGAAAGTTTCTTTATAGTCACTTCGTGTTCCATATTGGGCTACTAAAGCTGAGTTATCATGTAGAATCGTAAACTGATCATGTCATAGGGAACTTTTTTACTCCCCGGGACCTCAACCAGAATGGGACAACAATCAGTTGTGGTTGCCAATATATGCTAACGCGCGGCTATCAGGACAGCCACCGTTTAAATGCTAAGTACGAGCATCTCACGAGCGTCTTTTATTTCTACATTTAAGGTATCATGTCGTCAAGGACTTCTCAATCCCCAACACCCACCACCACGCCTATATCAACCCCTACACCTAGTCCAACACCTACACCCATCCCTCCAACCATCCCTACACCCATCCCGACACCCTGGCCGACCCATACCCCTATAACTACAACAACATGTCCGCCGCCAGTGAAAGGAGAAAAGGGAATGCCCGGATCATGGGGACTGCAAGGACCACCAGGTCCTCCAGGACATAAAGGAAATCCCGGTCCACATGGACCTTTAGGTCCCACTGGACCATGGGGTATAACAGGACCCTCTGGTGCACCGGGCCAAAAGGGGTCTAAAGGGATGCCCGGACGAAGTGGATCACCCGGTCGAAGGGGTACAAATGGTACTAACGGGCAACCAGGATCCCCAGGAAGACAAGGTCGAGAGGGATCACGAGGACCCCCTGGAAGGGGACGACCTGGTCTCCCAGGAAGACCGGGTCCGCCGGGCACAGGCTCAATAGGTACACGTTACTAGTATTCCTTTCATCCCTTTACTGTTATTCGTGGCTGTTTGTACAACTAGGTTTTGACAGACGTCCGGTCGACTGTTGTGAGTACTTAGATGTAATGGTGAAAAGCGATTGAGGACAAATATACAGAATCGTTTTCATTTTTTTCCAAATCATGTTTATAACCAATGTTTTGAAAACATCCGCACGACATTTTCAAGAGAAATATCAAACACGATTGTTATTGATTTCTAAAGATCCTTTGATACTATATGTCAATTTGATAGAATGTGTGGACCGTGTGAGTTTTACGATTACAGACTGATAATCGAATTAACAAGAGATATTGAGGCTTACTCTCTTCCTGAGTATCACGTTAGATAAGTGAACACTGAGTACAGTACATATATCTAATTCCAGCACCATTTGATCGGACGTCTACCAGCGCCTGGTTATACAAACACCCATGGATAAAATGTCAAAATAATGAGCTACGAACATCAATGACCCACGTAGCTTGTGAAGCAACGCTACGTTCAGTTGTGAGGTCATACATTGGTGGTGATCGGGCGTTCGGTCGTGTATTATGCCCGGGATGCCCAAGCATTTAATGTAGGAATTAAATGATGTTGGCACTGTGCTTGTGATTTCTTTGTATTTTTCTTCGCATTTACCTTTTGATAAAAGTTGCTGATTAAAAAATATCTGCTTCTCGTCGATGGTATAAGTCCATTTTTTGTTTTGCAGCTCAACAAGTATTTTCCATGGCACAGGTTCAAGTGAAGCTGAGTAAGTTTCGAGCATTTTATCTCAGGTTGGGCTTTAAGATGCCGGTATATACCGGGTAGATTGCTGATTTAGTAGCAGTTTTTTTTCATATACTTATATCGATTTCGTATTGTTGCATCAGCAACTAACATTATCTCTACCAGATAAAGTGGGACGGAATAGTTGGTGTATTCTTATTGTGTTCCCATTTAACATGCTAATGTCTGGATAAGCATTTTTTCAATGTCACAAGGTAAACTTTGTACTTTGACATTAACTCTTTACCTGTTAGTCTTAGTACCTGTAGTATAAGAATTAAATAAAATTGTAATCTAATGTAGTCTGAGTATCTGTAGTATAAAAATTAAGTAAAATTGTAATCTAATGTAGTCTGAGTATCTGAAGTATAAAACTTAAATAAAATTGGAATATAATGTACTCTGAGTATCTGTAGTATAAAAATTAAATAAAATTGTAATCTAATGTAGTCTGAGTATCTCTAGTATAAAATTGTAATATAATGCTAGCTTTTCTACTTTAAATATCGTATGTCACAGATGGGAACAAACATGAATTATAAAATCATATGGAATATTACATACATTTATTGCCGCAGACAATCTTTTAAAAATTTGAATAGTATCAAATCAAGATCTCTTCGTTATCTGATCTTTAAAGATTAGCGCAGGAATAAAAGAGGCGTTTCCACAACATGTTAGTTTGGTTCAGTATCTGCAATTAGCAATTAGTTTGTCTTGTAACCTGCCACTAACTTTACCCTGCATAATCAATATAACACTTGGATTACCTTTAACTTAAAACTTGATTGTTTATTGCATGACATGTTTGTCTTATTCATTTGATAAGACTAGCCAGGTTTGCATATACGAAAAACTTAGTAGCAAGTTGATGATATTCATTATAATCCGATGTGACATTTAACACCACTTGCATTTATTGTCTTTTGAAAACACTGGAACTGTATACAAATATCGGGTTGGTAATAACTTTAGACATACTTTGCCTGACTGTATCATAATTGTAGTATAAGTAATGTCTTCGTTTCTTCTCATTGAAATTAATAAAACGCAATATGCAATTTTAAAACATGACACATAGACCATGCAAACAAAAAAGAACACGGATTTTGGTTTTGATTTCGAATGCTGCTTTTAGTTACTTATCCTGCAGTATAGATGCTTATCCGTGACAAGTCAGTAGGGTTTGCAATTGTGCGGGGCAGCCGAGTACCCGGGAAAACCAGCGACTAACCCTACAAACCCTCGCACATGTCTTAAGGCTGTTTTGCACACGGTGACAGCAGGCTTTTGCAGCGCAATATATATCTTTTATTGACTGTATTTCGAAATACAAAAGTAATAAAGGATACGGGTAATACAAATAATACAAATAAACATATATACAAATAACTTCATGTGCGTCATGGTTTTTTAAGGTTGTCCGAAATGAGTGTCCATATGTTGCGGATGTGGGTTACCTTAAGGAGCATCGAGATATGTTAAGGTATCAACCTATGCCTCTCTTGTGTCTCATATTCTCCCTGTACATATCCGGTACATATTTAAGAATAATTAACAGTATCGTTTCTGTTTGAGCATCCGTTAAGTCCATATGTGGTCTACCCAACAGTCTAAACAACATATCAACGTTATCATTAAAAAGCATAGTACCGGATCCATCAGGTATCTGTTCTATTTCGTTAAGCATATTATTTCTTTCACGTTGGAAGTGAGGACACCTTAAAAGAAAATGACGAGCGTCCTCAATCTCGAAAGAGTTGCATAAGTCGCACATTCTAGCGGTGCCTATCTGACTTCTAAGTTTAAGGTCGTCTCCTCGCAGTAAACTGGCATGACATATGAGTTTCACGAGAATCTCGCAGTCTCTCATTCGTCTGGGGTATTTATCAGATAAAGACCACCAAGGGAGGTAGCGCGTGGTAGGACTAGTACCACATAGTAAATCAAGGCTTTTATGCAACAGTTTCTCGATTCTCCAGAACACATTTTCCAGCTCCCAGCCTTTTCTCCATACCTTAGCTTTCTATACCGACTTGGGATAGCAATGCCATGCAAGACTAGTTACAAAGCCTCTAAGGATGAATCACAACTCTTACCATCAACGCTTAATTTTTTAATTTTTTATTACAGGGAAATCGACGTCTTACTACATCAATCAAGTACTTGCTAATAGATGGAAGAAGATGCAAACAACCAATGGCATTGTATATGGAATTGTCTTCCTTGGAGTGGCTGCAAGTTTTTTTGTAATGGTGATTCACATTCGAAGAAAACTAAAATCAATATCGTCACCAGATTTCAGTTCTAAAACAGGAAGTGCATTGTGTTCAGGTATTGTGTAGAATATTATATCATCAATTACGTCACGGCTGTGTGATGACGTCAGTCCGTATGAATAGGTGGTGGATTTTATATGTGTAGTATTTCAATTCAATTTCAAGGTAAGCCAATTGACCTCTTGAGTTTGCATCTGGTATGAGTCATTTGGAAATATATTTCTAACAATACATTATGTTGAGAAATATATGGCTGTATTAGTACTGTTCCTGGTGGAATCGACAATACCTCTGCATATATGTTTCAAATGTGACGTCATTTTAAACTGTCTCAATTTATCGTATTGTATATTTATTGAAGTAAATATGCATTTACAAAAGTAAACAGATAAGAATAACTCTAGTTGTCAAACATATGTAAAATATACTAATTGTACTGAAAATAACATATTTACAAAAGTTTCACATGCACTTCTGTGTACATGCGTGTTGCAATAAACGTATATATTCACAATCCGAGAATAGGCACTCTAAGGTGATCAGTACCATCGCAAGATAGTTAAAAGCCTCATTCCAAAACACACCTCACAGCAGCATATTCATATAACAGGGTGTATCCCCAGATTCTTGTCAGTGTTATCAGGTATGGAATATAATTGCCAAACGTCCTTTGTCGACCCATATTTATTATCATTTCAATATTTACAACTTTTCACTCAAATGACATATTCTCATTACTTTCAAAGGTAATAGTCACTGCAGGTTCAGAATTACCTTAGTGATACCATTGACTATGCCCAATAAGAAGTGGATTTTAGTGAGATATCTCGTGTGTGGAGGCATGGGACGGCATTGGTAGTAGTGGACATACCTCGCTGATCACTTCTGAGCACTGGAAACAAAAGACAGTTGTGCAAAGATACACCTCGACGATCTCAAGAGAATGACTTGTGGTCAGGATGCTATAAATAGGTGCTATATATTAGCCCGTGAAGTTACCTAGTGTAGTCGGTGTGAAGATTTCTAACTAAAATTTTCAATGTTATGGCCCGTAAAAATCTTTAGCGGTCAGCAATCTAAAAATTGACTTCTTATTGGGCATAGACATAGAGGTTCCATCACTCGTGGATGGAAAGAGGAGGAATCTTGCACGAGTGAGTGATTTTGTGTCTTGGGACGAGGCTTGCCGAGTCCCAAGACACAAAATCACTCACGAGTGCAAGATTCCTCCTCTTTCCATCCACGAGTGATAGGACCTGTTTCTCCCACGATAAAAAGGAGAAATTTACACGTTTTACCGTGAAGTTAGCTAGCTAAACTAGGTCAGCCAAAGGTCACCCGCGCACTAGTTCAACAATGGTAATACGCGTTTGTTGTGACGTGCACCGTTTGTTTCCCCAGAAACTGGCGTCAGATCACGTACGTGACGCTTGTTCAAATCCACGCGCGCTATTGTTGGGTCTACCCTGGACCCAGCAGCAGTGACCCATTGATTGAAATTGAGGGATCTGATTGGACAATTACACCAGTTTGACCTTTAACCCCATTGAAGAACACCCATTGAGGACGACTAATCCTTTACTGTAAAACACACCTCAGAGTGGGAGAAATAGAGGTTCCATCACGATTGGATGGAAAGAGAAGGTATCTTGCACGAGTGAGTGATTTTGTGTCTTGGGACGAGGCTTGCCGAGTCCCAAGACACAAAATCACTCACGAGTGCAAGATTCCTCCTCTTTCCATCCACGAGTGATAGAACCTGTTTCTCCCACGATAAAAAGGAGAAATTTACACGTTTTACCGTGAAGTTAGCTAGCTAAACTAGGTCAGCCAAAGGTCACCCGCGCACTAGTTCAACAATGGTAATATGCGTTTGTTGTGACGTGCACCGTTTGTTTCCCCAGAAACTGGCGCCAGATCACGTACGTGACGCTTGTTCAAATCCACGCGCGCTATTGTTGGATCTACCTTTGACCCAGCAGCAGTGACCTCTTGATTGAAATTGAGGGATCTGATTGGACAATTACATTAGTTTGACCTTTTGACCCATTCTCCTACCCAGAGATCCTGCTACGCATACTAGTCGTGTAGCAATCCAACCGGAAGACGGTATCGTCGCCCTGGCAGAGTGCTTTTGACCCCGTTGAAGAACACCCATTGGAGACCACAAATCTTTAACTGTAAAATACACCTCAGAGTGGGAGAAATAGAGGTTCCATCACGAGTGGATGGAAAGAGGAGGAATCTTGCACGAGTGAGTGATTTTGTGTCTTGGGACGAGGCTTGCCGAGTCCCAAGACACAAAATCACTCACGAGTGCAAGATTCCTCCTCTTTCCATCCACGAGTGATAGAACCTGTTTCTCCCACGATAAAAAGGAGAAATTTACACGTTTTACCGTGAAGTTAGCTAGCTAAACTAGGTCAGCCAAAGGTCACCCGCGCACTAGTTCAACAATGGTAATACGCGTTTGTTGCGACGTGCATCGTTTGTTTTCCTAAGAAACTGGCGCCAGATCACGTACGTGACGCTTGTTCGAATGCACGCGCACCATTGTCAGGTCTACCTTTGACCCAGCAGCAGTGACCTCTTGATTGAAATTGAGGGATCTGATTGGACAATTACATTAGTTTGACCTTTTGACCCCGTTGAAGAACACCCATTGGAGACCACAAATCCTTAACTGTAAAATACACCTCAGAGTGGGAGAAAATGATATCCCTATGGTAATTCTGAACCTGCAGTGACCACTGCCTGTGTAAGTAGTGAGAATATGTCATTTGAGTGAAAAGTTGTAAATTTTGAAATGGCTTAGAATATCGGTTGACTAAGGACGTTTGGCTATGATGTTCTCTCCCTGATAACACTCTGGAATCTATAGTCTGTCTGACTCAAGTTTGGCAATCACTTTTGCCACTTTTTTGTGACAAAACGTTCGAGTTTGCCATCCAAACTTGGCAAACCTCTTTGGAGCACTACTCCGTGTATGTACAAACATACTTTTTGTCTCAGCTCCGCAAAATGTTGATTTTGCTCATTAGTTCCTATTGTAAAATGTGCACATTGCCGACACTACAATCTCGCGTGTTTGTCTGTTGCGAACAATACAAACACGCGAGATTGTATTGTTGGCATTTTGCGGAGCTGAGACAAAAAGTATGTTTGTACATACACGGAGTAGTGCTCCTAACATGTTTGCCAAGTTTGGATGGAAAACTCGAACGATTTGTCACAAAAAAGTGGCAAAAGTGATTGCCAAACCCGAGTCAGACAGACTATAGAGATACACCTTTTTATATGATTATGTTGCTGTAAGTTGTGTTTTGGGATGGGGCTTTTAACTAGCTTGCAATGGTACTCATCACCTTAATGCAATTTGCATATTTGCGCCAGTTTAAGCAGTCGCTATAGTCTGACTGACCCAAGGTTGACTGACCGTTTTTCCTCTTTTTTGTTACAAAGGGTTCATGTTTGCCATCCATACTTGGCAAACCTCTTAGGAGCAGTATCTTCTGTATGTATATACCTACTCTCTGTCTCATCTCCGTAAAATGTTGATTTTGCTCACAAGGTCCCACTGTAAATTTTACCCATTGCAAACAGTATAAATGTGAGCGACCTCGCGTGAAGTTCTACTATGGGCACCGAATGAGCAAAGTCAACATTGCAATATATGGCCATCAACAGGATGCATTCAAGGAAATCTACCTCTATAACTGTCTTCATCCTTTTTGACTAGTTCTACCCCTTACTGTCTCTTGCCAGTACTAAACACAGGGAAACTACAACTGTAACTAATGATTCAATAGATAACTCGAGTAGGTTCAAATATGCCATTCACTGAGTTACAGAGGCTCAAAAATGGCGTCAAGCGAGTAAGCACAGTGAGTTTGCTGGTACTTTCGGTTGGTCCTTACATTTATTCTACTTTAAAGTTGAATTTTATTGAATTTGGAATGATATTTCTTATCTCACCTAGCCTCGTGAAAGTAAAAGTTATTTGTTTTTTACGTGGATTTTGTGTTTTTCTACGTATGTTCTTTATGGTATCATCATCATGTCATATATTGGATATGAGAAAATGTTCTGTAGGTTTACTGTATTGCCTTATGAAATTATCCAAGCACCTTCTATATCAAATTCGAAATAGGATTTGGATTTTCATTGTTCATCCCTTTTCTGTTATATGAAAGACTAATAGTGACTCGCCGGTTTCAGGTGTAAGATTTCAAATGTTACTCCAAACACTTGAGTTTTTCCTATCGCTATTGTGTTTTATTGCAAAGGTCACTGGAATTATATAATGAAATATAGCATACGCATATGTTATGACCATTCTGTTTTCATTTTTGCATGTTCCTTGACCAGGAAGTTACCTCTCCAGCCCAAACTTCAATTAATATTTCCCCCATCCGTTTTCCTACTTAATCGGAAAGGGGTCAATATCGCTGCAATAGTACTATGCAAAGATAGGGCATTCGAAAAAATAAGATTTTCTGTATTTTTTGTTTCGTGTGGTATCATTGGACTGACTGACAACAACACTCAACAGTTCAAGGTTGATCTTGTATATTGTAGGGCTTTGAGCAAATTGCATTTAAAGATTAAGACTTTAAAGAAGCATACTTGCATATTACTCTCCAGACCCTGAACAGTATTTGTCAGTTAAATATGTCCATAGGTGCGACTAGATTCCTGAGCGCATCGTGTGCAGTTTTATAGCTGACAGATAATTAAAAAGAATTCGTTTAGTTATGACTCTAACATCACTCGTTAATTTAAGGTCATTGAGGTCGCAATTAATTTCGCTGTCCTGTACAAACCTCAATTGGCGAGTGAATGTTGCTGTATTGAATACAATGACCTACGCGTGACCTAACACCCTGTAACAATTATCACACCCTAAATGCCTGGATCGCTGTGGAACTGTCCTCTCTCTTAAAAAGAAACTTTATTTTGGAGTTCTGATTGTTGTAATTGGGAATTACATGGGCGAGGGCTAGCTTGGCCTGTGCTGAGAAGAGGAGAGGGGATTTTACTTCGCTGTCTCTCAAATAGAGGAACACAAGGATTTTGATATGTGTTGGAGAGTTCTTAGCCTACTGGTGTGGCTGTCAGCGCATATAGACATAAGCACTCAGCAAGGTAAGATATTTATATTTCATCATACATTTGCTAGGAACTGACTTTTAAATCTGGATCATATGATAGTGCTACAGAATTGATGGATTTATACACACACATTATATATATATATATATATATATATATATATATATATATATATATATATATATATATATAATATATATATATATATATATATATATATATATATATATATATATATATATATGTGTGTGTGTATATTTATATATAAATATTTATATATATATATATATATATATATATATATATATATATATATATATATATATATATATATATATATGTGTATGTGTGTGTGTGTATATGTGTGTGTATATGTATATATGTATGTATATATATATATATATATATATATATATATATATATATATATATATATATATATATATATATATATATATATATATATATATATATATATATATATATATATATATATATATATATATATATATATATATATATATATATATATATATATATATATATATATATATATATATATATATATATATATATATATATATATATATATATATATATATATATATATATATATATATATATATATATATATATATATATATATATATATATATATATAATATATATATATATATATATATATATATATATATATATATATATATATATATATATATATATATATATATATATATATATATATATATATATATATATATATATATATATATTGATGTCGATGATAGTGATGATGATGGCGGTGCAATGCACTTAAACGAAGAAGAAGAAGAAGATGGAGAAATAGAAAAGAAGAAAAAGAAAATTGTGAAGATGATTGTTATATAAATGTCGATGTGGACGACGATCTTGACCATAATACTGGTGCCCCTTGTTTGCAGTTCTTTGCCAGACGGACAATGTGTCCGTACCCGGAGGGAACCCCGAACCGTACGCCAGCTCCACCACCCTGGCATCCTGCATGGCCAGCTGCCTCGCCGATCCCACGTGCCCCGGGGTAGACTTCGATACCAACTACAACGAGTGTTTTAAGCATGACAGTTCCTCGATCAACAACCCACCTCAGGCTAATAGGGGGGTAAAGCACTTTAAGAAGATGGCGACGCAATTGCAATGTGAGTTTCCGCTACTTATCTAATAGATCCTACAAGAATGTGCATGTCAACGAATCCCATGCTTTTGTTATATAAGCTTTAGATGAAGGGAGCGTGTGATAGACAATCGTGTGTAACCGTAAGAAGGCTTAAAGCACATACACGACTTTCTGCAATCAGTGGACCTCTGCTCACCTCCATAAATGGAATATGGTTATGGGTTACAATTTTTTTCCTGCTTTATTTATGTTACACGTTCAGAAGTAATATTCAATTTTTTTTAGTATTCAGTGCAATTGGATGGTTTTCCGGTAAAAGGGTTTAAGCAAATACTAGTACGTTGAATTTATTCATATACATTTTCAATTTGATTTCCAGGCGTGACTTCAACTCCACTTCCAACCCCTACACCTACCCCAACCCCAGCCCCAACACCTTCGCCAACACCAACTCCCGCCCCTACACCTGCCCCTACCCCTGCTCCTACACCGTCACCAACACCATCGCCCACACCATCGCCCAGAGTCGCACCAACCCCTGCACCAGTCAAAGGCGACAAGGGCGACAGAGGACCAAATGGTGCCACAGGACCAGGTGGTTCACCTGGGAATAACGGGGACACTGGTCAACAGGGACCTACGGGACCAACAGGACCTGTTGGGCCGGCAGGACCTAGTGGGGTGTCTGGTGCAAAGGGTTCTAAAGGGGCGCAAGGGAACCATGGATCCTCTGGCCGAGGGGGTGTGCCAGGCCAAAACGGGCAACCCGGTTCCCCAGGAAGACCTGGCCGCCACGGACCACCTGGGCGACCAGGAATAGGTGACGCTGGTCCACCGGGTCCACCAGGAAGGTCTGCCATTGGCTCACCAGGTACGAGTCTTTTCGTGGTTAAGAAAGTCATATATAGAAAAGAGTAAATTCTGTACATTATTTTAGTGTCACATATCTGGCTGGCCTATTTAAACTTTGCTATGTAAGCTACATGTACCTTTTTAACTTTTACCTCGTATTTAATTTGAAGAATGATAAAAGAAAGTATTTTACAATGTATTCATCTCAAGGAAATAATTTTGATAAGCTATTGATTGTCATTTTGATTGTCATTTTGTCATTTTGTCATTTTGTTTGTCATTTTGTGTGGACACTCGTTACCATTAAAGACATACGCTTCTAACTCCAGAGTCAGAAACATGTGATCGATTTGCATTGAAATACTGGGAAGTCTTATACAAATATGGCACTTAAGTGAGTGCAATGTCAATTTTTATTGCACTCTAAAAAAATGATATTGCACGAGGCGCTTTCGCCGAGTGGATATCATTTTTCAGAGTGCAATAAAAATTGATATTGCACGAAACCAAAGTGCCATATTTGTTTTATCATATGCATACTGCTCATTCAAATTAAATAATTCAATAATTTAGATAATTATGAAAATATAAATAGTATTTATATGTTTTTCCATTTCCAGGTTTTACCACAAATCATTGGGTTATTGTAAATTTCTATCCAGCAATACATGTTAGTGTTATTTCAGTAATATAGCAATCAAAATACTATAAATACATGAAAAAGTCACATGCATTAGTTTCAGAGATTTATCTATCTAATTTGAAAATGTGTTTTGTCTTCAATATAGACAATATACCTTATATTTACAAGTAGGGTCCATTCCCAATTAGGATTTTACAAGATGCCCAAACTTTTCTGTGTTCCTTGTCTAAATTCACTTTTGTTGGGTTCCTTTTCAGAAGTTCAAGTTAAGAATTGAGCACATGAACCTGACAGCTCTGAGTCAGAGTGTTGGAAAGTAATATTGCACCCCAATATCAATTTTGTAAGGTGGTCATGTGACCATGATCTGACCAATCACAGCAGAGAATGGGCAGGAGTCATATAATAATATAATTAATTTCTATAGTATGTTTCATTTTTATGTAGTATATATACATATTTGTGCCACCTATACTATTTTTACATTTGGTTATTTTATGCAGTGCAATTCGTACAAAGATTCGATCAAAGTGTTACCTCTTATTTTATATTTTCCGTTACAGCCCGGAGAATATTCAATATGGCCCAGGTTCAAAACGACTTCAGTAAGTACATATTATGTGTAGTCTCAGAGTAAAACTGAATCGAATGTAGACATTGGGTAAATTTGGCCGTGGAATGCAAGATCGCTGCTATTCAGTAACATGTGTCCATTTCCATTATATGCAAACAAAGACACCCACTAAATAGAAACCAGTGGACTCTTCCCTAAAAAAAGATCTGATGAAGAAAGAGAAAAACCAGATACACCTATTTCTTAATACGAAGTAGACACAGCCCGTACATAACTTGGAAATATTGTAAGTCGCCAGAATTAGACGGCTAAAAGTCTCGAATTCTTCAAAACCTTCTGGCCCCAACTAGGAAATTTCTCAAGTAACTGCAATCATGAATACTATGAAAATAATGCTCTTACACAATCACAAACCCAAGGAGTACCTGTCAAATTATATCCAAATATATTGTTATATGTACTATACCTATTTGTAAAATGTTTATTTCTGCATGTTATGGAATAATAAAGTTATAAAAATGTGTCCATTTCCATTTCAGAGCAGTCAACCAGTAACTACATTGACAAGGCACTAGGTGGCGTTTGGAAGAAATTGGAGAAGGTCAATGGCCTGGCATTTGGAGTTTTGTTTCTCATGGTGGCCACAGGTTTTGTTGCCATGGTAGTGTACATGCGCAGAAAACAATATCGTATGCCGTCGCCAGACGGCAGTGTAAAAACCGGAAGTACATCAGGTTCAGGCATTGTTTAGTATACATGTACTAGTATCTAAATACAATGCAATACATGTTAACTCAATGTTGTCGCATGCAAGGCAAATATATTACTATGATGATTGAACAGACAACTAAATATAATTCAACCATCATATTAAGATCTGATAAATCAGAGCTTCTGTATTTAGTGTGTATTTTGTGGTGAGATGTAATGAACCAGTGCGTCAATATCAGGGGCATGTATATTAGTAATATTCCTCATAGAATTCTGCAATAAGGGTTCGTGGAAGATGGAATCTCCCCATTTTTCCAAAATGTATTTTCATCTTATGAGGTATTTACTTGCTTTTATAATGTTTGATACATTCCCTGTGCGTCCTTTAACAGTAACCCATAATGTTATGTTGGTAGTGGACTATAGTATCCTATTGTTAAAAGTCTCAATATGTAGTTCAACTTGATTGTCTCAGTTTTAGTTAGCAATGCAATATCTGCTAGTTGACCTGTAGTACTTGTTCTGATGGAGTAATTAGGATTGGGTTTGTAACTTACTGATGTGTTCACAAAGAGAATTAGGAATTATCGATGGGCAAATATTTAATAGAGTAGTATCAAGAATATAGAAATATATACGTTATTAGAAGATCATAAAATTGCATATTAATTGTTAGTATTTTGATATTATAAAAGCATTCGTTAAAAGAGGGTATTAGTAATATCAAGTACATAGAAATATATACGTTATTAGAAGATCATAAAAATTGCATGTAAATTGTTAGTATTTTGATATTATAAAAGGATTCTTTAAAAGAGGGTATTAGTAGCATCACGAATATAGAAATATTTACGTTATTAGAAGGTCATAAAAGTTGCATGTAAATTGTTAGTATTTTGATATTATAAAAGGATTCGTTAAAAGAGGGTATTAGTAGCATCAAGAATATAGAAATATTTACGTTATTAGAAGATCATAAAAATTGCATGTAAATTGTTAGTATTTTGATATTATAAAAGCATTCATTAAAAGAGGGTATACGTATACATTGATTGCTTTGGCCGAATGCAGTAAGGTAGGAAATAGTACGTATATCATGTTTATCTGTTCTGTCTCTTAGTTTGCATTTATTAAGCAGTTCAAGTGAAAGAGGGTGTTTGATATGTAGAGGGTGATGGTCATGAGCAAAAATAGACAAAGGGGTAAAAGAAATTGGTATCAGCCATTTAAAATCGGTATGTGTACTCATTCAATTTAGTCTCGGATCCAAAGTCCGATAATAATCAATATTCTAACCTAAAATGTGGCTTTTTAGAACGTATCCATTAGGTCATACAATTGCTGGTCTACATGTATACTATAAACTGGGAAAATATCCTGGTCGGATTAGATGGAATATTGGAGAAATGCCTTGCATTGTTGTAGTTGGAGGCAAACATCAGATACTTTATTTCCATTTACTATGTTTTGATAATACTATCTCATGTTCTCATTTTTATTCAAGAAACTAGGATACCAATCACATACTTAATGGTTTGACGTTGTGTTATCTTTCTGATAATCTTCCTTCTCTACATCTTTGCCCAGAATAAGTATATATGGTATTTCTCAAATATTTAGACCAATAAAGGGCAACGGCGTTTTGGGATAGATACCTCTTATAGCGAAGACTTGGTAAAAGGTATTTATATATTGGGAAGTGGAGAGGGAAGACTTAATAAATATCAGCAATGATAACGATTTCCTCATGAATGATTAAAGTTTGACTGAAAGAGAATTAAAGTCATAATTTAATTATATGATTAAATTTGTCTTTAGCATATTTAGTTGGGTCAGGTATTTTAGGAAGAATGTATAGTTTATGCTTGAGATAAGACGTAACTTTTCACAATTTTCCTCATTGCAATCATGACCTGTCACAAGAATTGTTGTCATTTTGCAACTGAATGTAATACAAACAATGCTGATTTAGGATTTTGATCAGAAACATAAGGGCTTTAATGCTCAGCTAAGCTGGTCGTAGTATTGGTAAAACAAATGATTGACATAGCGGTATCAAATGTACTGTGCCCGTAGAAAAGTGTTGAAAATCACATCTTTTTCAAAGACAACCGTATATATTGTTCCTACATATGTTCTGTAAGAAAAGTTCTATCCTCATTTGTGTACATGATTGATCATTTATCAGTACACCAATAAAATTACAGGTGTAAAAATTAGTTGTATTTTGCTTGTCAACATTTCATTTTATTTAGGTGTTTTGCTATAATAAACAGATTTAGCTTTTGAGGCAGTCCAGTGGGTTCCTGCTTGCTCAGCCTTAAGTTAAGCCTGTACATGTGGAGCTGTGTTTGTGAGGAAAGTACTTAGCCATTATCTGTCTAGTTGGTAAAATACCATTATACCAGCCAGATTTTAAGGAGACAATGCACAAAACATATTCAAATGATAATTTTTTTTGAAATCAAATATAGAACCATTCAAACGTGGTCACACCTTGTCAAGGCATATAATTTTCAGTACTTAGAGGCAGTGCCTTGTAATGTATTCTGTTTTACTTTGAATATCGCACTACGTGCAATACCGATTTTTATTTTTAACAAGTAATTATACACATACAATATAGACCAAAGACCCAGACAAGTTAAAAACAAACATTAAACATATGACCTGTTATCTATATCCATACATTATGTGGGATACTCAGAACTGAACTATTTAGATCATGAAGCTACAGTGTCACTTGAGTAACTTAATACTCTTTTCGATACAAGCCAATACAATACATATAATACAATTCAAGCCAATTTTCGATTAGACTCAACCAAAACTGCTTTTTAAATAATTGTAAATCAATTCCCTTGTGGAGAGGAACTGTTAATCTACTTTTGCTTTGTATCCTTCGGTATACATTTGATGATATAATTCTCATGTTATTTTTTCAAGTTTAATCTGTTTACCTTATAATGTAATTACCAACAATTGAGAACCAAAGCAAGGATAACTAAACACCAATTAAAGTTCCACTGGCCTTTAAAGATGGCAATGCATGAAATTATGTGACAAAATAGATACTTTTCAAATTTTCTGACATCTTGTTAAACTACATGAACAGATGTCCATGTGACAAGAAGGGTGCTGTGTCCCTGCATGATATAAACTCATAAGAACACCATTGGCTGCTTAAAATATGACTAACATGGAAGAAAAGAGAGATTACACATACTATTTGTAATGGAATGACACGAACGTGGAATGCAATAAGACACACTTGCAAAACTTTCAACAATTTTATCCTATAACAAGGTGTTTACAGCTCCCAATGCGCCACTTGTCTGTGGTATCGATGTAATAATTCTTCTTATATTGTTTTAAGTAATTTTCCAATGTAAAGATTTTTGTTATGTAATTTTAAGTTACTTTTTCAAATCAAATCATAATTAGATATACTAGGTAGGGTATTTCATCATGTTTTTGATTTATTTCATGTCCTCCAGTAATTGATAACAATGAGACATGCAACCTTCAAACCTATGCATCAAAGGTGAGTGCCTGTCCGAATGAACAATAAAACACACTGGTTAAATTGACATTAATTGTGGAATCCGCAATAAACATCTACTGCAGTCAAATAACTCAAATCCATAGCTTTTCGCTTCCATTTTTAACCTGATAGGGCATTGCAGACATTAGATACATTTTATTCATTCAATCATTCAACAAGTCAGTCAATCAAACCTGCTCCATCCTGTCCACAAGTATAATACAATTATGAAGAAATTGCCATTCAGGTTCTAATAGCTAAGTAAATTGGTTCTCCAAATCTAGGTATGCAGTGTTCCAACTTATGTAGAATTTATTTACTCTGTCATTAATTAGTGGTGTATATTCTTTAATATGCATTTGGTGATGTAAAACTCTATTCACATCCAACAACATATATTTTCTGTTTTTGCCTTTTTTTGTAAACCACTCGCTCTGTGGCAAGTATCGCCACATGATTGAGGTTGTCTTCTGTATTTTGTTCAACATTTTCTTTCAATATCTACGATCCTGAGATTTGTTTCCGTTTGATCTTTTAGCAAAAGTTCTACCTAATTGATTAGATTTGAAGCATCTGGGCATTCTACGAAGACATGCACAATAGTCTCCTTGCAAAACATAAAGTAATAGAGAAGCTTAACATGACCATAAAAAAATTTACTTTATAAAAATAGGCAAAATGATAGATTCTACCAACTAAGTGATGTTAAAAGACTTTTATATCATCAAATGTGTCTGTAGGATTACAATATATCAGAGAGATGAGCATTTTACAAAAGTATGGTCAAATATAAATGTAGAGCTTTCAAATACCTTTTCTAATTGAAGGGTGGGAAAAAGACCCCGAATGTATCAATAGATCTGAATACGTTGATGAGACCGTCCAGATGAAGTTTGTATGATACTATGGTTGTAAAATATTTGTAATGGTTGTGTTGATGTGAAGATATGTGGAGCAAAATAAAAACAGCATCTTGCAAAATTAAAAATGCATTGGCCAATCCTCTTTGATTTAGATTATATCTAAATCAGATATATCCTCAGGGCTAACCAGGAATGGACACTCCATGTTGGTGTTGTCAGGCCATGGGAAATATCAGTTGGGGATATCAATGTCAACTAGATATGCCATTAAATTATCCCCTGTGTGGTCGAGTACCCAGTAAGAGGTGTATGCTGATTTATATGCTGTAAACGGCACTAAATACATCAAGAGTCACACGATGGAATCACACAGATGAAAAAGTTTATTGGAGTCGTATTGCATCCTTGCAATTGATGCTTACATTGTAACAACTCAAAGTTGCAAAGGACAGAATAATGCAAGGACATCAATGGCTCAAACAGGAAGGACTTTTTCTCATTGTTGTTATATGGATATACCGATCGAATGGACAAGGTAGGTAGTTGTCGTTTCATTTGTATCCCATTATTACTTACTTGACCCATAACTTCACGAAAAATTAAATCTGCCTGGTAAGTTTTCTTTATTTCTACTGTTGAGATATGGATAAGGCGAAGTATATTAACAAAATAAGCTGGAACATTTGTGGCTACGTAATGGACTGCAACTCGATATTTGTTTTGGCTATTGAATATTGCAATCAATAACTTGCTGAGCTATATCAATCTATCACCAGTAATCATGAAAACGTCGGGTTTGCTATCAAAGATTCGAAAAGAATTTGAAGTATGGCATAGATCATGCCAAATTATTCTTTCCAAAGATTGATAAAGAGGTGGGAAAGACATGAAGAATGTATTTAAGATAGGAATGAAACGGATTTGAAACATTTGCCAATTTTATACGCAATAGAATTATTATATAGGAACTAAAGGACAAATGACAAAAAATGCCTCCAGTGTTTCGTTAATGTGTTAACATCGAGCGTTAAAAAATGAATTCGGGATTTTTTATCCAAAAAAAATAAATTTTCTTTGTACATTAGAAATAATGCTCTATTAGCAAATCGCTTCTATAAGTATCGTTTAATATAGCATTTAGTTGATACGTGTCAATGGACACTGTGTATAAAGTATAGATTAGTATAGTATAGTATAGTATGCTATATTGACTGAACGTGGGCACACAATCATACAATATACAATATTTTCTTACAGAACAAAAACGTATTAACTAGAACATAAACGAACGATAAAAGTTACAAATAGGAAATATGGTAGAAATTACAACTGTACAGTAGTAACAGTATATAATAAACCATTATTGCCATAACTTCCAAATTAACGCATATACCACATTTAACGTTATCTGACATCCATTGTTTCCCGCTTTGTTTTCTCGCAGATTTTTGCCGCCAGGTGGGGGTGAGAGTGGAGGGAGGGGACGGCGAGACCTCTGCCTTTGCCTCGGCTAACACTGAACCGCTCTGCCGAAGGGCGTGCCTCGCCGACCCCTCCTGCGCAGGCGCAGACTTTAACACGGGATTCTCACAGTGCTACAGGCACACTAGCTCCACCATTACAGGAACCCATAGCTCTGATCCTGATGTCGTTCACCTTATCAAGGTCACATCACAGGCTCAGTGTGAGTATGTTTAGTACATTACTATATTACATTACTATCTAGAGTGCACACGTGGTTGGCAATTTTCAATAAAAGTCAGGAAATAAGATTATATCTGATATTTTCATTGTTTGCATTACCAAGAAATGGCAAGAATAGTATCCAATTGCATACATTTATTTTGACAATCATTCTCAAATTATCTTTTAACCTACTGTCGGCCAGCTAAATGAACATTTAGAAATGGAACTTTTAGCATACACATCTAAAAACAGATTAATATATGTCACATGAAAAGGGAAACGACACATATACTGCAGAAAAAGAAGGGAACAGTGATATGTTCAATTAGTACGCTAATTCACGTACATTTCATATTAAATTGCATTTTATTACATTTTTGCCCTATATGTTTATAATTGAAAATGTGTTTATGTCTGTGTGATTTGAAATAGTTGAATCCAATATTAATTAACAAAGCAATATGTCATTCTAGGTAGTACAACTACAACCCTATCCACTTCATCGATAGCGACAACCACAGCCACAACCAATACTCCTACAACAGGGCCTGTTGTTGTCACAACCACAACACCGTCCACCGCTGCAACTGGCCCAGAGTCCACTGCAGCTCTCGCCACTGGTCTGAAGGGAGAGCCCGGTCAAACAGGTCCTCAGGGACAGACGGGACCACAAGGACCTAAAGGAAACAATGGTGCGACGGGAGCTACGGGCTCATTGGGTGCAAGCGGACCTACAGGTAGGTAAAGTAGTAGTAGTAGTAGCAGCAGCAGTAGCAGTAGTAGTAGTAGTAGTAGTAGTAGTAGTAGTAGTAGTAGTAGTAGTAGTAGTAGTAGTAGTAGTAGTAGTAGTAGTAGTAGTAGTAGTTTGGAATTTTGAATTTTGATTATCGTCACATGTCCTGCCTTATTGCAGATGAATCCTGACTAACTCATTAAAGTTAGCCCGTTATAAGTTGTGAAGGAAACAGGAGAACCCGGTGAAAACCATCGCCTAACCCAAAGTCACTAGCAACTTTATGACACCATGAGTAGTAGCTGTAGTAGCAGTAGCAGTAGTAGTAGTAGTAGTAGTAGTAGTAGTAGTAGTAGTAGTAGTAGTAGTAGTAGTAGTAGTAGTAGTAGTGGTAGTAGTAGTGGTAGTAGTAGTAGACTAGCAGCAGCAGCTTTAAAGTGTTTATGGGATTCACCAAATGTTGTTTCTTTGCCCTTTGTGAAAAGCATTCTAATAGTCAAATTTTGTAAGAGCCATGTGTTTTCTTATAAAATATCAGAATAGATAGACTACATAAGGTATGTATCTTCTCAAACTGTGCATGGTTCATCTTACATAATTGAACTGTACCCTCTCAACATACTAGCATCGCAGATCATCATTTAATGGGCTTCCAATGGTCAAAATCTTATACCATACAGGTCCTTCTGGGGGCAAAGGCCAACCAGGACCACCAGGAAGGGGAGGCCAGAAAGGACCCCCAGGACGACATGGGGTACGTGGACCTACCGGGGCGTCGGGGCGCACGGGGGTCGGAGGGGCTGACGGGTCCCCGGGGAGACCCGGGCAGGGTATTCCTGGGCCCCCGGGCTCCCCAGGAAGGGACTTTGACGAGGCAGCTGTCAGAAAACACAGGGAAAATACTATACAGCTGGGCGGTCCGTGTAAGTGTAGATATCCTATAATACAATTTAACATAAGATAAGGTAAGATAGGAAAATGCTATCAAGCAAAGTCTCATCCATTTTATAGAAGTGTACAAACATGACACAGCAAGAACAATGGACGGTCAATTATGACCTACGAGAGACAATACAACTAAGAAATACAGGATATACATTGTTAAAAAATATAACAATATATCATGAAATCCGTTCTTGATATATCACTTCTGATTTAAGCGTTTTACAGCAGTTTTTGGCACTAAAAACATGTTATCACAATTGGACGATAAGAACATTATTTCATCTGTGTACATATCATATAATTCAATCCCCCTCTTTGCGATCTTGGCTGATTTGGTAAAATTATAATGCATTGCATTGGTGTCGAAATTCAAATTCATTTTAATCCGATATCTCTTAAATACAGTTAGATTAAACAAGTTTGATGTTTATGAAAACCGCATGAGGCTAATTGAATGGGATGCCGTTTATACTTGACACAAGTTCGCATCAGCGCTCACATATATTCTTTGCTAAAAGAACACAGATATTTTCATTAAGGTACTTTTTTAGTATTCAATTATTCAATTATACTTTATTAGGCTCATAAATATTACCAACTCATAAAAAGTACAAAGGGTTTTCTTATGATATAGACAACAACATGAGAACATTGACATAAACAACATCAAGAATAGTGTATTGTAGAGTAAGAAATGTCTGCCTATATATTGCAGGTGTAAATTGGTTAAAACAGTGTCGTTCTTGGTATTTTATTTCAGTTCGCATGTTTTTCCCGTCAGCTAAGGCCCAAGTAAAGGCTGGTAAGAAGTATTATAGCGTCATCAACTTAATGTTACCTCAATATCATCTTTCTCGTGCAAAGTAAAACGTTTTTTTTTTCTATTCCATTGTTCACACCTGTATATAAAAGGAACATTTCAACATACAAACATCAGCTGTGGCCAATTCAAAAGAAGAAATGAAAGCGTACTTTGTTAAAAGAAAAAGAAATGAAAGCGTCCTTCGTTAAAAGGCTCGTTTTAAACACATATAGTCGTCTATGAATAATTAGGACTATTTTAGAACTTCTTACTCTTAGAGTATATATATATGTATATATCGATAGTATTAATGAGCGTTTATAAACGAATGTATGTAAGGAACGAAATATATATCTGAAGAAATAAGCTAAGACGACGAAGGCTTTAAGTCTCGAGATTAAACGTCTTAATGCCATGTTTATTTTCTGTTCGATAACAAACAATATGGTTAAAACTAATGCTGCTGATTATGATGATTATGATGATGATTATGATGATGATGATGATGATGATTGAAAATGTCAAAATATCGTATGTATTGCTTTGCAGAAAATATGGCGCGGGTATATTTGAAGCAAGCTCTTAGGAATATAAAGAGGCAGTTCAACACAGTCAGTGGGGTCGGCTTCTTCACTGCCTTCATGTTCATCGCCATCGTCTTCATCTTCCTTTTTATCTACGCCCGAAGACATAAGTATCCGACCCCGCCAAAAGGTGGCAGCACCAGTGGTAGAAGTGCGGGTGACGTCAGCGAATCAGGAAAGACCCTGGTGTAATTGAGAAAAACAGACATTTTATCGATAAATGCATGCCGTTACTAAGTTTTTATCGAAGGTTATCATTGATTCTAAGCAATGCTAGACTAAAGTAACAATGCTTATCATGGAAGCCAAAAGTTCAAATTATAAAGTGCTTTCGTCGAATCCCTCGCATTGAAATTAGAAAGATTCCAAAAGGGCATGAAACCAGAATTTTTGGAATGATAATTTTGGCAAAGTATTCAGACAAAGTTCACCTTTAGTAGCCGTTATAATTACATACATATGATTTGTCATCGTGATAGTATGCTTTTGTCTCATATCCAGAGTTGTGAGCTAGTAGGTGTTACAATATACGAACCATAATCTAACGAGACCATGGGCATTCTCACTAAACATCTATACAGGATAAATATAGGGATTCATGGTCTTAAGTACAAACGGGTTAACTCTGTGTATATGTGTTTTTCTTCTTCTTCTTCTTCTTCTCTATTATTATTATTATTATTATTATTATTATTATTATTATTATTATTATTATTATTATTATTATATTGTAATTGTTATTATTATCGTCATCACCCAACATGTTCGCACTAAGGTAGGCGTTATTTGAATGTATAAATGTGTCCGTTTTTAAACCCGAAAACAAATGAACAGCTCTTTCATTTGCATTTTAGAAACCTTCATTTCGACATATTGGCAAGTTTTTTTTTCTGTGTGATATAAGCTAATCTAATGCTATCGAGTTTGGGAACCTTGATATGTGGATTATTCAACAGCGTACTTGAACCATCCTGCAGTAGCAATGAATATAGTTCGTATAGAATGCAGTTAACTTCGGTAGCCATTTGCAGAAGTGTGCCGAGTGGCGCCATCTAGCGTGTGCATGCGAAACTTTTTAAGCTTAATAAGTTATTTCTAAATTTAAAAAAAACAATATTGAATTGCTTGTCCAAACGGAATATACCACGTAGAGAGTGCGGTATCTAAATACATTAAGAGTCACAATATATGAAGAGCGAGTGGTTTCTATTTGCAGGTGGACCTCAAAGAATATCAAATTTACGAAGGGATACATGTCATCACTGGTCTATTTGTACATTAACTGCTCTTTTCAACGTTGACATTGATGTTTATAGGAATGCCCCCAGGTTACTAAGGGTCGCCGGAAGTGGCAATAAAGCACAGATACTGGGAGAGGACTCAGCCCGTGGTATTAAACATAGCCTTGATGCCTAACGGCACACACGCCTCAGGGTTCTGATAAACATGCTACATTTTCATTTGTTGATGACTACTATAAATATCATCACGCCAGTCAGATTATCAAAGCCGCTCTTTTTTTCGTAGTACCATACGAAACTATATATATGTACGATATATGGTCTGTAGTACACCCAGAATGTTATTACACAACACCAACGCCATCTGTGTGAACTTTGTTCCTAATCATACTCCTAACATACCCTCAAATATGTTACTCATGAGCGACCCTGGACCAAGATAATCCGTTTACCATATGCAGGAGCTCGTCTTATATAGATTCTTACTTAGACATTATAAATGAATTGTACATTTTTCATTATGACAGTAAAACGATAAATTGAAGGACATATATGTTGGAGTAACTGATTCATGTGAATTTACTTTTATTTATTTATTTTATTTTATTTTATTTATAAGCTGGATATGAAAATATGATTAAGCAAATCACACAACGAATTGACATTCAAAACGCAAGCCAAACACAACCGGAAACTAAATGACTAGTAAAACATATCATGAGTTTGCCATTAACTTTTCTTCAATACACACAGTGCGATAGTATGACTATTAACACTTTGTACATGAAATCTCAATTAAAATGTTTACCAATTTGCAGTGGGCAAAATATGATTCATTTGCACAATGCGTGTAACCTTATAATGACCTTTTTACTATAAAGTGCGTTGGTCTGTATATCTTATAGCGGGCTTACCCAATAGCCGAGCGGTCGAGGTGATTCACAATGGCTGCACTGGTTCTCACTACTACAAAGAGACATTGGGTTTTAATCCAACGTTGGCTCTTCCCCGTGCAAAACACTTTCCTGACTGCCATTAGCGACTGGTTAGGTCCCAATTCGGTCATCTTGTACATTACGACCTCAATTCTGGTACGTACTAGAATTGTTCAATAGCAATAGCTTTATTTGTAAACTGCTAAAAGGAGAATTGTGCATCATAATCAAAACATCAACCTTCCGCCTAATGCATTTACGACTTCACACTAAGCATGCATTACCCAAATTATTTCCAAAAGTACCATAGTTCCGAACGAAATTAGTCAACGAGCTTCTACACGTAGGCATATATGGCACAATACACATGGAAGCATATATTGCTATTACACCACTTAACAAGTATTTACATTAGATAATTTCTTACAAGAATATGTCTACTTTCCGACACATACACTTTGGAGGGTTTCCACTATATTTTGCTTCATTTTGATCTTTTATTTATAGAAGTTACTGGATTTATAAGTTGAACAACTTTGTATATGCTTTCATTTATATTAGATATACATTAAGCATATATTATGATACGCACATGTCATCTAAAGTCTTCCTGGCGTTAATAATTACCACTTGTCACTCATTGACGTATCGTTCCTGTTTTTCCGAAAGGAATAGATGTGTATTCCGTCTAGCGAATGAAAGATGACAGATAACTCGATACATTCCATCCTCGTAGACCATGAACTTAGTGAGTTTCTCACGAAAATGATTCGAATTTATCAAAAACTGCATTTTCTGCATATTTGCCTCATACTAGTATGCAATTTTATTTATGTGAACAAAAAATAATACTCAATAAAGCAATTTTATTACACATTAGCACGGGTTTAGCCAGCGGCAATATAATAATGCGTGGTGAACCGGTGGCATTGACTACATCTTTGTAATTAAATTTTTCATTATTGAAATGACTTCAGGTAAAACTCTAATGAGTTGAATGGAAGCGAAATGACAAAGTAGTGTGGCTAAAATACGGACGCAGGGTTAAGTGCTATCGGTAACTTTAACTTACATAGTTCTATCTATCAACCAGGAGGGTACCATGGGTACGACCGCCATGTTTTATGCCCTGATTGCTGTACTAATAGCTGGACTGGACATAACAAATGGTCAAAGTAAGTAAATTACAATTCTAATAGTATTCCTATCACATAGTAATTACATGGCTAGAAAACGCACATGGTACAATATAACGGATGTGGAAAAGTATTTACTACAAGATAAAAAGTCAATAAACACTACAATAAGATACGGTATAATAGAGTGACATAGTTACCTCTTTGTTCTGTTGCTTCACTTGTATTATATACTTTTCCACAGAAATTATATCGTGCCATGTATGATTTACCTTATGCAGTTAATAAAATAACACTTTCATAGTCTATAATAAAAGATTCCCTATTCATTTTGTTGACTTCTATTGTTTTTAAACTTCTCTACAGAAATGTTATAATCCAATGTAGGCTTTTTCAGTTCTCAGTTGTGTACAGTCAGTACACTATTTAGCCTATAATAAGATAGATACCCATTCTTCTGTTGATCGTCTTGTGTGTCTGTTTGCTTATTTGTTTGTTTGCTTGTTCGTGTGTTTGCCTGATTGTCCGTTTGTTTGTTTGTTTGTTGGTTGGTTGGTTTTAGTTATCTCCATGTATGATTTTCCAGTCATAAAAAGCCAATACACATACTGCATTGATCCATTAAAGACACTAACTTTCATCATTTTTTCAGATATAATGTGTGAGACTACGGAACAGGCTATCGAGGGTGGTGAACCCATAGCTGCTGCCACCCTTCAGGCGTGCCTACGTGACTGCATGGGCGATACCCTGTGCCTAGCGGTCGACTGGAACACAGAGTTCAACGAGTGCTTTAAGCACACGGCGGAGACAATCAACAACCCTAAAAACACTGACGGCGTGGCCAAACACTACAGGAAGTTAACCAACATCACCAGTCCAACCCAGTGTCAGTAGTTTAGCTAATCTATTGTGTAGTTCCGGTGATGGGATATACATTGGAAATAGTAGTAGTAGTAGTAGTAGTAGTAGTAGTAGTAGTAGTAGTAGTAGTAGTAGTAGTAGTAGTAGTAGTAGTAGTAGTAGTAGTAGTAGTAGTAGTTGTTGTAGTAGTAGTAGTAGTAGTAGTAGTAGTAGTCGTAGTATTAGTAGAAGTAGTAGTACTGCACTTCCTCATGTACAAAATAATACTATTACAAACAAGAATATAAGTTTATACTAGAGGTGAAAACAACAAAAATGATGATTACTAAGTCTACGGAAAAAAGAATTAGTAGTAATTACTTTTTGAGAGAAAAAGGCAAAAACACTAATCAGTACCTAGTCACTGAAAGCGTCTATCGCTTGGCACTGTTTCCGGGCTGCACTGCCAATTGACAAGAGGAGAAAATATCAAAACTATCTTCAGTATGAAATCAAGGTGACAGTGTTTTGCAATATGATATATTGTATTTACGTTTCATTTTTGAACTAGTTAAGTTGGATACAAGTTGTAGATATAGGGGAAGTAGGAAAGCATGGACTATTTACTTTATATATATTATTACGTCATGTATTCATGCACTGATTCTAATTACTATATTTGATGTCATTTATAGAGAGGGATGAAATATAAACTGTTTATATGTGTTTACCAATAGGTCCACTTGCAACGACGACTACGACAACAACGACAGCAGCAACCACAACACCAACCACTACGACACCTGCCACAACAACCACAACAACAGCCGCTACAACCACTACAACCACGACAGCGGCCACTACTACCACTACTACCGTTGCGGGGCCAACCACAACTGCTATGAAGGGGCAAAAGGGTGAAAGCGGGCCAACGGGTTCTCAGGGCCAAGCGGGTGCTCAGGGGATGCAGGGTATGCCCGGTGCGGCCGGGGCGCTGGGACCTACTGGTCCTGTAGGTCCTGCGGGGGGTCCCGGGCAACAGGGTGTTCAGGGTAACGCTGGGGCAAACGGGCAATCCGGTAATGATGGCCCGACCGGACCGCGGGGCATGAATGGTATGCAGGGTAGAGGGGGGCTGAAGGGGAACCCCGGGTCGCCGGGCAATCCCGGAAGGGGGCGTGTCGGTCCACCAGGTCCTCCGGGCAGGGACGCGCCAGGCACAGTCACTAGGGCTGGAGGACCTCAGCCATCAGGAAACCGAGTGACAATCAGAGGTCCTCCTGGAAAAGACAAGGCCAAACGAGGACCACCAGGGAAGTCCATAGGTAATACATTCGTGTAGTTTTCATTTGTTATGTTCTAAAGAAAATGTTTGTTCTATCTGTATGATTTTGTTATCTTGCAATTACAGTCAATAAACATACAATACAATACAATACGATACGATACAATACAATTGGCAAAAGCCCCAATCACAAATAAGATCTGACACGCTTAATTAGAGGTTACCATTTATGGCAAAATACAACGAAAGCCTGAATATGTTTATCATAAATAGCAATCAAACGAAATTGAAATATTCTCACAAAAGTTTAAGTTTTCCGCAATCAAACTTCCTCAGTCAAATAGTTTTACCGAATATTTTTCCTAAACAATTGACCACCATTTATGGACAAGAGCTCTTGTCCATAAATGGTGGTCAATTGTATCACGTCCTTAACTCAAATGACTTCCCGAGGTCGGAGAAATGAAGCATTATATGCCACCTGTGATACTTAGTAACAGAAGAGCATTATACATACTTTATATACTGAATATTTTCACATAATATTCAAATACGTGATAATTGGTAGACTGTTTTCTGCTGTCGTTGAATGATGATTTATCTAAGGGAGAAAACTCAATATGACCTAACCACATGGTAGACTTGCTAACGGCCTATTTCGAAATGAATCATATGCCAAATATGGTATTTGGTAGCAAAATAGCATTTTACATATTTTATATACTGCATATTTTCACATAGTATTCAAACACGTCATAATTCGTTAACTGTCTTCTGCTGCTGTTGAATAATACTTTGTCTGAGGGAGAAAACTCAATATGACCGGTGCAATTGGTAGACTTGCTAACGACCCAGTTCGACCATATTAAATAATTTGCGTTACCCCGACAAGAAAAGAAAATCAGTATGAATTTGGTCGATTTCAGTTCCATTGTAAGCAATCTAATGCACCAATGCCTCTAATGCATTTCGAAGGCTAATTACATTTGATTCCAAAGTAATTTAGAGCCACACTTAGCCCTGTGACAGGATCTACACATGACACTTCATTTTACATTTCAGACCGTCGCTTTAGAAACCGTTATGCCCAGGCAAGAACCGATATCAGTAAGTGCTTAATATTGTTTGATCAAAGTGTTCAATGTTAAAGTGTGCAGTTAATAGCTTCACATAGCATTCTATTTTACAACTACGAACTGCTACTACAAATCTTTCTATTATGACTTTCACCTGTCAGTCATTTATTTTAGTCGCTGACTATGATATATATATATATATATATATATATATATATATATATATATATATATATATATATATATATATATATATATATATATATATATATATATATATATATATATATATATATATATATATATATATATATATATATATATATATATATATATATATATATATATATATATATATATATATATATATATATATATATATATATATATATATATATATATATATACTATACCATGGCAAAAGAGTTCTATTTGGTACTCACACCTTAGAGGTCCTTTTTCAGTGAGTAGGATACCAATGGGATTAGAAACTTGCGTCTGTTCAAATCAACGAGCTGTTCAAATGTGAGGTTTTATTGTGTTTGATCTAGTGTGGTTTTATTTTATCAGAGGTCACTTCCATTTTCTCTCTCATTTCAGGAAACTCTGCAGCCATGTATGTGGATCAGATGTTCAAGAGGTTTCAGGGCAAGTTTGACAAGGCCAGTGCTATGGGATTTTCGTTGCTGTTTGCACTTGTTGCTGTTGGAATCATACTCCTTGTGGTACACATGCGAAAGCATAGAACCAATCAAAAACCTGCACTGAGTCACGTGGCGTCAACAGCAGAGAGTACAATCATGTGATTGCCTCCAAATATGGGCAGTTTTCTGAAGTATCAAAGTTTGCTTAGCAACGATTAGTAAGGGAATATAATATTTTCATCAGTTCTCATACAAATCTTAAACTGAGTGAGTTTTAACGATAATGCACATTTTTTCTCTAAACTATTTTGACGTTTGGCTTCATTTCGAAGTTTGCTATTCGTGCTGGATACATTGATTTCAGTTCAAATGATTCAATCACGTTGTAAAGCTACGAGTTTGATTGGCATATTTGGTAAACGTATAGAACGACTCATGATCAATAAGAAAAAAACATACGAGCTTTGATTTGTTTCAAGAACCAAATTGCCGTTTTTCATATACATTGCATTCAAAATTGAAGCATTTCAAGTTATACTGCACAAAGCTAGCAATATAAATCTGCGATCCTCGTAGAGTTCTGGTGTTGTCTCTGAATATACTCATTTCATCATTTATACCCTTGTACTGACATTAGTATAAGGATTGCTGAATAAGTATTCGAAGTTTAAAATATTCTTATATTATATTTCATGTTATATTTCAAATATATTTATTTTGTGTTTAGTGGAGAGAATAGTAAACTGTCTCAAAATGTGTGCTAACATGTAAAAAGCACCGCAGCTGCCGTGTAGTTGATGATACTAGTAGTTAGTGTAGTTCAAATGAATATTGCGCTCTACGTTCTGATTACTTTAATGGGAATATTGATCGACATCATACAATATAGTCGATGTATATCATAATATGTAGATGACTGACTGAAAACAAAGTATATATATATATATATATATATATATATATATATATATATATATATATATATATATATATATATATATATATATATATATATATATATCGAATGGGGCAAACGTGCGCAAAGGTTTATAGTTCTGAAGGTGTAGTAGAGGTGAGATTTATTTATGAAAATATTGTTAAATGATCTGGCCGTGGTTGAAACAACTAGAGTCAAATCTGCTGTGCCAAGCTCTTGATATAAGAATCTAAATGGCACGTTAGGGTAACCGAGTAGCAGTATTTGTCATCTACGATTACGGAATGTATATTTATTAGCAGCTAATTTCTGACCTTATATACAAATAGATGACAACGACATTGCTGTTTTGTTAAGAAGAGATGGTAAGGATCATATATGAAATCCCAATTCCCCATTGAATTCTCTCGTAACATTGTATGTATATGATTAGCGCTAGGGTAAGAGATTTAGTAATAAAATATCATTTACAGAATCAGATTATATCACTTTGTCTTTCTTTATTTCCTTGTACTTCAAATTTATCTTAAATCAGCTCTTACTATTACTGCTACGATTGCATTGCTTGGTGGTAAGGAATTGGTTTTTGAAGCAGTCTTCTTGTATGCGATTTCCCCTACGCGGATGTGATTTCAGAATTTTAAAACATCTCACCATGTGCCTATTGCATGTTCAAAGATGAAGTTAAATATCATCCCTTCGTAATACGAACATGAATATTCAGTATCAAAACAGATTCTTGATTGTTAAGACATATTCTGCAGGCCCGTTGAGAAATACATGTTCAAATGTGTACTATATAATCTGATACTTCATCGCTACTCCTGGATACCCATTTCTGCATATTCCTATTAGGATATGTCTGTACATACAATATATCAACTACACTATATACACTACTGTTCAGATAATTATCAACATGAATGCATATAACGCCACATTATTATGCAGGAAACCCAACTTGTTCCTAAACCAAAAAAATATACATACAGTGAAACCTCCAAGATGTGAACGCCTTAAAACCAGACAAACACCTTCACATCAGGAGTTCACATCTCAGAGGTTCTGAGTATCTGACTGCTTAGGGATTATCATACAAGTCGAATTCATGGTTTTAGATCTGACATATAAATTTTCCACTTCATAAAACTTTAATAATTTCTCATAAGAAAAGTATAATTTACTTCATGTTAATGAATCAGAAACTAGCAGTGTTTTGTTTTATAACACAGTAAATGAAATGCAGCTGAGGTTTTTGATAAGCTTTTCTTGATTTATTAGTCATTCTAGGTTTCTCCATTTGCTGCTGAGTACCCTTTTTCTACACACCTGCCATCAATACTGAATTCAAACATTAAACAGCCAACCACAAAATGCAACAGTCATTTCTGGTGCTAAAATTAGTACATTAACCAATGTTGATAGAAGTATTTAGCCTAAACTGTAAAATCACGTACAAGTTGTGGGGACAAAGGATGTAAATTCTGACTACTTGACATGACTGGAATGTCTCACTGAAAGAAATAGACTTTTACAACTATGATACCCATAGACACATAAAAGGAAATATGGAAATTAGCGAAGGTTTTGGTAATCTAGATTTGGTCTACATTTGGAGACTGCAGGTCAAAATCCATTAAGCTTATGTCCAAAATCAACAACAATTAACTCCAGCTATAAACGTGATAACACTAGCATTTTATTGACATATATCCAAACATAATAAGGGAAACGGGAGTTGGAAGTTTTATAATGATCTAATAAAAAATCAGAGCTGACATTATTAATAAAACTAGAACTTTTATTGATAAAACAAATCTATGCTTGCCTGTCTATAACTTGGAGTATATAGATTTCATAGATGACAAAGATCTTCAACTAACAATAAGTGACCCCCTTTTCCTTGACACTTTACTATGTAAAATCAGAGGTCTGATATTTGGTTTCTCCAAAAGTCTAGCAAAAGATTAGAGAGAGAGAAACAGCTAGATGTGGATAGAGAGGAGCTTTAGAGTAAAATTGATCAATATCCCGAGATAGATATAATCAATCATGAAATACTTGAAGACCTGAAGACGGAATTAGAATCAATTAGAGATATGCAGAATTTCATACCAGGTTGGCAGAAATAAACATTTTTTCCTAAATCTAGAAAAGAAGCACTATGTAAACAAGAAGTTCAGATGTTTTGGAATTAAAAAAAGGTTTCATATACTCAGATAATTTTCTGGAAACACCACTATGGTATAAAAATGACTAACAGTTGCAGATTAAAAGAGAACGGCTAGAAAAAGAAATATACACCATATGGGATCTCTTTGATGATAAAAGAATACCATATTCAATAGAAGACTTTGATGACAAATTGCTGTTTTTTTATTTTCCTATATATACCATGCAAAGGAAAATTACAAATAGGTATTAGGTTCTGTACTTATGCTTCCGTAATTCTGTATTATTGAATAGTTCCTACTAATTCTGAGATCACATTTCAGACAGGTCTAAATAAACTGAATCCCAATTTTGTTCAAATTGAGTTTATCTGTTGTTTGTATCTGTCAGGTATTCCTCCAGCATCATTTGGTTTGCTAAGAGGCGTCTAACAGTAAAAGTAAATGGTATGGTTTCCCTAACTGTCTTTCTTGATATATGATTTGAATTGTTGCAATAATGACTCTACTAACAAAGTTGTCGGGGGAGTCCTATCCAATTCTTTTCAATATCTCCAATTTTGATGTGTGGATCCACTATTGATTAAAGCCAAACCTCAATATCCTTCCAAAAATCTTTGACGTTGGAGCAATTTATGGATGCATGAAGCATAGTTTCTGATGGCGTATTACAATAAGCGCAACTGGGTATTTTCCTCAAGCTTACAAAGGTCTTTTCTACCTTGTATAAAAGGATGTCATCATTTAACACTGTAGACCATTTTGTTCTTATATTTTCTAGAATAAAGTTGTCATCAGCAGAAATAATTGTATATGTGTTTGAACAACCTATTGATGAAAGACCCATCTTGTCCACGATCAAGGGTATATCCGGACATGTTGTCCTAATCGTCTCTCTATTGTAGATTTCAATTTTGGTAGTTAGTTTCATAGTTTCATAAGTTTCATAGTCTAAGTAATTTATTTTCAAATTCATATCGTGTAGTCCATTGAGTGTGTATAGAAAACCTTTAGCATCCAGTATATCCTTGACCAAGGTGTAGCCTTTTTTCGGGGACCAATTGCTTCTAAATTGTAAGGATAAGGCACTGTTGTGCCATAGCGGGGAGTTATGTAAATCACTTATATTTTTTGATCTGAAGGCTTTGCATAAATTTCTTTGCACTCTTGGCTACATCCGACCAAAATTATTTTGAACATTTTTAGATCTATTGTCTGCAAAAGTATCCCTATATAGTATCAATTTATGAATGTTTTACTTGATTGGAAACACCACACACCCTTGTGTCTCAGACTGTATCCTTTTTAGCCATGATGATTTTAGAGATGTGTCAAAAAGTACTAGGTTTGTGAAACCAAGGCCATGCTGTTGATTCAGGCTTTCAGTGATTTCTTTCCAGAATTTCGGTGGTGATTTACCTTCCAGATAAAGTTCTTAAAAATGCAGTCAAGAGTGTCAAGAGTACGGATTGATGGGGTGATAGGGACAACAGGACATGAGTTATTTTCAAAATTAGTGGATTTTTTATGATGGTGATTTTTCCAAAGGGTGTCCAATATCTTGCATTCCATAAATTAAACAATTTCTTTATCTCATCATCTATTTTTTCCACGTTTTGGTCAGAAATCTTATTGAAACTACTCATGTCGTATGAGATGCCCAAGCAGTCAAATTTAGAAGTCCATTCCAGATTTAAATTATTACAAAATTTTCTCTTGTTGTTACCCACCCCCCTACTTTTATCACTTTCGTTTTATCAGCATTCACCTTTAGACCTGAGATTGATTGGAATTCAGTGAGAACTAGCATGCTCTCCCTAAGCGCTTCCTTTGTTGCTTTTAAAAACAGACTGGTATCATACGCGTACTACGACATTTTTTGCTCCTAATTATGGATTTTGATTCCTTCGATTTTTGGATTTGTCCTGATGGCTTCTGAAAGAAATTCCACTGCCAAACCAATAGGTAAGGCGAAATGGGATCGCCCTGCCTACAGCCCCTCCCCAAAAGAATTTGGAATATGGTACTCTTAGTATAACAATCATATAACAACAAGAATGATATCTAAGATACCAATATGTGCCAGTGTATGATCCTTTAATAACTAACTTGTATTTAAGTTTGGTGTTGCATAATCTATTCTGTTTAGTGTATGTTATTTGTTTTGATTTTTATATAGGTATTTGCATTTGTAATTGCATGTCAATATGATATGGTCAATAAACAGTAGCATACTTACAATACATATATACATATGAACAGATTTTTATTTTGTACAATTGTCACCTAATTATCAACAACCTGTTATATATACATGTCATATATAATACATATATATGTCATATATAACTTATTTCTGGCTAAAAAGCATTCAATTACCAGCGCCCCAGGGAAGCATTTACCAACCATAGGCCGCTGGTCGATTAAATGCACATTAAAATAGCTAGATATCCGCATGCAGCCAATAAAACACTTAATTGAGGTTATTTCGACATTAAAATTCATCCGGTATCTCGAACATTTTAATTATACTTGGATTCATATCAACTTTGGCTAAACTTTCATTTTCTGCGATTTATCAGCTATTTGGAATATTAGATCGGAATACACGATCAGTCTTACTGGCTTTGAAACAATCCAATAATAGGGGAGAGGAGAAAAGTTTGGACAACATATATTAATTTGCTTGAGAGTGAACAAAGGCAATGTCATAGCAAAGGATTGAGCACCCGAATACTTACCGATATGGAGAGCATACGAAGCAGTATCGTCATAGTATTTATATTCACGTTTATTAATAATGTACAAGGACAAGTATGTAAGTACCACATACACATTCACAGAGGAAGCATATAAATGTTTGCATCTTTAACAAAATGGCTTGCGTTAATTCTACGTTGAAAAGTTTACTGAGAGAGTTTTAAGGTGTTATTTCTTACATTGTATAATATGATTTCGTAAGACATTTTATTTATACTTCTATACTTCAATATTATGTTGCATGATCCTTTAAAGTAATGGCCTTTTATGCGTTTTCGCGCTATATTTGTTACATGGCATGTAGTTGCATAACTCACTCTTATACCATTTATGTTCTTTGTGTGTTTATTCAGTTTATATTTTTGACTCCAGGCTTTTCTGCCAGCTAGCTCCTATGTACCCTTTGTTTATATTGTTTTACGGTTTGATTTTGCATTGTGATGCAGTCAATACTATAGTAAACATACTATACTATATACTTCTTCGAACGACGTGTCATAGTTAGTTTTACAAAAAAATACGTAGAATCTGATAGGAGAAAAGAACTTAAAATCAACGGATAGACTCCCCCAAATAGTTAAACACAGCGATACGTAATTTCAAAAATGTCAAATGATATCATTTTCTTGCAAATTTGGAACAAAAGGTTGTAAGTGAAAGGATATGCACGTCGATATGCCTTTTGCTCGGTTCTTCTAAATTGGATTTATCATCGGTGTGATGCCGGTAGTAGCGATTGCCCGTACGAAAGGTTTCATCGTGTCATGAAAATGATTGAAAATGACATTTTCATGCATGAAAAAGAAAAATTTGCTCCAAAAACTTTCATGAATGAGAATTCCATGCATGAAATAGTGCACGGCCCAATATCCAATGAATATTTCTGGGGCAAATAAATCACCCCAGGAGATTTTAAGGGTAAAATCTTCATTTCCATGCATGAAATGTTCATGCCACGATTGCATAAAGATTTCTGTGGGGGTAGTACTGCATATATACATGTTTACATTTTATTCCGCAGTGTTGTGCCCTATGAATGGTATCTCTATACCTGGTGGAGACCCAGACTTCTGGCCAGGTCCTCACTCTCTGGCCCAGTGCAACATACGCTGTCTCAACGATCCTACATGCCACGGGGTGGACTATAACGTGCTGGACATGAAATGCTTTCGGCACGGCTCGGATACCATCAACAATCTGCCCATAATGGTCGACCCTGATGTCATACATTCGAGGAAGATTCCAGTTACCACATTCTGTAAGTATGCATACATACCGGTATATATATATATATATATATATATATATATATATATATATATATATATATATATATATATATATATATATATATATATATACATATATATATATATATATATATATATATATATATATATATATATATATATATATATATATATATATATATATATATATATATATATATATATATGTGTGTGTGTGTATATATATATATATATATATGTATATATATATATATGTATATATATATATATATATATATATATATATATATATATATATATATATATATATATATATATATATATGTGCGTGTATTGAGCTGCTGTGTGTGAGCCATAACACTCCTAATCATCTATATGAAGCATCAAGAGATTAATTCTAGGTCATGTGACCGTGATTAGTGTATCCTGGTGTTAAAGAACATTTATCCCATAATTGTAGACACGAATTCAACCCTCTAACCCTGATTGGTGCCATGGTACACCATACGATGCATATTTTATCAATTTAATAAAAAAAAATTCATAGGACTAGTGAATTTAAAACCTAACCTCTGATTGGTTAATCACAGCCATGGTGAGTTGTTAAATGACTTGGCCTAAGGATACCACTTTGTTGTGATTGGCTGATATATAGACTGGCCTGAACAATAGATAGAAACTCAAAGCAGTCTCCTCTAAACATTGTGTCGTGCAGGTGATTGCTAACAATTGAATTTTCACAAAAATAAGCCTTAATATATGCCACGGTTGGCTTTAGAATGATCCAACGAATGAATTCGGTCGTAATATATTTCCCAAAATGTGTTTGCTATCACGATACATTTCTACCCGTACAAAAAAGTTCCGTGCATAAAAAATCACGGCATTTCATTTTCAGTTTCAGTTTCATGCATGAAAATGTTCATGCATGGTAATATCTTTTTCATGTATGGAAATATCATTTTCACACATGGAAATATCGTTTTCCCCGTAAAGAATAAAAAAGATATATGAAGAATGATGTTAGAAAAATCACAAAATTGATTTTTTTTAATTCTACGCCAGGTGCGTCGGAGCAGGTATTTTCCTCCACGGCTGCCCCGACACCAGCGCCATCTACAACCGCCACCACTGTACTAACAACTGTACCTACAACCGCTGTATCTACGCCAAGTCCTACTACAGCGGCCCCCACCCCCGCCCCCACGACAGCAGTCCCTACACCCAGCACCACCGCCGCCAAGGGTATAAAGGGGTGGCCAGGAGATACGGGTGCAGCAGGACCTATAGGACCCACGGGCGCCAAGGGACCTGATGGGGTCCCAGGGGCAGCGGGGCAGGTAGGTCCCTTTGGTCCCCAGGGTCCTAACGGTCCTATTGGCTTGCCTGGGATACAGGGTAACCCTGGGGCAAACGGGGTCAATGGGAGAACAGGACCTACAGGTCCTAAGGGGTACCCAGGATCACCAGGACGACAGGGGCCTAAGGGCCACCGAGGACCCCCTGGGGCCAGTCTACTAGGACCAGGAGGACGTCCTGGACCCCCTGGTAGACTGGGAGTTGCTTCAAACAATCTCCGCCTCAATAATGGGGGAGGACGACAAAGACAACAAGGTAAATCCATAGCCTTCAGTAAAAAATAAAGTGAAATTATCTGCATCTGAGAATATTGATGTTTGGCGTGATTGTTTTTTTTAATTGGAGAGCTCCGTCATAAACTTGTAAAAAATCATCTCTCCGCGTAAAAAGATAGCATCTGTAAGGATTAGATTCCAGTCTTTCACCTAACTTCCATTTATTTTCTACTTTTGTTTTCTATCGATGTCAATCAGGTTATATAATCCAACCATATTGAGGTATGCTTTTGAAAAACCTATTTCACAGTCAATAAACATACATACACACTTACTGAGCATAAGCCATCCGAGGAGAGTACGGTATGCAGTTATAGTACCATAGTCCTCTCGTTAACCGTATTAACCCATTAGTGCCCGTATCAACTTAAAACACCTGATTATTTTATTTGATTATATCTCCCATCCCATTCTAACGAAAGTCTCAAGCCAAAAATATTTGAAGGAGAAACATTGGCTAGAATCCAGTTTACTCTTCTCGAAATATTTCATGAAGTTTTGTTCTTAACTTATTGTCATAAGTACCACAGCTCAAGACAACAAATTTCAGGATCACTCTTAGCGTGAATGGGTTAATAACTGCATAATCTAAGAATAACACAGTGTGGCACATTGTTGCTGAAACGGTTTGAGTGACCATTTTGCCTAGCTTAAGATAATGTCATTTTAGTACATGTTAATTGATAATTGATTGCACACGAGTTTCGTCAATAACGTTGCTTCAAGAGCGTGATTCCGTGCCATTTTCTCTCAATGTCAATAAGTGCATCATACATTTTGCAGCGTATTGCTCTGCATCTTGTACAATGTGCATATGTTCCCAGATTTTTCTTTCACATTCCACACGCTGCATCTAGTTCATTTTTCCAAATGCGTGTCTCAATAGATGTCTTAGACTGCCTCATCTTTTCTTTAGTATTTCTGTTTTTATTTGTTAGTTTGACCCATATTCTTAAATTCTTGTCTGAAGAATCGAAAGATATACTTTACATCTCGAGTAAACGTGGACTACCTTTTTGTCTTGTGTTACTTTAATTGGGAACTAATAGTCTCTATTTTTTAGTAGGCAATTATCTTGAATGTCCTTGGGTCTACAGATATTAACATGATACTAAGAAATATATATAAATGAATATTCAACGATATATGGAGTAAGGTCTATTTAGACATAATAGACACTTAACTTAATAAGGGTACCAACAACAATCACATACCTCAAGGCACACACATTTGATTAAGGAACCAGAAAATACTGTAATTTATGTTGTGTGAACGTCTAGTTTGTGTTACATGCATTTTGTATTTGTCCAAAAAAATAGAATAAAAACAACAGTGTTTATTGCGAAATTTTAAAAAAATATGATACTAAGAATACTATGATGTTACGCTTTAAAGCTGATTTCTGGATTGCCTTTTCTTATTTCAAATAAATTGCATTGTTACGTATGTTATTTTTTTAGAAACTGTGGTACGATTCTACCCAAGAGTTATGGCAAAACGAATTCTCCGTAAGTATGATTGATGTCAAATCGAATGAAACGGCGAAATTGTCACATAAAATACTGCAGTCAAATAATAAAAATCTACACAATGATTTGGAACGTAATATAGATTCGTGATTCATTTTTACCAAAATAAGGCTCAGAGGAAGATCATAGTATACTAAAATGGTTGTTAAGTTGTGTTAGTATTTTTGGTTTCAATGTGCAATTGTGTTTTATTGTATTGTTTATAAGAGAGTCATATACGGCCGATAGCGATCCACCTTAATCTCCTAAAATACTCGCCAGTATGGAACCACCTTAATGAAATTTTGTGGCATATAATATGTTAAGGTGGATCCAGACTCCCGGTCCTTAACTGCTTGCTATATATATACTTTACCCATCTAAGCAAATGTAAATTTGTATAGTGTGTCTTCCTGTATGACACATAAGGCTCCTGAGTTATTGTTCTCTTCAGTTCTAGATTTATTTTATGTTATTCAATTTCCGTATTATTCTGTTTATATTTCTGTTATATCATAATAATTTAATGTTTTTTGTATCCAGTATGATTTTGTATTATATAATGTGCAGTCAATAAACATACAATACAATACAATACAATGGCCGCATAAAAACATGACAGTACAATGATAATAAACTACTGAACAAAATGATATAAACAAAAGCGGCAAACAAAATATACAAAAAAGTACATGCATATTATTGCTTTAAATTATGAAAATTGACTTCCATTAAAGTGTGCTAATGGACTCAAAGCATTTTACTTTTCCTTGATAATCCTAATCACTTGATCTTGAATGCCAATAGTTCATGGCGGAAATAATAATGCAGTATCTTAGATAATCGGCTCAAATTACATGTACACTCAATTTGTATCTTTTCTTAAAACTCATTTCCCTCGTTTTATAGACACTGTTCTCGGGACGTATGCAGAATCGAAACTCTCAGTTCTTCGACAGCGGGCTATCCAGGTCAACAGCCTCGGTTTCGCCTTGCTTCTACTATTCGTCTGCGCAGGCGTCGTGGCATTTCTCGTTCACGTGAGACGGTATCATAAGCAAGCAAAGGCAAAAAGACAGGATGATGAAATCAGTAGCATTGCCAAAACAACAGTTTAACCTACAGCTATTCACATTTTCAACACACGGAAGCCTCATATATTTACACATAGTAAAATCGTGATACAAAGGAATGTTTTGAGACATTCAATTCCAATTAGACGCTTCTATTGGATTAACCATAGACTCCTCAATCATTTTCTACTATTGGATATGTTCAACGGTGTCAAACTATGTGTGCATTTCAGATTCTAGTGGGTTAAAACAATCGGAAAACCAGGATGATGATTCGATATCAAGGGATATGTATCGTATCGATCTGGGAATGTGTCCTCATAATGATATCCATGCATAGTTATAAGTACATATACTTCGCCAAAATACTTAGACTTATAGATATATCTAAAAAAAAAATGGTGGTTGTTAAGTGCTCTTTTGTCTAACAGCCTGAAAGGACATTGTCTCATGCATTTTACAATGCTTGTCTCTGCAGACAGGACGTCTTTCCTAGAATGTGGAATGCAATTATGTTCTTGCCAAAGAGACTTTAATTAAAGACTGTTCCTTCTATGTATGTAGCTAACTGCTTGATATGTGTATCATATACTTATACTTATTTTAGAGAAGTGTTAGTATTAGTAATTTGTAGCATGAGGTTCAAGTCTCCTTGATGAAGCAGCAATGCTGGGCGTGGGATATTATGACAGCGACAATATCGCAAAGTTTTGAATTTTGAAACATTTATCTTTGATCTAAAATGTTATCATTAGAACATTTGGGGAATACATTGTTGTTTACGATCGCTATAATTGTATTTCACATAGATGTGGGAATACATTCCTAGGGTCAAATCGCTATTGTAAATATTTTTATTTCTTGAAATTTAAAATCGATCAAACTGGCCATGTTTAGGAACATTAATGGTTATTGCTATATGGTATAGCGTCTTTATTCGTAATCTTAAGCTTTTGCATGTTTTGATTAGATATTTCACAAGCAATATGTCTCATGTTGAAATTATTGTTTTGTTTATACACATATTTACATTATATATATATATATATATATATATATATATATATATATATATATATATATATATATATATATATATATATATATATATATATGTATATATATATATATATATATATATATATATATATATATATATATATATATATATATATATATATATATATATGTGTGTGTGTGTGTCTTCGAATACTGTTAGTATATCTTGATAAGTATAGCTTAGGTCGCTGTGAATTGTTACATTGTATATTTGAAAATGTGTGGAAATAAAGAAAAACGCTGAGAGGTATGAATATGTACGAGTCGTCCCCAAAATATGCAAATTGGAAAGTTATCTTACAATTTTGATACCTTTTTCATAGAAAAAAACATCTTACAATTTTGATACCTTTTTCATAGAAAAATACATCTTACATAATTTGCCACACGGCCGGCAAGTTCACGTTGGATATTCCAATTCTTCGTATTGAAACAAACATACACAATTAGCCATAATTTTCCTTTTACACTAAAAATGGGAAAATGCTTCTGAAAGGTGCGTCCAGAACCCATTGCTTGAAACAAGACAAAAGAAACATTTGTCCAAATCCTCTTGTTTATTTGTAAACGGTTGGTACGTCTTCTTTTTTAAATGAACTGAACGTTTACTTCTCATTATGGCGGATCCCAAGCTATTTTGATAGTTATACTTACTCCGGACAGATAAACTGCATCGTGCTCGGAGTGTGATTTCCCGAAGCTTCACTATTTATTTCAGTTAAAATTGTACAACAGAAATTTTAACTGTAAACGTTTTAAGTGTAAACGTAATGCTCGCTAGATGAAGAAAAATATGTCAGTGTCATTTATGAGATTTCTAAATCAGTATAGATCTCTGCCTTCGCAAATATCTATATTTTATTATTCCCAATTTTAAAACAAACAATATCTATGTCAGAGGGTTTTGCATACAAAACTTTTTATTAATTTTACAACATTAAGTGTACGGAACCAATTTCTTCGATATTGTAAATTATGCTAGGCAAGTTATTACTAATCGATTATCATTAGTATTCAGACTAACCACTCTATTCATTGCACTTGGAGGTAATTTCCTCAGACAGTGTATGCAGGTTTAAGATGAATTACATGAAAGTTATAGTTGTCCAAATTAAGGGTAAGGAGAGACAGCAGGATCCTTTTATGCCTGGACCTAAAAAGGTTATGGACGCACAGGTTTATATCATTGGGAATCCAATTTGATATTGATAACGTGGCCAATATCAGTAACTTAAAATGAGAAGTACAATTGAAGACATTGAAAATCTAATACGAATAGAGACCCCTAGATTTCTTTTCTCCAATCGGTAAAATCAGCTAATATCAAAACTAACCCATGTCCTGCTGTCTCCCACAATCCCAATATTTCAATAAGTAATTCGAGAATCCCCTAACACAATAGCAGGTTTAAGTTAGCCAAGTTCAAGGATATCTGATAGTTAAAGGAAGAGATAATTGAGAAATGAGGCATTATATTCAATTTCTTTGAATATGAACAATTACGATTTAGATTTCAAAGATTTATGAGAAATCATAAGGATGGTACAGTTTTCTTTTATACACGCCATTCGCCGTTTTTAATTCGAATCTCGAATCTTTCTTTAAAAGGCTGTTTACACTTAACGTACTTAGAGGCTTAAAAAGCATACTCTTGCATATTAAAGCTAAATATGAAGAAACTTTATATGACACAGTGCAATTTGACCAAACATTGACTAAAACCTGTTTTAGCCTCTGTAATAAGACAACAGAATGTGCTTAATTTGGTTATACAGTTTAATATTCTACATAGTATAGGTTAGTGACCCAAACCGTACCACATGCGATGGGCAAACCAGAATCTAAGGCCTGTCTCTATTATAAAGAAATAGATATACATGTCAAGTACATTACTTTATTGCTCCCAAACTACTCACCTTTAGAGTAATGTTGAAAGAAATGGATGAAAAAATATATTCAACCTCATTACAAATTGTAAGACTGAGATAAAGTGTCTTCCATTCCAAGTTATCCTTCATGATAAATGTTATTATACCTAACACAAAAGGTTACATGCACATACATGAACGTACAAACTGGTGATAAAATGCATGTTAACTTAGTTCAATACAATGTATATCAACAATTTCAGGCGGATTGATAGAGAGCAAATCTCACTATGACCATGCACCTATTTGCAGACAGGAGGAATATAGTATATGACTCTTTGAGACACTTCGAAAATGGAGATTAAAATATTTTCCTAGTTTCCTTTCTAATTGCCCTCACGATATATCTATAATATTGCTTCCCTTTGTTGCAGTTTACGTATTATATGCATTGAGAAATATGTGATTAACTCTAGTTCAAAAAAAATACAATGATTTTTATGTACATATAGATGCAATAAAAATCACCTCTTTCAGAATTTAAAAAGTGCAATGAACGTTTTACCTTTAATGGTACGAACAGACTCAAGGAATAGTTAGCATAGATGGAAATGTATTTGTCAGATGAAATACATATTGCCGAGAGAACATCAAGAGTTTTTCAATCAGAACCTTAAAGCTAGCACCTGGCCGTAAGTATTTCAGCGACCATAAGAACTATTCAATTCACAACTAAAGATCCTTCCCAAACATGTATGGTCGTAATGGTGTATACAAATATGGTAATATTTATATCAAAAATGTTCACACGAGAATATGTAATAAATTCTCGGCCAATGCAACATTAGCTCTATATACAATTCACAATTATGCGAAATGTAGTGGTGAAGATTCAATTTTATCTATACCATTATCGTTATAATCAAAGTGTAATGGAAGGGAAAATACAAAAACGGCCTAACAAAGGACTAAATACAAATGGTAACTCAATAAGTGAAGATGGAAATATAATGTCGATAGGAGAAATTCAAATAATTATTCAGGTAACGTGTAACTTTTTACTATACATTAGCATTAAGAAAAAAATACAAGACATTTTAAAACAGCAAAGTATATTTATTTGAAACAAACAGATGCCTCAATTTCCTTATGTATTGCATATTCTTGACCTAGGTACAAAAGGTAATAAGAATGTATATTTCAGTACTATTGAATCAGGGAACAATATTTTTAAAAGGGTCCAGGAAAATTGGTCAAAACACTTAAACGATGGTACTACTTTTGAGACAGTGACCAAGGGTTTTAAAAATATCAAAACTATAGCTCCATCAGTATAACAACATTTCAACAACTTTAAGTTACTACATAGAAGAACAGTGTACAACAAACTGCTATTTGAAATGGGAATATCAAAAATTCCAAACTGTCTTTTCTGCAAAACAGAAAGAGAAACAATTGAACATATTTATTTTGAATGTGATAATGTAAAAAGGACTGGGTTAGGATTATTTATGATACCAATTTTAAAATATCAGATATTGAAAAAATCTTTGGAGAAAATAACAATAGTCCAGTTAAACAATAACAAGATTACATGAAATTATGATATCATACCATACTTAATTGGTGTACCATCAATATACAAGCTATACTTACGTATCATACAGCACGATGAGAATAAAGACTTTCACTAAAGTAAGTGAACCATAACATTGTATTTGTAATTCATGAGATGTCCTACAACCTTTTGTACTTTTTTTTCATTTTTTATTGACATGACTCAGAAATAAAAATCCTGTTGCACACGTCCTCTTGCACACGTGTGCAATTTGAAATTTAAAAAAAATATAGATTGGCAATGAAACCTGTGTTAAAGCTTAAAATCTAAAAATGGTCTGGTGGATATCATGTCATTTAAATATCATGGTTTAGTGAATATCATTCTATGGTTGAAATATAAGACCACTATTTGCAAGAATTTGAATTCCTGTGTTAAAGCTAAAAATCTAAAAAAGGTCTTGTGTATATCATGTCATATTGATATCATGGTTAAGTGAATATCAAATATAATACCACTATTTGCAAAAAATCCACATTTTAAGATGGGCTTTTCATTGCGTATGGAGACAATGATTTTAATTCGTAGCATCTAGACTTAGAGTTAGCCAGAAACAGGTACTGTCATACTCATGAATCGCCTAAGGCATCTCACAGTACGCCAGTGACACACAGGGATTTATAGGAGTTTGCTTCGAGGAAAGTAAGTCTGCAAAATACACATAAAACATCATGTGGGCCTGGCACACATATAGGGCAAATGATGATTATCATCCAATCTTCTATTTTACTTCTTTCTATTCAAAAGTACTTCATTTCTACTGCAATGCACCAGAAAACTATTTCATAATTCATGCTCAAAATTTAACTTTACGTTGTTGTTTTTTGTTTTTTAATAAATAAGCCCTTATTGATTGTACATCTGGTTGTTAACAAACACATTCGTAGATACGTTTAAAAGTGCAAGTAAACACCAAACACCTAAATCTTTAAAATGTATAGTTTGATGGCTAGAAAATAGGGATAAATATTCTAAATGAATCATTTTGACCGATGACTCTCACATGATGTATTGGAATGTCCGGTCCGGTTCACCCACAAAGCCATCATTTATTATGCCTGGTCAAGCATTGCAAATTTGAGGGTTTTTCAAGTTCACATCGTTGTCTTGCTCTAGAAGTATCTCTCGGAACCAGCTAAATCTCAGTATTGAAATTTTAGTCTCTGTCCCTATGTAAGTCTTAGTGGAAGCTGCACAATTGGCCTCTGTATTTCTCGTATTTGGTCAATCTTATCGTATGAGTATCCATCATTTAAGACATGATTAAAGACTTTCATTCACCTAGAATAATGATGTACTACTTTTTCTCTAAATAAAGATAAACGCCAACGAAAAGGAAACATAGTTTAAAACTTAAAAGCAGGAAACAGGTATTTAACTTAGCAACATTTACTAAGGAGTGGGTTTACGGTATTTATCTTCATATGTATACTCTGTGTATATATTACACAATATGTTTGCATGTTACTTTATATAATTTCATATTTGTATTTTGATTTATATTTTTGTATTCGTGTATGCATCTTTTATGATGGAAATTGTAGTCAATAAATATACATACATACATTGAAGGAGTAAATATTAAGCTTACTAACTCTATTGACAGAAAAGCAAAATTTTAAACCATAGATGGCAGGATTAATTAACCTCGAAATCAGTTCATAAATAGGCCATATATTTGCATACTGTCCCCAAATGCCTTATATGGTCTATACGAGCGTCAAAACATGAATTATTTGAATTCACCAAAACAATACTTCACGATTACAATCGCAAAGGTGCATAATGATGTCAAATACTTTGTGCATCACGTCCTGTGGTTGAGTGCAGTTCTGCTCAGACTAACCACAGTATAGTGCCAGTGGCGATAGATTCACCGTATCAGGCTAGGCGCTGGGGCCCTGATCACCTGCCGGGGTCAGCCTTGCGCACCTGTCACTCAAGCAGGAAATATAAATAGCATATTTTACCTGTTTTAGAGCATCATTTATCAATAACTACCAGAACGACATTTTACTTCTAATTGCCGTCGGATGGGACTGTCGCTAATTATAGGTGGGATTTGGAACATCATTTACTAAGTGATTGTATCAAATTATTAACTAATATTGTGTTTTTATCGGAAAAGAAGTAGTTTCAAGTACAGTACATCTGTTCGAAAAAATTTGAACCTCTGTACCTTTAATTGTATATTTCAGTGTTGTACGTATTTTCAAATATGTACACATAATCATCTAAATCATGGAGGAGTTAAAATGTAAATGACAGTATTGAGAACAATCAACTACGAAACACTGCGGATCAAAGTTTTTCAATTTAGCGGATTGGGATATTGACGAAGATGACCATTCTGCGATCAGTATGGCTAGCTGTGGCAGTGTCCACTGTACTGGTCAAGCGTGTCCAGTCACAGTGCGTCACGTGCCAGCAGATGACCAGTATACCTGGCGGAGCACCTTTAGACTACAACACGATCAACACTAGGCCCCTGTGCGAGGCGGCCTGTCTGGCAGACGCTACGTGTCTGGGGTTTGACTGGAATGCTGTCTTCATGGAATGCTTCGTACATGATGCGGGTACCATCAACGACCCCACTGTGCCTGACGCGGACGTCACACACTGCAAGCGAATTACAGACCCTGCTATGTGTAAGTAATGATTTCTTAACCCTTCCATTGCTAAGGCTACCATTGTCCAATGCATAAGAACGCAACGATTTTTGAAAACCATCCAAACCCTGACATGCTGGTTCTCATTGGATAGCCCTCACGGAGTGCTCTCAAATGAGTACCCATATGCCAGGGTTTGGGTGATTATTCTAGATGTTTGCATTAATTTGTATCGGCCAACTTAGCCATCAGCAGCATAAGGGTCAATGCTTTCTACCATTTTGCTTTTTTCATATTTTGATAATCTGTTATGTCCTTGTTTAAAAGTGAAATAGTAAAATTGATAACTTTATCATATGGGTAATGTTTGTTGAGTGAGTAACAACACCACACTATTCGGACGTGTACCATCATCAACTCAAAGATAAATTACATATCATCCTGCAAGGCTTCGGTGAGACATGTTGGGGATGTTTTTGCATTACGCAATCAACGAGGTATGGTTCTTATTCGCGGCGATAGGTGGCGCTTAATCTCAAATCATTTTCATCAATTTTTTTTGTAAAGTTAAAAGTCGGCCATACTTGCAGTCACTGTCAATACCGGGTTCAACCAAACGTAATACATTTCATTTTTGATGATAAAAATAACTTGATTGTTTTATCTGATAACTGTAACAACATATTCATCAGATGTATTGCTTACGCGTAACGCAAATAAACGAACATGGATTATCTATAGTTCTTAAAAGAAAGGTAACTTTAAGACTTAAAGAGTTCAAATGTAATACAGTAATATACATCTTAATCATAGTGCAATTAGACTCTTAAAACATAACTCACACGTTTCCTTATGGCATACGGATAAAACACTATTGTAGGCTGATATTGAAGTATTGAAAAACATTATCTAAATATTACTTTTATACTATGTCATCCATTTCTTCACGTAATAAGCAGAAGAGTCATGAATCTATATAGCAATGATGTAATGACAAACGTTTTCTCGCAATTTACATCATTCCTATTATAACGCTTTCTCTTAGCAACAAAGATGGCGGCCACAACGATACAATGCAGTTACTTGTTATTCATGTATCACATTTTATTTTCTATGATACATAACATTTTACAGGTCCAGGTCCACCTGGCACGGGAGGTCCTCCTGGAACGGCCGGTACACCTGGTACAGGTGGACCCCCAGGGACAAAGGGTCCCGATGGGACTGGGGGACCACCTGGAACTGTAGGACCAGCTGGAAGCGGCGGACCACCTGGAACGAAAGGGCCAGATGGGACTGGGGGTCCTCCTGGTACAGTGGGACCCAGTGGAAGCGGCGGACCACCGGGAACGGTGGGACCCAGTGGAAGCGGTGGACCACCAGGAACGAAAGGGCCAGATGGGACAAGTGGACCACCCGGCACAGTGGGGCCTAGTGGAAGCGGCGGACCACCAGGAACAGTGGGACCTGACGGAACTGGTGGACCCCCTGGTACATTAGGTCCAGGTGGAAGTGGTGGACCACCCGGCACAGTGGGACCTAGTGGAAGTGGCGGACCACCAGGAACAGTAGGTCCGGGTGGAACGGGTGGACCCCCTGGTACAAAGGGACCCGATGGAACTGGTGGACCCCCTGGGACAGTAGGACCCACAGGTACTATTGGACCCCCTGGGACAGTGGGACCCGCAGGTACTATTGGACCCCCTGGGACAGTTGGTCCTACTGGTATGATGGCAAAATGTATATTAAATTACTTCTTTGGCAAACTTTTTCTTGCCCACACAATCAGTTCTATTGTATAGTTTTGAAAAGATGGATTTTATGCATTCAGAATAGAATTGGAACTCGTTGAGACACTAACATCTCTAGCGCTGGTCACAGTTTCATTTTGGTCATTAAGGCCAGAGAGAGAGAGAGAGAGAGAGAGAGAGAGAGAGAGAGAGAGAGAGAGAGAGAGAGAGAGAGAGAGAGAGAGAGAGAGAGAGATCAATTTCGCTCTAAGACTTACGCCATATCTTCTTCTGCAGGGCCTAGTTGTTGTGATATTTGACCAGATCATTTCTGGAGCTGATCACGATAACCTTCGTTATTATTTGTTTGTATTTATTTTGTGTCATATTCGATACTTTTCAAGTGTAAGTGTTCATCGTGTGATTGGTTTAATCATTACGGCGATATATCCTCTTCTGTTCGATACTGTTATATTATGAGTGAATTTGTTTTCATTATAAGCTTTATTTTTTTCAATAGGAACTGTTGGACCACCAGGAACAGTAGGTCCTCAAGGAACATCGGGTCCACCAGGGACTTCAGGGCCAGCCGGATCTGGTGGACCACCAGGAACAGTTGGACCTACAGGAACATCTGGACCCCCAGGGACAGCAGGACCTCAAGGAACAGCAGGTCCACCAGGGACTGTTGGTCCTCAAGGATCTGGAGGTCCCCCGGGCACAGTAGGCCCACAAGGATCAGGAGGACCACCTGGAACAGTAGGTCCAACTGGAACCAGTGGTCCGCCTGGAACAGTCGGTCCTACAGGTACATCTGGACCACCCGGAACAGTTGGACCGCAAGGTACAAGCGGACCCCCTGGAACTTCTGGTCCACAAGGAACAGTTGGTCCCCCTGGTACATCCGGGCCTCAGGGCAGTGGTGGGCCTCCAGGAACGGTGGGTCCGCCAGGAACTGTAGGACCTGCCGGCACCGTCGGACCGCCAGGAACTGTTGGACCGCCAGGTTCATCCGGTCCCCCTGGAACTGTTGGTCCTCCAGGGACTGCGGGTCCCACTGGAACAAGTGGACCACCAGGTAAGGACTATACATGAATTCCTCCAGGTATCATGTGTGTATGTTTGTTCGCTTCACTAACTGTGTCCGAGATAAGTGACGTAGATCAACGCTGGAGTAGATAGGAATGGTTTGGGACCAGAGCTATTGTCCGGGCAAAGTAAATATCCGAAGTAAGCGAGTCCGAGGTAAACGAGGTTACCTGTATATAAGTTGTGTCGCAGGAATGTCGTTTGGTTTATGCCTTCGGAATTTTCTATTGCGTTATATCGGCACATCATGTTTTCACAAGATCACTTATCAACCTCAACATACATCTTTAAATTATGGAAAGGATGGAGTTTTGTGAAACGTGTTATTAACTATATGTATTCTAATTATAATATACGTTATGATATGAGTGCATTTTATCTGCTCCTTAATTAGTTTCTGTATCTTAAAGTTTGAAATCGTATACACTATTTTAGGAACGGTTGGTCCTGCTGGAACTGTGGGTCCTCCCGGTACGTCTGGCCCACAAGGTTCAGGTGGACCTCCTGGAACTGTTGGACCATCAGGAAGCGGAGGACCTCCTGGCACGGTAGGACCACCCGGTACCTCCGGACCACAAGGCTCCGGCGGACCACCCGGAACCATTGGACCTCAGGGCACTGTTGGTCCGCCAGGAACAGTTGGACCACAGGGTTCCGGTGGACCACCTGGAACAAGTGGTCCAACTGGAACAGGGGGACCACCAGGTACAAAAGGTCCATCTGGAAGTGGGGGTCCACCCGGTACATCTGGGCCTCCTGGTTCTGCTGGTCCACCTGGTACGAGCGGTCCCCCTGGAACAGTGGGTCCCCAGGGATCAGGTGGACCACCGGGAACTAAAGGACCACAGGGAACTGGAGGTCCTCCTGGATCAAGTGGCCAACGAGGACCCCCTGGAGATGCTGGAGTCCCTGGAACCCCTGGTCCAGCTGGTTCTCCCGGCCAAAGTGGAACTCCTGGAACAGGAGGACCCCCTGGATCTGGTGGACCACCGGGTGAAAAGGGTCCACCTGGTATGAAAGGAATGGATGGAATGAAAGGTGAGTTGACAATGAAGTGTGCTTTTTGCTTATCAACATATATTTTTTGTATCCACGATATTACATAATTTGTAGATACTCTGTATTTATTCTCACAAAGAAAACTCACTTCACTTATGAAGTACATGTATTTCACATTGTATTTAGACTTTTAGTTGAATTAACTCTCAATAGATGACGCCCCTGTTCCTTTTTACGTGATCACAGCTTGAATGATTTATCTCAAAAGTTACTACGTCATTGTTAAGCAACCATCCTCCCTACGTCTTAAAACATTTGCACTTAGGGTGTAATAATCTAGAATATAGGTAAAGGAATGACTGAACACAGCAAGATCAATCACGTTCTAGCAAATAGTTCTACAATATATTGCTTTGTGCTGAACATTGCTCCCATATGCGTTAGATCTTGTTTACCGTCCATCATCTAAATTCATTGGATTATGATCCTGCATACTGAGACAGTACTGATAAACAGGTCAGCCAACGAACCTTTTTTTCATCAGAAACAAAACAAATACTTTCTATTCATAGAAAAAGGCGAGCGATATAAACTACTTTTATTGCTACTTTAGAATTGGATTCAATTATTACAATTCGGAGATTTGATTTAGGGATTCGGATCCAATGGACAAGAACTTAACCAGACGTGTAGATTAGGGATACCTTTATAATATATTTTCTGCTTTGCTTTTTCATATTGTAGGACCGAAAGGAATGGTGGGCGTTGTTGGACCACCCGGTGTTAAAGGTTCCAAAGGGGGGACGGGTTTCAGAGGGTCGCCTGGTAGAAAAGGGGTACCGGGTAGACGAGGGTCACCAGGCCGGAATGGAAGGAGGGGTTCTCCTGGGAGAAAGGGGATGTCTGGTCAGAAAGGACCTTCTGGGTCGGGTGGTCCCCCTGGTATTGCAGGACCCCCAGGTCAGACTGGCACAACAGGTCCACCTGGTCCATCAGGACCCTTTGGACCTCCTGGAAGGTCTGGAACACCAGGTCCACCAGGACCTGGTGGAGTTCCAGGACCAACGGGACCTCAAGGTTCACCAGGAGTGAAGGGCAATTCCGGAACCATAGGTCCTCCAGGTACTGGTGGTCCACATGGAAGTGGAGGACCGCCTGGTACAAGTGGTCCCCCGGGAGCTGCAGGACATGTGGGACCCCCTGGAGTGAAAGGAGGAAAAGGTCAGGACGGGACCTCGGGACCACCAGGGTCTGGAGGACCCCCGGGCAGCAAGGGTATGGAGGGGGACAAGGGTGCTCAGGGTTTCAGAGGCTCACCTGGACGCAAGGGCAGCATCGGCGACAAGGGACCTCCAGGAGACGCGGGTGCTGCTGCTATAGCTGCTGCTGCGGCAATATCAAGAAAATCAGGCAAGTATAAAAAAGATCGTAATCATGAAAAAGAACGTACAGATCGCATCAGATTGGATATATATATATATATATATATATATATATATATATATATATATATATATATATATATATATATATATATATATATATATATATATATATATACATACATACATACATACATACACACACACACACATACATACATACATACATACATACATACATACATACATGCATACATACATACATACATATATGCATATACATATACATATACATATATTTATATATATATATATATATATATATATATATATATATATATATATATATATATATATATATATATATATATATATATATATATATATATATATATATATATACACACACACACATGTATATATATGAAATTTCTAAAGATTACAAACGGTGATTGTCTTTTCACTCAAACCAAATAACCTATTATGAACAGTGTATAGTGCTTGTCATTACTTATTACCGATTTATGGAAACTATTTTACTTTCATTTTTGCAGCAACCAATTTACATACGATCAAGGAAAATAGTTCACTGATTCGCCGCTTGATGTCAGAACGGTCTGCGTCACTGGGAATGGCTGCTGTTGCTATGGTGATAGCCATATTAGGTTTCGCTGCAATGTGTCGAATGCGGAGAAAACTTCGACAGGCGTCTTCCCCTACTGTGCATGCGTCAAACACCGATGTTGAGAGTTCGAATAGTAGCGTGGTTTAGCGTATTTCACCATCATCCAATGATCAACTTTTGAAATTATGTTTTCAAAAAATGAAACAGTAAAGATGTTGATATTTATGCAGTTTTCAAAATTCATAAGTTAGGTTTTCTAATCGAATGATATAACTCAAACACTGTTTTAAAACATAGGTCATGAAAAGAAAGGATACACAGTTACCGGTAGCCTGATTAGCATAAACCTTTTATACGTGAAAGACAAGAAGTCGCCCCTCCTTCATAGAAAAAAAATCAGATATTGAGATTTTCCTGCGTGTTATAACTCAGTTGTGACACTACTCTCTGTTGCTCCGGGTGCAAGCGGCTACTTTCTTCATAATCCTTGTTAGACGGTTAAGAGGCATGACTCATTTAGACTTCCTAACATGGGGTATTATACCTTAGATATTTTCTACTTGAAAATGACGATATTTTTTCAAATCTTGTGTCTGTATAAACAGGGCTTTCTTTTTTCAATGCATTTTCAAGTTTTTGATTATGACATGCTTCAAAAGAAATATTCTGTTCTTATTGCGTCTCTTCTTTACGTACGTCAATTCTATACGTACAAAATTAATTTAATTGTTAATATTATGCCATGATTCTGTTCCTAATATTTAAAAAAAGGAAATTTGTTATTCTTCACTTCTGTGTAAACGTATCTGATTCGCAATTTACTGTCTCTTTCTCTCATTGTATGTGAGGTACATCTTTGTCTCAAAATGAGTATGATAAATTTTAGTCACATGCTCCTGTATATCGTTTTCAGCATTGTGAACTTCGCAAATGACTGTGCCTATAGATGGGTGTAATAACGAAGTCATGTCATTTGCTTCTGTTAATTTCTTCTGTATTGCTTACGTAATTATTGCATGCTTGCAACGCATGTTGATAATTATCAATTCTAGTCATGTGTTTCTATGTAATTTTTGCTCAATCGCTTACGTCACAATTAAATGTTTGCTTCAAATGCTGCTGTGTGCGTTATGTCTTTGCTTAATAAGATACAGAAACTGCGAGCCTTCGAAATGAAATCCAGCCAACTGGTTACTAAATCGTTGTATTGATGTGATGGTTGATTTCTTTAAACACGTCATGTATTTCAAGTTCAAAAATATTTTCAGTTTGGTAAAATTTTAAAGTGTTTTAATTCATTTGAAATGCAATTTGGAAAAATGTTTAAAGACAAGTTATTGTAATTAGTTAAATAAGGTTAAATGTGAATATTTCTTGAAGGAAGTCTAATTGTATTCGAAGTGAAACTTTCAAAAGACTTATCTTCTTGTGATGTTTTTCCAAATATCTCAATGCATTTTACTTTTAATACACGGCGCTGTGACGGTTTTTTCGAGTAGTTTTTTTTCAAAACCATATTTGACAGATTGAATCATCTGTGTGTGGATATTTTTCCGAATATGCTAAACATAACTTAGCCTTTTAAAGAAACTGAAGGTATCTCATTATTGCAGGGTCTGTAACTTGCGTTTGATAAAAAAATGTTCAGTTACCATGTCTAGGTCTTTATTTAGAATAGAACTGATCTTTCTCTGAAAATATCAAACGTTATCTTATTCGTACAATTTTATTATTTATCATATATGCATCTAAGCAAGTGATTTCAAAGTCTTAAGGACAATTAACTTTCTGTTTTCCCACAAACTCCCAGACGACTGAAGAAGTATCTGTTTTTGCATGTTTTATTATTTGACAACATGCTCTACTATTGTTGTCTTTTCAAATGGTAGTGCGTTCCCGTGTTATATGTTAATAAACCTTTGGTATAACTCGATATCAGTGCAGATACCATGGATGATATATGTAGGTTTAGTTCCCGCATCAATCAATAGGTGGCGCCCAGTGTCTTACACGCGGTGGGTCTGCCTTCATCCCTCAGGACTCATAATGTAAGAGAACAGCAAACTAGCTGGCCATGGATTAAAGGTAGAGTAACAAGACTACACCTTACATGTTTAAACGCTAAACAAATCCACCAGGCCCCAACGAGCCCCTTTCCTTAACAGTTTGAGCAATGCTGTGTAAAGGTGTTCTTGATAATTATCAATCTGCAGTATTCGATCCATTAAGAATCTGACGTCGTTCGAATGAGTCTTAATTGACTCTATCCATATTTGCAAAATCAAACAAATACGAAGCAATCAGACACGAATCAAATTATTAAAAAGGGAAAGAAGGAAAAGGAAAATATGTTATTCATACACGTATTGTTAATTGAGAAAAATGCTATTAGTAGGATTGATCTGAATAATATACAGTTCATCAACTTATGAGGCTTATATGGTGTACTAGTATTTACAGTAAGATATTAGACTTAAGAGAACAATACTTGCATTGAAACTAACCCGGTATGCCAAATAAAATATTCTACTATTCGTTCCACAGTAAATGCATAGCAGTCATACATCTGGCAGCACGTATCCAACTTTTACAACATCATTTCATCTCCATAATATATGTTCAAATATATCTTATGTATACTGGGTACTATTTGCTCTAAATTGCTTTAGACAGCAATGAGTTTACATCATAGTTCGATTGAACATGTTCGTGTCAGGCAATACAGGAGTGCCACCTAACAGCCAGTTCATGAACTATTTTGGGTGGGTAGTCTTGTACAGTAAAGCGTTTCGTGAAACGAGATAGAAATATAACTTAAGTAAGAAAATATGTCCAATGAAAAGAGGCGTCATAATGCCTTGTAACCGGCATGTTGTTTGTTTTATTCATGTATTTTTAACCTTATTGACAAATATAAATGGGCATGCAACTATAGATATCGTTATATGTAAATATGTCAACATATATATATATATATATATATATATATATATATATATATATATATATATATATATATATATATATATATATATATATATATATATATATATATATATATATATATATATATATATATATATATATATATATATATTATACAAATCATATAGGTCATTCATCCAACACTCTAAAACCATGCTAAGCCCAACAGGTGTTAAGAGATCTCGTATTCCGCGAGAACTAAACGAACACCAACGCTAGCAACTGAAAACTCTGGCAAAATATCAAGGCCGCTTTCAGATGTCGGCTTTGACTCTGTATCACGTATTGCAGAAACTGAAGAATGGTTGCGAAAGCTATCCTATGGATATGATTCTGAGGTTGAAATTCTTTAAACGACTGGGCCACTGTCGTCTGTTTATGTAGGGTTTGTCAGGGAGAACGAAGTTCGTCTGCCGGAGCCGCAGAGTCTGGAGTTAGCGGGCTAAACGAGAGCAGACGTGCCTCGTAAGTGACACGACACGTTTCCCGCCAAAACATTCGTGAGAATTACTAGTATTAATAGTGTATCAAATGCTTAGTGTGGCGACTCTATGAACAGGGCGACAGATGGAAAAACAAGTTGTAAGAGCAACTCTGTCTCCATCCAGCGTGTATTCTCAAATCGCCATGAAAACCAAGCAGTCTGGACAGAACATATGGCAGTCATTCCATTGGTCACTTAACACACTTCACCAGATATGTTGATTATTCACCAAATAACTCACTAACCCATATTCATAAATCATGGCGAGGCCAACGACAGAATGAAAGCATTCTGGTCGTCTGCTGGAGGTGAAAAATATAAGTCAGCTTACATGCAGAACTAGTTACCTTAGAAAGTCATAAATTGAATAACCTCACCAACCCAAGAGTCAACATTAATGTCTAATACCATTGTGCTAAACATTGATTCACTAAAATAGAAATGTACTTTTATTTAGAAAGAATAAAAATGATGCTATCAGAAATATTCAATAGTTATATTTCAGGATGAATTATAACAATAGTTGATATCTCTAATTTAAAATTTCCTTTTATGTTTGCTTGCTGTTAAATATCTATTAAATATCTATAATGATTGAACTTCGAATTGACTGTATACCCTGAGGGTAAATAAAAAATCCATTCCAGTTACTTCATATTTCAGATACAGGATATTAATTAACGGGTAGTGAATAATTCCTTCATTTTTATGAGGGTTTGGTTTCATTCCTGCAACACTTAAGGTGTGTCCAGGATATTACAGATTACCATATGTAGTTGTTAAAAAAGTTTGGTCGCCAGTTTTTTCTATGCTCGGGGTATTTTATGTAATAGTTAACCTATAGCCAATGCCATTACTTGTGTGTTTCGCACAATTTAGCAGTATCATTATGAGCCATATAATAATGATATAAAAGGTATACTAATACATAGATGAGTTGAAAAATAAAGGTCAAGGCGAAAAGGAATATAGAAAACATAAATGCACTCAAATAGTTTAGGAGTTAGCTTAACGATATCGTCATCGAGAGTAATGCAAATGGTATGTTGGGTTTTCATCAATTTCTTCTCAGGAGTCGAATTTTTACAAAGGCGTTTCCAAATTACATTTATATCTGAATATCCTTGATCGTCCTCCTTTCTTGTTTTTACGGAACCACCATAAGAATACTACAAATGTTGCAAGTATCTCTAAATGTGATTCCAATTATCCTTGAAAGTACATATGGTCTGACACATAGGGAATGGCTTGATGATATAAAACAATTCTCTAAGAAAATATGGAATGAAATTTCTTGTTTCTATTAAATATAACAGATCTTCTAATATGTATCAGAGTTGCAAATGGGTATAAATGTTATTTCAAACCTATTTAGGACTACATCATGAATTTACTGATCAAGATGCACCAACTACTTCTAAAGAGAAATATCTAGGATAAACGTACTTCGAAAAAGTCTTTAAAGTATGAACTTATCTTGCGTAGAACATATTTCCAACCCTAAAACGTTCATACATTGTTCGTGCCTCTTGAGTGACACATATGTTCACTATAGCATTAAAACCCTTAAAGCTCCATACATTCTTTCGAGGTGTTACGTCAAGGCCAGGCTTTGGATATTTAGCAGCTTAACTTCTTAATCATGCAGATAAAAAGGACCGACATTTTCACGTCGTCACAATTGTACCCAAGAGATATCGCATTTCCTTCTTAGAAGTATCAAACACAATAGGAACCAGGAAAAGTAAACCCAAGAAATTAGATCCAAGTCGAGCTGTTTCAGTCTTAATCCCTGTGTGCAAAACTAGACAAGCTGGAATAATAAACTGGAAACTGGCCCGCTTTCCAGTCCTAGTTTCCTAGTGCGCACTTCTGATATACGTCCCAATTGCCAGACTTAGAACTGCACCATTGCATAATCTTTCGGACACGTCATAGTAAACAATAGTAAATAGAGATATACAGATCAGTTTATACAATAGTAAATAATAGTCGACAGTAGTAAACTAATATTTGCACCTTGTTTTCCCCGTCACCACTCAGACTAGACCAAATTGTTTAATTTTCCTATCACACTTTTCAACTTCTGTTACTGCATCTCCTCGCACTTCTCAGAGACAAAACAAACATGGGAGATGGCGATAGTATGGCAACTATTCCCTTTAAAATGCTAAATTGATGTTTTAGATTCTGTTTGTGATCCGTGGTATACACACGTCGAGTGATTGCGAATTGCCTGTGCTGGCTTAGGGTAAATATTTTAAATACTGGTAAAGATGGAGAGAATCCGCGTGTATACAATGCTATACACTCCCCTTCTGGCTCTTACTTCTTACATTGCTGCCTTGGGAGAAGCAAGGGGAGAGAACTCCTTTACACTCACTCCTCCAACAAAGGTAAGCCCATTGTCTTAGTTAATTAATAAGCATATCCTTTGTTTTCCTACATACTCACTCTTAAGGTGTTGATTCATCTTCGCCACCTGGCAACAGGAGGATTATTTCATACGGCGAGATGCGATCATACGCTTAGCCACATACTTATGTTCCTTCTGTGTGCTTTAACCAGGTAGGGTCAGTCAAAGTTTTGTTGGTGTACCCCCACCGTGTTACCCGGATAGTAGTGCCTTTCATGCATACTGGTGCATTGCATTAGATCAAATGAAACAAATTCAAATTCATTCTTATCGATCGAATTGGTTCTTCAACCTCATGTTGAGTTTGGGACTTGATTAGTTTTGTCACTTCTTTTTGCTTTTCTAAAGGTATATCGTGATTAGGTAATTGTAAGTGGTAGGGAAGCCAAATTGTCCAGAGAAAACCATCGCCCAACCAAAAGTCACTGGTATCTTCCGGACATGCTCAAGTGGGGACTGACAGTTTAGGCCTTCGAAATTTGTGATACGGAGTTAGCAGTCAGGGAGCGATACACTTTAACACGGCTAGACTATTGGATTAAGCCCTCATAGTATATAAAGAGAACCACTTCTACTGAACAACAGGAACAGTAGCAACAATAGCAACAACAACAACAACAACAACAACAACAACAACAACAACAACAACAACAACAACATAGGAGACGACTACGGTGCCAACAACAACAACAACAACAACAACATTGACGACTACATCGACGATAACAACAGAAATAACAAAACAACGTCGATGACTTCTAGGACAACAATAATAACAACAACAACAACAACAACAACAACATAGGATACGACAACGGTGACAACAACAACAACCTTGACGACTACATAGACGATAATAACAGAAAAAACGGCGATGACTACTAGGATAACAATAATAACAACAACAACAACAACAACAACAACAACATAGGAGACGACGACGGCGACAACAACAACAACGCTGACAACTACAGCGACGATAATAACAGAAACTGCAACAACGGCGATGACTACTAAGACAACAATAACAACAACAACAACAACAATAGCTAAAATCAATTGGGACTGTAATATCATCGTCTTGAGCGAATCGATCTTCTCTTACTTTCTTTAGGTATAAATGAGACATTCCATTCTAACTCTCAAAGGCTGATTTCCTCAATACAACAATGATATCAACATCAACGGCAAAGAGAGCCTGTGGCAGATTCTCTGATGTGTATAGCATTTTTGACAAATTCAATATGTCCTCTGAAAAATAGGTTTCTATTTTAAGTAAGCTATGTATCCGCTAGGTGTTATTCTGTTCACGCGTATTTGGTGCATTTGGAAATAATGGAGTTCTCTAGGTTAAATCAAGCGTCATGCAAAAATACCACTAGGGTGATCTCATACCAAACTAATCGCCCCACGGCTCTTATGTATGCAAGGCATTTTTCGCTGTAGCATTCATTTATATATATATATATATATATATATATATATATATATATATATATATATATATATATATATATATATATATATATATATATATATATATATATATATATATATATATATATATATATATATATATATATATATATATATATATATATATATATATTTACTGTTATATACTGTTACTTGACGTCGATATAAAAATGAATCTGTTCTCACACAAACCTCAATTATCTAACCAACTACTTATGAAGTTGACTGAGAGAGAATAATTAAATTCAGTCCATTTTAAATTAAAATCTGTAAAGTTGGTAGGGGATAGTGAGTGTGTAGATATCTTGAAGGAATAATCACTGAAATTATTTTATTGCAATTGATACGTATCACAATGCACAATATAACCAATATTTGCCACACTCGGTTAAAATGCAGACATATCAGATTTTTAGCGATAGTGAGTGTGTAAATATCTTGAAGGAATAATCACTAAAATCATTTTATTACAATTGATACGTATTACAATGCACAATGTGATCAAATTGCCACACTCGGTTAAAATGCAGACATTTCTGATTTTTACAAAACATGCTAGCTACGGAATAACATGAGAACATGCTTCCCTATGCCCGTTGCAGAACTACACTATATACGTGCGAAATGCAAGCTATGGTGTGTGTATTTTCTTAGGAGAATTGTGTCCGCGGGGCGTAGGATTTAGTATCAAACTGAATTAAGCCAAAGGCCTAATTCTATATATGTCCAGCGGGGTCTGACGGCTAACATCGGACACTGTGGGTATAATCATCTTGTTCCGAGGATTTTAGCTGATCCGGTATCAACGCCATATTTGTGTTTATGCTACGCTGTGTATTTATTCAATCCCGCATAGGAGCTATACTTTACATTCAATACTGTCAAGTACAATAGTATGACATTTTTCCGGATATAGGTACTTGTATCTAAGGTATTGACTGGTACATCGTGGCAGAATGCAAAACGTTATAGGTATATTCATGCATTATATCTAATGTATTACTTACATTGATTTCTGTTATCTTTACTTCATATTTCGGTATTTTATTTTTATTTCAATAACTCAATGTACATATGTCTGTACTATTGTACTCACAATTTGCACGTATAAATAACTTGCAATACGATTTTTTAAGTTCAAATTTAGATGAAATAATGCGTTTCGTAATGCTTAGTTTTAGCATCGCGTTATAATTAATAAATAACCGTATAGCAGAAGGTATTGATTTGCAGGGAAAGTGATTTCATGCAGTGATGAATTACGTACCTTTTATTCTACTATATATACGGCAACATTCTTTTCAATTATCATTATAAAAGTGGTCAACCATTTTTGTACCAACTTCAATCAGGGTTCGTCTCCAGACCTGACACGAACCAAGTTTTCTGGGGTTCAAATACCACAAACCCCTCTCAGTTAGTGCCCACTTGAGATGTTTATTGCGTTATCGTTGCAAATATTCTAGCACCATTCACAAGCTTTGATCTTTTCAAGTGTCTCACAGTATGAACTTTAGATACTTGTGTACCAAATCGATCAATCTTGGTTCTTATCTATGTAGGTTTAATTTCACTTTAGCCATCTTTTCTCACTCCTTGTAGTAATATACTTACATCTTCTTTCCCACACTCTTTAGTATACATCCCTATACCAAATTCTCCTCATCGAAACGTCAATATCCATGTCTGTTTATCATTGATATATATATATATATATATATATATATATATATATATATATATATATATATATATATATATATATATATATATATATATATATATATATATATATATATATATATATATATATATATATATATATATATATATATATATATATATATATATATATATATATATATATATATATATTTAAATATATACATGTGCGTGTCACACTCATGAATCTATGCACTTGCAGTGTCCTATTTAAATCATTAATACTCGCAGCAACTAAAAGTAGGAAATCATTCAGGCAAAAGCATGGTTGAGAGATATTTGAAGGAGTGTGTTAGTCGAGACACTAGAAACAACTCTCATTCAAGTATTTTGTAAAACCATTCTTAAAAACCATGTTATTCTCAATATCATAGATCCAGACGATGATTTTTTTAGGAACTCTTCAGCAGTAATAGGTTAAGTAGAAATGTAAGGCAGTTGGACTAGTAATATATCAATATGCAGTTATTTTCGTGGAATCGTTTGACGGCGATGTAAGAGGAGAGATGAGAGAAAGAAATACGAAACCCATATATTTTATTGTGTTCTGAACCGATATGCACAGGTAAACTAGAGTTGACGACTTAACGTCGACGATGATGAAATAACGACGACACGGAGACTGTTTGTGAGGATGACGATGATAATGAGGATGATGATGACGACGACGATGATGATGATGATGATGAGGAGGAGGAGGAGGAGGAGGAGGACGACGACGATGGCGAGGATGATGGTGCATGAGAGCGACCACACAGGTGAAAAAGAGATGTATAAAGATGGAAATGATGAGGGTTGTGATAGCTACAATGGCGATTATGATGATTTTATCCCAAGCGTTGGAGTACTTATGCCTTTGAAACTTTGACTCAAGCAATGGCAGTGTAGATGGTGGTGGATTGGTGCGCTGGTTTGATCAATCCAAGAGGAGGTATAATTGGCTATGGGATGGGAACGGGCGAATATTATTTTATCCAAAGCAGCGGGGAACTTATGCCTTCGAAACTTAACTCAATGTTTGACTGTAGCACTGGTAGGGAGATGGTGTATTTGGGCGCTGGGTGATCAATTCAAGAGGAGGGAGTCGAGGTGTACTGTCTAATTGGCTGTGGGATGGGAACAGGCTGCTGGATCACTGATCTGGATGGGGCGTGCTGGCGGAGATAGTTGTTGAAAGATGATCCCAAGAAACTTACCAGGGCTTAATTCCTCAGTGGCATAATGGCGGGTCTGGATCTGACAAGGAGCGTTTGTTGGATAGGGGGGATATAAATCAAGTCGTCTCTGCTCTCGTTGACTCGTCAGGAATAAGGGGAACAGACGTGGCCATTCAACACTGCTGCTGCTTCTGCTGCCTTCACTGAGCTCCTCCTGTGGTGGCACTGACAAACTATAAATGGGATGGGGAGTCCGACTCCATAACTCATTCGACTCACGGGCTGCCCCCAAGGCTGATCCGCTAAACGTGTTGCTTACTGATTGTATGCTTTCTCTCAGTGCTACACTTTAGAGTACGAGTTGGAAACCGTATAATATGTTGAATATGAAAATGATATATTTGTAAACTGTACCTTTCTTGTCATGCTTATGGTGCAATAAAAAATATCAAAAAGTACGGGATGGAATCCTACTTGTGGCGTATGAGAACTTTACCATTGAGTTAAGTCAGGGATCTATTGGAAGAAGACTATTTACCCTCCGGCAGTAATAACTGCTTAGTCACGACGATATGGTACTGGTATAAATATATGACAATAACCATAGTTTACTTGGAATGCATTCGATCCAATTTAGCTTGTGAAGTTAGAACAAGTCCAATAGTAAACGCACAAATCCAAAGGTTGATATTTCTCACTATTACATTGCAGATAAGGCATGTATTTGTTTCGTCTTTTACGTACAACATATGTGCAACAGAAAACGATGAATATGTATATCCTATTAAAAGCGCGAATGATGGAGCATTTACAAATTAAAGGCAATCTGCAGTTCAAGCTAATTGTGTGGTGTTCACTTACGAAAAGTTATTAATAGGTGTAGTATGTATCATACGCCTAGTTACCTAGGTATCATCCGTCCACACGATACTCGGGATAACTCACTGACCTTGAGGTGTGCTAATCAACATTTTATACAATGTTTTCATGTTATTTGAATACTTAAAGGGGACATGTATCAAATCACGTAACCACTTCCAGCTTTGTGGCATTTCAGTTTGCATTACGTTGACTCTTGTTGTTCCAACTCATCTGGCTTATAGGTACATGTATGAATATTAGATAATACATATATTGACTCTTACTGTTCTAATTCATCTGGCTTATAGGTATGACTATTATATTATGCATACATTGACTTTTACTGTTCTAATTCATATGGCTTATAGGTATGACTATTATATTATACATACATTGGCTCTTACTGTTCTAATTCATCTGGCTTATAGGTATGACTATTATATTATACATACATTGGCTCTTACTGTTCTAATTCATCTGGCTTATAGGTATGACTATTATATTATATGACTATAAATCACAGGTAACATATTCCCTGTTTCTCTCTCTGTTGCGATTGCCTACTTTTGTGATAATTGGAATATTTCCATTTTGAACTTTTTATTGAACAAGTCATTCTTCGACAACGTGTAATACCGAGTACTTTCTGCTAGATGAATAATATTAACAGCGTTAATGACCCCGGACTTGAAAATACACTGAAAACATTTATCATGATTTGAAGTAATCTATACTTTTGTGCATGCAACAAGTTCTTCATGCATACACAGAAGGTTTCTTTACGAGTATTGAATCATCTGTACACGTGTGTCTATGATAAATTCATAAGAGAAATTATATAGATTCGATCTGTGTTATACATTGACAAATATCTGTCTAGGTACTTGGGGAATATAAATTATGCAACTGGCAAGAGCTTTAATTGTAATTGCAATTGTAATGTATATTGACTTTATCTAAAATATGAAATTACAAATACGTTATAAGCTGGGTACAAATACACAACTCATAAAAATACACTTAATTCAATAAACAGAGAAAGAACTGAATATATTCAACTTAGAACGTGATAAACGTACAGGTAATATGCATCCTGATGAATGCATTTAATATTTCCTTGTATTTTCGTATCTAACTTGTATAGTCCAGTTGACACTCACGCTGTATAGATACAGGTATTAATTTGTAAAACCTCGAAGCATTAGGTTTACAATTCTAACAGGCAGGCAGTCTTAAGATATGATCAAAATGGAATATGCATGCACATGTAATAACACATATATGTATTGAAATGTATTTCGTTTAAAGAAAAAATAATAATCCATATGACTGAAACTTGGCGGATGATGTACTCTTCTATGGTGCAGTGTATTTTGCTAGTGATGCAGTGTTTTAAAATAGAATATATCATGTATTGTGGATTCAGAGGATATGTTCAGCCCTTTCAATGCTGAGGTTACTTTAGTCCAAAACACAAGGAAGCAAAAAAAATGAAAAACATCCAAACCATATTGGTATTAATTGGATAGCTCTCGCTGAGTACTCTCAGTTGAGTACCCATGTGCCAGAGTTTCAATCATTTTCAAGGTTTTTTAAAAGAAAAACTATTTTGTATTGGTCAAATTAGCCACCAGCAGCATAAGGGTTACATGTTCTCCCATATTTCGGTGGGGGGTGGGGAAGTGGGGTGGTGGAGGTTGCAGGGGGGGGGGGGGGGGTACTTGCTATCCATCACCCTGTCCTCTCTGGTCAGCAGACCTACAGCTGCAGAGAACGTATCTATCAAGCCCTTGCGTAATTGAGAAGTCAAAATAAACAATCAGCATTCTGCTAAATTACCCGCCATATTTCTGGAACATTACCGTTAGAATAAGTAGCAGCACAACTTTTACAACAGTCACAAAATGGAAACCCAAGAAACCTTATTATTTTGCGCAAATATTGTTCTGTTGAATTTCAGTATTCTAAAAACTACAAGTGAAAAATACCTTAGTTCATCTATTGACTCTGCAACTTGATAAACCTAATAATGCCACTAGCGACACAAAAAGAGTTGATTAATTCATATTTTTGCAGAATATTGAAGGAGACGTCTTGAAATACGTATTGGTTTTCTTCAATTACAAATATTGTGTGAATCCGTGATTTTTCATTGGTCGTTTTTTGATAGTTTCATAGCTGTCAAGGATCGATCCTGCCATAATTGAATATATTTCAAATAAACGAATAACGACTATGTTGTTGATTGATATTATTCAAATTAGCCTAGAACAATAGACAGCATATATTGCGATGGTCGGGTAACTGAAATGTAGAGTGAAATCGTATTTAGTCGTTCGGTTATCATTCTATTATGCAGAAATTGATTTCATATGTTTTAAATCATTTTGGAATAACTTAAACGCGTTGGCATATTATCACCATTGGTATCAGTTATTTTGTATCAATTTATTTTATCAACATAAAAAACGTCTTCGTTTGTTGATTTAAGTTATTGTCAAGTAGCCCATTTCCTGTATAAATCATAGAAATACATTTTAGCAGGGTCTTTGCAATCTGAACTATGCAGGAAGCCATAGAGGTCCTGGCTGAAGAGGCTTGCCGAGAGAGAAAGACTGGAATCCGCCGCCATATTGGATCCATCAGAGTTCCGCTCCATTAATCAGATCGAGGCTCGCGTCTTGACAGGCGTGTCATGGTGATAGTGTAATTACACAGGCCATCTCATTCCTACTAACATCACATGTGCAGCGCCGGGCCTTAATAGAGATATCTTCCAGGCCCTGGCAGACCTTACAGAATAGATATTCCAGGAAGAAATTATTTTTTAAATGAAAATAGGTAGAACGGTCTTTTTTCAAAAAAATGTTTTTGATTAGGATTGCAGTGGCTAGCAGACCTAATGGAATGCATATTCCAGGAAAAATACTTTTCGAAATGAAAATAGGCAGAACGGTCTTTTATTTTTAAAAAAATGTTCTTGATTTGAATTGTTCCCAACGCTTTCTTTTTAAAAATGAATGTATTAGATTTTGTTCTACTTGCCACTCCCAATTGCGCGACTGCACTCTATTTTATCTACATGGTATGTGGTATGTTCATACAAATCATAACTACTTAAGTTTTTACTAATGATGCTATTTGCCAAAATCGTCAAATGCATATAATTACTACATTGTCTAATAGATTCATAAATATGACAGTGCAGAATGAGCAGAATGACAGTAAAATGTAAATAAATGTAATCTTTATCTTAAATCGGTATATCAATTACAAGAAACACGAGCTACCAAGGCTCTTGGCCGACTGTGCAAAATGATTTCTTGAATTACAAAGCAACATGATAAAAAAATCAGCAAACTTGTATATGAAAATGATAATCATATTGACATGGATACTTTGGCCATTGTCTCGAGAGAAATATGACCATTTTTAGAAACAGCGCACACCAATCTAAGCATATACTATGCATACTTAACTATCTTAGAAAAAGCTCATATTAATTAAAGAATAATACTATCTTTATTGCTGAAGTAGCAGTCATGTATAATATGTGTATTTCGTCACTTTCACTTTTCACTTTCCGGTCATCTCAAAACAATGTTTTCATTTCACACATTACATCATGATATCTGATAATCTGTAAAAGCTGCTACTTAAGGGAAGAATGTCCCGATTGAACGCACATAGTTCTGATCGACATTCGCGAATAATCATATCCTATTTGTTATTCTCTTAATATGTCATTTTTTTGTATTTGAACCACAGATACACTACATGGGCCCATTGATAATGACCTTGTACTATATATGCATTTGTATATCCCATGTTTATATTATGTATGTACATTTAAAGCACCACTTGTTTGGGGTGAATCAAAGACAAAGAAATGAACTATGAAACTGAGTTAATACCTTTTCGCTATAACCTGCCTCTTGATACTGAAAATGTACATGTCGCTGGCGAGTTGATATAATTACATCCGCAAAAACACTCTCCTCACTTTGCTACTTTCTCGATTAGCAATTGTATTCCCTTTTTGAACGGTTTTTAAATGGGTTATAATTTAAGCAAAGGGCGTTCATGCAATTGCAAAGTCTAAAGAATGACAATTTCAAATGTGGATATGAACAGGTGCCTAATGCATTTTTAGTTGATAAATGCTTATTTCACAACCGACAGAAGTTCAACCATTTACGAAAATCATCAGTTTGGACACTACATGTGATAAGTACGATGTGGTCATCCTAGATACGTTTAGTTTACTCGTTGATGGGTCAGTAAATGTTAAAGAAGAAATGTAGCTATATCTGTTACACTAAGTAAAACACCATTAAGATAACAAAATGACATTAGCATTTTTCCCACGCATGTCCACGTTCGGTTCCTAGTACTTTTAGAAATTGATTAATAACATTCTTAGAAAATAGATTATGTATTATCTAGACACATTGATCATGTTGCGAGGATGCAGATATATATATATATATATATATATATATATATATATATATATATATATATATATATATATATATATATATATATATATATATATATATATATATATATATAATATAATATATATATATATATATATATATATATATATATATATATATATATATATATATATATATATATATATATATATAAATATATATATATATATATATATATATATATATATATATATATATATATATATATATATATATATATATATATATATATATATATATATATATATATATATATATATACACATATATGTATACATATTCAGCTTCTTAAGCAGTGAGTGTACTTTTAGGCATTTGTGCATTGCATGAACAGTGCTTAGGTGGCTAATACCACGTGTGGCGTGGCAGCAGTCAGTGAAAGTGGGGACATGTTGCATTGCCATTTTATCTTGATTTATTTTCATTGAAGCTTTTACACTTGCGTCCTCCAAAACGAAAGCATACCCACGTGGTTGTAGTGAGTCATGTATATGTACTTTGGGATTTAAGGGGCGCTCACGGAGTTATTCCTAGACCTTAATCCTGGAATTAAAGTCCAGGGTGAGAACTCACGTTGAGGGGGGATTAGGGGGCACGCAGCTTGTGGGGGTCAAGGGGGTGTCGACAGGGGGAAATGTGACAAATTTATGTCGTGCCATTAACAGTCAATTAAGCATAAAGAGGCTGGAATGGCAGATTGGAGATTGCCTGCTGCCTGCTGGTGGCCATTCTAAGCACTCTCTGATAGCTTCTCAGCACAATATATCATTAGCACAAAAGTCCCGTCTTCGCATGCCAACATTCTGCAAAAGTCACACAAAGAAAGACATATAAGAAATACATTGGAATGAATTGTTTAAACGTTTTTCGCGGAATGAAATTCTTTCTGAGTTTGAAAGCGCAATTGATCATTTTTGAAATAGTAATAGTGCAGAGCAGATACAAATGACATTATCATCATTATTATTACTACTATTATTATCATTATTATCATCATTATTATTTATATTATTATCATCATTATCATTATTATTATTATTATCATTATTATTATTATTATTATTATTATTATTATTATTATTATTATTATTATTATTATTATTATTATTATTATTATTATTATTGTCATCATTATTCTCATTATCAATATCACTATTATCTGAGAGATCGTTAACTCCATCTGTGTCACAATCCTCCTTCTTTCTGAATCAGGTTTGTGATTCTAAAGTGCATTGTTTAGAGCATAAGTAAACATATTTACAGTAGTGTTGCGTGTGTTCTTTTTTTTTACAGTAAACAACGCCTGAAGACACTTGAACATTTGGTATAGCACGAGTTGATCAACTAATAAATGAAACCGCAAAATTCTCCCTTATGGATGAAGGGAGTAGTGAGGAGATTCGAAAACAATCTTAAATGTTATATACATGTATCTTCAACACACACACACACACACACACACACACACACACACACACACACACACACACATATATATATATATATATATATATATATATATATATATATATATATATATATATATATATATATATATATATATATATATATTTATATTCTTAACCTTGTGTCCAATGGATGATTATATACTGTAGATACTAAATTCGATCCTCTATGCAAATATAATGATGAATTGACTTAGATCAAATAATGGGAGGCCTGCCCTGATGGTCTAGCGGTCTAAGGCATTGTCACTGACTGCTTGCTGTCTCTCGTCACTGGCCAAGTTCGTATCCCGAGCGGGACATGTGAGAAATTTACCATTGACTTTGATTAGGCGCTGTTTTTTGCCTGGAACTCCGTTTTCCTCCACCATGTACAACTGACTAGCCTAATTATGACAGAAAAAGTGACTAAAATCGAAATTCCAAATAGCAACCAATGAAATGTGTCACCTGCTGTGCTTTTTATATTATGTTAATGAGTAGTTAAAAGTTCTCTAACTCATTCGATAAACTGTAATCATCAGGTTCTTAGGTACTAAGAATTTAGAGACACACTCCCCTGTGGTGTGATTCTGATAACTTAACCAATTCGTTGAATGCACCGAAATGTTCGTAAATTCTAATAAGATATTTTGCACGAGCAGTCGTTGATATATCACACATGCTCCCTTCAAGCAATCCGCGGAAGGATACACTTCACGGGTTTCCAAAAATTAAAGAAACGACATTTGCAGGGTATCATGCAAGAGAGATACCGCGGAGAACGTGCCCACTTGACCTTTCGTGACCTCTAGCGCTACAAAATGTCCTCGCTCGAGAAACCAGGGGGAAAAGTTTAAATTTTGAGCCGACGCAGCCCTTCGCTTTTTTAATCTTTACAACTTGAACGGTTTCAGCCAAGGATAAAACCTATCCGGTTCCTTGAAAAATCATAGAGCTCTTCCCACGATTTGCTCATTAAAGCGTGAAGAACAATTCCATATTTGGTGACCTTTGTTTGACCTTCAGGTTTTTTGACAAATATCGTCTGCTCGCACCGGTATAATCGCCGTTCTGGCAAGCCTGCCTGCGTAGGAGACCAGCAATAAATCTCTAATTTGTCGTAACTACTTGCGAACACTCCCCGCTGAACTTCTCGAAAATTTATGAAAGAAGTTTGTTTGGACATAACTGACAAACACCGGGGATCTGGCGTGATGGAGATGTACAGATGATGGCGAGCGCTGCAGCAATAAACTCCCCTCACAAAATCCCCCTCTCTCCTCTCCTCTCCTCTCCCCTCCTCGCCTCGTGCTGCTAATGAGAATGGGGGGGGGGGGGGGGTGCCTAAGCTGCAATTATACTGGGTGTGAAGTGTACTGGGTGGGGTCCTGGGAAAGCGGCTCTGAGAAAAGTTTTTTTTTCCATTTCACTGTAAACAGCAGTTTTGTATGTCCCTATTCATTTTTGTCAATCTGTGTAACATTGGGGGTAATGACATTAATGATGCATTATATAAACAAAAAAGAGAAATAGATAAATTACAATGAAATATCAACAACAACGATAACTAATTGAACATCAATAATCGATAATTGCAGCATACACAATCATACAGACGTGCTCTGAGACAAAGTCCATCGGTATCTCTCTATATTATCACATGGTAACACCATTATTATCATACTAAACGGTATCATCGTCTCCATCATTGGGCGCATCCGTTATCATCGTCGTCATCATCATCTACGCCATCGCCGTTACCGTCTTATTCATTCATCATTATCACCATCAGCAGCAGCAGCATCAGCATCACCATTATCATCATCATCGTCGTCATCATTAAAATTATCATCATCATCAGCAGCAGCAGCATCCTGCTCACTGTTATCATCGTCGTCGTCGTTTGTCACCATCACCATGTCCTCGTCGTGTGGGTGTATTGACAGATATCAGGGAACGATGCCAATGAGGCGAGTGCATTTGGTCATTCGCACATCGTTAGAGAAAGCGTATAGACATAAATATACACGAGTTCATAATTGTAAATATTCATGGTGTGTGCATGGTATGGGAATTCGCTCTATGAATGCCGAAACTGAAAGATTGACGAGAATGAAAGATAAGTATGTATCGTGTCTTCAAACTAAGTATAATTTGCAATTTTTAATGCATACAAATTGCGTCAAAATTCTTTGTCTTGAGTATGAGCAGTTAGATAAAGAGTTAGTTCATGTAGCTTTCTTTTTGCTTTCAATTTAGTCGAATGTGTTTCGTACAAATGTATTAACATACATATATATATATATATATATATATATATATATATATATATATATATATATATATATATATATATATATATATATATATATATATATATATATATATATATATATATATATATATATATATATATATATACATACATACATACAGAGAGAGAGAGGGAAGGCTCTATCCATAAATCATGTTCGATATGCGTGTGTTCCCTTAATGAAGACTACATCGTGAAGAAGAAGCAGCGCTATGATAGGCGCACCTGGCAGCAGTAGTAGATGTAGATGTGATAATAGGGGTTCTAAGTGTGCGGGCGGTAGGCGGTAGGCGCCAGAGGACTCTACAGCACCACAGGAGCCCGAGGGCCAGTTCCTCTACGAAGATGCCACCAGCAGAACCTTCCATTATCTATCTCCTCAACTTCATACAGCTCTCAAGTGGCTTTGTGATCGACTTTCCTTTTACAACCCCCCCCCCCCCCCCCTCCCAACCCACCCTCACCACCCGCCCACTTTTCGCCATGCTGCACTCTAGTACTTGATGGCATAGACTAGCACTAGGGGACGACTTATTCTTGGCACCTCAACGATTTTCTAAAACTAGCTGTGTTGATAAAATGTTTGAGTGGAAAATGTCCGCATTGACCAGAAGCAGGTGATGCCCTCTCCTAAGACCCTATATATGTCAATATTGGCACCTTAGTCAATGCACTTAATAAAAGAATAAAAATGTGATTAAATTGTGTATAACTGTACATTATAGATTATTTGTAGTTGTTGGACATAAGATGGTTCAATTGATATCGTTTGGAAGAAAATCGAAGGTGTCAAGATATGGCAGTGTGATAGAGCGCATGAAAATACCAGTTATGCGGTATTGTAAATATTGAAACAGATACAGATAGTTACAACTGGATATGGCAACAATAAGCGTTGTACAGTAAAATTTCTTCATGTATATATATATATATATATATATATATATATATATATATATATATATATATATATATATATATATATATATATATATATATATATATATATATATATATATATGTATACATATATATATATATATATATATATATATATATATATATATATAGTTCTGCCACCTCATTTAAGTAATTATCATCATCATCATCATCATCATCATATTCTCCTTCTTCTTGACCTTCTATTTAAAAGATTCTGCTCAGGTGTCTTTTTCCTTTCACTTATGTTATCTTCTGTCTCAGCTTTTCATATGCTTTTGTTTGATTCTGGATATGTTTGATTTCGTTATTCAATGCAGTCAATAAACACACAATTGCTTCACCAACACGCAGCTGCAGATTTGATAAAAGCCAAAGTTTCCATTTTGACCGTACGGCATAGCACTTTGCAATTGGTGTTACATATTATCACAATTAGGTGGTGGTTTTCGCTGGGCGCTGTACTTTCCTCCACCACCACTTAGAACTTGCTATTTAACTGCTAATCACAATTTAGCATGAAATATGGCAGACATGTGACGAGATAATCGAAAGTCAAAACACATAACCGCCACCTTGTGGGCATTTATTTCAACATGCTTAATTTCCTATCGTTGCTAGACAGTAAATCATTTACTGGTCCGCCTATAGCACTTTTCGCAGCGGTACCTACACTTTGGCAAAGTTCATGCTCATAATGCTCGCTAGCACAACTTTTTGTTCTTTTTTGTAAACTGTTTATTATTTAGTGTTTTTGTCATTTTGCTTAATAATATGTACATTTTCTTTCGAAAATGAAATACCTTACACATTTACATTACATAAATCTCCCTTTGCACGTGTGTAGCGGGTATTGTCATGATAGCAGGATTGTAATTGTCAGGGCCGTACAATATGTTCTCCCCTCTGCGACCTGAATTGTCTTCGGGTCAAAGACTCAGTAATGTAAGATGGATTTCAACACACATTGTGTAGGCATCTCGGGTTCCAGGGAGGTCTTAGGCATTGTTCTTTCGAGCCAATTGTTGGCAGAGTGTCGGCGAGAAGTCTTGATCCATTTCATGTCAGAACAGCTGAAGAACGTCAAAAGTGTATTGGGAGGTTGGGGATGACTTGTTTTAGCGTTGGTGGTTGACTCCAGATTGTATTGACTATATATGATGTGTTTCATACACGTCAGAGCCACATATAATACATAATTGGATAGTTATCAATCCAATGACAACGCTTTCAAGTTTACCCTTAAGGCCTGTGGGGAGTTACACATAACGGCATTTTAATACGTAATGAATTATCTTGAATTGATTATTTGCCACAAAAGTTTGAACAGGTTAGGTATATATTGTAAGCTACAATTGGAATGCAGACACTCTTACAAATAGCTGCATTCTACTTTCGCAAAACGCGTGCATTTTTAATTACCAGTGTTCTGATACACCCATCTTTATACTATATTCTTCATAAATATTCACAAGGACGACTTTTTTGGAAGATTACTTTCTTAGCAAATAGCTGCCAGCGAAAAATAGATGGCACAATTTCTCGCAGTTGTGATCATACACAATCGAAATGTAAAGTTGAAATCCGCAGAAATCATTGTATTGCGATATCTATTATATCACAGAGCCAACAGGTGACTGGTGGTCCGCAGTAAATGGTTTAGTGGGCGTACAGATATAGACAAGATAGTGGTGAAATTGAGCACAGGTTTGGTATGCTACATATGCACAATAAAGGTCTCCCTATCAGTACCTCAAGATACCAGCATACTAGTGCCAGCTTAGAGAGCGCTCCAATAATAAACACTTACTGCCCATCTCAAAGGGTGCACCACCTGATACTGGTCATTTAGCCATGGTCATCACTCTGCGGCCACTGTCCATCCATTTGAGTGACGTAACGCACTAATGGTCACTGCAATGTTCTCCTCTGGACAAATAAACCCAGCCTGGCCTGATTGCGTGGACATGGCAGGTCCACATCATCCGTCACGGAACGGGACGGCATCATCATCATTTCTAACCCTGGCAACTCTGACAGGGGAGAGAAGGGGGGTTAGTATATACAGTACCATGTGGCATTATTATCATTATTATTCCTGTCGCTCGGTTCCCACTCCTACGTCCCCTTTCCATCTTCATCATCATCAATATCACTGCAGTCGTCATCATCATCATCATCATCATCATCATCATCATCATCTCTTACCCTGGCAACTCTGACAGGGGGAGAGAGAAGAGGGGGTTTAGTATATACACTACCATGTGGCAGTATTAGTATTCCTGTCGCTTGATCCCCCCTCCTATATGTCCTTTTCATCGTTGTCATCCTCCTCCTCCTCCTCCTCCTCCTCATCATCATCATCATCATCATCTCTTACCCTGGCACCCCTGACAGGAAAAAGAGGAGACAATATATACAATACCGTGTGGCATTATCATTATTCCTGTCGCCTGGCCCCCTCCTAAATATCCTTTTCATCTTTGTCATATCACCACCACCGCCACCATCATCATTATCATCATCATCATCATCATCATCATCATCATAATCTTCTACCCTAGCACCTCTGACAGGAGAGAGAGAAGAGAGGTTATATTATATACTGTACCATGTGGCTAATATTATTCCTGTCGCCACCTACCCCCCCCCCCCTTCCCCTCACGCGCCTCATTTCCGTGGTCACCATCATCATCATTACCATCACCACCATCATCATCATCATCATCGTCATCATCTTCGTCCTCGTCCTCCTCGCTGCCATCTTCATCGTCGTCATTGATATAATCATTGTTGTATCGTAGTCGTCACCGCTGATTATAATCGTCATCATATGTGTTCACCAACATCATCATCATCATTATCCACGTCATCATCATCATCATATTTATCCATTTTGAGAAATTGGGGGGGGGGGGGGCGGTCAAAGTTTGTTGGTATATTTGATTGGTTGGTAAAAATAAACTTAAAGCCATGTCGAGTAAGAAAAACAACAAGAGGAAACAACAACTACAACTCTAGTTCACCAACCAATGGAAAGTATTGTGAAGAATTTTACGACAACAACAACAATACCAATAACAATATCAACAACAACGACATTGACGACTTCCATAACACTGGAAATCACAATGAGTGCCGTTTGTTCTTTATCAAGGTAAAAATATCATTTAGCATAGTGGTCAGTGTATGAATGTCCAGCCTGCTCGCTGTCATTAGAGGGGTCAGTATTGGGTCTAATGATGCCGTACTCAAGGCGTGACACCCAGGCGTGACACTTGACCAATGACTTAAACATGCATAATGTCACGTCCACCCAGCACCTCCGACCTCTTACATACTCATCAGTCAGCGGCAGATTGAGGGATAATTAGTGATTAATTAGCTAATTATTACACGGTAAATTAAGGCTTCAATTGTGATCTTAACCATCTGAGGATTCTTTGAGAATCATCGAGAGTCTTGCTATTGTCACATAATCAAATGTAAATGCAAAACAATGGTAGAAGATCCTAAACCTGACGTATTAGAGTATCAAAATGCAGCTTCCCTTTCTTTCTTTTTTTACTTTCTTTCTTTCGTTCTTCTTCGTTTTCTAGCCTCATTTAGTGTTACCTCATTCATGATTGCAGTGTATGCTTATTTGCTGTAATTCGATTTTTACAAAAATCATAGAGTGTTGCAATATCATTTAAGTAGTAAACGATCCATAATCCAATTCTTGTATTTTTGAAAGGACTACTATACGTATAGACTGCCAATAGTATATTCCTACATTACTGAACATTCTATTTCATTTTTCCAAACAATTAGACCGACACCACGTGGTCTTATCGACTGAATAGTTCCATGTATGATTAGGATAGTTGGAATAAATAGCGCTGGTCTGATAGTATCTAGATAGTTTAGGGCGATATTATTTCAGTGATAATTGGCACAAATTATTTTCCCTTGTCCTAATTGATTTAGTTCAGACAGTTTGTGGAATGTATCAATCTTTTTAAAATGTTTCCACTATATAAATTGAAGGAGTTTGTCGACATTCTTATCTGTACTTCGCGTAGCCGCGCTTGCTCGTGTGTAATTGTGAAGTTTAATAGCGAATCATACGATAACATACAACTTACGTCAAGGTATTGGTACCACTATTTACCTATGTTTCTTTTGCATACATTATCAATAAACAGTACGTCAGTCCCTTCGAAAATGCCGCAGAACATCGCTCAGACTTTTTGACAAGATAATTTGATAATATAATATGCATCATTACCATATTAGCACAGATTTACATTGTACCTTGGGGCATTTACAGGCAAGGAATGGTATATAAGTTTTCTCCTTACTTTAGATTTGACACACTGCGTTTAACGGCAATGATACTAAAAATATCTCACGCCGGCATATTTCAAAGAAAACTTTCAAAAACTGGCTGGCCTCTCCATAACCCTTCACTTGTTGTTTGTTTTAAAGTATCACAGGGGAGAGAATGGTGTCAATGTCAGTGGGGAGACCCTGCAATGCTACCAGAGAGACCTTTAAGAACACATCACATGCTAACATTTTGAACTCCATTCAAAGGTGAGCTTGAACTCTTATCGCGTTATTCTAATGTGATACGAAAATCTTTTGATATTTCTCAACTTCTAATGTAGATTTATGTAGATCAAAGTTGATCTGTGTCTAGTTCAATATCACCATATTGTGTATATTTTCTATGTTTTCATTGAAAATCTCTATGAATCATATATAACAATATCATAACCCGTACCGTCTGTTCTCAACTTTATAGTTTACTGTAGATAGTAGTACCACACTGACAGTGTGGTCTTTCCTTAAATATATATATATATATTTTTAATCATTTTCGTTCACTCTTCAATAGGTCAGGCACGACTGAAACATATATTACAAGTGCAGTGAGGAATGGAAAGATACATATCTAAATACCAATTGAGCTTATTTGAATTGATAGAATCAAATCTTTATGTAAATTTGTATCACTAATAGCATTTATTTTGTGTTCCTAAAATCCGGATCCATAGACCCAAAATAGTCCTATGGGTACGAACCAAGAATAAATATAGTATGTAATTCTTTATTCCCTCTAAGAAGTGCCACTTCGCTTGAGGAGGATTGTTTTGAGTGTGGATGTCAGCCTAAACGTGTCTGTAAACTGTCTGAGATAATTAATCATTCTACACTTTGTGACACTGTCTTCATGAGTTTTGGCGACAGTATGGCACTGGTGCAATGGCTTCCGTATGTGACGTGGAATTCGGCGCCTCATCATTTTCACATAGACCACCATCAGCAGCGACCCTCATCCTCGTGCTGCCAGCAACAGCAGCAGCAGGCGTGTTTCTACGTCAGCGACAGCGGAATTTACTCAATTGCAGAATTAACATAAGTAATTGTTGCAAATTTTGCTTATCTTTACCTCAATACTCGACGCAAAGCTAAAATTCATCCATTATTATATTTCTATATTAGTATTGTTATCATTATATATATATACATTATATACATATGTTTATATATAGAAACCACTGAATATCGTTAATATAATGTCCATTATACTATTGGTTGATAGGATGCAGAACGCTCTTTACATGAAAACCATAATATGTGAAAGAACATGGTATAATTGATATATTATAAATGTCGATTTCCGTGGCCAGATGTTAGATCTATACTCGGGAAACTACATCGTGATTGACGATCCATTACATGTATGCATTGATGTAATAAGGGTTGACCTTGTAATGATATTGGACGTTAGTTTAATTAGGATTCTGTCGCAAACGACAATGTACAATACTTTGAGTATCGCCAATAGTTTGCTAGGGGTTGGGGTTGTTTTTGGTGATACCTCTATGCATCTATATTGCACATATGGGCTGGCAACGTTGACCATAATTCATCAAATGGAGTCATATTTGAAATACATTGGAAGAGATCATTTAATCCAACAGGTACAATTTTGGTTAGATATATTTTATAGCATTTAATTGTTTTTGATATCGAGATATTTCCATAGTTTACACTCTCTATGTGTGAATATGCTAACAAATAGTATAGTCATGATTTAGTCTCGATTTAGCAGAAATGAGAAGGAAACTAAATACTAAAAATGAAAGGTAGCGCGAGGGTCGAGCCCTCAAGAAAGGGGTGTCATTTAGGGACACAATCATATTCGCCGAATAGTTACAGAAAGTGACATAGGCAGCGCGTAACGTCTTAAGATACCATGCGTTGGTTGTCGTTGGTATAAGGAAACAAACACGGATATACGATAGCATTTTCCTCACCGAAACTAACTCTCATTTCTTTCTTGCTGGACAAATACCGAACGTTTCACACAGTGCCTACCCCCCATGCGGCCCAACATCAAAAAACTCCAGCTCGCCCTAAAACACCACACGTTGGATCTGCTTTATGTTTTCATGGATAATTTACGACAAATTAGTCACACTCGACGCTCGGCTTGCGGCCTGCGGAGCGCTTGGCAAGTTTCAGAACGAATGCCGTGAGCGCCCTGCGTTTCAAGAAAACAAATAAACAAAGCATGGTATTCCCGGCCAGCACGAGTCGCAGGCTGAGATTTTTGGTGACTTCTGATCCCCACGATCCACTGAGTAGAAACAATACAACTCAATGAGACAGCTCTCTCTCTCTCTCTCTCTCTCTCTCTCTCTCTCTCTCTCTCTCTCTCTCTCTCTCTCTCTCTCTCTCTCTCTCTCTCATTAGGAACAATACAACTCAATGAAACAGCGCTTTAGCACAGCCCTGATTGTCGTTTTCGTTAGGTTGGGCAACCCTAGGCTTTATTACTTTGAAAAGGGGGAAAGTATGAAATCATCTTAAAGGCTTGACATGACCAGAAAAGATGAGACTAGATATATTAGATATCATGCTTCAATTTGTATTATGGACATTTTGTATTTGTGTTGTTATTTTTGTGTTTGTGTGTATTATTAAATAAAAAAAGTTATTGTATTTGAGTAATATTTTTATTTTAATAAACGTTTTTAAAACATTATAAAAGGTTTCTAATCAGTTTCTACAGTAGGTATTACGGAAGACAAATACCTTTTGATATGAGGATGTGTGAAAAGGGGAGGCAAACGTTAGATAATTGTGCCAACAGTTTTGCAAGGTCTGGCCAAACAATGAAAGTCATGCCAGGAGACGTTCTTGTTCCCCTTGCCATGAAGGGAGATGGTTTCATAAAAACTTGTAACATCCAAAAAGATCTACAGTGATTCCCAACAGCAGTTTTTTCAGACAATTCCCTGTTCTAGCGAAGATGTGTTTTTGTAATAGAGGTTTGGCAAACACAAACATATTGGTTGTCATTGGTGGACAAGGCCAGACAAAACAATACTCGTCATTGAGCCATGTTTCGAGAATCGTAATTATTTCTTTCGTAATACTGAAATATGGATTCATCAAAGCCAATGACACCAAAAATATCTCATTATTCTCGACAATGGTCATTTCAGTGGCCAATTGCGTATGAAGATGAACTTTTGGGAACCCCCGGTAGATGGGGCTCACTAATTTTCAAGGGCGTCTTGCTTGTCAAAACAATGCAAATTAACCCATTAATGCTCACAGCATCCATAACTGTTTGAAAATTTTGGTGAAATCTTTGAGGCAAAAGCATGTTTGGGAAAATATTAAAAGGAGGAATGTTTATCAAAACACTGCCAACAACTCTCCTTCAAATACTTTGTAAAATCATGGTCAATTCCAAAGTTATTTTCAAATGTATCATATATACTAAAGACAATTACTGCAGGAACTCTTAAGCATTAATGGGTTAACGAGACGTAGACTGCTTTCTCGATGCACCTTGCTTGTTCAAATCGGTAGGACCTATAAGACTCTTTCACTAAAACCAATATATCGCATGTCGGATTTTATTTCATGTAGACCTTATTTAGAATTGTAGACTGCCCTAGTAGATCGACACTTTCATGTCGATTCGTGACGTTTCTTTGTTACGTGTGAACTTCACCAGTTATATTCTGGCTAAATGTTGCGTCATGATTTGATTCTTATGCTTTTTTTAAATTGATGTTTGTATTTGCATACATGTACGTCCTTTTCCATGTGATGTGGTCAAGGAACAGTACAAAACTATACGATCAAAACATATCTAATTACTCTGAGCAGTAGCTATTTCAATGCAATTTCCTTGTTCTTATGAAAATGTATTTCTCCAAAAATATCTTGCACAATATGAAAACATTGATACCAACTATGTATTGCTTGACCAATCAACATAGTTCAAAGCGACGGCTCTTGAATTGCTATACCTGTCCCTTCCGTCATGAATGATAATATTAGGAAATGCAGAAGATACACTTTTTAATTTGACATTTTAGGTAAAATGTTGATAAATAAAACAGGGCAAAAATGCACCTTTATTCAATGGCGACAGAGAGAGAATTAGAAGAGATATATGCAATACAAAATTACGAAGTGGAAATGTATGAAAAATGGGAGAGAGGAACAGCAAGGCAATAAAAATCTGAATGTATTCTGTTTATCCAAATATATATAAATTATGAAAAAAGACGAACAATTGATAATCCAATGTTCTTAAAATGAATGATGATCGTTTCTCCGATACTGTAAGACAATTATAAAGTATGTATGGAAAATTATAAACTACAAAAGAGAACCTATTCTAGAATTCTAAAACCTTGTAAGCTTTGCTATTTTGTATTTAGATACGAGAGCTGTTGTCTTTCACCAATTGGGCAAATGCCATGGGATCACTTTCGTGAGGTTTTCCCTTACGGGACAGATCTTCATTTAATAGTTGTTTCGCACATCTATCATATTTATCAACCAATTTTCAATTTGTTCTTTTTATACTTTATAATAACAGCATTATTAAGAAAATAAAGGCTCACACGCGGTAGTCCAATTATATTTGAATACATGAAAGAATCATTTCCCTTAAGTCCGTATAAGCAGCACAAAAGGAAAGACGAATAGCTTGTCAAATGACTATAAGCGTTGATATGAGAAGCATTGTTTGGCCCTAGGGTATGTACCAGCCATATTTAATAGCGTTGTGGTATTTTACTTTGATGATATCATTTTGACATTGCACTCTCATGTCAACTTCACAGGTCCATGCCACCGTGTCAGCGTGACATGACAAGAGAAGATGCTTGCATTGTTGTGGTGATATGACCAGATCAGATGGCAGGATACACCCCTTCACTGCTGCTGCCTCTTCTTCTTTTTCTTCTTCCTC
>OZ012688.1:43043717-43046217 GCA_963942565.1 Maea johnstoni | reverse complement strand
AGCACTTATAGCTATCATTTCGTATACGTCATGGTAGGCAGCACTACTGATGCGTCATACCGCAAGCATTGCCCACACACCCAGTGTATAAGCACTTATAGCTATCATTTTGTATACGTCATGGCAGACACCACTACTGATGCGGCATACCGCAAGCATAGCCCCCACACCCAGTATATAAGCACTTATAGCTATCATTTCTTATACGTCATGGTAGGAACCACTACTGATGCGTCATACCGCAAGCATGGCCCACACACCAAGTTTATAAGCACTTATAGCTATCATTTATATACGTCATGGTAGGCACCACTACTGATGCGTCATACCACAAGCATAGCCCACACACACAGTTTATAAACACTTATAGCTATCATTTATATACGTCATGGTAGGCACCACTACGGATGCGTCATACCGCAAGCATAGCCCACACACCCAGTTTATAAGCACTTATAGCTATCATTTATGTACGTCATGGTAGGCACCACTACTGATGCGTCATACCGCAAGCATAGCCCACACACCAAGTTTATAAGCACTTATAGCTATCATTTATATACGTCATGGTAGGCACCACTACGGATGCGTCATACTGCAAGCATAGCCCACACACCAAGTTTATAAGCACTTATAGCTATCATTTATATACGTCATGGGAGGCACCACTACTGATGCGTCATACCGCAAGCATGGCCCACACACCAAGTTAATAAGCACTTATAGCTATCATTTATATACGTCATGGTAGGCACCACTACTGATACGTCATACCGCAAGCATAGCCCACACACCCAGTATATAAGTACTTATAGCTATCATTTCTTATACGTCATGGTAGGCAGCACTACTGATGCGTCATACCGCAAGCATAGCCCACACACCCAGTGCATAAGTACTTATAGCTATCATTTCTTATACGTCATGGTAGGCAGCACTACTGATGCGTCATACCGCAAGCATAGCCCACACACCCAGTGTATAAGTTCTTATAGCTATCATTCTTATACGTCATGGTAGGCATCCCTACTGATGCGTCATACCACAAGCATAGCCCACACATCCAGTTTATAAGCACTTATAGCGATCATTTCTTATACGTCATGGTAGGCACCATTACTGATGCGTCATACCGCAAGCATAGCCCACACACCCAGCATATGAGCACTTATAGCGATAAGTTCTTATACGTCATGGTAGGCACCATTACTGATGCGTCATACCGCAAGCATAGCTCACAGACCCAGCATATGAGCACTTATAGCCATCCGTTCTCTACGTCATACCGCAAGCAAGAACATGAAGGCAATAAAGTGAAGCTCAAAACTATTTGTAGTACAATAACTTCCTACATGGGATGTATACATATCTACTCTTATTTTTTTAAGAAAATAAGCTTGAGCCCCATTTATCTTTATATATTTTTACATCTCAACACACTCTCTGAAATATTTCCATTCCATATTAGCTACCCGTCTAAGTTGTAAGCAGAAATCACACACACAGTATATGAGCCCTTATAGCTATCATTTTTATACGTCATGGTAGGCACTACTACTGATGCGTCATACTGCAAGCGTAGCCCACACGCCTAGTTTATAAGCACTTATAGCTATCATTTCTTCTACGGATCACTGGCACTGTCTGCGATGCGCGGAAAGAGAGACGGCTGTGTTGAGATACGGTAGTATAAGTCACAGAGGATCATTTATCACGCCCACTTCTCTGTCACCAATCTGACGTCCTTCCTGCTAACCAAGCATTTCATTGTCATTTAAATGTCAATATTCTAATATGTGTGGTTCAGTGCAGTAGTGATACGTCTATTCGCTATAACTGTTACATTACAAAATCGCACAGTATGCAGTGTTACTATAGGTATTAAAAGCACACCCAAAACATACAAATATAACAGATAAACAAAAGGAACTGAAGAAAAATAAGGAAAGATATGAAACGATACAAGTAATGAATGACAATAACTGGTAAAACATAGAACCTAATCAATGGCCATTACTGACGTCAATATTTTTCAATATGGAAAATTGAAATTATGTCAATAGTTAAATTCAAAACAATAAATTCAGTTTTAATTCATTTCTATTCATTTATTTCCTGAAAGTGTAAATGGTAGTGACCCTCCGTATTCACCAAAGCGGTTTTACGCGCCATGCAAAGTTAATTTCCTTTGCAATTATTATTTGTGCTGATCAATTGTTTGCTTTATTTGATGCGATCTGTTTATTCCCTGCATAGAGCAGTACCTGTACAACCTTTGTCCAGTTTGGGACAGTTTGGAACAGTTGGGAATCATTTCCTAAAGCTTTAACATATACCAGTTGTTTTCCCATAGTTGTGCCACAATTGAATGTCTATTGAACTTTCCATTGCTTATTCTACGCCAAAACTCAAGAACATACTTTTTAGATATAGTTAAATCAATTTACTCATTCAGTATGATTGATTTTGCAAAGGATTGAACACTTTTACTTTCTTACTT
>OZ012688.1:43019173-43043517 GCA_963942565.1 Maea johnstoni | reverse complement strand
TAGATGCAATAGAGGTTATAATCTGTAGTGTCCAACACCAAACCCATGATAATGGTGATAAGTGTGCTAGATCACGTCACAAGATAATACTAACAACTTTAAAAGGTAAATTCTGACAAAATGATATGATAATGAATTCACAAATTTCTACATGTAGGTTTCATTAGGCAAGAAGTCAGGAATGTTGCGGGATGGGGATTCCGTCATATATTTCAGAATTTGTGTAACTGTTGCGATTCAAAAAAAAACATTGTTTAACCTTCCGGTAGCACGCTTCACTTAATCACAACATCTCATTGGTCGAGACAAGCGAATCCCGGCAAGTTCACGAGCGCGCGCGTGCTGAAGCTCACTTCCGGTGTCAGCTCGGGTTCCGTCCAAGTGAAGTGAAAGCAATGCTCGAGCAAGTTGTCCAAACAGGGTTTTGATAAGCTTGATATTTCATTAGCAACTTTTGATTGGTAAGTGTGCCTTACACATAGGTCCATTAGGCAAAGCAAACAGGCCGGTTCAAGATCGTTCTCTCAGGCCCGAGACCACCTAGACACCACACGGGATCACTGGTGGGGGGGGGGGGGGGGGGGCAGGGAGGGGGCACTTGGCAGATATTCAAATGGGGGTATGCCGCAGACCGTCTACCAATATGTCAAACAACTTGCGCTGATTTACACTTATATGTAGTATTATGGTACCATTTCGACGTGTATATGGTCTCATGACGATACTATTTAGCGTGTATGAACTTTGGAAGTTAGTCTAGTGCTAAATATAATATTTAAACAATTTCCATAGTTTCCACACCCCCTAGCTTTTGTCAAAATGAACAGTATACGAACATCTTATATTTTCGATAACTGTATCATAAATGTATACCAAAATGTATTAACGCATGACTCCACCTAAGACCAATACCTGGCTATTGCCCATTCCCTTCACTATACCGCTATACCGATTGCTTCAATACCACACTCTAAAAGCAAATTTCAAAATAAAAATAACCGTTTACTCCATATAAATTATATACCATATCCCGACCCAAAACGAATTGGCTGTGGATGGACAACCCATGTACATGTATCTATTTCGATTAAACAAAAGCCAAGGCTTATGATTTCTAGAAATCATAAGCCTTTGACAAAAGACATTCAAAGTCCGCATGTCCCGCTCTACCCGTAAAGGGTACCCACACCCCAACCCAAACCTCCTTATAGGCGAGACCACCTAGATGTCCAATGTGTCACTCTTGTTGCCCCTGCCACACCGATTACCCTGGTGGGCATGATCTATCTCCCCTACCGATACCCGGTACGCCAACTAGGCAGGGTTTGAATGAGTAAGGTTTTAGGAATGGAGTTTGCAAAAGTAAACACCCTGTTTTGATGAAGACTAATTGGTGTGGTATGCTAACAAGCAATTATACCCATCCTGACAGGAACATATATGCTGGCGACGTCAATAGTGTTCCTGAAGGTGTATGATGATGACGATGATGATGAGGATGATGATGAGCATGATCACTATCCCCAAAAAGGTGGTGGAACTACAAGTCATTGTCACCGCAAGCTTACTTTGATTTTCATTGTGATGATGATGATAATTATCATCATCTCCATCATCATCATCATCATCATCATCATGAATATTATGATTTGATGATTATGATTGTGATATTGATGAAGATGATGCAAATATGATGTGTTGTTGATAACCAGGAAGATGAGGTGTACTGTCATTGAGAAAGATTTCTTGTTACACAGAATTCCAACATATACCCTTCTAAATACGCCGGATACTAAGTAATACTTTATGCTGACCAGCAGGATCAATGGTTATAGCCAAATTTCATTTAAAACAGAGACATTGGTATATCATTATACTTAACTATAAATTAAGGGAGTAATTGAGCTACGAAAATAAATCAATTTTATATGGTGTTTGTATACGGAAGACATGAGTATATGACCAGTGCCATTTCGTAACCCCAAAGCCACTAGTACGCACATCTTACTGTTCAACACACACACATACACACACACACACACACACACACACACACATATATATATATACATGTATATATATATATATATATATATATATATATATATATATATATATATATATATATATATATATATATATATATATATATATATATATATATATATATATATATATATATATATATATATATATATATTGTAGACTAGACTAGATTCTGAGGATATCACACATCACATGTGGAATACTGTAAAGTCATATAACCTTTAGATTTGTTCTCAGTGGGAGTGACAGAGATAAATTCACTTGCCGGGTGGCCAGAAGATATAAAAGCTCAAGAAAACAAACACATTGCTATGATGACCAAGACGCCCAATCTGCATTATGTGTACATCATGACACTAAGTTGCACGTGGTCAATTAATTCTGTTGTTGTTGATAATTTGCGGGGTGCGTTAGTTTTTACTGCGCACGTGCTCGTAGTATGCCAGGGTGTCCTGCTTTCGGTAGATGATACCAATACGTTGCAGGAACCAGATATTCGTATCTTCCTATCAAAACTCTCTTGAAAATGTTCTTTTATCTGTTTTGCCATATCGAGGTTATATCGTTACTACATGTAGCCAGTTGCTAATGGCGAGGAAAACTGGCTGAAAAGGGGGATACCAACCATACTTATGTCACTTTTCTCTCCTTTTTTTTTAATTCTCCAAAAAGATGGTTGTTTGTATTGCTTCATGATGTGTTTTAGCATAAAGAGCAAAGTCCCGATTGTAGGGGGGGGGGGGGGGGAATGGTATTGGAATATTCATAGACTTACATGTATTCTTTGTTAGAAACCATTTTGAATTATGTAATTCCAGAGCGCCGTGTAAATTTGCCCGATATTTCTTATTCTTTTTTGTGCTTTTTAATGAATTTTGGACATGTTCTAAATGCAATGTATCCCCAGTTTTCCCTTTTGGGATGGTAGATAGTTTCTCAGGTGGTGGTTAATATATGGTGTATATTAGAACCAATTGTATGCGTACCGAAAATCTTATCCACATCAGATAGTTTAAAGTGCGGAGTCACTCTATTTTTTCAACCATAATTCGACTTTCCTCAATAGTTGTACACTTTCACAATGTAAAAGGCACGTGCAACAGGTTCTTTTAATTTTCATTACATTTTAAATAGTTTGGAGTATCAACTTTTTGCATAGCATATAATTTACTTTTGGGCATTACTCTATTATGAATCAATTTAAAATGTATGCATCACGAAATCACTTAGTTTGGTGGCATAGTTTGTGTCAAAATTATTTAGAACAGTCGTCCATAGGATATCCTCATTTAACACGAGTGACCAATATTGATGAATTTTTAAAAGTATGTTCTTATTTGAAGTTTAAGTCACTTATCTTTTTAACATGCCTTAGGCCTCAAACCAAGTATATGAGGACTTAAAGCGATCATTTCTATACGTCACGGTGTGCTCCACTTTTGGTGTGTTATACTGCAAGCTTAGCCCACTCACCCAGTATATAAGCATGTCTATACGTCATGGTAGGCATCACTACTGATGCGTCACACTGCAAGCATAGCCCACACACCCAGTATATGAGCACCTATAGCGATCAATTTGTGTATACGTCATGGTTAAGGCACCACTTATGATGCGCCACACTGCAAACATAGCCAATACATATAGTATATAAGCACTTATAGCGATCAATTATATACGTCATGGTAGGCAGCACTACTGGTGCGTCATACTACAAGCTTTGCCCACACATCCATTATATAAGCATTTATATACGTCATGGTAGGTACCACTTAGGATGCGTCACACTGCAATCATATACCACACATCCAGTATATAAGCACTTATAGCGATCACGTCTATACGTCATGGTAGGCACCACTATTGATGCGTCATACCACAAGCATAGCCCACACATCCAGTTTATAAACACTTATAGCAATCATTTCTTATACGTCATGGTAGGCACCACTACTGATGCATCATACCGCAAGCATAGCCCACACACCCAGTTTATAAACACTTATATCAATTATTTCTTATACGTCATGGTAGGCAGCACTACTGATGCGTCAAATCGCATCCATAGCCCACACACCCAGTATATAAGTACTTATAGCTATCATTTCTTATACGTCATGGTAGGCAGCACTACTGATGCGTCATACCGCAAGCATAGCCCACACACCCAGTGTATAAGTACTTATAGCAATCATTACTTATACGTCATGGTAGGCAGCACTACTGATGCGTCATACCGCAAGCATAGCCCACACACCCAGTGTATAAGTACTTAAAGCTATCATTTCTTATACGTCATGGTAGGCATCCCTAATGATGCATCATACCGCAAGCATAGCCCACACATCCAGTTTATAAGCACTTATAGCGATCATTTCTTATACGTCATGGTAGGCACCATTACTGATGCGTCATACCGCAAGCATAGCCCACACACCCAGCATATGAGCACTTATAGCGATAATTTCTTATACGTCATGGTAGGCACCATTACTGATGCGTCATACCGCAAGCATAGCCCACACACCCAGCATATGAGCACTTATAGCGATAATTTCTTATACGTCATGGTAGGCACCATTACTGATGCGTCATACCGCAAGCATAGCCCACACATCCAGTTTATAAGCACTTATAGCTATCATTTCTTATACGTCAATGGTAGGCACCACTACTGATGCGTCATACTGCAAGCTTAGCCCACACACCCAGTTGTGCTGTTTATTGACCATATCATATTGACGTGAAATTACAAATACAAAAGGTATATTGAAATAAATCAGATCATAGTATAATAAATTGAATACATCAGAACAGTAGGATAGATAAACAGAAACAAATAACAAAAGAATTGACCCTAACAAATAATACACAGAGTATTTATATAAACACAGAAAGATCTCTTGGACATTTTAGGCAGTAGGGGGAGAAAATGTAATGCTGATGAGACATTGAAATTAGTGCAAACCAAAAGTAAATCTATCGATCTGTAGTCACAACTGCTGATGCGTCATACCGCAAGCATTATAAGCCCACACACCCAGTTTATAAGCACTTATAGCTATCATTTCTTCTACGGATCACTGGCACTGTCTGCGATGCGCGGAAAGAGAGACGGCTGTGTTGAGATACGGTAGTATAAGTCACAGAGGATCATTTATCACGCCCACTTCTCTGTCACCAATCTGACGTCCTTCCTGCTAACCAAGCATTTCATTGTCATTTAAATGTCCATATTCTAATATGTGTGGTTCAGTACAGATAAGTGGTACGTCTATTCGCTATACTTTTAGTATGATAAACTTTTGCTATAACTGTTACATTACAAAGTCGCACAGTACACATTGTTACTATGAGTATAGCACCCCAAAACATACAAATATAACAGATAAACAAAAGGAACTGAAGAAAAATAAGGAAAGATATGAAACGATACAAGTAATGAATGACAATAACTGGTAAAACATAGAACCTAATCAATGGCCATTACTGACGTCAATATTTTTCAATATGGAAAATTGAAATTATGTCAATAGTTATACTTAAAACAATAAATTCAGTTTTAATTCTTTTCTATTTATTTATTTCCTGAAAGTGTAAATGGTAGTGACCCTCTGTATTCACCAGAGCGGTGTTATGCGCCATGTAGAGTTAATTTCCTTTGCAATTATTATTTGTGCTCACTATTTTGCTTAGTTCTCTTAGTGTAGTCACTTCTGCTTTGATCAATTGTTTGCTTTATTTGATGCGATCTGTTTATTCCCTGCATAGAGTAGTATCTGTACAACCTTTGTCCAGTTTGGGACAGTTTGGAACAGTTGGGAATCATTTCCTATAGCTTTAACATATACCAGTTGTTTTCCCATAGTTGTGCCACAATTGAATGTCTATTGAACTTTCCATTGCTTATTCTACGCCAAAACTCAAGAACATACTTTTTAGATATAGTTAAATCAATTTGCTCATTCAGTATGATTGATTTTGCAAAGGATTGAACACTTTTACTTTCTTACTTAGATGAATGGATATTGCATCAACTGCTTCAGACTTTCATCTAATTTCTCATCCTTTTCCTTACTAACAATTCGTATTTGCATATTTCATTGATAGATACATTGATCAGACTATCAAAAGTGTTTAAAATTATTTTAATTAATGAGTGTTAAATCGTAATCTATTTACTTTCAAAGTAATTTCCATTGTAGTCATTAATTTTGATGGTTTTGCTGATCCTGTTGTTCAAATGCCTACCAAATAAACACAAATTCGTCGTAGATGTTTTGTTGCTGTTGTTGTTGTCGTTGCTACTGATGATGTGATTATTCTTTGCTCTCGTTAAAGTATGTGCTCAGTCAGATTCAAAGATAAGCAAAAATTACCACTATAAGATCGAGTAATCCTCGAGTAATATGCACCTAACTGCTAGTATTTGATATCTTCATGACGTCACGGTTTTTGCCCCTGCTCTAGTGAATAACACGTCATCGACTCTCGTACACAGTTCGTTGACGCAGCCATTAAATGTACGAAAAACAATTATCAGTCCATATGATATTAATGGTTCAGTTGAAGTCTGCGCAGATTCTCTTACGACAAATTATTCACAATTGTCAGATGAGGTCGCGAAAGAGCGGAACTTGACGCGAAGGGAGCGTTCATCACAAAATGGCCGCCGTATATCCTGCGGAAGTGCCACATTCTTAAAGGGCCAATAACTCACGCTAAAAGTCTGCTGATTCGCGCATTTTTCAGCGGGTAAAATGGCACTTATTGTACGTGAGGGCGAGAAGAGCGCGGCTTCTCGTTTCAGTGGCGAAATGTTAGCGTATTACTTATGTCTGTTCGCACGATGTGACTTTTATCACCATTTGAACCGCTGCACGTGCAAGATACGGGGCTTGATGGGTGGGCACGTTGCCATGGCAACCCTGATGTAATCCACTCTTCAGCCAGGCAGGGTCGGCGGAACGGGTGAAAGTGGTTTTCTGGTCTTACAGAGTAAGATGTCCATCAAAAACTGCGATCATGGCCACTACTACAGAGCAGGCTGGGATCGGATGATACGAGTTCTGGAAAATTGCAGAAAATCCAGACCCCCCATGTTTGCCATACGTACAAAACACACACATAGCCTCCATCACTGTGGTAGTTCTAGTAGTAGTTCTAGCCACTGAGTTTAACCACCCTTCTCCTCTCCCCCACCCTACTCTTCCCCGACCCCTCAAACTTACAAATGTCAGCTTTTGTAATCTCAATATTTTGTGGAAGATCCAGACCCCCCATTTTAGCCTTACCCGCAAAACACACTCACAGACTCCACCACACGGGTAGTTCTACTAGTATAGCCACTGAGATTCTACACCCCCCCCCCCCCTTCCCCCACCACCCCATTGTCCCCTCCCCTACCCCTCAAACCTCCAAAATGCCAGCTTTTGACATCTCAATACTAGTCAGTTGTCGAGATCCACTGTAGAGCTGAAAGGGAAAACTACATTTAAATCACTCGCCACGGCCAGCCCTGGCTTATCGGTCGCTTATCGCCCTGGTAATTTCAGAACACTTTATATCTTTCATCGGGGGATGGGAAGAAAAATGGCCTACCACAAGGCCGGCTGCAGCTGGTGGCTTTTAGAACATCTCTGATGCAGTCTCCTCTAACACACCAGAAACATACCACGGCCACCTGCACCGCATTCTCAGCATTTTTATAATATCTCCCCCTCCCACCCCCCTCCCAACCTTGGTATCTATCATAGGAAGGGATCTGTGAGCATCACGCCTTGATCCTTAAACAGGCCTCTGTTTCTCTGGGAATAACTGCTCCTTCTACCGCCCAAGTGGCTGGCAACATTTAAAGAACAGATTGCGTTTCACTGTTAAAGGCCAAGTACGTTTTTTTTCACTTCAGACCTTTTCCCCCCAAAATAAGACCTGTCATTGATTGCATTATTTATATATGTATATACTAGTATCTTATGTATGTACATATTATGTATGTGTATATGTATCCAAATCCCAAGAATGGTATCCCTCACCCTTTTTTCAAAAGGTCTTGCGTCATCTGTTGAACCAGTATTTCACATGATTATCTCAGGTGCATGTCAAAATTCTACATTGAAACTCAATGGGTGTTCTTTCTCTTCGACTTGAAAAGAGAATCTATAATACTAAAAATATCATAAGCTTTGGGTGCAATGAATTTTAATTGCTATCCCTCATTCCGGTGTAGGCGTCATTCTATGGACTGTTTAATCAGGACCAAAGTGTGGCATTGTATGCCATATAAAACTTTCGAATTACTTTTTTAAAAAGTAGCTCAATCCCAAGCCAACCAAACTGTCAATGTTGAGGAATACATACCATTTCTCCATAGCCGGAAGACATCATTCAGAAATAGGGAAATATAAAATAGACAAGCCGTGAATTGTTCCCACCCATTTTGCTCTTTATTTATGTACTCGCAGATTATCGCGATCCGTATCTCCATCTAGTTTATAAACGCACGTGGTGCGAACACGCCGTCTCAAAACACACATCCCACTTGATTTGTCAAACGCTCAACTCGGCGGATAGACAGATTTTCGTCTGCTTCAAATAGTAATACACGTATATCTCAATGATCTGTCATCAAATCCAGTAAAATAAAAAGGTCACAATGAAAAACAAATACCAGATTTTTCAATACGACCTTTTTGGAATATTTGCAATGCTGAAAAAAAGGCTAATTTTCTGATAATTCAAGTTTGATTAGAATACAAGTTGGTCTACATCCCAATATTTTCTTAATGAATGATTCCTAAGCAAACCGTCCCTTTTCTATTGGAAGTGGAAATACAATGAAACCGATTATGGCAACATGCTCTCTGATATTTCAGCCATAGTCTACATTGTGCAGGCTTCGTTTGCTCCTATGTAAACTTTCGCAGCGATCATTTTGACTCGAACGCGCGCGAAAATATACAAATTTTAGTCCGATGCTGTAATTACAGCTGGTGGTTCCATTTCGATTCATACATGTTCTATTGAGAATGATAATGTTGCGTGGCCCGGTAGTGTGTATATTGAAGGGTTTGGTGGCAGGTTTTGGACCACCATGTGCGTCGCTCTAGCGAGTCCAACACTCTCGTAGTCTGGCTTACATTTGCGTCAAGAGCAATTACCGTCGACAATACCAGAGTGAAATCTCGCTGAGTCGCCCGGATAACCCCTAACCCCTCTTCCACCCCTTAAATCACACCCCCATTACCGCCAACCCCCACCCTACACCCTAACCCCAAACCCCTTACCATACATAACACATTTCAATGGATGCAACACCCTAGTTCTCGTATATCATTGTCATTCCGAAGTAAATCACTAAGCGTCGGGGTTATATTTTCTTTTTCACTCGCTGAAACAAATTAGGTCATAGGTCACCGCGCATGTCACTGTATACTGTGAAATCCAAAAACAATCGCGAGGTCTGGGGGCATTTCTGGGCGCTTTGTCATTCCCAGTAGAGAATGGCGTTGGCTTTCTCTGTGATATCGTATTGGATTGTGACAACAGTCTGGCTTGTGTCAGCCCGAGGCACTACGCAGGATTTCCCGTTAAATTAGCCACATTGCCTTCGGGCTTTAAATTTTATTCGGTAAATCCCCTTGCAGGTCTTCAGCGCGTCAACCCGCGAGAGATCCACCATACTGATTGATGGGCACCGAGTTGGGTAACAAATCAATTAAAGAACTATGTATGTATATATATATATATATATATATATATATATATATATATATATATATATATATATATATATATATATATATATATATATATATATATATATATATATATATAAATATATACTGTATCATATAATGCAAAATACATACAAATACTGAAAAAAGTGGAATAAAAAGTAACGTGACTAAATAAAAGAAAGTAAGATAAACTATATACATATATATATATATATATATATATATATATATATATAAATATATACATATATATATATATATATATATATATATATATATATATATATATATATATATATATATATGTATGTATGTATATATACATATATATATATATATATATATATATATATATATATATATATATACACACATATATATATATATACATATATATATATATATATATATATATATATATATATATATATATATACACACATATATATATATATATATATATATATATATATATATATATATATATATATATATATATATATATATATATATATATAATTCAAATGTGTGACTGATCTGTCCTTTCAGGCACCAACTAATCAGAATCGAAATCAATTTGCAGTTTCCCTGCACACATGCTTATATAGAGGTTGGCATATGCAGTTAATTCCTTAAAAGGGAATGTATTTCCTCCAGAATTGAATAAAGTGGGTTCTTTAGATTTCTATCATAAAAAGATGTTTATCTGATTTATAAAACCAAAACAGGTGTAAAATAACTTATCGAATGTACATAAACGTGATATATTCCAAAACATTAACAATTGCAATATCAGCAAAACATACTAGTACCTAACATTTTGAAAGAAAGTTTTATTTAGAGATTCTCCCCTAGAAGTCATTCATTAACTTGATCCAGGGGATTTTTGACGTGGTAAGTCAATCAGAACAATCGCCAATTGTTTAGTCAGACTGCATATATAAATTATTTAATTTTTAGCCATTGTTGAAACCAGTCTGCCTTTATAGACTACATTTGTTCACAGTGTCCAATCTATACTTACGATTCTCTATCGCACAGTTAAGATAAAGCTAACTGAACAGTTGAATCTTAATGCAGTTAAACCTTATATATGAATATTGTATTTCAGAGCAAAACTTGTTTTGCAGTTTTGAATTACACCTCATATTTCTCTGACATCTGACGCAAATAGAGGGAATGACGAATGACGAATCAAGGAACAGTCTAATTGGTGTTGTCTGTTGACATGTTTTCTTAACTAAAATCCTACCTATTTCTTTAGGCGTCTAGGCCCAGCACGGTGGCTGCAGGTAGTGGCCGTGTCATTTGTGGGATATTAAATCACTGTTTTCTCTCCAAATCCCCACACATGCTACAAGTTAAATCCTCCGCTGAAAATATATCATACGGTCGTTTAAACGCTCATCAAAATGCAGAGTGGCCGTATCCCCTGGTGTAAGTAATACCATAGCCTAGGACGGGCGGCACCGTAACGGAGTCGACATGGTTCGATGCTAATCATAAATAAACAACTGTGACACAGTCACATTAATCAGGAAGTTATCAGTTATAACTGCAGCACAGAATGCATGGTATGAAATATCCATAGGGTCTTTAACTTAAATTGTTACTGGTGTTATACAAATTGTGTTCTGAATTAAATATACGCCAATACCCATGTAATATGACAATACCCAATAAATATATATATATATATATATATATATATATATATATATATATATATATATATATATATATATATATATATATATATATATATATATATATATATGATGTATAATTTATAATAATAATTGATAATAGATATAGTGCCCTTTCCACCCATAATGTTCAAAAGCACTTTATAAAGAATAGTCAGTAGACATGTTTATGATCCATACGGTCAAATACACTCCTTTCGAAATAGCATGTAAATTATATCAAAGTTCCGGGGAAGGGACTTAGCATTATTTAAAATGAACGACGATCGCGAGGAATGAATTCTCTGAAAAACGGAGATAGATAGTTTGATAAAATGTTTCTATGTACTGGTGTGCTTTCAAACTTAAGATGCATTTGAAATGGAATTTGTAGGACAGGCAGCGGTTGCAAGAAGTTGGTTACACCTGATTTAGTGCCAGTGCAGGTGTTTATCTTTTTCAAATATGGGAATACCGATGGTGTTTTTATCTGATTAGGTTGGCAGCCTCCTTGGCGATTTTGATAATAGCTTTCCGAGCAAAAGCTTCGTTGGAAAATGAAGGAGACTTATCATAATTCAATACTCAATAATTCATAACTTTATAATTAAAAGCTCTCTATCAAAAATCATGCTGATTTATGTGTTTTCTTATGTATATCCACGCGTGGAACAGTGAGCCTTGATATGGAAATAAGTTTCTAACTTTTAGTGTATATATCCTGTGTCTGGTTAGAATTATATTGCATAGCAGCAAAGGCTTCAATAAAAACCACAAAGAAGATGCGTTTATCTAGCATTGTACTGGTTATTTTCTTTTAAGACGTCCTCATTGGTTTACCGTATGTGTAATAGTACCATAATTGCATATTTCATCAATTTACCAATTTGCATTTCAATTATTGAAGACTTACCTCTCTAACATGCAATTCTAAACAAAACTACCGATAAGATTTACACAATATGCAACCTCCAGTCAAATAATTCTCAAAGTATTGCTTGGTTGTAAAGACATAACCTTATTTGACAGAAAAAGTAGTGTACACTGCAGATATAGAGTGGTTTAAGGACATGCGAGCATAATTATTTGTGCAATGACGCCTCAACCTAAAGACTGGAAAATTGCTTGGGATACGAAGTTTGCCCTGATCCTCTGTATCTAACTACCGCAGGTTCTAGTGCATGATACGTCTAATGAGCAATAGAAACATACGAGAAATTTAGAACAAAATGAGTTTTGGACTGAGCTATTGAACTTGGGAGAAGCTTAACGCTAATTCGATTATCATTTGATTATTTGATTATTTGATAATCATCAAATAGGCACTGATAATATTGAGAATAAGAACAATAGTAATTGAGAGGTTGGTAGTTTGTGGAATTTCCAGTTGAGCTTTGGTATAGGGATATGTTTTACTCAGCAAAGCCTGTTCTAATTGCTGGGCCACCCCAGAGATGCTCTGAACAGGGGGCCTGTAGGAGCAGACACGTGCTCCAGTGTAAACTATACACAAAATGTTCATTACATTCCAAACTTTTAGGATCAGCAAAATGGTGCAATTTACAGGCGAAATCAACAAATAGTGTCCAGTAGAAAAATATCCGTTGTGCCGAATTATTCCCAATATCATAGGATAGACAAACAAATGCATTAATGTCCCCTACTAGGGTGGGGGTATAGGGTTACCCGCAGATTTTCTATGTGGGGGGCGTGGATGGGGTATTAGCCCCATGTCACGGTGGGGATCCCCAACGACGGCTGTCACTTACAACCCCTAAACTCCCTGCACTTTACTCCAGAGGGAACTGAGACGCAAAGATTAATGGGTTAATTCTACACCACAACTTTTTCTGCCAGGAGGTGAACTTTTACTGAAACGAGATCAACATGTAGAAAATCATTTACGCTCGACTTGTAGGATACTGAAAAGCTTCACTCTTCTAATCGACTGATCAGATATTAGGGAAATGCACTAAAATATGTTACTATCACTTAGCTTAAGTCCAGTTATTGTATGTGATATATTTTCATCGTAAAAATCATTTTTCAAAGACAACATACAATTTACCATTAAAACTGTGTATTCATATATACATATATACATATATACATATATACATATATATATATATATATATATATATATATATATATATATATATATATATATATATATATGTATATGTATATGTATATGTATATATATATATATATATATATATATATATATATATATATATATATATATATATATATATATATATATATATATGTGTGTGTGTGTGTGTGTGTGTGTGTGTGTGTGTGTGTGTGTGGATGTGTGCGAATATATGTATGTGTGTATGTATGTGTATGTTAGTATGTAAGTATGTATGTATGTATGTATTCATGTAAGCACATGTGTATATTGCGTCAAACCTACCATTAGTGTATTTCATTAATTGGCTCGTGTCTACTCAACCGTTCTTTGCATATCTCCATACAAACGTACCGTTTAATACCCAAGCTAACAAGGAGAAGACAATTATTCTTCCTAATCTTTCCGTTCCCTGCACTCAAGTCACAAACCGGAACAAAAATCCTCCCATTTGTACTGCTGGGTAGTCTGATGTTTACGCGCATTTACTACAGGGAATTTTGTTAGGTTTAGAAGATTACACTCAAAACAAATCGTTATCAGTGGGCCGATTCGCGTCTCCGTCTTCCTACTGGGCTACCACTAGGAGAAATGCCTGGGGGCAATGTTGTATGATAAAGATGAGCCTTTGATGTCTTGATTATGATCTCATGGACGAGTTCTAGTTAAACGACGCATTCTGCATATGAGTAATGTCGATAAGATTCATTTCAAAACTTGCTGAGGCCTGGGGCCATTTCTCATGGGGTACATTACACGAGTTGAATTGTGTACTACTACTACTACTACTACTACTACTACTACTACTACTACTACTACTACTACTACTACTACTACTACTACTACTTCTTCTACTACAATGAATTTGGATGTAATTGTCAACACTATAGTATGATCTATACCTAGACTACAACTACTAAATGAGCATCGGAATGATGTTCTATTTTCTTCCTTTTATTCTTTTTTTGTTCTTTTTCTCCACCTCCTCATCACCATCATCTTCATCATCATCATTATCATCTCCATAACCACCACAACAACTCCCACTACCAACGCTATTATCATCATCATCATCATCATCATCACCATCATCATCATCATCATCATCATCATCATCGAGGATTTGTTTGGATTTAACCTTGTAATGGATAATAATAACAATTTGTATCTACGTGATTGCACAGGAACAATAATAATAATAGTAGTAGTAGTAGTAGTAGTAGTAGTAGTAGTAGTAGTAGTAGTAGTAGTAGTAGTAGTAGTAGTAGTAGTAGTAGTAGTAGTAGTAGTAATTGTAGTAGTATTTGTATTGACTATACTTTTCCACAAAAATACACAAGTAACTTTAATAAAAAAAAAGACTCAAAAAGGTAGATATAAAAGTAATAGAAAAAAGAGAGGAAGATTACTAGGAGACAAACAATGATGATAATCATACAGAAGACCAAAAGACAAAATCTAAAATCTAAAAGACCAAAGTTCACATCCCTCAAATAGGAAGGGGGGGCTAAAACAGAAGTTGTCAAACAGAAAATGGTGAAACAAATTAACCAATCCCTTCTCTCAGTTTCAGGTAACGATTATACATATACCTTATATCATCCAGATATTAACCATACAGATATCAGCAATGCCAATTTACTGGATTGGGAACAGATATACAAGTTCATGTTTCCAATAGATTGCTAGTTGTACCCATGCAGTGACATTTGACGTGAAACGTTCTTTGACATAACGCTGACAATCGCTGGGTTCCCCATAGAGAGGAAAATGGCGAGGATTAGGTCTATGTCAGACATGTGATAACCCCCCGGGGGTGGGGATTAGTATACTTTCCGGGGTGTCTGTCTATTACTTATTTGAATTTCATGGCGGTGATAATTTCAGCGCCAATAAGTCTGGCTTATGGAAAAGAGATATGATTTTAGTTGTTGGGTGATTTTATATAGTTCTAGGTCCACAAGCCTTTTGTAACGACAAACTTAGTGTCGTATCGTATTGGACTTTACTGTATCAAGAGCAACATGAAGAGAAACTTTATCACGACAACTTCTTGTGTGCAAAAGGTCAAAACCCATTGAAAACACTGCTGTGAGTTCTGTTCAAATTGAACCAATGACATACTTCCTCTGTTTTGTAATCTACATTTTAACTTATATGCACCTAGATGAATAGATGGAAAGAGCTAATTATCATTATCATTATTATTACTATTATTATTATTATTATTATTACTATTATTATTATTATCATCATTATTATCAATAGTATTATTATTATTATTATTATCATCATTATTATCAATAGTATTATTATTATTATTATTATTATTATTATTATCATTATTATTAGTATTAGTATTATCATCATCATCATCATCGTTAATATTACTATTATTATCAGGACAGCTAGGAAAAGACTCAAACATTAAGATAAGTTCGACTAGGACCGTAATTGTATTCTCCGAGTATTACCAGAGCTTTAAACTTACTAGAGAGCTTAAGAGATTCCATAAGGAATTGACGAAAAAAAATGCACATCATTTTATGAGACTCTATGGCTATACAGTTTATGGTATATATATATATATATATATATATATATATATATATATATATATATATATATATATATATATATATATATATATATATATATATATATATATATATGTATATATGCATCCTCATTATAGAAAGAGACATCCATTTCATGGAATAGTTATAGAAGCATTGTCTATGCATATGACATGGTCTTTAATTTTGATTTCTTGCGGAGCTTCCCTTTGTCATGATTAATTGAGGGTACCACAGTCAGACTCCGTTACCTAATTATTGCTCACAATTTGGGTATAGGATGACGTGGTTGGGGTGCTGAGCGGTCGGTGGAGAGGTACCGGCCGGGTTTGGTAGGGTCGCTCTCTGATTGGCTGAGACCGTCTCCATCAATGACTGGGCGTCTGCTAGAAGCCACCGGTGGTTGGCAAACCCCGACTGAGATAATTGTCGGGGCATCTCAACTTGGAAGCCACCCAAAAGGGGTGGAAGGGTACTGAAAAATACCCTAATAAACTATAATTTGTAAATTATCCGCTAATTTGATGGAATATGAATAAATTGAAATGGATTCGCCAGAGATCTTTCTTTGTATGCGATTTGTAAAAGTGAGGGTGTTTCTGTTGGAACATAATCCCGAGCCAAAATACCCTGACACCCCTCCGAGCGCCTACTTGTGGTACGGCCCCACAAGACTGAGATAACATGCCCGTGGTGGCTTTACGAGGTCGAGTCAGCTTTCACTACTACTTTGCATAAAGAGCGGATTTTATTTGTTGTTGTTTTCATTTCACTTTGGAAGCTGACGGAGCTGGCATCGCTAGAGCTCGCTCCCCCATCACCGCCGCCGCGACTGAGAGTGTAATTTCATCCGTGCCTTACATTGTGTGTGGCTCATTTTCCCACTGGCTGCGCCTGCGAAAACATTTGCCTAACTCCTCTCTTGGCCCGCAGTTAGACACCGTCCAAGCGTTCGACGACTCACAGCTCTTCCACTACTGCCTTTACCAAAGAAAAATCGCCTTAGCAAGTCAGCAGCTAACCAGACACATGGAGACTCCATCAGCCAACAACCCGAGTAGTCTAACTACTTTGACAGAACCACCACCGCCACCACCTCCACAGTGCCCGTCAACCATAAAGATGGAAAACGGGGTATCCGAAACACCCGATGGGAATACCAGTGGTACCGACATGCCCGATTCTCCGTCGTGCCAGAAGACTTGCTCTAAGAAGGGTACGGTAGGGGTACGACGCCAGGAGAAGCCACCCTATTCCTACATAGCTTTAATTGTCATGTCCATCCAAGCCTCGCCAGCCAAGAGATGCACCCTGAGTGAGATTTACCAGTTCCTACAGCAGAGATTCCCCTTCTTCAGAGGATCCTACCAGGGCTGGAAGAACTCTGTCAGACACAACCTCTCTCTTAACGAGTGCTTTATCAAGCTGCCAAAGGGTCTAGGCCGCCCAGGCAAGGGGCACTATTGGACTATCGATCCCGCAGCAGAGTTCATGTTCGAGGAAGGCTCGTTCAGGAGGCGCCCCAGGGGATTCCGACGCAAGTGCCAGGCATTGAAACCCTTTGGAATGCTTAACAATATGGGCCCCACCCCCGGGATGCTTGGCTCACCGTATGATATGCTCCACGGGCAGGCTGGGAACATGGGGGCTATGAATATGCCATGTGCTGTGAGTTCCGCCCAGCATTACGATACCAGCTCTATGAGTTCTATGAATGGTATGATTAACACTATGAACAATATGGGTATGATGCACACCAACTTCCAACAGCACCCTCAACACCCCAGCGCCAGTTGTAGCATGCCCCCCATGAACACAGGCTACGGCAATAGCTGCTCGGTGACCAACCTCAATGGTATGAACGATTACACGTCTCACACCGGGGCCACCGCTTCCCCGAGTATACCTGTCTCCATGTACGACAGGGGTCCGGCTGAGCACACTCCCATGTCCCCCACCGCCGCGTGGACCGCCGCCGCCAGCCCCCGCTACGCCCCCGTCAAGCAGCAGCCCCTCAGCCCCACAGGCAGCACAGGGTCCCTCCAGAGCCTCTCACCTGCCAGCAGTAGTGACCACAGTCCATACGCACAAATGCACACAGCAGGCGGCGAGCCTATGGATTTAGCCATGTCAGGTATGTAAAAACTACAATACGAACCTTATATATATACATACACACACACACATATCAAGAGAAAATTAGAATTTTCCTAAAATATGTATTTAATATATATTGAGCTACTTTCATAACCTATAATGAGTTATACATGTAGTTATAGTTAGTGTACAGTATCTACGATTGTATTGCTGCATTTTTTTTCGACAATATTGAATAAGTGTCTCCCACCAACAACAAGAAATTACAAATTCTGTAAGTGTCTTGATATTGAAAGTTCTCTTGTCTAATTGATAAAAATGCAATTATCGCATATATATCATACTTTCATAACGGATGAAATAATGTCATGCTTATGGTTGAATGATGTAAAGATGCTTTCACATTATGTAATCAGAACATAATATTTATGAGTAATCACGTATTCTCTTACCTATACCATAAAATTTATCCACACATGTACCGATGCCCATGAATACAGACCCAGATAGGTATGATAATAGTATATACACAGATATACATGAATATATGCAAATAGCATGTGGACTTTTTGAATTATATAGGTCTTTTATTGGTTACCTAGGGTGGCAATTCTTGATGTTTGAGGAGATCACTTTGTCGGTGGCAGTTTAGTAACTTTATCCCAACAGAATGAATGACTATCATATCATATTATTCACCTGTGGCGCTAAAGGATATTTTGCTTATCTGTATTGACAGTAACTAGAGGGATCAGTTACCTCTCCAAACTCACACGTGGGGAAACCCATAAATGTTTGTTCGCACTGAAAAAACGACCATGTTTACTTTTGTCTGGCAGACCTAGATGGTATCGCATGCAAAATAACATACACAGTCAGTCGCCCTATATATATATATATATATATATATATATATATATATATATATATATATATATATATATATATATATATATATATATATATATATATATATATATATATATATATATATATATATATATATATATATATATATGTATATATATATATATATATATATATATATGTATATATATATATATATATATATATGTATATATATATATATATATATATATATATATATACATGTATATATATATATATGTGTGTGTATACATATATATATATATATATATATATATATATATATATATATATATATATATATATATATATATATATATATATATATATATATGTGCGTGTGTGTGTGTGTGTGTGTGTGTTTGAGCTTTTATTTTATCCCATTTATTTTCTGATAGTTACAATTAAATGTTAGAAGTGTTTTAAAGGCGTACATGTCAACTGGGCATGAATCATCAATACACATGAGCCTCTATGAGCTGCCTTGGGAGACGTCGTCGTCCATCAAGCTGTTTTGGCTGTTGTTAAATGAAGCTAACTAGACTAACACGTAGTGAACCAAACGGTCCCTAATTAAACCCCTTGCAGAGATCTGCCCAGATCTATTTCAAGCTAACGGGTGGTCAGGCAGTATCAGATGAACAATTCTTCTGCTTGCCTGCCTCTGAGAGTGACAAATGATTTTAACTGAGACTCTGCTTTCTCAGCTACTAGTGGCATGTCGAGTGTCTTTCCACCAAGCTTTAGAGTAGTGTTTGACTTGTTGATTAGGTGTGAGAAGTTGAGAGTGCCTATTTTATCAATCGATTAAACTTGTTTTGTCTCTCGTTGAATATGGAACTGTTAGATAATTGAGTTTTGGACGATGTACATACAGTATATATATATATATATATATATATATATATATATATATATATATATATATATATATATATATATATATATATATATATATATATATATATATATATATATATATATATGTATGTATATATATATATATATATATATATATATATATATATATATATATATGTATATATGATATATATACATATATATATATATATATATATATATATATATATATATATATATATATATATATATATATAGCATTAGCATACTGCCGAGCATCAGCTCGAAAGAAAAACTAGCATCATAGTGTTTTTGAGCAGGCATCTCTGATAATTAATCATCAATAATATATATATATATATATATATATATATATATATATATATATATATATATATATATATATATATATATATATATATATATATATATTTATACGCTCATATATATATACATATATATATATATATATATATATAATATATATATATATATATATATATATATATATATATATATATAATATATATATATATATATATATATATATATATATATATATATGTATATATATATATATATATATATATATATATATATATATATATATATATATATATATATATATATATATATATATATATATATATGAGTGTGTGTGACCTGGTTGATAATTCCTACTTTGGAATGTCAATAAAACTCGATAAACGCATAGCCCTTACAGAAATATATCCTTACTTGGACAACCAATAGGGGTATGCATTGTGCATCATTTTGGCCATTTTTCTCAGTATACATGATCGTGTATTATCAATCCATTCATATCCCTAGGCACTGAGAGTAAGCAGTAGCATTGATAATCTAGACTTTTGCCAATTAGCTAAACTTGGACGCACATGGCTGGAGTTCATAATCGATCAAATGCAATAAATGCATTTGCATTGCCATTTTATATTAAAAGTTGTATCACTATCGAGAAATGTTACTCTTAAATATTCTTCTATTAGAAAGATATGACTAGAATAGCAATTCCCTTTTTGACCGCCACATGCATTGATGGTTAGAAATACACCTAGCACATAGTTAGTCAAGTTGTGTGCGTCTGGATGTGTTTGAAGTGGTTGCGTCCAGACGCAGGCCGCACGTGGCCCCATGTGCAGGATCGCCAGCAACTGGACTCTGTGCGCTGTGTGTGCTGCAAGTGTGGTCCCCGCCACCGTCTGGCGCAGCAGCTACCAGGGCTGGGGCCTTCAAAGAGGCGCTCTCAGTGCTCCCCCAGGGCCCTTTCTAATTCCATGTCTGCTTCAAAGCCTCTAGACCTCACCTCTGCGCATCTCGCAAGATAAGAGTGTTTTATAGTGCCGTTATATGCTATTTCAAAGCCGCCTCAGCTGTACTCCATCGACACACAAAGGCTTTCTTTTTTCCTGCTTTTTAAAAAAATCCAAGCAAAGGTGGAAAACATCTTAAAATACATTTTCATGGCGTTAGGGGAAGTGTGGGAGTTCAAAAACATCGTTCTAGAATCATACTCAAAATAGTACTTATATCTCTTACCATCACTTTCTTAAAGGTATTGATATCAAAACAAGTCTGTTTTAGAAAGTTACGCTGATATATAGGTGAGACTCGTTATTTTAAGTCGCAAAAGAAGCGTAGATAGAACAGAAACATCTTGATGCCTCAAAGGTGTGATTATAATAGACACTTTCATAACTTTATGTTTTACTGCAGAGGATATGAGAATAAACGTGTTAGTGTTATACGGTTTACTACATGCGGTGGATTGTGAAATATATCACATATAACAGAATACGTAGTGGTACAATCTAAGTGTGCTTTCAATACATGTCTAATACACTTTACACAAATATTTACACAATGAAGTTTTACAAAATCTATGTGTACCAATGTAATTCAAAGGCAAAAAGACTCCCGACGTATCTAAACTACGTATATATAAATATATATATATATATATATATATATATATATATATATATATATATATATTATATATATATATATATATATATATATATATATATATATATATATATATATATACACAATGAAACTGATTTTCTTTGTTGTTTTCATCGTGGGTTGATGCTGTGCCAAGATGAAACACGATCAAATAACGAACTGTTTTTCTGAAAAAGGACAAAACACTTAAACCTGGATTAAGTACTGTCGCGAAGCCAGCGTTGACTCATTGAGTGAGTAATTATACTATGATTAACTGATCAGTACTTGACCTGTATTTCTCTAATGACGTAGATAACAAAACCACAGTTCCGACTAAGGTTCCTTTGATGCAGTGCACAGGGTTCCAAGAAACATGTTGATTCAGAAGGTGGGAGGTCAAAATGAAACCATACCCAATCCAATAATCCCCTGCGTAGATTGTTTATAAGGTATATGTGAGTCAATAGCATGCATTGCATCATATCATCATTATTTACAGTGGAAACCGTGTTTCGTAATAATCAAGATCATAAAATGACGTATATCTCATTGAGCTGCTGCTTTAGTCTGAAGGTTTCATCTTTGGGTACTGCAAGCATGAGCATATGGTGGAAGCTACATATCAACATATATATATATATATATATATATATATATATATATATATATATATATATATATATATATATATATATATATAAATATATATATATATATATATATATATATATATATATATATATATATATATACATATATATATATATATATACATATATATATATATATATATATATATATATATATATATATATGTATATATATATATATATGTATATATATATATATGTATATATATATATATATAAATATATATATATATATATATATATATATATATATATATATATATATATATATATATATATATATATATAATATATATACATAATTTCCTTTATAAGAATTGTTTGATTCAATTGCTGTGTGTATTGTACCCTGCTAGTCTGGCAGTTTTAGCCATTCTGTATGTAGAGTGCAGGGACTGCGGTAGTGGTCTATAAGGAGTGTTCAACATGTGTGGTAAGTGGGTGACCAGATGTACTATATACTCAACACACACCATGACTGTAATCTCTTTAATCCCCATTTCCTGGCAGCATTTCGCCAGACACGCCAACCTTGCTTAACTCAATACTTCAAAGAAAAACAGATAAAGACCCTGCCCATTATGTAATTCAATTAGGTTGGATTTAGATTTTGGAAGCAAGCTGTAGAGTTTTTGGTGAATGGTAAACTGCTAGGCTTTACTAACTATGGTTAACGATGCTATGATGTATTTTGAAAGCCTTTATTCAAAATAGGAAAAGCTTGCTGCAATACAAAATGGCTGGCATATTAAAACAAATGCAGTATTGCAAACTCCTACTAAACAGCCATATATATATATACATATATATATATAAATATATATAATATATATATATATATATATATATATATAATATATATATATATATATATATATATATATATATATATATATATATATATATATATATATATATATATTATATATATATATATATATATATATATATATATTATATATATATATATATATAAAATGGGGGCTGAATTTTAATTCCAATGCTGGAAATCTCCTTGTCTTAAGTTGGGGCAACTGATGCGTCATCAGAAAAATCGGGTATGAGACATTTGCCCCACCCCATCTAACTACACATAAAATCTCTCCCAAAATGCTGTAAACTTCCCAGGCCAGCCTAGTCCTGACAGGCAAATAGCGGAAGTTGCTCTGAAATTAAGCATCACTTCCCCGTTAATAGGTATAGCTCCAAGTAATGTGGTTTACTTCATTAAGTTAACTCATATGTCATTACAAAGTTTGTTGTGCACGTACGGCCAATTTTGGTTACCGGATCTTATTATCAGTTATTTACTGATATACTCATATGTAGACAAATATGCCAATGATGTGTGTTTGTACCTTTGCCATGTTACATAGAAGATGAGTGTTTTATTAAAGACATACTCTCAAAGCTGGTATTGACAGGGTTAAGCGCGTGTTCTGTGAGTGCTGGTGTGGCTGCATTTAGCTTCACCAGGGAAGATTGTGAGTTCCAGAAACACAAACCAGACCCCACAGTGCTTGTCAGCAACAAATAGGCCTTTAAATGATACAAACTATGAGTTGTGCTGTGGCCCGCATGACGTCCTCTTCCGTACCATTGGAGGACTTCGAAATATTGGTCATACGGAATTGTATAAGACTTGTAGGTAAAAATAGAAAAATGGCAATATCTGTGTGTCATTTCATTCATGAAAG
>OZ012688.1:43014215-43018973 GCA_963942565.1 Maea johnstoni | reverse complement strand
CATTATTATTATTATTATTATTATTATTATTATTATTATTATTATTATCATCATTATTATCATATTATTATTATTATTATTATTATTATTATTATTAGTAGTAGTAGTAGTATCATCATCATCATCATCATCATCATCATCATCATTGTTAATATTATTATTATTATCAGGACAGCTAGGAGAAGACTCAAACATTAAGATAAGTTCAACTAGGACCGTAATTGTATTCTCCGAGTATTACCAGAGCTTTAAACTTACTAGAGAGCTTAAGAGATTCCATAAGGAATCTACGAAAAAAAATGCACATCATTTTATGACTCTATGGCTATACAGTTTATGGTATATATATATATATATATATATATATATATATATATATATATATATATATATATATATATATATATATATATTATATATATATATATTATATATAATATATATATATATATATATATATATATATATGCATCCTCATTATAGAAAGAGACATCCATTTCATTGAATAGTTATAGAAGCATTGTCTATGCATATGACATGGTCTTTAATTTTGATTTCTTGCGGAGCTTCCCTTTGTCATGATTAATTGAGGGTACCAAAGTCAGACTCCGTTACCTAATTGTTGCTCACAATTTGGGATGACGTGGTTGGGGTGCTGAGCGGTCGGTGGAGAGGTACCGGCCGGGTTTGGTAGGGTCGCTCTCTGATTGGCTGAGACCGTCTCCATCAATGACTGGGCGTCTGGTAGAAGCCACCGGTGGTTGGCAAACCCGACTGAGATAATTGTCGGGGCATCTCAACTTGGAAGCCACCCAAAAGGGGTGGAAGGGTACTGAAAAACACCCTAATAAACTATAATTTGTAAATTATTCACTAATTTGATGGAATATGAATAAATTGAAATGGATTCGCCAGAGATATTTCTTTGTATGTGATTTGTAAAAGTGAGGGTGTTTCTGTTGGAACATAATCCCGAGCCAAAATACCCTGACAACCCCTCCGAGCGCCTACTTGTGGTAGTGCCCACAAGACTGAGATAACATGCCCGTGGTGGCTTTACGAGGTCGAGTCAGCTTTCACTACTACTTTGCATAAAGAGCGGATTTTATTTGTTGTTGTTTTCATTTCACTTTGGAAGCTGACGGAGCTGGCATCGCTAGAGCTCGCTCCCCCATCACCGCCGCCGCGACTGAGAGTGTAATTTCATCCGTGCCTTACATTGTGTGTGGCTCATTTTCCCACTGGCTGCGCCTGCGAAAACATTTGCCTAACTCCTCTCTTGGCCCGCAGTTAGACACCATCCAAGCGTTCGACGACTAACAGCTCTTCCACTACAGCCTTTACCAAAGAAAACTGTGGAAAATCGCCTTAGCAAGTCAGCTAACCAGTCACATGGAGTCTCCATCAGCCAACAACCCGAGTAGTCTAACTACTTTGACAGAACCACCACCGCCGCCACCTCCACAGTGCCCGTCAACCATAAAGATGGAAAACGGGGTATCCGAAACACCCGATGGGAATACCAGTGGTACCGACATGCCTGATTCTCCGTCCTGCCAGAAGACTTGCTCCAAGAAGGGTACGGTAGGGGTACGACGCCAGGAGAAGCCACCCTATTCCTACATAGCTTTAATAGTCATGTCCATCCAAGCCTCGCCAGCCAAGAGATGCACCCTGAGTGAGATTTACCAGTTCCTACAGCAGAGATTCCCCTTCTTCAGAGGATCCTACCAGGGCTGGAAGAACTCTGTCAGACACAACCTCTCTCTAAACGAGTGCTTCATCAAGCTGCCAAAGGGTCTAGGCCGCCCAGGCAAGGGGCACTATTGGACTATCGATCCCGCAGCAGAGTTCATGTTCGAGGAGGGTTCGTTCAGGAGGCGCCCGAGGGGATTCCGACGCAAGTGCCAGGCATTGAAACCCTTTGGAATGCTTAACAATATGGGCCCCACCCCCGGGATGCTTGGCTCACCGTATGATATGCTCCACGGGCAAGCTGGGAACATGGGGGCTATGAATATGCCATGTGCCGTGAGTTCCGCCCAGCATTATGATACCAGCTCTATGAGTTCTATGAATGGTATGATTAACACTATGAACAATATGGGTATGATGCACACCAACTTCCAACAGCACCCCCAACACCCCAGCGCCAGTTGTAGCATGCCCCCCATGAACACAGGGTACGGCAATAGCTGCTCGGTGACCAATCTCAATGGTATGAACGATTACACTACTCACACCGGGGCCACCGCTTCCCCGAGTATACCTGTCTCCATGTACGATAGGGGCCCGGCTGAGCATACCCCCATGTCCCCCACCGCCGCGTGGACCGCCGCCGCCAGCCCCCGCTACGCCCCCGTCAAGCAGCAGCCCCTCAGCCCCACAGGCAGCACAGGGTCCCTCCAGAGCCTCTCACCTGCCAGCAGTAGTGACCACAGTCCATACGCACAAATGCACACAGCGGGCGGCGAGCCTATGGATTTAGCCATGTCAGGTATGTAACAACTATAATACAAACCCTCATATGTATGTATGTGTATATATATATGCGTTGGTCAAGTGGTTAGCACGCTTGCCTTCGGCGCAGACAATCCTGGTTCGATTCCCGGTGCGGGCGCAGAAAAAGAAAATTTATTTTCCTTGCTGCTTTCCAGTGCTTCGGAGGGCACTGTAAGCCGTCGGTCCAGTCGGCCAAGAGCCTTAGTAGCTCGTGTTTCTTGTAATTGATATACCGACTTAAAATAAAGATTACATTTACATTTTTACATTTTTATATATATATATATATATATATATATATATATATATATATATATATATATATATATATATATATATATATATATATATATATATATATATATATATATATATATATATATATATATATATATATATAATATATATATATATACATATATATATATATATATATATATATATATATATATATATATATATATATATATATATATATATATAGCTCGTGTTTCTTGTAATTGATATACCGACTTAAAAAATAAAGATTACATTTACATTTATTTATATATATATATATTCATTCATTCAAAAATCTACGAGACAACCAGTGATAACATAAGGTATTAGAGGTATAGGAAGAAAATTAGACTTTTCCTAAAATAAGCAACCATGTAATATATATTGGGCTACTTTCAGAATCAATTATGTGTTAAAGTTATAGTTAGTGTGCAGTGTCTACAAATGTTCAATTGTATTGCTGCAATTTTTTCGGCAATAAGTGTCTCCTACAACAACAAGAAATTACAAATTCTGTAAGTGCCTTGATATTGAAAGTTCGCTTGTTTCTTTGATAAAAATGCCATTATCACATATATATCATACTTTTTTACCGGATAGAATAATGTCATGCTTATGGTTGAATGATATATAGATGCTTTCACATTGCGTAATCAGAACACAATATCTATGAGTAATCACGTATTATCTCACGTATACCATCACATATATTCACACATTTACCGATCCGCATGAATACAGACCGTGATAGGTACGTATATAAACGTATATAAACAGTTATACATGAATATATGCAAATAGCATATGGACTCTTTGAATTATATAGGTCTTTTATTGATTACCTAGGGTGGCAATTCTTTATGTTTGAGGAGATCACTTTGTCGGTGGGAGTTTAGTAACTTTATCCCAACAGAATGAATGACTATCATATCATATTATTCACCTGTGGCGCTAAAGGATATTTTGCTTATCTGTATTGACAGTAACTAGAGGGATCAGTTACCTCTCTAAACTCACACGTGGGGAAACCCATAAATGTTTGTTCGCACTGAAAAAACGACCATGTTTACTTTTGTCTGGCAGACCTAGATGGTATCGCATGCAAAACAACATACACAGTCGCCTATATATATATATATATATATATATATATATATATATATATATATATATTATATATATATATATATATATATATATATATATATATATATATATATATATATAGATAGATAGATAGATAGATAGATAGATAGATAGATAGATAGATAGATAGATAGATAGATAGATAGATAGATAGATATATAGATAGATAGATAGATAGATAGATAGATAGATAGATAGAAATAGATAGATAGATAGATAGATAGATAGATAGATATATATATATATATATATATATATATATATATATATATGTGTGTGTGTGTGTATATATAAATATATATATTTATATACATATATATATATATATATATATATATATATATATATATATATATATATATGTATGTATATTTATATATATATATATATATATATATATATATATATGTACATATATATATGTATTATATGAGCTTTTAGCGTATCTCATTTATTTTCTGATAGTTACAATTAAATGTTAGAAGTGTTTTAAAAGGCGTACATGTCACAACTGGGCATGAATCATCAATACACATGAGCCTCCTCCATGAGCTGCCTTAGGAGACATCGTCCTTCAAGCTGTTTTGGCTGTTGTTAAATGAAGCTAACTAGACTAACACGTAGTGAACCAAACGGTCCCTAATTAAACCCCTTGCAGAGATCTGCCCAGATCTATTTCAAGCTAACGGGTGGTCAGGCAGTATCAGATGAACAATTCTTCTGCTTGCCTGCCTCTGAGAGTGACAAATGATTTTAACTGAGACTCTGCTTTCTCAGCTACTAGTGGCATGTCGAGTGTCTTTCCACCAAGCTTTAGATTAGTGTTTGACT
>OZ012688.1:42871715-43009215 GCA_963942565.1 Maea johnstoni | reverse complement strand
GCCACTGAAAGCTTGATGAAAGGCCCAGTATTGGGTGACAATGATGGAGGCCATGCTGCTCCCTCACATAGGGCTTTCTAGTGAGATTTATAGTAGCAATAGATATATATTCATATATATATATATATATATATATATATATATATATATATATATATATATATATATATATATATATATATATATATATATATATATGAAGAAGGTAATGGATATAGATAATAGTATTAATCTATAAGCAAATACTCTCATTGGATAACTTTTTCATCTACAAGTAACTATTCGTTTTATTTTGGAATTATGTTTATCGTCAATTCTCGAGTTCTGCTCTAGATGATAATGTTGCTGATTTATGAGGATGGTGCCATTGCCTCTCCAGCCATTTTCCTCCTACTACTACTACTATTACTATTGCTGCTTTTTAAACTCCTGCTACTACTACTACTACTACTTTTTTTTAACTCGTGCTACTACTTCTACTACTACTACTGCTGCTGCTGCTGCTACTACTACTTCTACTAGTACTGCTACTACTACTACTACTACTACTACTACTACTACTACTACTACTACTACTACTACTATGATTCTTCTTCTACTACTACTACTACTACACTTTAGGTATTGCCATATGCCTTTGTTTTGCTTTTATACGCAATGAGCTTGAAGACATACAAGTAGCGGGTCTTAGCTATGCCCAAGGAAAACATTTTGCCAGATGACGGCTATCTGTGGTATTCAAGACCCGTTCCTGCGTGAGATATACGCGAAGTCTTCAGTCTCCCTGTAAATCCGATCTATTTTCTTAGCGTTTTGTTACCAAAAATTAAGCATCGTGTTTTGCCATCTTGTTGTTGTCCCCGGGGCGATCGGCGTTTTCGTCTTGTCAAAATTTGCATCGATTTCCTATTGAAATGTGTAGGTTACAGGCAAATGCTGGCATTCCGAGTCTGATCTTAAGTGACACATACCAAGATAACCTTTTTCTGACCTGGGCATTCTCAACTGGTTTGATAACTGCAACACTAAACGCCAACCACAATGCTTTCAGTTTTTAACCCTTTAAACACGCACTCTCTCGCTCTGCGAAATATAGATATTTTATATAAGTTACTATCTTTACTCGTTTAGAGTTTGTGATTTCTAAACGCTAAAGGACATATAAATTTAGGACAAAAAAACTCTTGTACCGTATGCAATAATTCTGAGTCTCGTTTAAGAAATACTATTAGTAATTTATGGTCAGAGTGCGTTAATATCTAGGTCTGAGTGTGGGTGTTTTGCAAAAGCCTTATCTGCTTTCATCACTGAACTGACTTCAGTTTTTTTTGTGTGGAACTTTCTGGAACATTATGGGTGGACATAGGGCGGGAATGCGTGAGTGAAAAGGCTAAAAGTTGAATCAAGTATAGCAAGATAACATCAGGACCTGATGAAAGTTTCCACGTCCCTCATTCTTACTGCAATGGCTTTTTTCTTATTGGTAAATTTCGCAAATGGCCTTGTGGTCTAAGGTGTTGCAATGTCTGCGTGCAATCTCTTACCATTAGGTATGTTAGAATAATGATTGAGACATGTAAGAAAATTGTCTAATATAAGATTTATGGTTGGGTGTTGTTTTTCCGTTGAGTCCAGTTTGCTACCTTTTGGCCAGTCACATTTTAGTCTGAGTGAGGTAGAAACAGTGCCGACAAATGAAATCCACAATACCATTTTTACATGCATCTTACGAAGCGCAATAGGACTATCTGAAGCATTTTAATACTACCTGATCAATTTATATTTATTAATGCCATAGGCATTCCAAGATCATAATATTTTCAGTGTGAGCAACTCTCGATAAAGTGCAAATATTGCAGAGCATACTTTAAATAAGAAACAGTTAATTGATACGTGACAAAAGTACTACCACTTGCAGAGATATACTATTATAGGTTTGTTTCTATCTACTCTCCAAGTGGAGAAAGGGAGGGCACACTTATTGATATTGATAGTAAATAATAGTTTGTCCACAGGGAGCATGTAGTAAAAGCCTACCACTGTAAGTTTACCAAACAGCCACGTGGGTTTATTTTCACTGGAACTTATCATAAACTCATGATAGACCTCGACGTCGGGATTTTATCGTGAAAGTTCTCGGCGGTGGAAATACATGTAGACGGTGTGTGGCTTATAACTAAGCATGACACTTATCCAAGAGCAGGCTGCGGTTCCAGCATAGCAGGGTTGCTGCCATTCAAATAAAACAGACAGCAATTATTTTAGAACGGATATATATTTTTGTAAACATAGCAAATTTTTTAGTCGTTTAAAAAATATATTTTATCTTTTTTAGAAAGATTGGAACATAGATAACAATCAAATCATTTACTATTACGAATTGATTTGGATAATCTCTATATAGGATTATCGAATATGTGACATGCATTTTTCTGTGATTTATGATACAAACACAGTCGGAGAGAGAAATACATTCGTACATAGAATTTATAAACTTATCTAATTGGTGATGTGTAATAATTCAATACTTCAAGTATGACTACTTCAGATATAGCAATTGCATTTTTATCAATGGTGAAAATTAGTAGTAATGTTAAATTTTTAAAGTCCAGTGACTTTAAAGAATGGTTATTGATCACATAGTAATTGGTTTTTAGTGCGCTGAGGGTTGGTTAAAGATAGAATATATAAATATGGTTTTCAATAGCACTCCTACAAGTAAAGCACCACCCCATTCAACCTTATAAACGAGGCTATCATCAATTGGTTGATATTTTCCTTTTGAAGCAAGTTTTCTTGCAAGCCAAGTGAATCCTTCCATGATTTCACCTCGGACTACCTCGGCTGTTTTTCTTTGTGGGCACGGACGACGTGTTGCTTTAGTCATTGGTGGGTCTGTCTAAGATAACCTTGGCTTGGTATAGCACACTGGGAGCCCGAAATCAGGGCCATTATCGGCGAAATCTGCGAACACACGCGGAGTCTAATTAATACATTTTTCTGGCTAACAAGAAAACGGCGTATTGCCCTCATAGAGTTCGGCTAATAAGTGTCATGGTTTCAATTAGAGTCAGTCACAATCTTCTGGCCGGCGACGCCGCCGCAAGCTTAAACCAACAAAATTCTCCTCTCTGTCTCACTTTTCGGAAGCACTCAATTGCTAGCAGACGATCACGGCAAATGCCACGACTGTTTCGCGCCAATTTTCGCCGAGTGTTTTCACGGCCCCGATGGCGGAGCGATTTTGTTGCAACAATTGGAAACAAGTTTGTGAAGTGGGTTTAATCGGCCCAGCTAGGCTCCCTAAGTGATGATAAAATATCACTCAATTGCTAGCAGGCTCAGGGCCGGGCCTGCAGGGTGGGTGGTAGGTGGTTGCGGGGAGGTCAGCATATGTTTTAATTGGCAAAATATTCCCTAGATTGCTGTTAATTTTTGAAAAGCACTACAATAAAACCATTCATTGTGAACAACTCGGATCGGAAAGTTGGAAATTTCCTATTGTGAACACAATTTACCAATCTTATTTTCCTATTGTAAAAACTTTTTCTCTGATCTCAAGTTGCCCACATGTCCTCGGTTTCATTGTTTTTCTCCTCTGATGCTTTTATTTGCATTCTCTTTAAAAATAAATATTGCATTAATATATACATACATACATATATATATATATATATATATATATATATATATATATATATATACTGTAAAACTGGTAATGATTGCGTGATTTTAATTATTGCGTTTTAATGCGAATGCATGAGGACGCAATAATTAAAACACGCATAAATCTGTCCCTTCTGTTTCAGATATCTGACGTCTGGTGGCATTCGCATTAATTAAAACACGCATAAAAGAGAAAATGAAAAAAACGCAATATTTACTACACGCAAACATTACCAGTTTTACAGTATATATATATATATATATATATATATATATATATATATATATTCATCGTATGAACTTGTGAGTTTGAGGGTACTTGTAGCCATACTTAAATGCATCTAGTACATTGAGATAAAGTTAAACATTCTTCAATATTAAACGTAATATCTAGCCCCCACATTTTATCCGCAGTAACTGTCTTGAAACTATGTGAGAGGTGGATTCACATTTTCCTCTAAACACTTATTGTAGAGTGCTGACCGTCGTCTACGTATGTGTCTTACCCTGTTCTACATCTATTTTGAGCTCTCACAGTACTGTTCTGTGGATGTCATTGACTAGACCGTACCCTGGTTGCTTGTGTTTTGCTTATCAGTATTTAGCCATCACCCCTCGTTCTCGCGTCAACACCATCTGGGAGGCCACCAGCGAGCATGGAGCAAGGCGGGAAACACGGGGCCCTCACATCACCTACTACACACATTGACAATCAGTTCATTTAACAATGCACCATTGCAACTTTTGAAATTATTGCAACAGGCTGAGTACGATAGCTACCATGGATGCTACCATGGATAGTACCATGGAGTCTGAATAATTTAATTACACACACACACACACATATATATATATATATATATATATATATATATATATATATATATATATATATATATATATATATATATGTATATATATATATATATATACATATATATATATACCGGTATATATATATATGGAGAGAGAGAGAGAGAGAAATATATATATATATATATATATATATATATATATATATATATATATATATATATATATATATATATATATGGCAATTACATTTAGTTGAACTCTAGGAAAGATATGGCAAGCAGTAATGGTATTGCTATGTATTTGTCCATTCACATGACTAGCACCAAAATGCCTAAAATGCTTGAAACATCTTCTCTACTTTAGAGCAGGTTTCCCATTTCCCATAATTACTACATAGCGGGATATTAATATGTGAAATTTTCCCCATGTTCCTCTAAAATGTTTTTGTTTGAGTAAAAATCATAGTTTCCTTTTTTGGCGCATTATCGAATCTTACAAATACATCTTGTATAGCCCTTGTTTGCTTACTATGCCCCTGTAGACTACAGTAACTGTTACCCTATGACTGACTCCTAACACATATAGGGAGGGATATATCTAGCTTGTATCTGGTTAGTTTATTTTCAAAAATGTTTGTATTTTCTCAGCGTTTTTTTTCAGCCAGGGAAAACACGAGCCAACTGCTACATGTAGTCTTTCCACTTGCATTAATCGTTCGTTTACATAGAAAAATGTTTTTGTTTTTCTGGGGGATTATAAATTCCTTAGGTTAATGAGTCGTGTACGTTTCATAGCGGCTGATTTGAGCATGTGATTATAAAGAAACAGATTAGTTTTTATATGGTCTCGCCTACGTGACGTTGCCATAGCAACCTGAGAACAATTGACACCTTGAAAAGTTCTAGCTGGTGATAATTTTATATGACACTTTAGCTCTTACACCAATTCTTAAATTGACCGCAATTTTCTAAAATATGCTTTTATTTCACCTCTGTGAAATGTACCTTCTAGTATTCAATAACGACTACGAAAACTCATAGATAGCTTCCAAATGTTGGTTCTACCATTTCATCGAAGCCTTGTTATCGCAGGACAAAGAAGTTGTCTGGTTTCTTGACGTTTTTGTAGAGTATTAAGCTTGTAGCTACGGGTTAACTTGAATTCAAATATTTGTATGTTGCCAATAATACATTGAAATCAAGTTATAAGGCGTCAGTCATTCAAACGTGAAGCTTATGGTTAATTTCCCATCTCATATTTTTTTAATGTCATATGTGTACTCCGAAATACCAATAGTCCGACACGGTTCATTTAAGTATTGTATTACCCAATAACCAACAATGCAGTTGTCAATGATATATATAAACTTACTACGTACTAGCTCTCAAAAACTTTAATTCGTTTTTATTCCCATTTATCTTAACGCTTACAAGGTATTAATTCAGGATTTTCTTTTCATTACAGCCATTTAAAGATAATAACAGATTTCTAAATTATATACTATATATTCCATTTCTTACATGTATATTTCTTGTTCTCTTTTGATGTTTTACACAGATATCTTAAATCTCTTAAAGATAGTCATATGGTACTACATTAAGGTTTATATCCAAGAGTATTTTTCAGCGTCCTTTCTAATAGAAACAACAACAACGTTCTCTCTATAATTGGTATTCTGATAAAATAATTGGACTGGATTGAAATCATAAAATAACATGTCTTTATCTTTCCATTATTCAACCAGGGCTGATTAGGCTGGACCACTATGTTGTCAAACATGATAAGGAATGACAGGGATTAACTTATCTTAATCATCTAGACAATCTCTCTTAGATCTAAAAACCCCTGCCTCGGGCGTGGTTCTGTTAGCCAAATAGAACCCCCCCCCCCCCCATTAAAATTGGTTTGCACTTGATTACGAGTTTTCTCAAATTCGATGCGTTAAAACTACTTTTCTCAGCGTGCGTTTCCATTCCCATACTGAGATATTATGAAATTTGAAGCATGCAGTATGTTCATGGTGTTTGTTAAAATCTTTGCTCTCTAGTTGTACATTAAGAAGGTCTAGCCAATAAAAATAAAACACGTTGATGTCTGAGGGTAGTTGTCTTAATTGTGCACTGGTAATTTTGAATACAAAGGTTCATTCAAATATTTATACAGATATAGTTGCAGCCGATACTTGAATACTGCCATTTACTAGTTCGTGGACTGATGTATTTAACCATTCGTTATAAAAGCTACATGGGGTATGTTAGACTTATAAAAGGCATTTGATAAGGTTATGATGGCTCAATTCCTTTTAATGTATCTCTTCACCGCATTATGTAATTGTTTATATCCATGTGCAAAATTTAATTCAACAGCGTGGCCTGACACTGTGCGGGGCCATGCAAGAACGTGTCTCTATTATGGCCAGGCAGGCCACTTATATACAAATAATTAAGGAATTTAATTTCAGTATAAACAGCACCCCGACCAGGCGCTGCAGTGGGCACATGCCTCAACTCCCATCGCAGACCGCCCGGGTGTTGTTCTTATACAATGAACCATGTGCCCAGGACTACCCTTTCTGCTGGGGTGTTGTTCTATAAACCCTATACCAGTACCAAGGTCTACTCCCTTCTGTCATTACTGTCGTGGCCATCACGTTTTACAGTGAAAGGGCAAACTGTTTCAACAAGGTTGGGTTGCTGGGAGGATATAGGTATCTCTCTGATCTTCCTCCGAGGGCTCCTGGGTTGGATTAAACAAATATTGTCATTGCAGATAGAGGGGCAGCATGGGTATAAAGAAAGTGGGCTCCTGTCTAGATTCTGAGGGGTACACTGTAGAATGTTAGTGTGGTCAATGAAGGCTTTGTCTCAATCTCGCTTTGACTAATACCCTTGACCATGTTTACCGTCGGGGTGTGGGTGGGGAAAGTTGGTTGGCACAGTGGAAACAATGGTAACACCCTTATCCTTGGTAAAGGGCTGCATTTGTCTTAGTACTTTGCAGGAACATGTATTTAAGCGTTACACTACGGTTCGATACCCTTGAAATGTGGCGGTCATGGTACAGTGAACTAACTTGATTGAGCGTGTATTGCGTGAAAATGGCTCACATTTACGTCACACTTTGTCTGTACAGGCAATCCAATTAAGACGAAAACACTTCAATCGCATCACAACTTTATTTCAGACAATAACCATGTCGCGCCAATTTACTCGGCCTTCTTAAGTGTGTCTGGAGAAATCTTAGATAAACAATCCAAAATATGCATGTACAGTCCCTTCAACACAGATATCTGAAGGCCATACGTATACACATTTTCTGGTATTGTATTGTTTTGTGTGTCGATTTACTGTAACTGTAAGTTTACAAAACCATATATAATAAAAACATTTTCTATCTGGAACAGTTATAACAGGAACATAAAAGAAGACAAACTTAACAAAGATGATAAATCACTTCGTGATGTATTCCAATCACACCATTGAATAGATCATGATTCGTCTAAGATGACATTTGGATGGTTCTATGATGTTCAAAATTACATTTATAATGTGACATTAAATCAAGAAGTGTTTGTGATATCCATTCATTTCAGATACGTCATTATGAAATTGTGTAAACAAATATATCTATAATGCAAACACGGCGAAGTACTTATATGTTAAGCGACTCCCTTAAGATTAATTCGGACTCTCTTGGGCTCCGTCCATTCCATTTATCCTGTCCGAGAAAAGGTTTCGCTTGACCGCCACTATAGACTCCACCCAAAACCTGATAACTTTACCAAAGCACTCCATCAAATGATTTCCTTCTAATGACAACTTTTATCTATTATAAAGGGAGTCCACCAGTCACCGCACTTTATAAGATAATATCGAGAGCTTTTCCGTGAGAAGTGAAATCGTCCAAGTTCAGAATTATCTGAAAATTGATGTGACGAATAGTTATAAAAATGGCATAACAATGAACATACATGTATCAATTGTCATATGATTTCGAGTATGTGTATGAGTGAAATAATCATTTTTCCCCAAAATCAAATTACTAGAATTTCATCTATGATCAGGCTTTGTTTGATACAGTGTAAAGTATCAATTCGCCAAGAAAACACAACAGAAAAGAATGCATGGCCGCATTGTAACTTACAAATCACGAGCTACATATATTTCGATCAATAGTTGGTTACATATGTTTGAGTTTTTAATTAACAAGTTGCCAAGCTCCTTAGGATGTGTTTTAATACATATGAGATGTTGGGCAAGTGTTCTAAAGAATGTCGATTATCCGGCTTCTTTAAAGGAACCTTGATAGTAGAGGCCATTGGTAGATTCTGTATAGCCTATTCTGAAACTAGGATTTTGATTAGAAGGCTTTGCTTGAGGGCTAATTTGGTTGCCTTTAGGGGTACATATCAGTCCACATTGCCCATTTCAATTGTGATTATTGTCTCACTCTCATAGTATATATCCATGTCACGCACACATTTACCTTAGGTGAAGTGTGGCGGAAGAATAAGAGATGAGTTTCCCACCCCTAGCGTATAGTGATCTGACGCGTCACTGGGGGTATAGAACAACGACTGTCGTGGTTGTGTTATACCATAGGGATTACACATACTAAACAATGTAATCTTTAATTTTATGGGAAAGTAATGCAGAGGAAAATGCAGTTCACTAGTTTAGAAGAATAGAAAGGATATGAGAAATTATATATATATATATATATATATATATATATATATATATATATATATATATATATATATATATATATATATATATATATATATATATATATATATATCACTGTACCAAGTAGTTCTGTGCGATAACAATAACTATGACAGAGTCTGTATCTGCAAACGTATGAGGCTTGGTATGAGGATTGTAATGGCGATGGTGGTGGTGGTAATTTACTGGTGTTGAGCCATGGTGAGACGGAATGTTTGCTCTCCAAACATCTGCCACATGATGCTCTAGGGTCAGAGGTAACAAACCACCTTGGTGGCCACCAGCGAGCCTCCACTTAGAACACCCTCCAGAACACCCTCCAGGGCCAACACTCACAACCTAAATACCACGAATTATTCTTAACTAAGTTCAAAGGTATTGGCAAATGAAATGTACAGTTATAGTTAAGTTATTTTGAAATGCGCCGTTCCGTCTAGTTCTGGCTACTAGTATTTCGAATATATTGGCCAATGATCGATTTACGTAGGACCACACAGCACGATTAGCTTAAATTGACACACAATTCTCTATTTGATTTCTATACCATTATTTTTCCAACTGTTCAAGATTTTCAAAAATCGTTTAAAAGTATAAGAAACGTTTAATCACACCATTTGAAACAAAATAGATTATAAATGTTTTGTGATTGTTATATAAAATAAAATTGCTATGTAGGTGGTTTTGTTAATGCAGACCCTGTACTAAAAGCCATGTCCCTATTACAGAGTGTCAGAAAGAGTGTCAGTTTCTCACTCGCTGGGCGGTTACGATAATGAGGAGTGCACAAGAATATTAACCCCAGGATTTTTTCTGCTCCCTTGCCGCTGTGTTTATATGCTTTTCCCAACAAATGATCATCACCTTAAGAAAACACGTAACTCTATATGCAATCGCCATGGGGAACTTGAAACCGGAAGCACTTGTGCTTTTTGATCAGCTTTATATTGTGATATCATTAAAAAGCGTAGTTTAGTCTAAATTACATATTCCACATTTTAATGAATTGAGAGCTTCCGTTCCAAAACAATAACTTGTTAGTTATTATTGATTTGATTATAGGATTTTCCGGAGGATTTTCATAAATATAAGCATGTGAAATTTAATTCGCTGAAAGTTTTCTGTTATTATCCGTCACTGTCCGTTAGTGCGCGTTTATAGATTTGTCTTTGAAGGGGGGGCATTAAGTGCAAACAATTACCAAGTCGACTTGTAGGATTTGCAAGCTGCAATTCATCAATATGTAAGGATTCAATAATTACCGCATCACCAACTAAAAAGATTCCAAAACACGCATTTGCTTCTTGGGTGAGAATCGTCTGCTCTTGGGAAACGTCATCGCCTAAGTGGCGTCAAAGATGTGGTCCATATGGCGGTGAGGTCAGAACGTTTTCTTAGGACACGGGGAAAGTTGACACAGACGTAGTATGTCTTATTGTTGGTGGTATTTTATAGAATGGTTTCTCCCATGCTGCCGTCGCAGTCATAGAGAGGACAGTGTCTCATAGCACGCCAGGCCCCAGGCCCTCCATACCGTGCAAAAACAGAAAACAACTTCATCGGTTCATTGGCTGCGGGCCACCGGAGTTTCAGTACTAGCCAACATTCAATTCGCCAAGTAAATGCACTTGGGTGCATGCCATGGACTGGTACATGCACTATCTACGTCAATGGGACGAGTTAATTATATGGGTGCTATAAAGTATAAACCTTTTGCGAGTCCGGTGCAAGTCTTGGCTATGTAGATTACAAGATTGCTAGAAATTCCCTCATGTTGAGATCGACTAGATGACAATTATCATATCATGCTGTTCGATGTACCATATGCAAATTTTATAGACCATGCTATGAATAGTTCACCTTTCATAGTACGAACATAGGTTTTTGACAGAAGAATCTTACAATGCAATATACAAGTATTGTAACTATAACGTCATCATCTTGACTTCCTTGTCTTCGAGTTATTTCACTCAGGATACATTGAGCAAAAAGTCATTATTCCGAATTTTCAGTGTGGCGGTTCTATTGATGATGTTTTAACAGTCCTCATATAGTATTTTATTTACATGCGTTAGGAGATCTTTCAACTTTAAGGAAGGAGTAGATTAGACTTTTCACTTCTTGGGCGTTCACATGGTCTGACGTGAACGGAAATATCGTGAGCAAAACATAAAATATTTGATTGAAAGTTGTTGCTCAAATACATTTTAAATATCACTCCATTTTCTAAGTTATATCCAAAGTTCCCAGACCATGTGTGTAATCCAGTCGTCAATGAGTTATTGTTGTCGCATTGGAGTACAGCGGTCATGGGTGGGTTAAGAGGGGCCATTTGTACGGATTCCGAGAACCCTCCCTCAAGCCATGCCAGATTTTCCTTGCTGAATATGGTGAAAGTGACTCGGTGAAATCCACACCATTCCTTAATACATTTCCATCTCCTAGGGGCGGGCAGGGCGTGATAATTACATGGCAAGCTCTTATCTTTCGTCCCTGCAATTTGTCAGGAGAATTTTATAGCAGTTGTGATTACGCTTGTGAGGTTTCTGTCAGCTCCCACTTTCTCACTGGTCAACAAGATTGATGGTCACTTCGCTGGTCAATTACACCTTCCCCGTCGTCTTCCCATGGTCAGCTAGAGGGCGGCGGACAGTGTCCAGTTCTCACGGACTGACACCCGGCACATGGTTAATTGTTGCTAATTGAGAGTCAATGAAAGACAAACACAAGGGATAATTATGCTGTCAAATAAACTAGCACCTTTGATAGGTACGAACACATTCTTCATGGCCAGTTATCCTCTCCTGTATTTTTGTGTTTATTGACAGTTGTGGTATACCATGCAGAGGCATACTAATGCATTTTAAAATTATAATCGCATTTTTAAATTATAACAAACAGGACAGGGCGCAGGGATAAAACACTATCAGCTAGGAATACATGATTACTAATCAGAGATACAAAAATATACTCTGAAAAAATGTAACATTAATAAGAAGAGTCCCACAGAGATAAGTACATATAGAAATGTGTATCATTGCTTCAACGTGTCCTAATTCAATTCATTGTTGCTAGAATGATTATTACTGCAAATTGCAAGTGCATCACATTAAGGCCATTTCCAGAGCTTCCTCAGTTCATTTACCAAGGATTGCTATTAGTGTTTATTTCAACTCTTTCAACCTCAGGAAGCTCTGGAAATGGCCTTAATGTGATGCACTTGCAATTTGCAGTAATGATCATTTTACTCAATAATCATAAACACATGTCCTGAAAGACTGAAAGTATTGCTCATTGTCAATTAATATGTGCCAACTTACTTCCCCTCTACTTATCATTTATATTGCTGTTAAACCCTGTATGTTATATTTTGAATTGTTATTTTGTAGTCGGCCAAGAGCCCTAGCAGCTCGTGTTTACTATGTAAAATTATTACCGACTTGAAATAAAAATTATCTATCTATCTATCTATCTCACATCGATTTGTTGGGTCAAGATATGCATTAACCCACAACACACTTTTGTAATTTCCTGGTTTCTGTCTGTGGTTTGAGTTTGCTACGTTGTTTCTCTGTTTGCAAAAGGACCTCTGTAAAAGTGGGACCTAGATGTATGTTCAGTCAATACAAAGGATTCATGTACAGACACCTAGAAAATAGAAAGTGTACGGTTTGACAAATGATCAGATGTCAACAACTTGAACTGAAAGCGGAAAATCCATCGTTAAATATATATGTATGGCATGGTAACTAAAGATGATAAGTACATTCATATCATCATTGTCACGAATACATTCATATTATCATTGTCACATGGAGTATATTAGCAATATTGTTTGATCGGGATGTCCTAGAGAGAGGTAGTGGGTTAAGATAACATGCCACTTAAAGGTCTTCCTTCTCCAGTGAACAAAAACGATAACATGGCCTAGTTTACATTCAAAGTATCTCAATAGTAGTAATGAATAGTATGTTATTATCACTGATATTGATATGATTATATCTTATGACTATGGGGTTTCAATAGGTGCTTGGCCAGATTTAGTGATATTAGGCATTTCGATATATATATATATATATATATATATATATATATATATATATATATATATATATATATATATATATATATATATATATATATATATATATTGTATACGAGCAAGCACTGCCCCTGGAAATTCCTGACGAGTGTGAGCCTTTAAACGCATAGACAAAAACAGGTGGTTTTTCCAATTGTTAGAACAGCTGGGAGGTGTTAGCCAATGTAACTAAACTTTCCATAGGGTCAGACAAACTGCCTATATACAGTCATTCCAGGGCAGGGCAGGCGTTACATCTCCTATGCTTCTGCTACATGGGACAGCTAGGATAAGTCCCCATACAAGGGACAGCTACGATAGGCCCCCTATGCCGTGTTCAAACCCAGTTCTAGATCTTTTATGTGTATATTTACCTAATGAAAATTAGAATTAAAGTTATTTAGGGGAATTGGAGTTGAAAGCCAACTGATAAAGGGACGTTTGAACTAGACGAACTATACATAGGTTCCCAATAACTTTCTGAAAATAATGAAATAAAAACCATACGTATGTAATAGAGAAATTGTAAGGATTTAATGAGCACCCCTGGAGTTGTATTTAGAGCATAGTCGGAGCCTCAGATCTTATAACTAGAATCACACTCTGGAGTGGCGATAAATCTGAGGACTTAAAGAGGTGTTAATTTTTCATAGGTTACCCCAATGCGCATGAACTAAGATTATCCAAAACGGTGGCAAAGACGTATATTCAAAAGAAGAGTTGTTCATTTTTTTAAATTCCACGGTACATGTTTATTATAAGATACGAGTGACTCTGTAATCATGATATGAGCACTTTACTAGAATAAACAATTAGAGATACGATACGGCATGCATTGTTCTTTTGTTTCTGCTCGATCAAAATAATAACAGTGGTTTCTATTGTTTCAGGTATGAGACTCCCTCACCAGAACCCAGGAGTAGGCGGACATCACGTGACCAGCACGTACGACCGGAAGTCCTATTTTCCATGCGCGACATCCAATGGCCTAACGACGTCACAACACACAGGCTACTACGAGAAGTGTGCCATATAGATACAAACAGTGCTATTTATTCAGAAACAACACATGTAAATATTGTTAAATTATCGTCATACTTAATTTATAATCTTCGAAATGATGCTGACATTTGTTGTACTTGAATTTGATATACAGTGTGTTATGTATTCGCCTACTGAAATCTGTAAAAAGACTATTTTATACTTCTACTGAGAGTGAACAACTATTTTATACTTCTATTGAGAGTGACCAAAGAACCATATGAAAGTTCCAAGTGTGAAGGAAGCGTTTACATATACTATGCAAATGAAGGCGGAGAGTATTTCATATGTATAATGAATAGGTATTTGTTTTACTGTGGTGAACAACTTTCGTTCAATTACCTTTCATAATTTCATAAAACTTTTCTATTGGAAAACAATAAATGTAAGTTTGAGGTTTGAACATGAACGGGTTAAAATGTCAAAGTGCCAAATTATTGATACGACATTAAGTGGTGCACTCTGTTTGCTGTGTTCACGTTAGTAGCTGGATTATCTTTTATATATAATCTGTAATTAGACTATTGAAGATGTAGATACGGGATTCCCATACAGACCTTTGTTATTCATTTCTATTAAACAAATTTACATTGCACCATTGACTTTAGAAAGTAGAAACGACGATAGACCTTTATCAAAAGCTGGTACGAACAGTGCTATAATCTTTTAAGGGCAGGAGTGGCATTTTTGCAAATGTGCAATGTAAATTTGAATCGCAAGTGTATATATTAATGTCTGGATAGCAAGGGTTTGTAATGTAATTGTTTTATTCCCTTTTAATGCATCAAACAATCAATCATACTGTGATTTAAAAGGTGTGTTTACTATTTTCATGTATGTTGCATCTATTTTTAAGGAAATGTGTGTTTTCTAAGATAATATTTTCTACAAATCGATTCGTTTGATTACGCTGAGGAAGGGAAATATATCACTGTGATTGATTGTTAATGTAAAATGTGTGCCTTTATGTTTGTAAAAAAATATATATATATTCAAATTTGAATATCGAAATATAATTTACAAAACAATGTTCATGGCATCTAAATGATCTCCTTTGTTGAATGATGTTCTATCAATTGTCATGTAATATATTCATAGCAAATGCCTTAAGAAACTATGTCTATTCGTAATCATTCTCCGTCCATCTAATATTAATTATTCCTAGGATAATAAGTGTATGGATCTGTATAGTACAGTACAGTGCCAGCATAGAAATGGGTTCAAGCTTGGCCGAGTCCGTTGAACCTTGTTGTCAGCATACCTCATAATTGTCACTGTCAACACTCGGTATACAATGGTAAAATGTGTGTATATGCCATTAACACATTATGCAACGTTTATGTAACGTTTTTGGTATTTTAGGGATGACATTCATAACTGTCTCAAAAACAAACTATGCAAAGTTTAAGTGTGACAGTGTTTTTTTTTTGTTTTTTTCATCGCATAACTTCTTCTATTTTATGGGAAGGAGACAGAATTTATAAATATGCAGAGTCTATGCAAACAAAGAGTAATACCTTGAAAAAAGGCATATCAACTACTGAATGGTGGTGTCTCTAGAGTTACCGAGATATCCACATCCGTCCATATTGTCCTACCCATGTTTACCATACCTATTTATATGGTTGTAAATTATTTGTGTCATGATATATTTTAGATTAATCTTTATGCATTTTGCAATAAAAAAGTTTCATCTTATATAGATTTGCTTTATTGTTTATTTGATTTGGTAGAGATTTGAGAACGATATGGTAATAAATTATGTTATGAATATGAGCTTTTGAAAGTAGTGAAAGCAAATCAATTCAAACCAAGTATAAGAAATGGCTTTAAGGTGAACCTTATTGTGAACAACGTGTCGGAACTCGGTATTTCATAGATTTCTTTAGTAATAGGTTTTTACCCATTCGTGTATCATTTCCAAAATTATTTCCTAACCGTTTTGGCTGATTGAATAAGATAGTATTGACGACTTGAACTAATTCAGTTAATGATATTAAATATTACAAACCACAATCGATATTTGTCTAACATTTGGGACCTAACCCGTGAAAAGCATAAGCTTTTCATGACTTCACATGTAGTCTTAGCTAGAGTTACATAAAACATGTTCAAACTGATGAATATTGAAGTTACAGGCAACAGTTTTCGTGATAAATGAAAAAAATCCAGCGATAGCTATTTGAGCATGGCAGATTGTGACAGACACACACTTCTAACTTTGTTTTTATCCTTTGGCTTACATCACAGATATTAAACGTACAATGAATGCACTTATCACTACATATATAATACTAGTACTTATAACTGCTTACAAACCCATTCCTTATCACACAATCTTATGATAAAACATCACATGTTGTGTCTAAACTTTGTAAGAAAAATTTGTAAACTACATTGATGTTAAAAGATGCTTCATAGCTGATAGCAGAACGAGCATTAAAAGCCACTAGTACTCTGGATATAAGGATTGTGTAAAGGCAAAATCCCCTCACATATAATCTTTAAAGTTTAAACGTGTTTTTCTTTACGTTTGGTGATTAAAGGAACACTCCTGCTGAGAAACAAAATCTTTTTTATTTAGAAAGTCTTTTGTTTATTGCATATTTCAAAACAAACAAAAATGTTTCATTTCATTTTACATACAAAGCGCATGAGAGAGAAAATACAGTACAAATAAAAACGACCTTCGTCACTATTGACAACAAATGAATGTAGTACAATAAATGTAGAGAATTATATGAAACAAGACCTCGTGGGGAATACAGTATAAGTCACCTAACTCCTCTCCTAGTGATACCTGTCGAATTTCCACAATATAAAAGTGTGGTCAGAGCATCCTCAAATAATAAAGTTTACTCTGCAGGTAATGAATGGACTTAATCAAAAAAGTCATTACCAATGCACCTTTTTCGTAAGTTTGCTAATTAAAGAAACCCTCTTGGTCAGAAACTATCCACTGTGCGAAATTCTGTATTAGCCATTGGAAATTCTCTTTAAATAACGACGAAGCAAAAGTTGCGTTGAAGGAATTCCTATCTCAAGGATCAATACTGTAAGAAAGGTAACCGAGTATTGGTCTTCTTGATAACATCCTTTTCAAAAACCGTACGGTTGCACTCGTTATGTTCACCAATTTCAGACCAGATGTGCACTTTGGAACTAGTAAACCATTAAATGATCTTTGGTTAACAGATGCAAACCTGCTACAATGTACTCAATACTAAAGTACAGTGTGTCGACAATGAAGGGTCCTAATGCTGTCATCATAAAGTCTCACACATGGAAAGGGAAAACAAGAAGATAGCAAGTATGGGCGTGTGATGCTTGGGGTATACTCTTGAGAGTTGGAGAGTGATAAACCACACAGAAACCTTATCTCATACTGTCACCAAGGGAGATTTAAAAACCTCCATTCCAGGGTGGCTTTGGGGTTCTACTGTTAGGAGCCAAGACCTGCTTAACGAACCTAATTCTCTATGCTGCTGGGGGAAGGTATACGGATGTGTTTCGTATTAGAAATAATATCAAACGGAACCTGCTTCAATGGAGACGTGCATTATAAATGGAGGGTATCAGTAGCACATGCAAATAGAATGTAACATGCAATATGATCCAATGATGTACAATACAAGGCACTACAGAACAATATGATAAAATACAATATTCTACATTATACCATACAATGCAATTGAATACAGAACAATAGAATATTACATACAATGCTGCCATTGATGTGAGCAAAATTACATTGTGTGAAAGATATATGATAATATATATATATATATATATATATATATATATATATATATATATATATATATATATATATATATATATATATATATATATATATATATATATAACAGGATTCTAAATTTTTCCAATTTTGCAATTTTCCAAGCTCTTTGATTTAGTGACCACCGGCTAGGGGGATTTTAGGCTGTGTCTTTAGGCATGACTGGGTGAGTATCTTTAGCAATCTGGCTAAGTGGTAACCCTATCTGGGCGTTCTGTGCCGTCCTGGTCCCGGCGGAACAGAGGCCGGATTGTCCAGCATACCCTCCTCTCCAGCGTGACCAATGGCATGTCCGATAATGGCCGCTTGGGCTCCCGAGGGCTTTGCCTACATCAGTCTCAGAATGTTATTCTACGCGCAGAATGCAAGGTACCACCCACAGGGGTAGGGTCCAGGGGAACGATTAGCAAGATTAGCTGATGAGACCCCCACCCACCCATAAGTCGACCGCAGCACCAAAAGCAACCCACCCACCTACCCACCACATACAGCAACCGTACTGATGAGTACTACTGTTTTCATAAAATCGCAATGCGGATGTTTTTCTCTATCTCTGACCACAAAATCATAGCTGTTCCGAATATGAGTACCTCAAGACAAATTCTTGAAAAATATGCGGTCATCTTTAAAGACAAAATGGGTTGCAAATGGCATACGTATTGACGCATGCATACGTTTGCACAAATTGTGTCCAACGATCTTTGGTATATACACAGAAATGCACCTGCTGTAAGCCGCCTTGCTCTCAGAGTGAATTTCGGCCATTCACATATGCTAACTCTTCCTGTATAAGTCAAAATCCTTAACAATCATTGAACAGAAAATGTGTTAATAGAACCATGAGAAAAGCATTCCTGGTGAGACATAGAAAACTATATAAACGGAATACTGTCATTTGTATTACAGGTTAAACCCAAATTGCTATTTTTGGCACTATTGTATTGAGAGAAAAAATCACTCCAATCACATGCCCTTCAATTGTTGAATTGGGATTGATCTTTAATCTCAAAATTCTATCAGTATGATAAAAGGTTTATGTCTTATAAGCCTTTAGTTTAATTCCTGGGGCTATGGGCCAATAAGTACTTAAACCCCATGAAAGTTTTCCAGGACGTACATGTAGACATACAGTGTGTGAAACTAAATGATTATATGTAAATTTCACTAATTGGTTATGAATTCTGCTATTTCCAGTGGTAAATTATATTCAATTGCCATTCGTCTAACCCCATATACCTTCCAATTGTGAGAGGACAATTGTTATAATAGTTCACCTGTTAAGACGAACGCTGATTAAAATTCCAATAATGAACTGTGCAACGTGTTCTTTCTGCTAGTAAGAACTAACTCTTTAAAGTGACCGTATTTACTAGTCATATATGTGAAAAGTAATAGCATGAACTTAAGGAGCTACGATATTTTTTCCAAAAGGAAATTCTGGCAAAGTATATCAGTTCCTTGATTTAAGGCTAGAGAGTTTCTTTGATAACCAATACATTATTTTCAAATGTGCACTAGGTCGACTGTATGAATAAAGTCATTTTACTTGCTTCACAGAATTTGCATTCATTTTTTCTTGCTAAAGTTGAATGCATGCTGATGATCACTGCATTTTATTTTACATCGATATACTTTAAATTGTCTATCTTCTGTTTTATTCGATTGAAAACAATCTTCTTTGCGTGTGGACCTCATACATTGATCCTTTGACAAATTGTGAATAGGACATGTCCAAAAGCTGTGGATTTGGTAAATTTGTATCTGGGCATATGCATCAATACTACAGTTCAGTCAAACCTCTCATTGTGAAGGTCTGTGAGATAATAACACCTCTCACTGTGAACATAATTTACCAGTCCCATTTTAATAAATTATTTAAGTTTGATTTTTCTCTATTTTCTAAGTATTACCACTCTTTCCACATTTATTTATATGTATTTGTAATTTCATTTCAAAGTATATGTTAAATAAACATTATATTGCCTAGCCATTAAGGATAGACTTCTAGGATGTGAACACCTCTTATGTGAACACTATCGTGCTGTTCACATCTCTGAGGTTTCACTGTAATTAGCATCCCTCAGGCTCTCATTTAACATAGCTATGAATAAAAGACTTATAGGATGTGAACACATCCTATGTGAACACTATTGTTTGCTAATACCAATGTGTTCACATCTCTGAGGTTTCAGTGTAATTAGCCTCTCCCATGCTCTCATTTAACATAGCTATGACGAAAAGACTTATAGGATGTAAACACCTCCTATGTGAACACTATTGTGCTAATACCAATGTGTTCACATCTCTGAGGTTTCACTGTAATTAGCCTCTCCCAGGCTCCGTCAGGCTCCATTTCCTTGCCTTCACGCAACGGTATACCTCAACAGTGCAGGACCGCCCTACGACTCCACCCAGCGAGACATCCAGCCAGCCAGCCAGCCAGCCAGCCAGCCAGTACTCTGAGAGTCTCTAGGTGCACATTCCACTACACCTACCAATATCTCGCCTCTAGCGGACAAAATATATAAGCAGGCCTCAACGCTAACTCAAAGTGTTACTAGCCCCATAGGACCAGGATCGACTGGTCCTTCAAAATATTTACTGGTCCTACAACTTTTTCTTCAAAATAACAAGAAAAAACATTGCATTCAATTCACCGACATTTATTTCTATTCATTTCATCTTCATTTGTATTTTAAAAAGCACTTGGTGACACTTTTGAGGGGAAACAGATTTACTGGCCCCGTAGGACCAGTTGAGATCATCTGATCATGTTGGTGATATTCCTCTCATTGGAGCATATTGTTGGAAAATATTTGAAGAAGGAATTCCAGCATTTAATAAACGACTGTATTTTATTTATTATTTGTGTGTGAATATATGGTTAATTCCAAAGTGTTCACTGCTACAACTAGTAATGAAAGTGTTTATGGCGCCAGGCAATGTAAAAATGCTAGTCCATGCTATTGATACGTGAGATAGTAAGGCCACTTCTTTCTTGTTTTGGAAGATTTTTCCCGAAATCAATGCAAGAGGGTGCTAAAGTAAAAGAATAAAGTGAAAAGCCAGTTATACAAGCTTAAGCATATTTTTAGTGTGAGAAACCCATGCATACATTCTGTAGGGTATGAATACAGGTATCCTCTCATATGATTGGATGGTTTGCACCAGCAATCTAAGTATGCCATGCGTTAAAACATTTGAAAACCTACAGACTCAGTCAATATATAAAATATAGCTTTTAAGGAATAACTTTCTTTTTCAATGAGGGGCCCAGAATCAACGAGGGAAAAGTGGCCTAATGGCACAGCACTTCTTTTGCCTTAGAACGCTGATCTTAACATTTAAAGTAATAATAAATAGGCTTAATACAGATGCCGAAGCATTGTATAAAGTATATGGATTTTGAAAGCATGTCCGGTGGGGAAAGCCTGAAGAAGAGTGTACTATGTATGGAATAATTATGTATTGTTCATTGAGTCGACATCTGAGAGTCACCAATCTGTATACTGATTTAAATGGTATTGATATGAAGCTTTTAAAAAAACATCCGCAATGGACAAATTTACAAAAATGTATATGAATGTTAGAAATCCAACAGTCGATTTTCAAAGTATATTTTCTGTATGACGCTTTATTTAGGAATGGTAAATATTGCACTGGAATGCTTAAACAATGTGTATTAATGTCAAAATTTACATGTCGAAAGGTGTTCAAATTTAAAATATCTTTGTCAATAGATTAATTTCACACGCTTAATGCAGCTTAGATTTGCTTTCTACTGATAAGGTAAACATTGAAATTTCCAAAACTTAGACATATGTGTGAGTTTGAGTTTTTCTGGCTATAAGTGTTCAATATGAAATGTAGGTTCTTACTCGTATGTGTGCTAGGCATATTAAAGAGCTCTTACTTTAAGAAAATGTTATAATGTTATGCTTTTTATGTTATCATTTTTGAAGGTATGCGTTACTTCCTTTTACCACCAAAGAATGTATACGCTTGCAATTTAAGAATACTGTATAGCACACTAAAACGATAATCTTAGGATAAGAACTTACTGATATTTAATGCAAGTGTTTTATTGATAAGTCCATCCAAGTGCAAGAAACACTAAAACCTTGGACGCAGATGACAGATGACCATTTGTTCACTCCCAGACTGTTCGCATCTGGTACATGTAGTAGAGTTTCCGTGCAATTCTCTAGTCACACGGATCATAACGTGTAGCTCATTGATGAATATGGATTTTTTTTTAAATCGCCTTGGACAATTTTTTTTAAATGATTTGATGTTTTAAAGTGCATGAGGTGGGGTGGCTAATAGTGGGGTGGTTCATAGGGTACTGCAGGACTGGTAGAGGAAACCCAACGAACCCGATACGTGGGCCTAGTCGCTGTGGGTAATAGAATCCCCGTGAAGAGTACCGTTATCAGATTAGACCATTTCCAGAGCATTTTCTCGCCAACACTTGAGTCGCTGTAGAAAGCCTCCTATCTTCTCCCATCACCGCTCATCGGCCCAGCTCAGATCCCTGCCCGATTAGGGGGCGTGTGAAGACCCCCTCGAGGGGGGCTCCAGGGCGATTTTATCGGCCCCCTTCTTAATGCCCCCTCGTAACACTCTCTGATCTTACGGGATGATGATGCGGATGATGATTCTGCTGTGAAAAGTCTTTTCTCTGGGAGTCTGGCTCCTCGCTGGGTGGTTAACAAAGCGATTGCTATTTTGCAAATATTACATCGCTGGCTGCCACACGTGTTCTTTAGCAGGGCTTAAATAGGGTCTTACCAATGGCTGAGGCAGGGAAGGCGACATCATATTCAACCCTTTTTTTCCTTGTACTACTTTGCATTTCTGTTCCGATATACTTTGTAGTTTTATGTATAATTTCAAATCTGTATGATTTGGTCAATACATATACTACTACTATTACTACTATAGATATACGTAACAGGCAACTTGCACTGAATTAATATCTTTAAATCAAAGACGTATTGATATCGTTAAATATGATTGAATACACACTGATACTTAATTAAACCTTAGAAGACCAACACATGGAATGGAAACCAGCCGGTCAACCTGGACATGCTAGCCTCAACCAGTGTCAATTAATAGTCGCTAATAGGTGCTCTGGGCACCCCCAGCAGGTGGTGGAGATAAGGTTTCTCTGTAATGTAATCGATGCGGGAGCCCTGATTGGTCCTTGTTCCCACGTGACCTCGTGCTGCTGCCTTATCTGCTAGTCCTGGCATGAGGCTAGCATGTAACTATAGGGCATATAGTAATTGGTCTCTCGTTGCATATCCATTCTTTTCTTAATCCAAGATTAAACGGTCAAAGTTTTTTTTGTATCGCCAAGCAAAATTCGAAAGTTGTCCGCAAATATATCATAGGCGTCTCGATTCCCTTTCTAACAAAACATTTTATCGGCTGTGGCAGAAAGCAATCACTCTTCTTTAAAAGTGAATTATCTTAACTTAGATCCTATGTAAAACTTTAAATAGTAGTTGGCTCTCTTTATTCCATCAAACAGTAATCATGCCATATTAGATCTCTGCGAGAATAGTAAATGCAATGTCTAGCAAAAGTAGTATATTCATTGGCCAAATTATACAGATTTGAAGTTATACATAACACTATAAATAATAACAGAACGGAAATGCAAAGTAATACAAAAAGGGATGAACAAAAAAACTAGTCAATGGTCAACTACTATTCGTCAACTACTGTATCGCCTACTCCAGCGAAAAGCAATTGTAGATGATTTGCCCACGAATCCATAAATTATTTCCTATATGGATAGAATGTGTGCTTATTTGGAGACATGTCTTCTATGTAAGTAATGAATACGAGAAAGTTGAACAATTGCTCTCGCACAAATTAACCAACTAAGTTTGTTTGCTACCTAATTAAGCCAAGTTTATTCAAATCAGTAACACTTATTATCTAAGATTATTGTAAACGTACCTACACTAGTAAGTCCTGCCTACTATAGTCTGTCTGACTCAACTTTGGCAATCACTTTTTCCATTTTTTGTGACAAAACGTTCGAGTTTGTTATCCAAACTTTGCAAACATCTTAGTAGCAGTACTACGTGTTTGTATTAACATACTTTTTGTCTCAACTCCACAAAATGTTGATTTTGCTCATTAGACCCCATAGTAAAATTTGCCCATTGCCAACAATTGCCAACAATACCAACACGCGAGATTTGTATTGTTGGCAATGGACAAATTTTACAATGGGATCTAATGAGTAAAATCAACATTTTGCGGAGTTGAGACAAAAAGTATGTTAATACAAACACGTAGTACTGCTCCTAAGATGTTTGCCAAGTTTGGATAGCAAACTCGAACGTTTTGTCACAAAAAAATGGAAAAAGTGATTGCCAAACTTGAGTCAGACAGACTATAGTAGTAAAATTCTAAATAACGGATATTATAGTCCTCATTTAACTTTTGATAATTCAATACAAGTAATTTAAGAGGTGTCTGTCTTAAATTATGTATGCCCATATCACTGGCCCATAAGGATATAGTAATATTGACTATCAAAGACTTTTCTTAAATAGAGAAAATATACTTGAAATAATTGGTTTTACGTCATGTTGCTTTACACATCAGTTAATTAATTACACCTAGTGATTCTATGGAGTGATTAAAGAGAACAGAAAATACAGCACCATAGTAGAAACCAAACAAAATAAGCAGTAGTTTCCTTTGGTTATTATCATTTAATGCTTTAAAGAAAGTTTTACAGAAATCCGCTGTTCAACTCAAATAAACATATAAACTCCCATGGGCTAATGGGGCTACAAAAAGAATTTGAATAAAATTGGTAGTTTCGAACAAATTGAAAATTTGTTTGCATTTGTGTCCCAAGAGAGTATTCTCATCCTTTCTGTAAAACATACACGCTATGTATTGAATAGAATCATACCATTAATTAAGGACTAGCAGAGAGCTATGTATACACATATAAGTCCTTGTTACTAATAGTAAAATTCTAAATAACGGATATGATAGTCCTCTTTTAGCTTGTATTTTAAATACAAGACAAAGTAATTCAAGAGGTATATGTCTTAGAGTATGTATGCCAGTATCAGTAGTGCATAACGAAATAGTAATATTGACCATCAAAGAGTTTTCTTGAATAGAAAAAATATACTTGAGATAATTCCATTTACGTCATATTACTTTACACATCAGTTCATTAATTAATTACACCTAGTGATTCCATGGAGGGATTAAAGAGAACTGAAACTACAATACTATAGCAGAAACCAAACAAAATAAGCAGTTATTTCATTTGGCTGTTATCATTTAATGGTTTAAAGAAAGTGTTACAGAATTCCGCTGTTCAATTCAAATAAACATATTAACTCCCATGGGCAAATGGGGCTACAACTGAATAAGAATTTGAATAAAATTGGTAGTTTCGAACAAATTGAAAATTTGTTTGCATTCGTATCCCAAGAGAGTACTCTCATCCTTTCCGTAAAACATCAAACGATTCTGCCATCGCCGGGGTGGTCGTTGGGATAGTATATATGTCACGCAGTAGGGTGCTTCTAAAACCAGGAATCTCGAGTGGAACGGCACTCTAGGAAAACCGCACTTCAGCGCTCTTCAACTATCTATGATGTCGACGGAAAATTGGTAAACAAAGCAACTTCTAAAATGATGGGGCTAGGGTATCAAATGTGGGATATATAGAAATTGGCAGTTGTGTCGTGCCGGTGTCTGGATAAGTATGGATAGCTCATGGGGAGAGCACTCGAAGAGGGGATGGGGGTGGGGGTTCGGGAATTTTAAAGGGGGTGTGCGCAGGCAGAGAGTCGAAGGGTTCTTTATATTATCTATATAGAGAGAATATATGGGGAGAAAAGTAGACACAGAACCAACATCTTATGAGGCATGTGAGAAATGTGAGACTTTCCTTTGCTTTTTGCTGAAAACATATACCTCTCTAATCCATTTATATCTAGGAAGTAGGCAGGTTATAATAAAGAAAATCCTCATCGATGAGAGTATTATTTTAAAATTTATCTAATAATAATGATGAAGCTAATGATAATAATTGATATTTGGTAAAGCGACCTTATCACCTGTAATGTTAAAAAGCGCTCTAAAGAATATTCAGTTGACAGATGTTTATGGTCCATATAATCAAATAAACTCCTTTCAGAATACCAATGTTTTCAGCTGTGTCTTGAAGTTTTGCGCGCTATCAACATCATTGATGTTGTCGGTGATATATATATATATATATAAATATATATATATATATATATATATATATATATATATATATATATATATATATATATATATATATATATATATATATATATATATATATATATATATATATATATATATATATATATATATATATGTATATATATATATATGTATGTATATATATATATATATATATATATATGTATATATATATATATATATATATATATATATATATATATATATATATATATATATATATATATATATATATATGTATATATATATATATATATATATATATATATATGTATATGTATATATATATATATATATGTATATATATATGTATATATATATATATATATATATATATATATATATATATATATATACATATATATATATATATATATATATATATATATATATATATATATATATATATATATATATATATATATATATATATATATATATATATATATATATATATATATATATATATATATATATATATACTACATACATACATCCCATCAAGACTCTGTGCTTCCCAGAATATCTTTTGGGATGTTGCCCCCTTCTCATCTCCCTATTCAAGGAGGGGATCTAGGCTCCAACCCCTGTGGGGAATCCAATGGTTGTCTGTCTCCGAGGCGTGAACTTCCTGACTTACTGGGTGTCTTTTTCATCGCAGCTACTTCAACTGAATTTCCGTTCCAGATGGGCCTACTTAGGCTGATGTGCCAAGCGTCTATCTATATCTACATCTCTGAATAGCGAGCGGTATGCTGCATTTGTCTATCTGTATGTTCGCATGCAACTCTCCTCAGAACCTTCCCCCATTCTCTATGCACCCATAAAGTCTTTTTAGAAGTTTTACACACACACCTAGAGAAAACTTCTTCAACATATCGGAGTCAATTTAGTCTCTCTGTCTTCATCTCAGAACATGTGGTTAATTTATTAATGGTCCCATTTGTATCAAATAGAATAGGTATTCAATGTCAGAGGTGTCGGAAAAGGTATCTGTGTATAGTGCGGTACAATACAATACGTATCGATAAACAACAACTCAATTCACTCATCGATTCGAAGTTAGTTTTTTCCTGGATAGCTACATGTATTTATAGAAAAAGTCGCGATAGGCATACTGTATATCTTTGATAAACGGTATGACTGAAATCTAACATTGGTAAGAAAACATATGTTGACATGGGGAATGGAACTCAATCACAAGGTTTTAAAGAACGAAGTTTTGTTAAGTATCACTGATCACTGAATGACACTTATAGACCCTCTTAACGACGTTCGAACCTAGCAACTAGTTAATTCATTATATCACAGGCATAACCTAGGTAGTTGTATACTTCAGCAAGTTGTCTGAAAGGGCAACAATACATTACAATAATTGGAACCTGGCAACTTAATCGCCTCTTTGATTTGGAATCTCCAATACGTGAAAATACATAGGCCATCAAAACTAAAATGTCTTATCATTAGATTTTACCTTGACTAAGTTGGTTAATCATTCATACCTCCTCTTAAACCGTTTTATTTGCTGATACAAGCTATCAGCATTTATATTGCCTTTTCTACGGTATTTAACCTAATGCATGCTCTGAGGATTATCTGATTACCTTTGGTTGAAATACTATACGATGACGCATATGCACTTAGAGATGCACTAAAAATCAATCTCTGTGAGAATCTTTTAAAATCTTTTATACCAGATAAAGCAATATCAAATAGCGAACAACCATTTACAGAAAAGGCTATCTTAGTTGTCGTATCATCCGATAGGTGTCGTTCAGTCCTCACGCCGCGAGTGAGTTGTATGTTTGTAGGGATTCCAGTTACCACTTCCGTATGTGTATATTTGTCCTGCAATTTCCGAGACAAATTATTGTATATTTCAGCTAACTGCGAGCACGTGCGGGAGCGGACGTGGAGTATGCTTATAGACGTAAGCCAGCAGCGCCACCCAGCGGGCGGTCGTGTAACTGTGGGCAAACTGATGTAACCTGTCGCAGAAGGCACCTTCTCCGGAATGTCGAAAAGGAGGAAATCTACAAGCAATGGACATCTCAAGAGAGTTCAAATAATCTAGCGTAGCCTAAAAGCTTATCTGGTGGTCATGATAAGTATATTACATAGGATCAGAGACGACGTAGACTAGTGTTGCCATGCTGATCTAGAGTTTCTAAAGAATCATATAGAGTGTATGCTTTATGTTTCCCCTTAGATAAATTCTTTTCCTCATCTAAACTTTCCCTAACTCAGTTAAAAGTAAATTCAGTTCAAATGGAATGGACAGACTGGGGAGGTTAGTTTCCATTTTCGATTTGGCAGCGATATTTGTATCTCGCCATGCTTTAATATCACATTATAACAAATATTTCTCATGAAATACATCTATAAAGTCTATTGACTGTGTATATTACAAAGTCATATTTATTTTGTTAACAATATGTTGATAACACAACAAATACAAAGAAAAGAGTTATTATCGTTACATTATAAAACGATATACGAAAGTATTGAGATTATCAGCCCCTTATTTGGTAAACTGCTAGTCTAGTGGGGGGGGGGGGCGGGGGTAATGTTAACTTATTCTGCACCAGGACCCCCAGTGTAGGGTGTTAAAGTCTAAGAGGGTGACCAGCCAGTGCATGGTAGGGCGGGGGGGGGGGGGGGGGGGGTAATGTTAACTTATCCTACACCAGGAGCCCCAGTGTAGGGTGTTAAAGTCTAAGAGGGTGACCAGCCAGTGCATGGTAGGGGGCGGCTGACCCCCTAAATCCACCCCGCCTCTCCCGGGGTGGGGGCTCGTCACCTGATACGCTTAATTAGGAGCCCATTAGTACCGTATAATTCCAATTTTGTGGTTTTGTTCAATTGGCAATATCCATTGCTGGGGGTAGAAGTCAGAATATATTAGAAGTGCACCTTTTTACATACACGTCTGTGTGAGCATGTGTGCACATGACACACGACGGTGTACAATGTCTAGTCTACAGATTTCCCCCTTATATCATACATATGCAAAACACGAGCATATTTCAACGGTCGCCATATGTTTCATTTACATTACTTACACATATTTTGTGCTTTGAAATGCACAGATATTGCGGACAGCTCCACTATTTCATCTTAATTTTATCAATAAATTCGGGAGCAGTTTAGGGTATTCACTGCACGTGTCTTCCTTTGCTGCGGTTACTTTGATTACCTCTGATTCATTCAGTGAAACAAAATGGTTCAAATTCTATGTGGAGGGAAAACCTACAAAAACGCGCATTCAAATTACATACAATAAATCACCTCTTCCCGGAATTGTTATCTTCCTAAGATGTTAACATAATGTGGGGACCATTGGATATGTTCTACCTTCCTTCCCACTACATGGATGTGGCTGGATTGTGATGAAATGCAGGTGCACACATATTTTCTAATGTTTTTTCAAATAACTCCTTTTGTTGTTTAACTCTTTTGTTTTCTAGATTTTCAATTTGTGTTTGTAAAGCATCCACTCTTTCCATTTGTTGGAATATGTATTCGTAGTTTCATATCTACGATATGGTCATTAAACATTACATTACTGTGTATATCCAGAGAGCTAAGCTCCGTGAAACTGGGCTGTGCCTTAATAGTTGTAGATCCTATCCTATGTGCATTTTTTATCACGAATTCATGATTCAGAATATATACTACCAAAGGCTTATGATTTCCAGAGACCAACATCACGTAATAGAATCTCTCTGTGATTTCTAGAAATCATAAGCCTTTGATACTACTAAATCCTTGCTGCGATAGAGAAAACATACTCTCTGGCTGCTAAAATTTTAGAAGGTGTCGTTGTAGTGCATATTCTTATCAGAGTGGTCAGATCCCATTTCTACACATGTTGCAGTCGACAGACTTGTGAAGTCCCGGCGTGATGATTATCACAAGCTGTCTAGTTAGCTTATGATCATAGTACATTGCATATCATATTCCATCTTAAATCACCGCAAAGTCACATGGCTAATTATCACACAACCAGGCATTAGAACAGCGCGAAGATTTATACCCCAGTAGTCCCCCAGTCATCAACTGATTCCCTGTTTAGGGGGCAGCAATGCGGTCGGGCAATACGGGGTTAGTGTAGCCTATATTTCTAGGCTTTCAAGTGTATTTTTCTGTCAAATGTTTCTGTTACCAGGCACCAAATGCCCAAAGTGGCCAGATTAGTACACATTTATCTCAACAGGTGAATAGATGATACGGTTCGAGTATGTCCTGAAATGGCCAGAGATATGAATACGAATACGAACTTTACTACTCTCTAACCGCCTTCTGCGGTACATACTGTAATGTTGTCAGAATTACAAAAATATACATAGAGAGATTGGAGGATTGAGTGGTGCCATCTATCTGTCACATCTGGTACTACACCACACTCAGGTTAGTTAACTCAGAAGGGAATGGTAACTTTTCAGGGACTGGTGCGTACCTAGTCTAGGGGTTAGTGCAGATAGTGGATACCGGGATAGTGAATATCCAAAACGTCCTTTAGACATGACAGAAGTTAACTGAGTACCATATCAGAGTCTTGGGGATTAGTACCACGAACTTGGTTGAAGAAAAGAATGGATATGTAGCGAGAGACCAATTACTATATGCCCTATAGTTAAGTGCTGGACTCATGCCAGGAGTACCAGATAGGGCATTAGCGCCAGGTCACGTGGCAACAAGGACCAATCAGGGCTCTCGCATCGATTACATTACTGAGAAACCTTATCTCCACCACCAGCTGGGGGTGCCAAGAGCACCAATTTTGGCCTATTAGCGGCTATTAGTTGACACTGGTTGAGGCTAGCATGTTCAGGTTGACCGGCTGGTTTCGAATCCACTTGTGTTTGGTCATCTAAGCCACGAAGCATATCCAAAAAGTATTGGGAAGGGCGGGGAAGCTCTTGCCCGAGTTCTTGCACTATCACAAGCATTCTGGTGCAAATTTTGGCCGCTCTTGCGCGCAGTTGCGATAATGGCTGATGGTACCACACATACCATTTTAACCTACTGCGCTGTCGTGAAGGGTGCTGAGTATATAAAAACAAGTCGGCTCTCATGTTGGAATTACCCTGGATATCTATTTTGAATCGGCAGGTAGCCATAATTGGTAGCCAGCCAAATATTAGCAGAGTTTTCTGAAAATATTCAAATATGTACCACATAGACAAAAAGGAAAACGAAATACACAACTGGAATGAAGTAATACTCGGGCAGTTTTTCATGTTGATAAAATAGTGATAAAGTACCTTTGATTAGCCACGAATGTCAATCTGTTCTATTCATCTAAGGATTATCATAGGATCTGGGAGCAGTGATAGGAGATAATGGATAGATTAGCTATGGCAGTGGGGATGAAGAGGGTAGATTATCTTGTCTCTGTGTTTCTCTAGTGTCCCACACCCCGAGTAAGACCTGTTGACTCCAGATAAGCATAACTCCCAGTCGACCCGGGGATAGAGTTTCCATATGACCACCGCCCGCCCGAGCATGTGGGCGAGACTGGCTCCTCGCAGAGCTGGTTTGAATCATTGCATGATGAGGGGATGATGGAGAGCTGAAAGTTAGTGTATTATCACATGATGTGAGAGATGTTAGGTACTAACCCATAGATTACCCTCTCGTTATTTGATAAAAGAATCATGAAAAATATCTCGATAGATTAGTATCAGCGCAAGATGAGAAATGGTAAGGACTTTGATGCTATTACAAACTACAACAATACTCACACCAGCATCTCCTATTTTGGTCCCAGTCTCTCTTCATGTTCATGTACATATTCCTTTATTGCCTACACATTCATGTTTAAATACTGTCCTGTCTTTAGACAAAAAAGGTGTGTCCAATATTTATAAGATTATGCTGGGAAAGAACAAAAATATTCTCGTTGAGACCTCAGACAAATGGAATGAAAAAATGGAACTGAGTATATCATTTCTATCTATGGGTAGATCTTTTAAGAAGATCTTAATAATAGATGATACATATCTTAGATACATCCAGTTTAGGACATTACATCGAAGATTTTATACCAATACTGTACTGCACAAAATTGGTATAAAGGACTCAGACATTTGTGGGCTTTGTAAAAAAGAAAAAGACTCAAATGAACATATGCTCATTCAATGTGAGGTCTCAAACGAAATATGGACTCAGGTTCAATCCTGGATACAAAGTATTGGTATTGAAAGGTACACAATCACAGATAAAAAAAAATCTTGGAGATTTTGATTGCTCATACTGGGTAAATGCAATTATCCTTAATACAAAAAAGTGCATATTTATTGCAAAAGTTAAAGAAATCAAGCCAACTTTATCATATATAAAGTCCACTGCACAGCTATGAAAAATTCAGCTTTCAATTAAAAGACAAAGAAAGAGCATTCTTGCAAAGATGGGGTATATACACAGAATACATGGAAAACTGATCGGTTTTATATACATCTTTATTGTGCACAATATTGCATCACTGTTTTACATAAAATGGTTCTAATACCATACATGTAACTAGATATCACTTTATTATACATATTTGTATCACTGTCATTGATGAATGTGGGCCAGCTTAACCTGGTGCCAAGGAAAATAAAAAAAAGTTTTAAAAACAAAAAATATTTTAGTAGATTTTGCTTATTCATTTTCTGGTTCCGTTATATTTTTGGTGGTAATACCTATAATACTCCTGCGCGCATGCATTATTTATGTTCACTTCTTGTTCTGATATATATTTTGTGTAGTGTTCTCTACAGTCAATAAATATATATATATATATATATATATATATATACATATATATATACATATATATATATATATATATATATATATATATATATATATATATATATATATATATATATATACAAAGGCTTATGAGACTCATAAGCCTTTGATATATATATATATATATATATATATATATATATATATACATATATATATATATATATATATATATATATATATATATATATATATATATATATATATATATATATATATATTATGTGTGTGTGTGTGTATTGAAATCCCTATCGTCTTTTAATCCTTATAATCCTATGGTGCTGGTGGCAAAATGATGCAAAAAACTTGAAATGTGGCTGAAACCCTGGCACGTAGGTGCTTATCTGAGAGTACTCAGCGAGAGCTTTCCAATGAATACCAACATGACAGGGTTAAGATTATTTTAAATAATCTGTGTGTCCTTGTGCTTTGAACAATAGTCGCATCAACACTGAGGCGTTATTGACTATGACTCAAACTATGACAATGTGCAGCGCTTTTGAACATTTTATGAATGGAAATGGCGCTATATAAATTCCAATTATTATTATTATTATTATTATTATTATTATTATTATTATTATTATTATTACTATCATTATTATTATTACTATTATCAGCATTCAAAAGGTTAAGATATATAAGTATGAGTACTTATATGATTCCATGAAATATCTACAAAATAGCTGTAGCTTTTACAGCCTTTAGTCTAGGCTGGCTCCCATGTATCATGCATCCCAGGCCATATTTAAATGTCATCCCTTGTGGATAGATGGCACTGCGGTATACTATGAGGGTAGTTTGAACTATGCAATCGTGCTCAAACTAAATTACCAACAATAGGCCAAAAGTGCCTACGTAATAGAGGTGTAGACATACATTTATTGATGACAAGGTAAAGGCAAAGTAAAGTCTAGTAGCTAGGCAGGCTCCCATGCCGCTGCCTTAAGTGGTAGCCGGGTGGCAGGCACCCTTGTCATCAGGCACAGATAACACCCTGGCATCGGGTCAAAGGTTATGCTGACACATGAGGATTTACTGTCTGGGTACATCCTGCGCCACATGCCAACAGGGGTGGTTTGACAACCAGGGTGCCCGGTAGAACCACGTGACGCAACCTATGACGTGGGATCAACCAGACCAATACCTGATCAGCTATTCTTCTCTCCCTTTCCATCTCTCTCATTTTTCAAGAGTCAATACCTTGAAGAAGACTTTCAACTTTCTGGCAAAAAGTATGCAAGATATACATCCTTAAATCCGAAGGCCAGGGCGAAAATCAAATCCTGTGTTTGATTGTGTTAATACCTCATTAAATCAAGATTAATAATTTCACTATTATTATTATTATTATTATTATCATTATTATTATTATTATTATTATTATTCACTTTGAGATTTAAAGGATAAAAATAGAGGAGTGTGCTTTAACTGAACTACTCATCAATTTGATGAGACAAAATGGCTTCTTATTTGCACACTTCCACACTCACTATATCTCCAGACCCATTCTTGCTTTTGTCTAGATAGAATCTTGAAAGTTACTTGTAAAGGACTTACTGCTGTCTCAGCATTGTAATACCACAGTCGCACTGGGGTCTCCCTGTACTCTTTATGGGGGTATTTCCAGTGGGTAACATCAAATGTTTATGATACTATGATTCACCTTTGGTAATGTATAGTAAAAGTTTTAACAAGAACGAGTAAGCATTTTAATTTGTCAGTCTTAAGCACTGCGTTCTTTTTCGAAGATTTCCTACTAAATGCCTTCCTTGTCCTCCGTGCTCTCATCTTCTCTCTTTCTATTATTTCAACTTTTCTTCCCTTCTTTCTTTGTTCGTTCTATCGTTTTGTTTTCTTTTTCTACATCCTAGTCATCATCCTCTCCTTCTTCTTCGTCCCCTTCTTTTCTATTTTTTTCTTCTTTTTCTTCTTCTTCTATCAACTGGATGCATGCTTTTGTATTTCCCCATCCTTTCTTTTTTTATTTTCTCCTTTCTCCTTCTCCTTCTACTTCTTTTTCTTCTTCTTCTCCTTTTTTTCTTATTCATCTTCTTCAAAAAAAATCCGCGGATTTATGACACTGAATATATCAAATTGGAACGTTTTCTGCATCGCAGAATCAGCGGGACGATTAACAAATATATGAACAATGTGTTCGTTTGACACTCACTTAGGTAGTTCTTCCAAAAGGAATCAGTTGTACATTCTTTCGATTTGTTTTTCCGAAATGCAATCCACCGGAAGTGACGTTTATGAGGTTTCCGGGTTGAGCACGCGTAGTGTATTGCGATCCATGTAGTTGTGTTATTCTAATGTCTGACTGTCTTCATGTGGAGTGGTAAGGTATTGTCTTATACTATAGAGTATCATCTCCTATCTCCCCGTGGCTCCAATAAGTACCCACGGGATTGGTCTAAATAAATAATGTTAACCTAGATTGTCTAGGTCCCTTATCCAACCGTTTAAAGGGAATAATTCATGACGTCTAGAATTAGGAACACAATGTATGTATGTGTATATTTATTGACTGGAATTTGCATTACACACAAAATTGACATGCACAGTTACAAAACAGTAAACTTAAGTAACGATATAATCGGTTCATACAAATTAGAGAGAAACGTTTTTACCAAACTAGATCGTTATTCACACACAGTAAATAATATCTAGAACTGCATAACCCATTCACACTCAGAGCGGCCAAAACAGACCTGACAATTTGGGAAATATCTATCTAACAAAAACATTTTCGGGAAAACTATTGAAAGGAGAAATGATAACCAGACGTCAAACAAAGGCTCCCCTTCAAAAATGTTGTGAACTTTCGCTTTATTCCTAAGTTATTTTCAAAAATATGAACGTAGCAGACGATATTTTCTAGGGGAACTCTGAGTGTGAATTGGATTATATGAATATCACCTGAGTTACATGAGTAACTAAAAGGCAAGCAACATCAAGATTTCAGCTCACCTTGAAGAGTAAGAACAAAAGAGGTGACGAAAAAGAGAAGAAGAAGAAGAGAAAGAGGAAGAAGAATAAGAAGAGGCGAAGGACGAATATAGATTGGAATTGGCAGAAGTCATTCTAAATAGAGTTTTTCAAACATTGGGAATTTTCATAATCGGTTGGATGGTGATTTATTGGGTACGATTTCCTGGTTTCTTCCCACCTAAATCTAAACATATTTATAAAGTGTGTGGTTGCTGTTATAATGCATGCAGCTGTTGTTGTTGTTGTTGTTGTTGTTGTTATTGTTGTTGTTATTGTTATCGCTGTTGATGTTGCTATTGTTGTTGATGATGAGGATGATGATGATGGTGGTGTTTTCTTTTTGCAGTTTATTTCTGAGATACTCGTAGGTATGTAGAGATTGAGTTAAAGGCAGACTCGAATTCATTCTCCCATCCGCCGATTATGACATGGGCACCCTTACATTAATCTTAGTAATCCATTCTGCGCTATTAGTATTTTGTTTTTCTTTTATCCGTATTCGGATAGAATTCTCATTCGTGATCATGTGGAAAAGAACCTATACGTTCATTATAATGTTGGTACCGACGGTGTCTAGATTTTCGCCGAGGGAGTTTTTTAAAACGAAAGTAGCTAATACAGATGTTAGTTTGCAAACTAAGAGGAATATGGATTCACTGCAAAGGCATTGGTTAAACTTTATTTCTTAGTCATTTCGTTGTGAGAGTGCAATACTAACTCCATCTAGTTACCATGGTTGATACAATGTATATTGTTTAGTGTCATTCCTTGTGGACAGATGTCACTGCGTTAGTGTAGGCAGTTGCAAAATGCGCATTACATATGAGGATATACATGCACTCGTTTTTGTCCTATTTCTTCCTAATGTGCATATAATAACTATTATGTATTATAATTTATCTCTACATTTTATTATGTTTTGATGTTAATGTCCGTTCTTCTGTTCCACTCGTTCGCAGGTTGTAAAAAGTATACTATATGTATACTGTATGATTTTGTACGTCTTGTGCAGTCAATAAACATACTATACTATTACTATACTAAAACAACCCCTTCGAGTGGCATTTGTATGAACTAAATAACCTTCTACTGCGCCATATCATGGTAAAGCACAGTAAAGCCTATCACCTGATGAATGGCCTTTTCTTCTGACAACCTCTATAGTGCATTGCAACTACAGGCTATTTTTCAGCACTTCCAACGAGAACCAATAACAGTAATATAAACATCTATTTGGTGCATTTTTAATATGTGCTAGATAATTTATATCATAACCAAAGTATGCCTGTAGCGCACCAAATAGGCCATACACTGTACTGTTTAGTGCTATATCTCCGTATATTTAGCAACATTGAAATGCTAATCAGGACCTAGTAAACAAATTCCCTCAAATGTTTGTGCAAGCATGCTTTGTTCCCAGTCTTTTGCATAGCTTTCCTAGCTCCGGACTATTCTTTTTATGAAAAGAAACTCTTAAGCATGAATTGATTAACTCAATATCCGATCAAAATACGATACTTACTACACTAGTTATTCTATTCAATCTATATAGATATACACGTTTAAATGAGGATGATGGACTAATGTGTAAGGTCCTAAAAGTACGGTATGACCTGTATGAACGGTATGACTTGTGACCCCCCCCCCCCCCCCCCCCCATTTTTACTTTTGGACTTTCAAGGGGGGGTCTCACAATGATAGCATATGCAAAGTTTGATGAATTTCTAACTGTGGGGTATTTTTTGAATGGACTTTAAGTTTTAGATCTTACTTTCACCTTGTCGAATACCCTACCGTGCCTTTAATTGCCCTCCTCCCCTTTCCCCCAAATCTTACCCCGACCGTTTCATGTTTCTCGGTGAAAATGATGAGCGTGTGGTATTTGCCGGGATGTATATTTCAGACGTGACTTCTATCGCGCAAGCCATCGGTTATCATTAAAGACCTCGCCAATTGCTCGTGTGTTTACCCTTCGTTTCAACCGCCCATTAAATTAGCGAAAACAACACTATATGTTACATCTCAGGCAGATTAAGTGCTAGTAGGGTGGAGAGTGGATTGCTTTCTACATCGAGGGGAGGGTTGACTTCTCAGGCGCATCACCCTAGTACAGTGGCCATAAAGATAAACTATTTACTATATATATATATACGTGTTACCAAAGGTTGATGAGACCAACTTCATTGTTGAGGAGGGGAGGTATAGGTAGCAGCTGCATCAGAGAGTAGTAGTAGTAGTAGTAGTAGTAGTAGTAGTAGTAGTAGTAGTAGTAGTAGTAGTAGTAGTAGTAGTAGTAGTAGTAATAGTAGTAATAGTAGTAGTAGTAGTAGTAGTAGTAGTAGTAGTAGTAGTAGCAGCAGCAGCAGCAGTGGTTTCATCGTAGCTAAAATAGCTTCATCATTGAATCATGTTGGTTATAGAAATGCCAAAAAGAGTTTAAATATACTATATCTTACCTCAGCAGCTTAGCCTAGCTTAATTCTGTCTGTGTAGCAGAAGCTTACACAGAGAGGCTTACCTGTATTGGTGGGAATGGATTGGATCCGTATTTGGCTCATTGTCACGTTTGCTGTTGTATAGAGGCTACATCGCCTAAGGCTAAATAGTAACCTACAAGGCTCTATTCTGATTTTACTTTATTATATATAAATGCCTGCACCTATACTACATAGGGACTTGTGGCCTACTTTTGGCCATTTAGTTCACACAATTGCCACACGAGGGGGTTTAGTGTGAATATATTCAAATACCCTGCTAGTATACCGCACTGCCATCTATCCACAAGGAATGACTTTTTTAATATGGCCTGGGAGGCAGGCTAGCTAAATAGTGGAGGAGACCGATAAACCCGAGCAAAACCACCGACTTATCCCACGTCACTCCCTAAGCCCCTAGTCATATGACAAACCAATACCGTGACTCATTTTGAAATTTGTTTATCGTTATTCTTTTGCGCCAGGTTATTGTCAACTTTTTCACATGCACCGAGCTGGATTCTCTTGCACCTAGTACCTTAGAAGACCATACACGTGGAATGGAAACCAGCCGGTCAACCTGAACATGCTAGCCTCAACTAATAGTCGCTAATAGGTGCTGTGGGCACCCCTAGCAGGTGGTGGAGATAAGGTTTCTCTGTAATGTAATCGATGCAAGAGCCGTGATTGGTCCTTGTTCCCACGTGACCTCGCCCTGCTGCCTTATCTGGTAGTCCTGGCATGAGGCCAGCATGTAACTATAGGGCATATAGTAATTGGTCTCTCGTTTCATATCCATTCTTTTCTTAATCCAAGCTAGTACGGACCGAGTAAGGACTGTGAGTGGACGGCATAAGGACCGTGTGTAAAATCAGGGAGATTATATATGACTTATAACTTAGTCACTGGTGAAATTCAAGTGAATCATTCTATTTATGGTCAAAACCAAAAATCTGACTTGGTGAGCACCCATAGAACAATGTGCTCATTTATTGGGGGTGTGGGGGTTGTAAATTGGGTATTCAGGGTTGTCGGCCAACTAAGGATTGAAGAGGTACGCGGGTGTCGGGGCAGTCTTCGTGGGTGACCATGAACGCTGTCACCTTTCCCTGTTGATTAATTGGCCACCCAGGCTGCGCACGTGGCCTGGTCACGTGATGTACGAGGGCACGACACTAAGTGTCATGAGAAGACTTATGGCCAAGAGAACTTGTAACAGACAATGATATCAGAGAGGTGTAGTGTCCATGACGTTAATAATTGTATTTATTCTTTGTAATAAGTATTGTGTAGTTGTTCCTATTATATAGTTTTGTATTATCGCATATATTATTCGTATCGTGAGATACAGTAATTAAAGCATATATATTAATTAGAAAACTTTATTTTTTTGCTATTTTTGCGTGAAAAACAAATCCCCCCCCTCCCCCCATCAAAACCAGGAAGACATATTCTTAGTTTAAATGGACCATGTATTAGTAAAATATCTGAAGTATCTTATCTTTGACAATTGCTCTCTTTGTGTTATAAGTTGCGGCACGCGAAGTCTCGTCATTCGAAATATCGTGTTGGGAAATTTCTCAATATGATATGCAAACCTTTCTTATTCAGGTTTGCACATTTAGTTACATCACTTCAATATTCTTCTCGCTCAGGCTCGGTCCTCACTGTTTGCCTCAGTGTGTGATATACTCCATAGGTGGCGCTTCATCACTCACTCTCGCCGTAAATCTCGCCATGTCGCGTTGACGGGAGTGTCAGTGGGGAGGTCGCGGTTCAGGCGTAGCGATAACCCCTGCAGGCCCCAGCAGCCGGGCGGCCAGGCTCGGGGCGTGGAAAAGGGCTCGGGAATCTGAGCCGGCAATATCCGTCGATGACGGAGTGGAATCTGACAACCCGTGACTATTGGGCATCCTGTATAGACTTCTAGGCTGTCATATGCATTTTTCTAACATGCTTTTTTTGTTACCACTTCCCAGGCACCAAATAGTCTAGGTGGCCATAGTGGCCAATTTAGTTAACGCTTATCTCACCAGGGGAATAGATGATTCAATGTGAGTATTACCTAAAACCTTGGATTAAGATATGGTCATCTAAACTAAAACCTCTAAACATCAAGTGGTGCCATCTAGCTATCATATCTGGTATTACACCACACTGCTTGGTTAACACGGAAGGGAATGTCAACTCTTTAGGGACTAGTAATCTCATCTAGGCACCCTGATTCTCAGGCTGAGATGAAAAGGTATGATTCCACTACTGAATCAGATGGCAAATAGTTGTAATACCACTGTTCAACAACTAGATGGCAGCACATGCATTTAACAGCTGTAGACATGATAGAGGGCAGCACAGGCATCAGGGAGTGCAGATATTATACCCAATTCTTGTGAGTCCCCCTACAGAGTAACATTCTAGCTATGTCTACACTGTAGTCAACTCAGTGGAGATCACCATACTTGAATAAAAAGCTAATTTCGAAATAAACTGATAGAGAAATAAATATATGGAAAGGGTTCTCGCAGAGATGGCTGCATACATCACTGTAAGGTCAATGTATACTACCTGATTGTAACCTAACCTAACGAATCGAAATATGGGTAATGACGGATAAAGACAAAGATAAAATGAAGTTCCAGCGGTTACCAGCCAGACACGTTCAGAGATATATGTAATATACATTTGTATATATATATTTATAAATGTATGTGCCTGCATATGTATATTTAAGCTTAAATCTCCATTTTACCAATAGATGGAGGCACAATCCACTATGGGACTCAGCGACCGCTGGAATGTAGTTGTAATTTTCGTCAAAAGAGGTCCCCAATAATCGCCGAACATGAAGCAGAGGTGTCGGCACAGCTCACACTATACTTCGTGCCTAGGTGTAAGTTTTTTGAGTAAACATATCGGAAGCAGGCACCTCACACGTTGGATTCATGGATTAGAAAAACATTTTTGCTTGCTATAGATTTGAACTGGGTTTTTTTCATTTTACACACCTGAAAATCACATTTCCTCCAAACAATTCTTGCCTTCATATATCTGATATTTAATGCACAATGACTGACCTCAATTAAAAATACTATAGGCCTCTCATCATATTTTGGTAACCATATGCTTTCAGTTCATCCTCGCATTACTGGTATTAATGAGCAAGTATATGAACAAGCCCCTCTTTAAAATCAATGTTTGCCTTCATTCAAACCAACATTCCATTGAGGGCTGTGGTGTAAATTGCCTGCATCCAATGTGTACTTGAGCACAGCTTGATATTTGGCAACATAAAGTCCCACACATAAATAAACACATTACTAGATGGGCCATAATTATTTATTTCAATGGTTGTCAGTACGATAACATATGCAATACCTGTCAGATTAATCTCCTGGGATTGTCAACAAACTAATAGACCCATTCTTTAGAGTAGTACAGTAATCTAGGCAGGTAATGTATCGGTAAATTTTTATCTATGAACTTCTACTGGTTACGCATATAAAATATAATTTTGATCTTTGCTTCTTCAGTTGCAGATTAATACTGATTTATACCAGAACTCTTATTGTCCCTAATGAACTATAGTCCTTTTTCATTTCAATGGTTTTTTATCAATTAAATTTTTACCCCACTCCCCCATCTGTGTCTGTCTCTTTAAAACAGAGATTCTGGCTGGCTAACGATGCAAGCAAGACGATTAAGTTGTAACCATTCTTTATTACAGGAACCAGAGATTTCGTCACCATGCAATTTCAATTTTGGTCGCTGGTAATATAGTATTGTTGGAATTGTGTGATGACATGAAAAGTCTCTTGGTGACAAAAATTCCGTGAACCTTTATTGCTGATAAGTCAAATAAGAAATATATCATTATGGGCCCAAATTGTCCACTTGAGAGCATATATGGGCATATATTTGTGATTCATTTTCATTTTTTCACAATGTTTGGCCACAAGATAGCCAATGGGATGCAAAAAACTTAATAAACCCAATGAAATGAATTGTTTAAAACTGTCCCAGTGGACCTAATCGCGAGGATTCTTTGTATACACGTGCATAAATACACATAGAAATAGAAATCCATTTGGCCTAATTAGGATGGGTCCGGGATACTTCAGTTAGGCCATCCATTTTGAGTGCCAATGCAAATTAAAGCATGGCAAATCGTCTACGGCCGCAAGGGCGGTGGACGGCAGGCAAGCAGATGGAGTGTTAGCGGGCGGGTTGCCGGTAATTCGCGATATGGATTCTTATATCCCGTGTTCATACTTAAGGCTGTGATGCTGGTCACACACTCAAAATAAGACAACTCCTAGATTAGCACTCCTGTACCCTTTCTAACAATGATTATCTAATCCCTGAGGTCTTGGTGTTTCAAATATAAGTTTTCTTTAACTTACCTGCTTGAGCTGACCTCAATAAAAACACAATTTCAATTTTACAGTGTTTTAGCTCAAATGAGGTTTTCTTGGTCAATAAAGGTTCATTTGATTTATAAATACCATACATGTCTGCTTAATATACTAGGCTAGGGCAACTGAAAGGCAAATTTGGATTTCCTGCAAGAGAATACCTTACAGCACGCGATTTTGGTGGAAATTTTAGTAACGAAAGTAGGTCAACCTGTTAGAGAGACCGTTGTTCATTGTGAGAGAATGGCTGTCCATTGACCTACTTTCGTAGGTAAAAATTTCCACCAAAATCTCGTGCTGTAAGGTATTCTCTTGCAGAAACTCCAAATTTGCCTTTCAGTTGCCTTAGCCTAGTATATTTAGCAGACATGTGTGGTATTTATAAATCAAATGAACCTTAATTGATCAAGAAAACCTCATTTGAGGTAAAACACTGTAAAATTGAAAATGTGTTTATATTAAGGTCAGCTCAAGCAGGTAAGTTAAAGAAAACTTATATTTGAAACACCAAGACCTCAGGGATTAGATAATTATTGTTAGAAAGGGTACAGGAGTGCTAATCTAGGAGTTGTCATATTTTGAGAGTGTCACCAGCATCACAGCCTTAAGACATGTCTAAGCTAACCCAACCCCCACATCTTCTGTTGACATACCCCACTTGCTATGATTTTTAACGACGTTACCCCCATGCCCACCCCGCAATGAGATGTTTAGGAAGACGTTTCTGCCCCCACCCCCCCCCCCCCCCCCCTCTTTCTTGAATAGCCCTCTTTCATAATAAACACATTGCTACAGCCACATTGTCTTCACATGACGAGGTAAAAACTATTGATACTTCACTAAAGTTAGTTTGTAATCCAATTTTCACAAAACCATGTTAATCGTGATAACATTAATTGAAACGTATGATCATGTTCCCTTATTACATTCTCTTCTGTTCATGATTTTACGCAGTACAGTGTGCGTTACTTCACGGCCTCCTAAGATGCTGACCGAAGATTATTTCGCAATTTCCTTTGCTCCTCAGGGCCAAATCCATGAAGGGTTAGAAATTTCTCAAGCGACCCATACCTACAAAAGATCAAACATCATTTTTAAACATCGCATAATGCGTTTAATTACATTCGAATACTAATAAACAAACGTACATTACTCGGAGACTATTTGTATACTACAGTATATCGCGTTCGTCTTGACATAGGATAGGGAAGTCTAATATCCTTACATGCATTTGTCTTGTGACTTAAACCCTTATGCAGCTGGCGACTAATTTGGCCACAATACAATATCAATATGAAAAAGAACAATGACTAAAACGCTGGCACATGGTACTAATCTGAGAGTACTCAGCGAGAGCTTTCCAATGAATGCCAACATAAAAGGGTTTAGATGATTTTTCAAAGATCTTTGCATCCTTGTGCTTTGGGCGATAGTAGCCTTAGCATAGGAAGGATTAATAACTCTAACGAGATGAAAGTCATTCTGATAATTATAAGGGACTTTGAAATTTAGAATTTCATTTATCGTCACGTTCTGCTTTATCAAGGCTAATGCGAGACTGGCCGGTTGTTGATGGTGAAGGATCATGTGCAGTACAGCCATTTAATTCCTGCATCAGTCGACCGGACGGCTGCCAGTGCCGGGTCGTACAAACACCAATGGACAACATGTCAAAAAGGCCAAGCATGTCAAAGGCCAACGTAGCCTGTGAATCAAAGCTACGTTCAGTTTTGAGGTCATCCATGCCGAGGAACCTCGGTGGCAATTTGGCGTGCGGTCGTGTATCATGCCCGACCTGCCCGTGCATCTAGTGCAGGAATTAAATGTCTGCACTGCAGTAGCTGGCGAAACCCACCCCTTAATCCCAAGTCACTGGCAACTCTTACACATCCCTCAGTCCAATTCATGTTTGAACCCCGGCCCTTTCGTCGAGCTTACAAACTGCAAACCGTCGGCGTTCAATGCCATAGACCACTAACCCATTAATGCTTCAAGAGTTCCTTCAGCAATTGTCGTCTGGATCTATGATACGTTTGCAAATAATTTTGGAATGGAAAACGGTTTTACCAAACAGTTGAGGGAGAGTTGATGACAATGTTCTTATAAACATTTCTCCACCAAATAGTTTCCTATGTATGCTTTTGCTTGAAAGATCTCATCCCAATTAAGTTGTAAACCCGTCTTTATTACGGGAACCAGAGATTACGTCACCATGCAATTTCAATTTTGGCCGCTTATACTGTTGACGGAATGGTAAGATGACATGACAAAGTATAAAATACAAAGGTCCCCAGGAAAACCTTCGTGCTTACGAGTGTCTTTGCGAATGGATGCGAAATGTATGCCTGTTTTATAGTGAGGATAGGATGATATAGTTTCGTCATTACATAATACGTATATCAATGCAGTCAAACTGTTACAAACCCTTACCTTTTCTCAACTAATCCAAAGCACCCGATCATTTCTTGTTCATTGCAAAAGGTCGTTAGTTTCACAACCTCTGCCAAGTCCCCATACTTCTCCCAATATTCGTCGATGTATTTCTCACTAAGCTCCTGAAAAAGATAACGATTAGATGTTAGATGGGGTAAAAGTGGAGGATTTCTTACAGATAAATGTATATAGTTAAAGAAGTAGGTGTATATTTGCTCTGCTCTTGAAACAGAAGGAAAATGAGTACGAGTCTGTATCTTTGCTCAATGATGATGTGTAACCGTATGTGTGTGCTTCGGTACAATTTGATATATTTTCATAACCATATGTAATTACATGAAATAAAAATTCGATTAGATATGTGTGTAATTTGAATGTAAAAAATGCGCCATAAAAAAGATGTAACGGCAAGCTAAAGGGAAATTTTCTGAGTGAACAGTTCTCATCTCAAGACATTTTCTTATAGTAAAATACTTTTCATGAGATTTAAATAAATTGATCTTTTGCGTTACAAATTTAGCTTAAGGTGACAAGATACCTTTTGTGCACCATGGTTCTCTCCATGTGAGCTGTTCTTAATAACGAGTGGGTTTGGTTATTTACAGAGAGACAAGGAATGAATCTGTACCAGGATAATAATGAAAATCCTACAAAACAATATTAAAGCTAGAATATCCGTGCTCTAAGGAAACTAAGCTTTAGAATTAATTACCTTTGTTTTAAAAATCCTACAAAACAATATTAAAGCTAGCATATTCGTGCTCTAAGGAAACTAAGCTTTAGAATTAATTACCTTTGTTTTAAAAATCCTACAAAACAATATTAAAGCTAGAATAACCGTACTCTAAGGAATCTAAGCTTTAGAATTAATTACCTTTGTTTTGCGATATTCGGCTCCTACAAACGTGTCATCCTTGCCTAGCAGATACTGTAACAAAGCAGAGGCCACACCAGTGCGGTCCTTCCCTACACTACAGCAAACCAGGGCTGGGAGGTTCGCTGGCTCCGACAGAAGCTTCAATGCTGAAACGAAGTCACTCAAGCCTTGTAGGGGAAATCTAGCCTGAATTATCGAAATTCAATAGTCAGTACAAGAGAAAATTTAATACGTATCAAGAGGTTGGTTTTACCAGGTGCCTTTTCTCTATACACCTAAAATGGGAAACTAGTATTGCTTTCGTGTACATTATGCGGATTAATAACAGTACATGTATATCAAAAGGTACAATCAATTACAAACTATTAACCGCAGGAGTGTTTTACGGTTCAAATAAGTTACGATTTTGCTCATTACTGTATGTATATACCTATGTATAGTAAGCAACCATAATTTAACACTTGTAACTTGTTCTTGTTCGTTTTATGGTAATTTTATGGTCATATTTTTTATCACAGATGCCTATGGATAAGTGTTATATGATCTATTTATTTATTAGGGTGGATATGATGTGATATATTTACGATTGATATGACATGAAATACTTGTGATGATAAACTTACCAGCTACGAAGGCATTTGCACCCTTTTCTAACGTAACGAAGTGAATTTCACCAAGTGCACTGATCTCCGGTTTGTAGCGAAGGATTTGCAAAATTGCTCCTTTGACAACTGGCATGTAGTCCGCTACTGATGATTTTTCCTTGGTATTGAGGGCAGCCAGGCTATCAGCAAGAGACACTTTTTCCGGTATATCTGGCGAAAGTAAGTCAATCAGACTCTCTGCAATTTCAAAATTAACAACAGTGCTGAAGATGTATCTGGTTGGCTTGTAATCATTCAGTTGACCTACTTTCTGGTTTTCACAATTTTCTGCGGAGCTATTTGTTCCTTGGCGGCCATCTTTATTTTCCTGCCCTGTCTTGAAAGGCACTAATTTGACCTCCTCATCCTCTGCGTACCTTTGAGGGGGTAGTGACACATGACACAGCTCAGCTTTCCTCCATATTGGTAGACTTTTCTCCCTTTCAGGAGTGAAATGAACTTCGAGTAAATCCCGGAAATCAATGATTGTCTTGATTCCAAATTTTGAGTAGATTTCAAAATCCTCTTCTGCTAAAGTGGTCATGTCACCTGAGCGATAAATGGGAATATCAGCATCTCCCACATCATTAGGGATAACTGGCCTGAAATTGGGCAGTGATGGTATCAACAGCTTATACATGTCGTTGGGAGTGTATCCTGGAAAATATAACACAGAACATAAGAAAATGGCATAAAATTGCAGTTACCTTAACACTCCTTTAACAACTTAATTTATGAGAAAAAATAGGTAGGCATTTTAGTGAAATCTAGTCATTTCCATCTGTGTGATAAACTAAAAAAGACAACACGATAAGACACTGATTACACGCGTGTGTGTTATTGACAACTATAAAGTCACAATATGAAATGACAATGCATATTCTGAAATCTATGGTTATTACTTGCGATGGCCCATTCATTTCTCTCTTTGACGAGGTATAAACGATGCTATCGCTATCCCAATTTCTATTGCAATGAGTGCTACACTGTATACATACATTATACATTCAGGGAGTAATCTTTTTATTCATACATGTAACCGCTTATTCTTTAGTTGCGTAAAGTCATGATGGACTATAATTGGACTTTGATTGACGGCACGTTTTACTGTCATGTAGGCTAGACTATTATGCAGCAATTGCTATTACAGGACGAGGACTTAAGAGTACCGACGAAACAACCGATTTTGCAAAGAGAAAACTGTCAACCTCCCTATATGCGTCAGGCGGCCACGTCCCACACCTATCAGTGTGCAGTGCCCTATAGTCTGTCTGATCCAAGCTTGGCTAACCTTTTTTTCATAACTTTTCTTACAAAAAGCTTGTCTTTGCCATCCAAAATTGGCGAACCTCTTAAAGGCACTACTGTATGTATATATATACTTTCTGTCTTAACTCCGTAAAATGTTGATTTTGCTCATTAGGTGCTTATTGTAAAATTCCACTGGAAATTATGGAATGCTACATGACCAACAATTCAAAAGAAAAGAACATTCAACATGACAGAAAGATATTCAACTTACATGCAAAATGGATTCAATTTGACTTCAAAACAATGCAACTCGGCAAAACAATTCTACCAGCATTCTTCGATTCCATTCGGTCAGATATAGAAGAGTGCATGTTGAATGATTTCTGCAAACTTGCACTTGTGTAAGTTGAATCGTTTTGGCAGTTCACGCATGCAGGTAGAACTGTTTTCGAAATATTTAATTGTTTTGTAGCCAATTTGAATATTTTTCTGTTTAAGTTGAATGTTTTTAGTCAGTTGCAGGTTGAACGTTTTTTCAAAAGTTGAATTATTGATCATATCACATTCCATGGGATGTCGCGCACAATTGTACTGTTTGCAATGGGAATTGTTTTCATTCATGCAAAGTCAACATTAAGGAGTTAAGACAACAGAAAGTAGGTAAATACATACAGAAGTTGGTGCTCCTAAGAGATTTGTCAAGTTTGGATGGTAAGCACGAACTTTTTGTAATAAAAAGAGGAAAAAACGGTCAGCCAAGCTAGGTCAGACAGACTATAGACATTTCGGCAACATGGGGCAGTTTCCGAGTATCCACATATGCACTAGAATCAATGAATGAAGTAAATGGTTAACTTTAACATAGTAATCTGACAGTGACACTTCATTTTGAAATATCACTGCGCCTATCATGTGGAGATATTGAATATTGTATAATGTGTGCAATAAAAGCTTTAGCTATTTATGTATACACTACCATTCTTGTTATAACCCATTAATGCTCACAGCAGCGAAAAGCAGCCTGACGTTTTTCATTATATCTTGTTGGCAAAACATAGGAAGGTATTTAAAGGACAAATGTTAATCAGAACAAAACTAACAATTTTCCTACAAATAGTTTGCAATACCATTTTTAATTTCAAGACGATTGTCAAAATATATCATAGATCCAGACGACAAATTCTAGAGGAGCTCCTGAGCGCTAATGGGTTAAAGATGAAATTATTGTATCCTGATCTCGCCCACAACGTTCTATCCAATTACATGTATATGTTGTCTGAAATATATTCTAGTTTCTGAAATAAAATAGTCATGACATAATGTGTACGTGATTCTAAATAATCATGAGTATCGTTCACGTCCAAAAACATATCCACACTCACACAATACTGTATTAATGTTGTCTATAACATTCTACCCATATTCACATGTGTACAGCAATAGGTCATTAATCTGCATGCATGATATTGAATAATCATTGGTATTATTCACATCCGAACACATACTGCCCGTACTAACAGAATGTGTGCAAGAATATGTCATTAATCTGTACGATGTTTACAACATAAAGGTAAAGGTATTCGGTTTATAGTCTTATATCCACCGAAGCGCTCACACGACCTTCCTCCCCTAGCAGGCCACTGTACACACGGAAACCATTTCAATCCCCCGGGGGATATTCCAGAGCAACTGGCAGCATATAGCGCACAGACTCTAAGCACTGCCATATTTATGCTAGGTACCCATTTTGCAGCTGGGTAGACTGAAGCAATATGGAATAAACTGCCTTGCCCAAGAACAGACCAAAGTGCCCGGGGCGGCCGGGAATTGAATCAGCGACCCTCTAAATACTAGTCCGACACCCAACCAACTGAGCTACTTTGTTCCCATACATAATGCCAATACTTCCATGTATGCGTTGTCTGTAACGTTTTGTTCAAAATGCACATTGTCTTAAACTTATGGCAATACTCGCATCTCTACAAAACATGCTTTCCACACTCAACTGATGCTCGTTACTAAATAGTGTCCATTCTCATGAGAGATCTAAAACATAACGATGTATACAAGGTTCGTTTTTTGATGTGAACAACATATTGTCCGTGATAACACAATCCTACTTTCATGAAGTTCTCAACATACTAGCCATATTCACATGATGTCTACAAGACAATGCTCCTAGTTACACGATGCCCCGCACGATGCCTACAATGTCTACAATATACTATTATACTCACACGAAGGGTGTTAACGTTGCTTTCAACAGCTTAGGTCATATAACGACGAGATAGAAACCTGGAATCTGAAAGATTTTACCTTCTCTTCAAGAATAATTCTAAGGGTTGCAGAAGGACCACAGACAGCCCTCCACAACGCCGCATATTTATTGAGCGACCAGGCCAACCCGCCCATGGGCATCCTGCCGAGACTTGAACCTGCGACCTCCTTCTCAGGAGCCATGCATCGTAACCATTAGCCTGTAGTGTCCTTACTCACATACAGTTTACTATTAACTGTCCATATTTACACGATGACTAGAGAACATTATCAATACTCACACAAATTATGGTCATACTGTTATATATGTCTATGAACATCATGTCTATACTCTTACACTTTCTATCTGCACATCATCCTTGCGCGCCAGATAACAGCAACACACTGCTCATACTCAACCGATGCAGTGTACGACGCATTGACTAAAAACAAACGACGTCTTCAATATACTGTTTTCATACTCACATAGTGTCTACAACGTAACCCATATACTTACACTTACACACACACTTACCTATGATGGTAACCCTATCCTCACGATTTAGTTGATAAGCTCATAAGAAAAGCTAAATTGCTCTAGTGAAGTGGCCAATCCAACCGTAGTTACCAAGTTTGCACAGAAGTAACTCAATATGTTGTTATTAGGTTAATCACGCGGAGGTTCTTGTAGCTATGCCCCAATATGGAAGGTCACAGCAGAAGGTTCAAAACTTACTGTGTAACTAGGCCACACTCGACTGGGACACTTATCACATGATAGATTAGAAATAACTCAGTCGTGTTCGTGAAAAGGCGATATGTATGTTTGGCTATGCAGGTGGATATCAGAGGGGGGTTACTGACCGACTTCACAGTGTCTCTATTGACATGGGACCATGTACCTATTCATGAGCTGACCAAAATATTATAGTACTGGCAATTACCTATAGGTGGCACCACATGTATCTTCAATATGTGTGTTACGAGGGATGCAAGTGAAAAGCCATTCTAAGTTTACAACTTAGCACTTTCAATATTTGTTTTTTTTTTCAGTATTCAGAATTTCGGAAGTACGGGTGTCGTCATTTTTCTGCTATTCTGTATTTGGGATAATCCAGGCCATGCTCGGACAGCCCTCTCCACCTAGTGAGATAAATGTAATTTAAATTGACAAACCTGACCACATTGGCAATTTGGGGCCTGGTAACACTGACCACGGGAACACTGAACGTAGACATCAGCCATGTACCATTTTCACCACACGGATAACGAATTTATCATCAGCCCTCCACCATACCAAAAAATATATAGGTAAATAAATAGTTTTGAATTACGATAAGCATAACAAGTTTTAAGTTCAAGGTTCTTGCAGTGGAGATATAAGAAGATATTTTGTCAGACTCCGCTCGACTCAAGCAGATCGACTCCGCACGGATTTCTCACTTGAACTCGCGAGTTACATACCTAAATTCGTCCTATTTACTTCGATCGTATCTTACAGATATACACCGTGTTGGCAGATTATAATGCGCAAATAGTGTTTAAACATCTAAAACAATTTCCAACAGGTGGCGATTAGCATTTGCTGCCATTTTGAAATACCTATGATGGTACGGTTGCCATGGCATTATCGAAAGTATGTTAAATATATCGGGGTCCTAACAATTACGTTGTGAAGAGCATTGTTAGGATCTCAATACAGTATTAACATTGGCCTCCTAACATTGACACTTGTTAAAAGCAGTGTTAGAAGCCCAATTCAATCCAGTTCAACAAAGAACGTGACCATAAATCGCTAACAACCATGTTTTGTCATGTTTTTGCTGGGTAAGTAAAACCATTTTAATTGTACAATCGCTTTTAAGTTAAGTGGGACCATCTACAGGATGTTGCAATCGATTATTTCAACATGTTAATGGAATAGTAATCTATTTATATTATGAATGTTAAAACAAGTGTGTATTTGTCTACCTGTAAAACCGTACGTGCCTTAGGTCATGCCCATTTCACTTTTTGATTGTAAAGTGGGCTAGGGTTCTAGACTGCAGGACAGGTTCTGAGGTGCGTTTACATATTTCACCTCCTCCAATCGGTATCAGATATGTTCTGTGTCTTCAAAAGGATATTCAAAATATTTGTTGCACCACAGATTTGATAAACTAAATCCTCGTTTGCTCAATAGGTGGAGATATGATTACATGTATGTGGACCTGGCTGCGAATATGGTTATAATACTTGTCAAAAGAGGGCGGCAGTGATCATACCACAGCATTAGCCTCATCTTCGAGGCTGCAGCGAGTTCTAAAACTCTATGAATAACCTAAACGATCTTCATCCAGTGAAATCTTTTTTATCGTATCACCTATGTTTTATTAGGTAATGCTCTTTCTTTGGTATATATTACGCATTGGTAAAACTAAATTGTGTTGTTCCAGTTCAAGTACAACAAGGGGCTTTCGAATAGTGGATGTAATATTTATCCGCCAGTGTATGTTAGACAAGTAGCTCTTTGGCTACTCTGCCTGGTCAATCGGTTTAGTTTAGGTTGGAATCATCCAAAAGGTGTTGTCGTCATCTTTTCTGCCACATTTAATGATATCAAACCAGATATGCCTGCAGGTGACCAGTCATGACCTGTGGGTGAAGGCGGTACCATTTTGTAATCTTTTGATATCTCTATAACTAAAGCACATATAGGAGAATATTTGATGGAAACTGTATATCAGAATTCGACTAGAAGCTCATATGTTTTAATGGCATTCAATAGAAGAGGGAGAAAGAAGAGTGAGCAATCATTCAATGGCATTCAATAGCAGAGAGAGATAGAAAGACAGAGACAGATTTCAATGACATTCAATAGAAGAGAGAGAGAGATAGACAGACAGACAGACAGAGACAGAGATTTCAATGACATTCAATAGAAGAGAGAGAGATAGACAGACAGACAGACAGAGACCGGGATTTCAATGACATTCAATAGAAGAGAGAGATAGACAGACAGACAGACAGAGACAGAGATTTCAATGACATTCAATAGAAGAGAGAGATAGACAGACAGACAGAGACAGAGATTTCAATGACATTCAATAGAAGAGAGAGAGATAGACAGACAGACAGACAGACAGACAGAGACAGGGATTTCAATGACATTCAATAGAAGAGAGAGATAGACAGACAGACAGACAGAGACAGAGATTTCAATGACATTGAATAGAAGAGAGAGATAGACAGACAGACAGAGACAGAGATTTCAATGACATTCAATAGAAGAGAGAGAGATAGACAGACAGACAGACAGACAGAGACAGAGATTTCAATGACATTCAATAGAAGAGAGAGAGATAGACAGACAGACAGACAGACAGAGACAGAGATTTCAATGACATTCAATAGAAGAGAGAGAGATAGACAGACAGACAGACAGAGACAGAGATTTCAATGACATTCAATAGAAGAGAGAGAGATAGACAGACAGACCGAGACAGGGATTTCAATGACATTCAATAGAAGAGAGAGAGATAGACAGACAGACAGAGACAGGGATTTCAATGACATTCAATAGAAGAGAGAGAGATAGACAGACAGACAGAGACAGGGATTTCAATGACATTCAATAGAAGAGAGAGAGATAGACAGACAGACAGACAGAGATTTCAATGACATTCAATAGAAGAGAGAGATAGACAGACAGACAGAGACAAGGATTTTATTGACATATAATAGGAGAGAAAGAGATGGACAGACAGACAGAGACAGGGATTTCAATGACATTCAATAGGAGAAAGAGAGAGATGGACAGACAGACAGAGACAGAGATTTCAATGACATTCAATTGGAGAGAGAGAGACATTTCAATGGCTTTCCATATAAACCAATCGCTGGCAAGGATGACATCACCATAGACTACTATCGGTATACCTTAACGTATTCTATAGAGTAAGGACTCTTAAATGCCCACTCTAGCTTTCCGCAGTGATTACTATCCAAAAGGAATGACGTATTTGAATCAGGCCTTGGGAGGCAGGTTACCAACCTCAAAGCATCTGGATCAGCTCCTACAATACAGACTTTTAATTCCTGCACCAGTCGACCGGACGTCTGGCAGTGCCTGGTTGTACGAACACCCTTTGTTAACGTTAAAGAAATAAGCCAAGCCCATGAATGACCCATGTAGCTTGCAAATCAAAGCTACGGTTAGTTGTGTGGTCATCCGTGCATCCATTGCAATCGGGCCTGCGGTCGTGCATTATGCCCGGACTTAACGCAGGAACTAAACGTCGGCACTGTATAGTCTAGGATTTAATTGAGGAATGTTTCTATCTGCTCTGGTCTCTATCTTTTACTTGGTGTCAAGGTATCAGTTTATCTGTCTGATCATAGATGGCGCCATGGGTAGTTACCCCGATTAGCAAGAAAGGAATTGGAAAAATCCCAGTGTGATCACCTAGTGAGTAACTTTACCACTAAAACAGGGTAGACAGTTTTGAGTTGGTGTAATTTTCAGGTTAGATATAAAAAAAAGTTTTAAAAAGTCATGGCCTAGAGCAGAGAGATCCATACAGAGCTGCAATCGGGTCATCAAGGACCGGTCTGTCGAAAATAGAGCGTGCCGATTGGCTGCAAGCAGGGTTTATCCGTCGACCCTGCTGTGATACGTAGCTCAAGTCACACCCGGGATCCGGTGGTTTAAAGTCCATCCGACTCTTCGTCTGAGCCTTGGGCTAGAGTGCGCAGTGGCAAGTCTACAGGACGACCTCAAGGATCCTGACGAGAATCCATTTTCCCGCCAAGAAACACGATAGCGTCCATCATTGCTGCGTCCGTAACCCAATCCCGCAGCGCTTCTAGGTGAGTGAGCAGTCATGAGCCTGAATACAGGCTGCTGGAGGTCTGGGCTGATCGGGTGGCGATGAGGAGGGGGAGATGAAATATCTACTACCCCCACTTTCACATGTATGGTAGAGCTATGATGAAGTTCAGCCGCAGTTATATATGTTAAATATTTCAAACTAGTAATTTTCATTTTGATACGATATTTTGTTCATAAAATGTTAGCACATTCAATTTGTTTAACATGTTTTGTTTGGACCTTAGATGAATAGAACATGGATCGGTCGACAGACCAATTGATAGGACCTATCATAAAGCCCCTATCTCGCCGAATCTAGTCTCAGTGTAACGTAACTAGGAGACAAAGACCAGTGAGGGCTCTAGTACTGTTTACATTGTAGAGTAAGTTGCTCACGCATATGCGCAGAACGCACCTCGTGAATGGTTGCCGTCACCATCCGGTATATGAATTGTGCCGAGGCAGTTGAGCGAGATATGCTGGTTGCGTATCCGGTCGGTGATCGACATTCGTGGTTTAGACCGAGATAACCTGTGGTTATCTTTCTTTCATTTTAGGATACAACCGTATTAAAGACACAGAAGGCTATCTGTGTCGAATACGTTACCTCGGGAGGTATCTTGCACAGTGGGCCGCTCGTAGGGTAGATATGCGAAAAAGATTTACACTTCCGGCAGAAATTGTTGCATTATGCATAATATGGGTTTTTTTGTGTGCTGACTCCAAAATCTGGGAATTGACGAAATTGGAATTCAATATGGTGGCTAACCCAGTCTTCTTTAATAATCATATCAGCATGTGAAAACGAATGAAAACATGCCCAACAGTAAATATGCCCAACCATTTTACATTACATTTAACCGATATTTCCAAACGCCACACAACAACATTTTATTTGCCGCCATTTTGAATATCAGATTGACTGCCTTGGGGGTTTTAGAGTATTTCAAATTAGCCAATTATAGAAATAAGCATTTCACACTATCATGGCGTACAAATCCCTTTATTCTGTGCCCTTTAGTAGTTTAATATTTCTTTTTGGCAGCCATATTGGAATTCTGGATTGCGGTCGACCCATTGGTCGGACCTCTTTGATGCTGGATGTGAACATCTTGGGCAAGTTATTTAAGTTACATATCTACCACACTACAGCGACAGACCAAACAAGCCACTTTGTGTTGTCATACATTTTTCTTACACCTCTCTTAGTGAGCAATTAATACCCCCTTCATTAGACCGCTCGACAAAGGAGGTGTTCCCTACGTCACAATAATCTGGAAACTAAGACGATATGTTAGGGTGGCCCGTGAGGTTAATTTGTGAATATTAGGTTACTATGCAACCTCACTGTTGCATAATTCCACCGTTAAGTTTAATAGTTTGGATGTTGTCATTTATCATTTACTTTTGAGATATATTTTATTAGTTTTGCATTATCCTGAAGATACTAGTGTTTATGTATTTGGGACGCCCATTTGCTCAGTACCTAAGTGTCACATCAACCCTTTGATATACTCGACATACTGGTATTCGACGAATTTCGAATTACATTATTCAAGCCTTTATCGAATCACCCTAAGGTCCTTCAGTAGGGACTAGAAGAGTGTAATCCTATACTGTATCCCTAGCATGTCCGAGGGTTCATCTGATACACAGATGCAAGGCGCATAGGCACATAACCTGCTCGAAAACCATCAAATTAAACTTCTGCTTAGTGCAAAACTAACGAAAATATTAACCAAAATAAAGGGAAAATGACAACTTCCAAACCTTTTTATTTGACGATCAAATTATGCAAAAGTAAGGGTTTTGAAGTCCAATATGGATTTATGTGTGAGTACGTGACCATACCTTGAGGCATACCACAAAATCAAATCGAGTTATGCTGTCACCTTTTTACAATTCATGCCTCAACTAACCACGTTACACATGATTTCTTACTCGGACGTCGTTTGCAACCATTGCCCGGTCACTGGACGACACACTAGAGGTAACAATTGTTTCCTGAGTTGCGGTTGTGGTACGCCTGTGCACGGTAATGTTGAGTACATGATTCGTCAATGAATTTTTGTTTGTTGTGTGTTGTTTATCTTATATTTGCAAGATATCACATGTTTGAGTGGGATCAGTGCTGCCATCTATTTGTTTCTAAGACATCCGTTTTCTTATGCCACAGTAAACCACACGGTGTTTGACCACTACACTCCAGAATGTAATTGCTAGTGCCCTTTCTACCTGTGATGCGCACAACGCTAGCAGTTTCTGCTGAATCTCTTTTCTTGTATTCAATTTATAACCACTCCAGATCTCTCCGTCTGACAAAAATAAACTTAAGTGTGGCCGTGCAACAAATGATGTTCATTACAAATATAGGGCTTGCAAAGAAAACGTTCTGTGATTAATTCACGGTTTGAATCCAGATAGGGCCCCGTTGAAAGAGGTACTGGGAGGACAGTACAATTACAGAGAAGGGGGAAGGCAAAGGTTGCGGCAAGGCGCTAAAGGCCGCAGGAGGAAGAGAAAGTGGCAGTGTAGTAAGGATCCGTGCGCCCAAAAAGTGAGTGGCGGGCGCACGGATCCAAGCCCAAAGTACAGGTGGAAGGTGCATGGATAGGGCACTGATGATCACGTGGGGACGTGTGAAAGTGCAGATAGAAGGTAGATGGGTGGGAGTTGCATAAAGTAATGCCTTATAGTTAAGTGCTGTACTCATGTCAGGAGTACCACATAAGCCATCAGCGCGGGCTCACGTGGGAACAAGGACCAATCAGGGCTCTCGCATCGATTACATTACTGAGACACCTTATCTCCACCACCAGCTGGGGGTGCCCAGAGCACCAATTTCTGGCCTATTAGCGGCTATTAGTTGACATTAGTTGAGGCTTGCATGTTCATGTTGACCGGCTGGTTTCGAATCCACTTGTGTTTGGTGATCTAAGGTAAAGTCATGTGCAGCAAGTGTGCATGCAAGTGTCCTTCATCAACAGATATAAATTAATATTTACACCCATTAAACTTCACAGATCTCAATTTTTATATGAAGGCTAGGCATTACTTGCATCCATTAAACTATATATTTTCTCGAAGAAATTCCTAACTTGAAATGTTTATTATAATAAATCAAAGAAAAAATATTGTTTTTAGTCTAGGCCCAACATAAAGTCATCGGCCCTTATAGCGAACGGCAATTCAGGCAGACGTCTTTTCTGGGATCAGCGGTTTTGACCAACAATTCATTTTAGCAAAGTTAAGTAAAAAAAATAATAGAAATAAAGCAACCGTTATTTTGAGTATGAAATATTTCTAAGTACCACACGAAGCACTGGGCAGGTGGAAAAAAAATTGCACGATCGAGAGATGGAATCGATCCCGCGACCCTAGGATCGGGAGTCGACTTGGCTCTCAATCAGGCTATTCCTTCTAATGTGTGGGACGGAGTGAAAAGAGAAGTATATTGATGAAATCCTGTAACTCTATTTGGGATCGTTCCTAGTATTCCGAGTCATTCTTGTCATTTACGTGACTGACAACCGGAGTAGATCTTTGTTAAGTACATGTACCACTAAGCCACTTTTATCAATGACCCCCAACATTTTCATACGGCCCGAAACTGATTATGACCTACCTTCGTCACCTTTGGTAAATATCCAAATCAAATATGGCGCCTGTTGTCTAACTACTGCCAGACGGCTCGCCATCACCCGAATGTCGTTAGAACCCAATAAGGAGCGCCAAAATAGCTGAAAAATTGTTTTTGATCTTTTAATCTAATGCCTTTTCAAATAAATAAACAATAATAACTATATCAATACGCCTTTACATGTCGTTAACTTTGTGGCATCGCAAGCTTCGCAATCCAATTTTCCCTGTGCTATGAACTTGCTATTCTGAGGTTCAATTAGTTACATCTGCTGCCGTTTCACTTTTGGGGCGCTGCGCGCTGTATGAACATTAGCGTCCATTTTTGAAATAACTCCATTCAGTGATGCTATGCTGTACTGAAGTACTTTTAATTGCGCAAATACCTGCAGGGGTGTTGAATGTGTTTATTTGCTCGTCATTAATAATTATTCGATAGTGTACCTTTAAAATGTGATGATTTTCTATTTTTGTACGGATTTAAATTGAAAGATATTTTGTTCAAGTTATTGCGTTGTTTGTGTTCGGTTTTATCTGAAATAAAGTATTGAATTGAATTAACCGTTTTACCCCATGCCCGCATTGATTTCACACAATTTTCTATAATTTCTGCATGAGTAAACTAGCCTAACCTAGGCCAAGCATTTTTTCTTCTTTTATAACTAATCTAAAAGGGTATACGAACCCAAACCTTAGTTACCCTTAATTAGTTCTAAACTTTCTCACCAGTTGGCGACAGTGAGCGTACATGATTTTTCTTTTGATACACACATACGCGCACACACACACACATACACACATTCATAAATACATACATTCATACAATCATACATACATACATACATACATACATACATACATACATACATACATACATACATACATACATACATACATACATACATACATACACACATACTTGGCGACATCTATGATCAGCCAAAGAAACTAACGCCAAGACATAAGGCAAAAAGATTGAGACCAGTACCAGGAAAAGCATTGTAGACCACGGGAGAGGGGCAAGTGTAAGTGTAAACGCGGTTAAAAGTTGAAACTTTTCTCTACACGCATCATTTACCTCAGATGGTATCGTTTTTGCTTCGCAGTGACTTATTACATAATTAACCCATTTAAATCTTGAGTGCACGCCTTAACATAACAGACAACTTAAAACATGCATAAGATCGATTTGAAATGAAAATCGCCGTCGATGGATTGTTACGCTTTGTAGGAGAGCACCCTTTAGTAAAATATTTCGTCAAGTTTTGCTTCTAAAGTTACCACGATATTTTCATTTGTGACAGAACATTTCAGTACGCACCAGATGGGAACGGGTTAACCTGAAATGATATAGTAGCCTAAGAACTGCTCGGCAATACTGATGATAACTTTCTCATGAATGCATTTCTAGAAACTATTTAAGGGAAAATATTAATCACAATTTAACCTCGAATATGTCTGTGCTTTGTCACCAAATATTTCCCAACGTATCACATATACATATTGAATACGGAACTCCAGGCACGCAAGGGTTAATGAACTGAACGTAATCCCATCGGAATCCCTTCGTATCAATACGAGTAATATTTGAAAATATTTTTATAGTATGTGCTTAGGAAATATCTAACCCTTCCCAGACATTTAATCAAACTTTTTTTCTCAAAATGTTTCGTTGATATCAGGATTTATCCACATGCGCCAGGCGTGGAAAGGTTAAATCGGCATCTAGAAATCCAATACCGGGATTTCATTTTACAATGCGGTGAGGACGGGGAAAGGTTAAACCGGCATGCAGAACTCCATGGCCGTGATTTTATTTTTGCCGCGGCGCTCCACAAAGGAAATCCCACAAGGAAGGGCTTGGTGAAATACCAAAAGCCATTCGAATAACATTCCTCAAATTCCGACCGCAGGTTGTTGTGACCCGCTATACCCCATTTGACTTACCACCGGCGTGATCATTTTGGCAAGATCGCATGCAAGAGTAGTGCAGCACTTCACAAAACATCTATGGGTGGATGGACCTCCTTTTCGTTATCTCAGACTTTCATTTGGAATTTCGTTTTTCTTCATCTTTGCTATATAGAGTTTAAATCTTGATAAGCTATTTGTATCGGAGGACCCATGTAGCGAAAACATTGCCAACCCCAAATCAGTGGCACTTCTCTCCACATGCCCGGCCTGGACCTGCGACAGTGTTGGTATAAAGTTAAGAGTATTTTCTAATCTAAGTCCGCTTATACTTGTAATATTATTTGACAAGCACTTTATATTATAACGTGTTTCACTGTTTGTATTAAAATAACGTACGTAGGTCTATATAAGCCGCCTTATATACAATATATTAGTCATTCATTTGTTCATTAAGTTAGAAACTTGAACCTCGGACATCTGATGGGCTTTGCATTCCCTTTGTTTAGAATGACGAAAAGCCCTTTTCTAAGAAGGGCGGGTAAAAAACCTCAACCACTTTATACTAGAGACTAAGACTGAAAATTGACTATGCCTGGGTTTAATACGCCAAACAGAGAAGTATTCAACTGCATTCCAGCTGCTCTGAGACTCAAAGAAAAAATAGCTCTGTGAGAAATGCGGGTTCTGTATTTATAATGAGTTTATAACGGGTGCCTTGGATTGGGGTTCGGTATCTTGGTTTAACGGTTTACTACCCATCACTACTTCCTGTCTCTGACGGTTCGTACCCGCACCCCTACGGTGGCAAAACCTGTGATGGAGAAGAGATGGTACGTAAACTGGTAAAGTGACCCAAAATGGCGGGAAATGGTCTCTGCCCCCGCCGACAACCACGGACCGTTAGCAGCAGCAAGCAGTGGTCATTGAGAACGCCGCTGACTGGGGCGGCTGGCCCCCACATGGCCCTTGGTGGGTCGAGAGAACCCCATTATACCCCATACCCACAATCGCCATTCATGCAGACCCACTGAAGCAGATCATGCATCCGTCCTTCGAGGCCGGGCGCGGGACGGACGCCGCGTTTTTGTACGGAACCAATTTGAAGACTTTATCAATTTTCTTGTGTTTAAACCTATTATGGCCGATTGTGACCTTAGTGACTCAATAGTTCTGACCGGTGCTTTGGATAGTCTTGCCGATTACGAAAACGTGTTGGAATGCGCTGGACGTTACATGATGGGTATGTATACATATACAATGAGACTCATCCTGACCGCTCTAAAATCCATGTAAATAGTATCTAAGAGTATTTGAAGATTTTAAACAGTAACCTGTATTGAATTTTAACTGTGCCCTCAAAATCAACACACACTAGAAAGTAAGTTGCTGTCCAGGAACATATCTGGAAAAAATAATTTCCGTCATTAAAGCGTTCGATCCTGTGTGGACTTGTATAACCTCGAACGACAGCATGGAATGGACTGAGAGCTTTAGATTCATGAAAAACTCAGGAATAATTCTCTCAAATTCTGGACTATTCGAACCCCGAGACTAATAGAGACAAAAAATCCATGTTCGAACGCACACCGAGGGTGAGTATAACCTCAGTCTTTACGAGCGCGTGGTGCTCCAAGATCGTCTGCTCCGAACATGTGCGTGCTGCTGGCGAGGAGAGCAGCTGTCGGCATGATGCTATCCGTCGGCCATGCTCGGTAGGGAAGGGGTCAAGTGTACCGGAGCTCCTACTACAAAGAATGTCTATTCACTATTTACTACATTTCTACTCCTTTCCGGCTCAGTGCGTGTGCTTACTCACGGAGGATGCCACCAAAACGTGGAGGCTCCATAGTTTCTTTGATGGATATCCACAGCCATTCCTCAAACAAACTATGCCCAAGTGTTGTCTGGACCAATGATGTTTTTGAAAGTAAATTGAGAATAAAACATACATTCGCAAATTATTTAAAGGATATTTGAAATTAATATTTTGACTAATAGTTCTCATTGGAAAAAAATCGAGGGACAGTTTTGTTGGGGAAATATCGCCTAAGGTTTCGTTTGAGGTTTATGGGCAGGCTAAGACACGAATTCACGGATTAAGCACATTCCTATTTGAATTTACTTCCACGTAATGATTACGTTCAAGTAATTATCCCGATAATGTTACTGCGAATGGTAGGAAAGGTGCACACAAAGGAACTTCTAAACTGTGTTGATGGATTAATGATGTACACATATTTAACGTAGTTTTTCCATGGCGATTTTCCAGTTTACGTCTAAAAACGAACTTCCTTTAAAGAAAAAAAAATCATAAACCATCTTAGCCCATCTCTATCCACTCAAAAAGCATAATTTGGATTTCTACGCAGTGAAATTATCTTCTGACAAGATTTAATCTACAGAACTTAAACCTAAAACTGTACCCTTCCACTCTGCTATTGAGGTATGACTCATCATGCAACCACAGTTCCGGTATTTCTCCAAAAAATCGATTTTCCTACCATATACTATTTTCGGTTACTCTTCTAAGATTTGCCATACGACGAAGAGTCACTGTTGACATATGATAGAATTTCTGTAGTTGCATTGTGCTTTTTTGTATCGCAAAATACGTTCCCTTGTCTAAACCATCAATCTTGTAATTTGAAACGTAGGCGCAGTATTTTAGTGTTTATTTTATAATTTCTGTACCAGAAATCCCGAGCTCGTCTGTCAAAAGACACTAAGCATAAATGGGTGGTTGAATTATTTACATGGGTATGTGAGTTCACATGATGTGCGTGTATGTTCCTAATCAGAATAGATACATTTATCTATGTTTAGGGTATACGGTATGGTGGCTTGACCTTTCAGCTATATTTGTAGTAGTTTTATGGGGTACTAGAGCTTTACGAAGCATAACATCATGCCAATCAATCTATTGATGCTTCCTGAAGATTATTAGACACTATTTACTTTTTTGGTTGAAAGATTTCATTCACAGTTCCCAGAATAAGTAAATATATAATGTAAGAAAGGGATTAAGTCTTTTCATCAAAGTTTTAACAATAACATGTTACCTGCAAGTTGGTCGGAAAAATAACTCGATACATTATTGTGGAATTGGGTAGGGCAAATGGGGGGGGGTCTGAATTTCTGTACGGTTGAGTTCGAATGTGGTTCGTTTGCCGGTACATGGTATAGAATTGATATATGCATGTTCGACCAGAGACTTTGATATGTATGTATATTTATTGACTGTGCGCCAGGTACAAAAACATACATTTTTGCATAAGTGATATAAACAAACATAATGGTATAAGAAAAGATAACTTGAACATATATAGTGTTTGGTAAAATAAAGTGGAATAAAATAGGTATAAACACCACAAAAGAAGAACTAAGAAGTATATTGGTATAGCCACATTAGGTGATAGAAAAAAAGCATATCAACTCCCAAAGTGATTCCATAAAAGCAAATTGTAAGTGGGAGGGAACGGAGACACTTTTGATAAGTTTCGCATCGATCTATGATACTTTGAGAATAACTGAGATCGAATTAATTTGGTATAATATTCAGAAAACAGTTTAAGGGGGTTGTTTACTGTATTTGGTTCTAACAAACATTTCTCTTGGGGATATTCTCTAAAGAATGCGCTGGTCAAAAATGTGCCACCAAAATATTCAGGGCGTTTTGGTCACTACATGTATGGATGAGTTGGCAACGCTTCGATGAGAATGATAAATGTCATGGGAGGGAGCGAAGTGGCTTGTGTGTCAACAACAATAGATTCTGTAAAAGAAATCTGAGAAAAGTATTATGTTTTGTTAGTCTCAGGTAAAATGATGAACATCGGGTCAGCGAGCTGGGCACGTTCGTTCCTCGCACGTATGTTTTCTGAGAAAGTCCTTATTTTACCTTGGAGCACTTGGTAGGTAGGCGGGTAGTTTACATACACCTGACACAGGTGCAACGCCATAAACATGAGAGATACTATCAACCTACCTGATACCACACTGATAGGGCCACAAGGCAAACAGAGATGTGTTTACTTATATAGTACTAGAGAGGGCATGAATTTAGCCACCTTCTAGAGTGAGGGGTAGGTGGGCTTTATCTTAATCCACTGCCTTGTGTAGGGCTTAGTAGCATAGAATAAAATCCTGGCACTCCAACATAATGCTTTTATTTGTTTGCTATAATCGGATATACTTAAATCTAATAATACAGGCCTCTTGTTATGACTGGCAAACAAAGAGTCAAGGAAGGAAACACGCGTTGTTTTTCGATTCGGATCAAATTTAAAGTCGGTTTAAACCCATGAGTAAGTTAGTTCCATACATATTAACCCTTCCAATGCCAAGGCTACTTTTGTCCAAACCAAAGGATGCAAATATTTTTGAAAACTAGCGTAACCCTATCATATTGGAACTCATTGGATAGCTCGCGCTGAGTACTCTCAGATGAGTACCCATTTGCCAGGGTTTCAGACATTTTTCAGGGTTTTCACCTTCAATAAATGAAGCCTGTGCATCAAAATGGTTAACTAATTGCGAGAATCATTCTCAGTCTTACCTTTTCCCTTAAAACCTATTTTTGCAGTTTATTCCTGACTAAATTGCCATTTTAGGGAAAAAGTTTGATCAAAACATATCCAACGACTCTCCGTATATTTTTTTCAAATTCTAAACCTTGGCCTTGTTTTTTCACAGAAGTATGATAGAATCAAATGGCACTTTACAATGGGAACTGTGGGCATGAATTGGTTAATTATGTGAGTCAACAAAGCCTTGGAGTTTCACATTTGAACCATAACATACTGGCATGAAATTATTTACACCTTTTTACAGGTGCTTTGCATGGAAAGTGTGAGTATAGAAAAAACATGAAATAACTCTCAATGTAATAACACCAATAACACTAATACCAATTTAACAACAAATACATAACACAATTCTCCTAAACATTGACTGTAATGATTGATTATTTACTTATGTGTAAAATTCAATTACTTATGGTCAACAAAAACGAGCAATCAAACTCAACCATACCACTAACTGTGTTGGTGCGTATGCTTTATATCTGGAGTAGAACCATGGTCTGACTACATCGAACATGACGTGTGTGGGTTGTGGGGGTGTTTGGGTTGCATGTCCATGGTCAGCCCATGGCTAACCCTAATTGTTATTTTGGGCCACCGCGTCCACATCCGTAGCTAATATTAGTTTTTTTCGGTGCAAGTTGAAATTCATCGACCTTAAATACATAATGATCTTCATGTGCATTAATCCATCCAAATTCCAGGACAAACATGTTGATTTATATTAGGTTAGGTTTCTAAGGTTCGCAAGTTCTCCGTCTTCAGCCTAGACCATCATAGATTATAGGAGTTGTGTATCAAAGGACTGTTACATCTTTACGATACCTTGCCGGCACCTGCGAGAGTAGAAATGCGACATTACGTAATCTAATTTGGGGTTTAAGGTAGACAAAATAGGTCCATGGCACCTGAGGGTTTGGCACAATCAGATCCTGGGGCAGCTTGACATTTTAACCTTTTAGTATATTTAACCCTTTCGTGACCACAGTCCCAGGAGATATGGCGATTTTGAGAATAGCTCGAAAATGACTGTATGCAGCGTTCTATAGCGCTTTAAAAGTGGTCTCTTTTGGGAGAAACTGTAACCATGTTACATGTTGGTGCCATTGAAATTATTTTTCCAGGATATTTTAGATGTTGAGATCTTCCTTGGCATGGTCATGATATAATATATATAGATTTCTTAAATGTAACGGATGCGGTTGATTAAAATAGTCTAGCAGGTTCAAAGCACATTATTCTTTATATCAAAATGCAGATATAGGAAATAATAAAAGAACGGTGGAAATATGAAAATTTATATCAAACAATAGCCTGTAAAATCGTTAAAAGGTCGACAAGAATATACTATGTAGATGTAATGAAAAAAGCAGAATATTACAAATAGTATACAAACTATACATATTTCAAGGTCATGTTTGACAGTCAATTGGTCAAAGTTTTTATATTTATTGATTCTAAAACTTATGTTTTTTTCTCTTAAAATGCTGTATGTTTATTTTGAAACGCAGTATTAGGACAAATATCATATTGTGTGAGTTGATATATTTCACAACCAGACTTTGACTAAATTCCTATTTTGGAACTTGATGAAGCATATCCTGAGTATATGGTATATTAATATATCGTAAACGATATTCTTAACATTTGACTGTTAATTCAAAGTAAACGATGTCGTAAACACACACAATCCGACCCTTGTATGTGTAGTTTGCGTTTTAAAATGACTTAGTGCTCTTAACCCCAATCCTGTTCTGCAGTCATCACATCCAGACATATAATCCCCAGCCTAGACTCTCAATCATCTTCCTCTTTAGCCCCTTATGGTGTATAAATCTTAATCGAACCATGATACTCTTCAAAATTGTTTATTTTCTGATTATTGTCCTTACCATTTAGGGGTCGATGCACAAGGTAGCCAAGTAGCCCACGGCTACTAAATTTGTGAAATATTGATAATAGGGCTACTAAAACCTGGGGAGTGGTAGCCCCATTTTACAACAGGATTTTCAAGGAACCCTCGATCGGGAAACAGACACGGTTAGCCCATTTTGTGGACTACTAATTCTAATGGAAACAGGTGGTGGATATTCTAAACTTTGGGACCAAAAGTCCTACATCGGCTATTTGAATATTATGGAACTGTTCAGTCCTGCTGCATTTGTCGAAATAAATTCAATCGAGGACTGAGACCAGTTTGTGCATTGTGGATTATTGTGTTAGCTTGGTGGTAGAACTGATATAAGAATAAATCAATAACTAATTTTCTTCTCTTTTTAATACTTCAAGTTTGGTCGTCGTTTGGGGTCGGGGGGGGGGGTGTCAACAAAGGGTTTATATTCTTTAAATGATGGTTGTGTGTAAAACCTAATCGGATGAAGTGTGATCCTCAGTTAAAAATTAACGAACGGCGTGTTTTGACCATTAAGACTCCATGTGATTGTGTTGACAAATTGTGTAGGTCTATTGCATTCCCTTCATTTTCAAGCCAATCCAACAACATAAACTGTAGATCAAATAGTCCAAAAGGTTGGTATTGCTGATTCATTTTACCCCTCGGTCAATATATAATCATACTAATAGAAATGAGTAGGCCTACTACTGTACAGTTTATTTCGTTGCAGGTATGATATGTTTACTTTACACACGGTGCTTAATTTTGAAATCTTATTATAGCTAGATAATCTTTATTTCAAGTCGGTAATAATTTTACGGTAATAATGTTTCCTTTCTTGTCTTTCCCATCGTAGATTACGCTTTAATTATTTTCCCTGTCGTTAGTGTGTCCTTACGTGACCATTTATTATATTAAAATTGGAATGATGGTAGTTGGAGATAATGCCTGAGCTTTAAATCACGGACTCCGGAAATGCCAATCAACAGTGTATCAATTAACTTCCAATTAACTAGCGTATTGGACTGAGCTTGTAGTGGGTGGCCGTTGTCCGGTATGAAATAACTTACGATCGCTGCCATTTAATACAACATACAAATTTGCTGTCCTTAAAATAATGTATTCGAATATATGCCAAGATTGTTTCAGAGCGCGGGCTTGTGCCTCATGAATATTATGATTACTTCAAGAATGCCATTAGTGCCGTCACTTTGCCTCTGCCTTGAGTATTGTTATCACTTTCACTACGATCAAATAGTACCACCTTCCGAACTCATATATTCCGCTTATTTACATCTGTCTTGAGGTATTTGATTGCTCTGGGGATGGAAGAGAATTTGGGGGACTTAGAAAATCGCCTTTGCTGTGTTGATATCTCATTATGAGCCTTGCAGGATGATTGATTGATTTATGGTATGTCGGGAGTTTCCGGCAAGACTTCGGACTTTTCCGGCATTTTTGAAATACAAATTTTGGCGGACCAATCATTAGACATGTAACAGCGCCAATCAGCCAATCAAAATACGTATTACACACCTCGTGGTTTTTCCAATATGGCGGGTGAGTCCACCTCACATTTATGCCTTTCTGTTGTTATTTTTGTGCAAATTACTCGTTGCTGACACGGTTATTGTTATTTCCAGATATAGAGTTTTATCAAGGGGAGTCTGATGATACCCCAGAAGATGGTGAGTAACCTTCATTTTGCTGTTTTTGTCGCGAATTAATGGTCACTTTGTTTTTGCGAAGATTAGAAAATTTGTTCAATCTCTTCATTTTCTCTGGCCTGTCCGACGATAATTAGGGGAACATGATGTTATTTTGCGCGCACGAAGGTCTCGAATTATTTTGAAATTGTGAAGCGCCCGCTAACTACCTCGTAATATGCCTATGGTCGTCAGTATACAAGCGCTAAATTGGGTCATAAAATGACGAAAATCCATGAACATGACAAAGTGATCCGTGGTCATGTGACCACGGGGGTTTCCTCCGACCTTCCATAACCCCGCCATTTCATGGATTTCAATAACCAGAAATTTATTGGTGTAAACATTACGATGCCAATGTGTAACGGGTATGTTGTAGAATGTGAAAAACCTATCTAGAAAAACCATCAGGCCGATCTTGCTGTGGTTTTTGAAGGGTATGCGCTGTGTTTATTGTTAGAAATGTGGCCCCTTTCTTTGTGATGCGCTCACAGCTTGAGACCCGTGTGCGAAGCCAGTGCAAAAGCGAATAGTTCAACCATCGGCCCTTGTATCAGGTTACACTGTTAGAATTTCTCAGCCGTTTCCTGGTGTTCATTCAGCTTTCGAACCGCCATGCTTTGCGATGTTTGTTCTCAGTGGTGGAGCCATGTTTTCTGGTGTTTATATTCCATGATCGACTAAAGCATTCACTGCACGAGTGGCTATGCACTGCAGCTTTACCAGTTGTGTCTGCCGAGTAGTGGAATACAGTGACCCAATCAGTGCAGCACACTGGTGCCTGGCAGTTAGTTGGCCTGCCTGGTGTGGAGTTAGGGCATCATGAATGAAGCCATTCCCATGATAAATATGAATATACAAAGCTTATGTTTTGTACTATAAAGTGGAAGTTAGCTGCATGGCCAAGTTGAATTCAAACTATTTCTAATTCTGCTTTCTTGAACAGTAAGTTGTTGGTTATCAGTTTGATTATCAGCGTTTATACACATATACCCCCAACAAATTTTTTAAAGTAATAATGAGGAAAAAAGTCTTTAAAAAATATTGATGTAAAATGTTAAAAAATGACATTCAGAAATGGAAGTGGTCTTTACCTAAACCTATGTAGAATATAACATAAACCACTTTTTCCATGTTAACAATATGGGAGGGGTGATGTTTTCTAAGCGAGGGTTAAATCTTGTCCTCAAGGTATTATATATTACTGGCCTTGCATATGTTTGGTACCGAGTTTTACTTTACAAAAACACAAAAAAAAGGAAAAGGGTCAGCAAGCTTGGGTCAGACCGACTTAAATCAATGCTCAAAACAGACCCAATCTTGTATTGAATCTGTAGTAGACAGGAGTTATTTATAATAAATAACCTTTGATATTTGGTTGTTTTTTGTATTGAACATCTTTAGTGTGGGTCCCTTGTGGATTAATTAGTACATAATTAAAATTAAATCAATTGAATTGAAATTAATTCAGGTATTTCAAATGACATCATTGATGGTGTGCCAACCAGGCCCTTGCTCAGAGACTATTACACTCTGAATTATGATATGTTTAGTGTTTACCATATATTATGACTGGGGATGTAACATGTACATATGAACTGTTCATTCTTTCGTACAGCAGAGCTATGGTAGGTGATCAAGGACTTAGCCAGGACCTGTCCTACCTGTCTTTTGGGCAGGCAGTTTCTTGAAAACATCCTTTTTGGACAGGCAAATTGTTAATAAAGAATTTTCTATTTTGACTTTTTGGGGGTAGTTATCAAATTATCCTATTAAACAAACCATCTTTCAGGACACAGCTGAAGTGTAAAATGTCCTTATCAACACAAATGGCTATTATATGTAGTTGGTATAATGATTTGAAGTAGATCAGTGACTAAATCTGGACGGGCCTGCCAGTGATGATTCAAAATATAACTAAAAGTAGAGCAACATGCATCAATATTCGAGTGAATGCAATTACTCCATATACATACACACATGTTCACCTGAGCTTGCATAGAAAAGCGTGGTTGTGGTTCAGGGGTTCTTCTCCTTGACCCAGTATGTGGGCTGCCACGCTTGAAATGCCCACCTTCTTCATAGGGGCAGTAAGGACATGACCTGCAGGCTGCTGACTGGATAGATCTGCTTTTGCTTTGCTGGCACTGCAGAGCTGACTCAGGGTCATCCCAGGTTTCGCATTGATATGGTGAACTTGTGCTGCACTTGTAGGGGTGTGAAGTAAGTGCCAGTACATGCATTGGGCTGGCTTTAACAAATATACTTGCAGTCCAAGTCGTAGACTTCTGTATACTGCTTACATGATTTGTACACAAAAAGTGGTTTCTTACCTGAAAACCTACCCTAACAAATTTTACTCAAAAAAATCCCAACCCTAATTTTTTACCCCCTTCCTATTAATCAACATAAAACATGCATGAAACACGCTTTTTGTATTCCACCTTCCCCATTTGGACTGGTACAGGAAACAAGCACTTTCTTTTTTTTATAACTCACGAAAATTGAATGGATTTCTCTTAATATTTAAAAAAAAGTAAATTTATCAGCACTAAATGAATTTCCTAGGGTTGTGGTTAGTGGTTACACAGGAAATGATTAAATCATTTTTGTTCCTAATAGTACTACTGAACATGTGTTCCCAAACAAGCATGTATACCTTACAGTGGTTATCACTTGTAAAAAGTGTGGGAGAGTGGGATGGGAGCCAGCTTTATCGGCTGGCTGGGTGCCAGGAGGCAATGCTGTGCTCTAGGTCAGGATGTTTCTGTGTGAGGGCACTTGGTGTCAGTCAGTCATCCTTATCCATGTGAGCCAGTGCCATCATATCCAGCAAGGCAGGGCAGATAAATGGTCTCAGTAGTCGTAAGCTGGGTCAGATTGGACACAGACCAGGTCGCCCCGCCAGCAAAAAAAGTTGCCCGACCTATCTGAGAAAATATATTTTTATTGGCACATATTTACGTCAATTTTGTCTTCCATAGAATCATATAATATTCTGCCGGGCAAGTTTGCTATTATCTTACATGGACCTATTTGGAGTTCGCATTATTTCCTGACAGTGAGACAAATAGTTGACAGGTATAATTTATGTCATTAGTTGATTTTTCTTGCTATTAGCTGAGTGCCTCTCCTTGAAGCAATAGCACAGATATGTTTTGCCGTTTTGGGTATTCAAGTATGATTTGAATAAGGACCTCAGACAGTAGCGTTAAATTTTTGCACTCAAACATTAAAAAATGTTTTGGATAGGAATTTTTCTCTCAATTATATTTGGATATCAGGATAAGCTTAGGCGTACTGATACTGTGTACATATTCTATGACACCATGCATGTTCATGGAAATAGTTGATGGGAACACAGCAAACAAGTATTCTTGCTAGGTAGTGATTTATTTCCTATGGCAGCTTCAGCATCATGAAGGAATGATTTAACGCTTCCTCACCCTTCATTGCTTCCCATTTGTACCAGGCGACCTGGCCATCTCTTGTCAGTGGCAGGTTGTTCTCGTGGATGTTGTAGATTTGATTTGTGATAGCTGGTAGTTGGCTTCCTGCAGCAGCACAGGAGCTGGCTCTCACACCACTACTACCACCACCACCCGGATTGATCAGCTAGCCATGTGGTTCCATTTACCCATTCCTCTGGTGGCACATGTGTTCCTCCTCCGACTCCTCCTAGCAGAGCAGGAGGAAGTGAACTCTACCCAGTTCATGCTCCTGTCACTGGGTCAGCCAATCACAGGAGCCGCTTTGGCTTGACACAGAAATGCAGCTGAGAGGAAACTCAGCTTACTTAACAGGATCAGCCTACCCCAATCGCATTCAGGGAGCACGGCTGATGTCATAGTAAACTCCCTGTACGTCGCTTACCTAACTGTTGCCTTCTCTGACTGGCCATGCTCTTAAGCCAACATAAAAGTGCAAATACTTCCTTCTGTTTGGCAGAAGTAGTTCAGGGGTAGTGTGTTCGCTGGATTACAATGCACCTTGCTGGCCTACTGAGGATATGTATTCTGTCCATTACATCTAGGTGGCCATCTTTTAAGTAAATATGTGATCAGTGTTTTGTTTTACTGATACCTTCAGCGGTCTAAAATGTTTATTCTATGTGTATGGTGACTATAACATTGGATTATTGATGAGGTTGTTTGTTTCCTGTAAAGTGTAACCCTACCTTAACAAGTACTCAAAAAAAACCTGAAGTTTCTTTGACCCATCCAACTCCCAATCCACATAAATCATGCATGCACCATCTTATGAAGAAAAAAATCCAAAAAAATTTTTTTTGCCTAGCTGCATACTTTTTTGTTTCCGAAACAATAAATGAGACAATTTCTTCACAGCTTTGGTGAATCTACAACGTCCAGATTTAGCTAATCAGTTACTTTTAATCCTTATACCAACTATGTGTTATAGCCATTTGTGTCATAACGGGCAGTTTGCACTTCAACCTTGTCCTAAAAAGACGGTATGTAAAGAGAGAGAAGCATAAAACATTACAGTTACTCTTCTAAGGCCATGTAGCTGTTATGAACTATGGGATAGTGGGAGGGAATGAATACATTATTAGTGTTGATGTGTTGCATTTTCTATATAAATATGTTTTAATCAACAGAGAGACAATACAATAAATGCAACGTGAGTGTTGATGTGTTTCAAATTTTATATTAATGTTGTAACCAATTAAGGGACTAAAAAATGCAACAATATTTTTCAAGCTAGACCACAACATACTCTGATTAGTGATTACAACCATAAACATATACCAGGGTCTTAGCCAGGATTTAGAAACTGGGTGCCTAAAATTGGCAATTGTAAAGCTTTTGGGCGTCCAATTTAAGGGGGAACACAATATACTCACATTTCAACCATAAACATGTATAAATTTATCAAAATAAGGCATGATATCCTCATACAATGTCATGGGAATTACATTGTGATAGGAAAATTCAATTATATGCTTGAGATTAACATTTCAAAAAATTCCCCACAAAAAAATCTGGGTGTCCTGAGGGGTGCTTTTTAAGGGTGTGGGTGTCCAAAAAGACACCCAGACGCCCTGCTGGCTAAGACCATGACGTATACTATATCATGGAAATTATATTGATGTGAAAAGTGAAAAATATTATGTGCTTGAACGTGACACTTTGGGTAAAAAGTTTGGGGATCCTGAAGGGTGCCTCAATAACACTTAGATGCAGACGCCCTGCTGCATGGTCTTAGCCAACAGGGCGTCTGGGTGTCTTTTTGGACACCCAAACCCTCAAAAAGCACCCCTTAGGACACCCAGATTTTTTTTGTGGGGAACTTCTTTAAATGTTAATCTCAAGCATATAATTGAATTTTCCTATCACCATGTAATTCCCATGACATTGTATGAGGATATCATGCCTTATTTTGATAAGTTTATACATGTTTATGGTTGAAATGTGAGTATATTGTGTTCCCCCTTGAAAATTTGGACGCCCAAAAGTTTTACAATTGCCAATTTTAGGCACCCAGTTTCTAAATCCTGGCTAAGACCCTGCCCTGCTGGCTAAGTCCATAACTTGGGAACTGAGTGAAAATACATTGTAACTCATTGATGAGTTGTGATTTCTGTCTAAAAGTTTCTGTTTTTATTTTGTTGACAGGTGGCGAGGACGGGTCCAGCGGGGAGTACTGTGATCCAATGAACCCAGATGACAATCTCTCCGAGCTAGAGAAACTGGAAAAATATGCACAGAGCGACGATGTCTATGGCAGGTAAGGCTAGCCCAACATAAATGATAACATAAGCTAGAATGGCATGTTTTATTATTTTCATGGATTTGAAAACCATTTTCATTTTTGTTAATACATTCTTTGCATATTTCTGAGTATTTGTGCCATCTTCTATTTTAAAATGTGAAGTGATCAGAGAATCAACTTGCCCATTCTGGCAAGTACAAACTAAAATGTACTTGCCAAAAAGCCCTGATTTAAAGAATTCACTAGGCTTGACACTTGCCAGGGCAAGTATTTATGTAGGTGTCTGCCTCTAAGCTAAGTCTCCTATTCTTCCCACAGTTCCCATTTAAATTACAAACTTCTAACAAATCCAAAACAATATCGACAAAGATTCTTGAAATCTTTAACACAGTCCTTCCTTCTTCCCATTTTAATGTGTAGAATTCCTACTTAAATCCCATTGTTAATACCAAGGGTCCTTTGAAATACAGTCTTTCCTTCTCTTCAATATATAAACTACATTAACTATATATTACATACTTATAAATTTATGATTGGAATTCACACATAGAACTCATTAATTGTTGATAGATTTTAAGAGTTGAACTAAAACCACACATTTAACTCCTGCTTGACATTCACAGAAATTTATAACCCCCAAAGCTAAGTTTTTGATATGAACTAAATGATATTCAATGACAGTCCATTGTTTCTGTGATACAAAAGGAGAGAAAGGGCTATTTATTAACTGAAGGTGCAGTAGCTGAATAGAGTGAAGACACGAGAGGTTGGATGCCTTAGGCAGCAGCACTGAAGCCCATTCATAAGCAATTATTTTTCTGTGGTGTGTTTGAATCAGTGCATGTTTCCTATAGGCTATTAACTACTATTATGCATTGGAAGGTGTAGTACCAAAGAGCTTGCCCAAGCTGAGACAGGTGTTTATTTCATTCATAGCCCAAAAGCTGCTGCTGCGATCTGCAGACTTGGTCCTACTACTAATTCTATTGTCTCCACTATTGTACCTACCTGTCTTCCCTCACCTGCCCAGATTGACGGTCCTATTGTTCAAATTGTGCCTCTCCTGCAGGGTTCTAGCCGGCATTATGAAAATGCCGTCTCAGAACAGCAAATCACAAAATTCCTGCCCTTTCCAAATCTAGCTGCTCAGTTTAACTTGGGACACATTTACGTTTGGCTTTGTGTGGTTAATTCTAACTGGCAATTTACATGTGCAGCTATAGATCCGAATGACAGATTCTGCTCTTTGATGACTTATTTGATGATTGTATGGTAGGTAAGACAGCTCTGTGTGATTAGCTGCAGGATGACAGTGATTGGTCACTAATGGTCAGTCTACTGGTGAGCTAAACGCTGTGTTATTATTAGGCTTGTGCTAATGGATGGTTGGGGCTGTCAAAGACTGGCCCACTTCCTCAGAACACGTTTTATACTGAAGTAGGGTAGTAGTACAAGGCCTGGCTCACATACTGCGAAAATAAGAGAGCCAGAAAGCAAGCATGTTACTGTTACCACTGGTGCTGAATTTAGGTTAACTTGACAAATTGGCATGCAATCTTGACTTGGAAGATCAATGACTGGCCTACTTCCTCAGAACATTACAGTAGTAGGATAGTAATACAAGGCGTGGGTTACATACTAAAAAAATTTGAGAGCCAGAAAGCAAGTACGTTACTGTTACCAGTTACCACTGATGCTCAATTATGTTAACTTGTCAAATTGGCATGCAAACTTGACTTGTTAAAGTCAATGACTGGCCTACTTCCTCAGAACACTGCAGTAGTAGGATATAGTAGTACAAAGCCATGGTTACATACTACAAATATATGAGAGCCTGAAGGCAAACATATTACCATCGCTATTGATGCGCAATAAGTTCACTGGTCTTTAGAACAAGCATTTTAATATTTATGTTAACTTGTGAAATTGACTTGAAAGACTTGTATAAAACAAATGTTAGAACACTTAAATGTTTTGATAAGTCAACATTAACTGAGCATGATGATTTCAAACAAATAATTCATTATGTTCATTTGAATGATAATGCTTTAAAATCACCCTAACACTATATCCTTACTATTTAAGTAGATAAGGATAATGATTCATCCCGTATCAATATCTTGCTGTCTCTCGCAAAAAAGGAGGCAATACCTAGAATTATATGGGTGTCCCATTTGTACAAATGGTCTCAATTCTAGTCGTGATTTGCACTGACATGGTGTACATGTGGTTTCACCTGGACAGAGTGTTCATAGTGGCCTTGCTGACTGTTGTGACAGGTGGATCAGAAACCAGGCCAAGCAAAACTTCCTGGGGATGTGCCTTCAAGAAAGCACTACCTAATATTATATGCAGGTCCCATTTGTATTGCCAGTCTCAATTCTATGATTTCTATCCCTGATTTGCACTACCGGGACATCGTTTCACCTGGACAAAGTGTACATAGTGGCTAGCTTGCTCAGTGTTGTGACAGGTGGATCATAAATCAGGCCAAACATCATTTCCCGGAGATGGTGCCTACAAGGAAGCAATACTTAGTATTACATACATGTCCCATTCTTACAACCAGTCTCAGTATTCTAGCCCTGATTTGCACTGAACTGACAAGATGTACATGTAGTTTCACCTGGACAGAGTGTACACAGTGGCTAGTTTGCTCAGTGTTGTGACAGGTGGATCAGAAAGCAGGCCAAGCATTACTTCCTGGAGTAGATGTGCAGCCTACGCAGCATCCAGCCTCCTCCTGTTAGCAGCAGCGGCGGCGGGGGAGGAGGGTCAGGTAGAAACTCCATGCTCCACTACAGTCAGCCAGTTTTTATTGTCAAGGTCTACTTACTTCTCCTTTCCTGTAGTAGGCAGAGCATGCTTCGCTACCCTCAAAATGTACGACATTACTAGTGGTCGCAGTTGAGTTCATCTATACTGATATGAGACGGATTTTGAACTTTTCTATTAGTGTTAGAGTTGTATGTATGATTCAAGGAACGTAGTAACCAAACTGATAGCAAATATTAATGGAAAATAATATTTCTTATAACAAATTATTTTGTATAACATGAGGTATGGATTAGAAGCGAAGAAAGACGTGACATATCATGTTTAAAATAGCTTAGAAAAACAAATCTAGGCCAAGCAAAGATAGATTATCCAGGGAAACCAGTGTTTTCGCAAGTCAATTTCATGCCAACTTGACAAAAGTTTGGTTAGACTACTGGTGTACGATGATTTGTGACATGATGTGGGTCTGATTTTGCCGCTTTCTTTAGCTAAGTAGCACTACTCCCACTATCCACCTCTTCTTCTCACAACAACAAACTTGGCCTTGGGTGATGCAGGCCCAACAGCCAGCCTGCCAGCCAGAGGCCTTCCTCTTCCTCCTGCTAGCTCTCTTTATCAGGGGCCTGGGTGGACAGAGGCTATAAATAAACGCAGAGAGGAAGCACAGGCAAGCCAGCCAGCCCCACCATGAATGAGTAGTAATAGTGGAGGCTTGGTGTAAACAACAGCAATGGGCCAGTGTACTAGTAGAGATTAGACTAGCCCCAAGCCATCCATACATGCCTGACTCACCTACCCTGTTGGGTTTATTTCAGCCCTTAGTTGTTTCTGTGTCTCAACACGCAACATAACCAAGTTTGCCCCGTTGCAAGTGAATTCAACAAAAAAAAAAACAGCAATGGGACAAACTGAATAAGACACTGACTTGCCCTCTCAGCAAGTAATGTTTTGGTCAAAGTCCAATCTCACATTTGTTTATCAGAGTGGCGGGGCAAGTGGAAGTGCCAGCGGGGCAAGTCAACTTAAGGGGGAAGCCTGCCCCGCTCAGCGAATAATGTTTTGCAACCTATAATGCACCCTGTGTCTACCCATTTGTTTGAGGGTATTTTCAGGGTATTTTCTTCAGCCTTCCGTTGCTGTGTTGAGATTTCCTTGGTTAAAATTGTATGGGTATGTAGCACAGCCTGAGAACCAGGCTATGTAGTGGCCTGCTTTGTGATTTGTGAGTTCTCTCCTCCTCCTTCCTCCTCTAGTAATGAGCCCTGGTACACCATCCATTGTGACATAACCAGGTACAGAGAGGCTCTGACCCAGAAGTGCCTGGTTCTATGACCCACTTAGGTTGCATCAACAGTGACCTAATCCGACACTTGAGCTGGGTCTTAGATAGCAGGGTCTTAGGCTTTAGCAGGGACAATCTATTTATATTTAATGAGAGTTCCCTAGCCTTAGATTGCCAGTCTAAAGCAACAATCACAAAACTTCTGCCTTTTCAGATTAAATATACATGTTTCTACTTGATATCTAACTAGATTTATTAATAGCCTATTGTATTCAAAAGGGATGATTTACACTTAAGCTATATCATAGAAGATGGTTTGTTGGTTATCGCCCAAGAGAGTCCTAATTGAAAAATGAAAATTTTTACTGTCTGAATAGGAGACTTTAAAGCTAGTTTTAACAGCTCTTGATCCTTTGCTGCTGTTAGCAATACAAACAAACTTATTTCATACTAAGGATTTTAAAGCTAGTTTTGAACAGTTCTTGATCCTAGATATCACCCAAATTAGGCTACATATATTTCAAAAATTAGGCTCAGTATAGGTAACACTTGTCAAGCAGGTCCCTAGCTATGAAAAGGTCTAGTAACCCTTTCCCATAGGCTCCAGTCAGTCCAGTGGGGCTTGCATGGATTGTTCTGGTCAGGACAGAAGGGGAGAGGTGAAGGCTGAAAGCTAATCTGACCTGCTGCTGCTGTTGGTTTACTGGTCCTGTTTCATGTGTGGCGCCATTGTGACATAATTAGGAAGTGAATTAAGCAGAGGCAACCAACCACACAACCTTTAAAGGAAGTGTGCACTAGGAGTTTCAAGGCAACACATCTCTGATTTTTCCGGGAATGACTCCTTGGCCAATGGATTGGTTCGGGTATCTAGGCATTACAGTGCGCAGAAAATAAAATGCTATCAGGTAATAAGGGGTCTCTATGCTTGGAGGAGTAATGTAGCTTCCTCTCGCGACCTCCCAGGCAGATACGGTTTCTGGTTTCGATGTCTTGGTTTGTGGGCCTCTGATAGCCATGTGGTCTAAGACATCACCGCTGACTGCTTGCTGTTTCTCAACTATGATCAGATGTTCAGATATAAGCCCAGGCATGTGAGAAATTGACTACTTTTAATTGTAGGTACTTGTGGGTCCTGATTGGTACTATATGGTATTATAGGGTTAGGCTTGGATACCGTTGTGAGGTATCGGTACTGGTACCAGTATTGTTTCAAAAAGAACTGTATCGTACCTTTTCATTCAAGGTTCTAATTCAATACTATTACTACCCACATTTATTAGGGACTGTCAAGGATCCTCAACATGGCTAATATACTAGACAAACATTATGAGGTAGTTATGCAAAAATTAGTTAACAGTACCATTAAAATACTGTACCATTATAATACTGTACCGCTTCATTGAAAACGATTCCGATACTGTATTGTTCTTACAGATATCCATCCCTATGAGGGGTGGCTTGCATTGGTGATACCAGTCAAAACAACAGATGGCCATCAATAAATCCTTTGTTGGGGGTCAAAGGTCAGAGGTCAGCACAGTCAAGAACACAGGGACCATGTGCTGTTATTACTGTATAACACAGCCATGTTCAGATTTCTCCTTGACAAGGGCTGGTTGTCTGGTTTATGGTACTCATCATTGTGAAAATAACTTCGCAACTAAGCTTCAAAAGCTTGAATATGATGGATATGTTGAAGGAGGGATGTTGGTTAGGATCTGATCATCCTATCTCCATCAAATATGAATCAAAACAAAACAAATGTTGTGCAAAGAGAGAAACTGCTGAATAATCTTTGTATCTGATCATTTTGATGACAGAAATTTGAGTTTTTCCATGTTATGGTATATTCCTCATTAAGTCATAGGTTCTAACATTAAGGGTAAGAGCTCTCCCTTAGAATTTACTCAACCAATAAAACCAGAGTTGATAAGTGTAATAAAGAATGCACTGCCTTACAACAAAGGCCATCTCCTCGCATAAAACCTAACATCTGCTGGACCTAGACGGAAGTCTGTAGAAATAACTGCAGAAGCTTAAGTACTACGTTTAAAGCTCCATTCATTGTTGAGGAAGTCTTAAACTTTTCGCTTGGTTGAATATCTTAGACTGGGCACGATGACCAGGGTTCAAATCTGAACCTCCCAGCAGAATGAGCAGTAACCTTTGCTGTGGAGATTATTTGAATCATGAACCAATTGGGTTCTTATTTAGACAAAAATTAGGGGCCAACAGAATATTCAGAGGCACAGGAATAATTCCTATTCAATTTCTGAGAATATTACTAGGAACTATATAGTTCCTGATATTACTAACAACCTGGTTTTATTTCATTGTACCACATCTTGATAACCATCAAGTCTTATTGTTCTATACATCTAGGACAGCCATTCTTGATTTAACCTTGAAGCATATATGGGCTAAAGTATAATGACATAAAGATTTTTGAAAACTACTAAACCCTTTCATGTTGGTATTCATTGGAAAGCTCACGTAGAGTGCCCTAAGATAAATACCTATGTGCCAGTGTTCCAGTCTTTTTTCAGGTTTTTTGCATCATTTTATACTGGCTAAATTAGCCACCAGCAGCAGCATAAGGGCCAAATAACCTCATACCCTGCCAAGAGTAGTGGTGAGTGAGCCAGCTGATTCAAGCCAGCGGAGCAAGTCACTGTGCCTGTTAAGTGCATGTTTTATGGCCATGCTGTCCTGATTTGATCTGCGGGCCAGAGCCTGAGTAGTAGGCCTAGTAGCGGAAATAGTAGTAGCCTAGTTTCCTATTGAATAGCCGGCAAGGAAAGTGCAGGGGTCGGGAAGCTGTACTTGCTCTGGAATAGTAAAGTTGTTTTCAAGGTTTAATTGAGAGTCAGTAAGGAAAGAAGGTGGAGGTCATGCGATAAGACCAGCCACAACAACAGTTTGGCTCCCTGTCAACTGTAGTGGCACACAGTCATGGACTCTCTACCATAGTCTTACCCAGCGGGTGCCTGGGCATCATTTGGAAAAATCCACTACCATATTCATTTTTGACATTGACAATGTTATGAAATTTAGACAAAAAGTCCACAAATTCCAGTCCGCCATAGTCATGTGACATATCAAAATCAACCTTGAATCAACTATGACATTCTAAAAACGAATTGTCCAATTATCTGGAATTGTATTTAGGAGAAAAATATTCAATTATAAGCCTAAATTGACATTTGAAGAAATTAATTCCACAAAGATTTGGGTGTTCTGAAGAGGGATTTTTGAAGCTTTGGGTGTTCAAAGGACGCCTAGATGCCCTGCTGGCTTAAACTTCAGTACCAATACCTACCACAAACACAAGTTGTATGCATATGTGGCAGTGGAAGGGTTAATGTCAAGCCCTGATCTTCATTGAGGAGGAGGAGGTTTCTTGAAGCAAGTGCAGCTGCTTTCTGCTGCTCCTGCGCTGGCTGTTGAGGTGATGCCTTGTTAGAAACTAATTAGTGGGGGGCCTTGGGTTATTGGCAGCTCACTGATAGGGCCCTCCTTAATCTTATCGATTCTTCGCTGCCTTGGGAGGAATCGCCCAGCACTCCAGTGTGTGCCTTTATGCTGGCACGCTAGAGAATGTTTGCTTTAAATCAGTACTGCTAAATATGATATTCGGACTAGCAGAGATAGGTGCTTGAGCATTTTTGGGTGAGAGGGATGAGGGTTGTTATCTCTTGAACCTACGGATGATACTCATGTTTAGGCTCATCTTCATATCGCTACACCTCAGAATATCAGTTAAGGTGTAAGTGTATCTTTGGTAACTGTTTTCAGATACATCCCTAAGGGGCTGTCCCTGTGGCTGAGAAATCTAGCACATTACTTATTTTCAGGAAAATATATAATACACAACACTCCTTTTGAGTATTGGCTCCAATTATACAAGTAATACAAGTAATAAATCTTGACAACTTGTCAATAAGATCTTCATGCATGAATAGGTTAATAATGGAAGCAGTTGGCTTGGTTTAAAGGTGGCTTTCTAGGGTTAATCGTGTCAAGACCCGGCCTGCCAGTAGCTTGTAGCTGCGGCACCAGCACGGTGCAGGCAGGTCACAGTTAATTAGTCAACTCCGCCTCAAGGCAAGCAGGGTGGGCAACAACCATAGACTCGCTGCCACTTCCACCTTCCAATTAAGCATGCACCCGTGACCCTTCTTGCAGTGTTTGCCCTGCCTGGGTCCTGGATTGGACTTATACTAGCTCCAAGGACTTACCCAGGACCCATCCAATAAATTGAAAAATAATGAAACACTTAATTAAATGAATCAAATATAATGAAGGGAGTAAATTAATGAATAAATTCTATTAAGTAATACATGTATTCAAATAGAATAAATATGTAATAGGACATAAAAAATTCAATTAAGAATAAGGGAATAAAGTGGGGGAAAAGCGAAGAAAGACAATCAAGAAAATAAAAAGCATGTATATTGTATATTGCATTGTGACCACTGTATCACAGTACGTATTTGATGATTTGTATCGTGAGCAAACTTACCTGCCGCCCCTAGACTTTGGTAAAGGAGATCTCCAGGAATGAAAAGGATTTAAGCATATAATATATGGTCAACATATCTTTGCCCCCTACGCTCTAAGTTTAAGTGCATTCTCCATTTCCTTCGTGCATTCTCTGTATCATTTCTTCAAGGGTGTCTTTCGCAATATGCTGAGATGTATTGTGTTTGTTTGTATCTTTCCTAGATTACTGATGAACTTTGTTTGTTTTTGTTTTTCCTAGAGTACTGATGAACTTTTAAAAAATGTTTGTGTAATGTAGATTACTGATGAGTTTTGTTTGTTTGTTTTTCCTAGAGTACTGATGAACTTTGTAAAATGTTTGTTTATGGGTTACTGAAGAGCTTTGTTTATTTGTGTCTTTCCTAGTTTACTGATGAGCTGTGTTTGTTTGTTTCAGGCAAATTGTTGCGAGGGCTCTGCTGGACACGCTGAGGACGGTCAAGTCCGAGGAGGAGTACTGTTGCTTTATGAACAGCATGGTCAGACTGGCGGAGGATCATGGTGAGTAGTAAAACACTACCATTATAAAAAGCAGGGCTCACAGTCAGGGTTTTTGCCAGGATTTAGAAATTGGGTGCCCTGAATTTGTCAATCCTAAAATTTTTGGATGTCCTATTTTTCAAGGATGACCACAAAAAGATTAGATTATACTTGCACAGGGGCATATGCCCCTAAATTTTGCTGTGGGCCCCTAGATTTATCAGACTAGGGGCCCAAAATAGTATGTATGATAAGGCCTAGAAAGAATGTTTGTTTCCTTTAACAATCCGAAAAATAAGGAAGATAGGTCGGTGAGATATATTTTTTGTTCATAAGTGTGTGTTTTCTGCGTCTTATATGTTGATTGGGAGTTAAAAGGGAAGAAAACTTTTATTTTGAGTTACAACTTGTTAGGGTAGGGTTACAGGAAACAACAACTTTTTTTAGGCCTACAGATATCCTGCTATCTATTGACCACTTATTTTTATCAAAAGATCTTATCTGTCAGCTTTATCCCATTAAGCATGAATTCATGGTATTGCTTTTGGTGTTTCAGAGCCGACCGTTCGCTCAGAACTGATGGAGCAGATTCCGCACCTAGCCATGTACTCGCAGGAGGTGAAAGGCATGTTCGAAGACGCAGTCCCCCAGCACATCCTGCCCACTGTGGTACGGTACCTCACCGACCCCAACAATCAGGTGAGTGCCCAGATCACAACATTTAGATTGTCTGTATAGAGCGTGGGCTTGAAGGGGGGAGGGGGGGATGGACCTTGGGGTGCAACCTAAACAGCCTGAATAGAGTGCAGGCTAGAAGGCAGGGGCAGGGGGGATGCTTTATATTGATCATAGGGTGCAACCTCTACAGTCTGTATAGAGCTCAGCCATGGGGGGCATTTCCTAGAAGGGGGGGGATGGGCTTTGCTCCCTACACAGTCGGTATAGAGCAAGCAAGGGCTAGAAAGGTGGACTTTTTACATACCCACTCATGGGAAGGGTTTCCATTGTTATTGTTGCTGGATGCTTAAATATACTACACCATGAACAAGCACAGATTGACAAAATATCAAACCACAATACTTTGGTCCGAATAACTCTCAGATAAGCCAAATCACTCTCAGATAGGCTGTATGATAGTCATGTTTTCACTGTTAGATTCTAGGGTTTCAGGTTTCTATCTTAACAGATAAGGAAGCTGTAAGCTGGGCAGTGGTCAGTTTCCTGCTGCCATGGTATCAGATATCCTGTACAAGGAAGTGGATACTCCTTCCTCTACTGGTCTGTTCATGCCAGCACAGTGCACACCTATACAGAACAGGGGAGAAAGGGTTAATTTTGTATCTGCAGCACACTTTTTGTATCATTAGATATTAATTTCTAAGTTGGACATCTTACTGGCATTTGAATAGTTCATATTTCATTCACAGGGTGTAGGTTATTTAATTTAAAGTTAACACTTTGGAGAATTTTAATATGTATCGTAATTGCAAGGGAATGTAAAAAAAAAACATGGACTGTCCCTATACTACAAAACATCCTGGAATGTCAATTTGTTTTTGTTAATGATTACAAACCTTTTTGAAGCAAGAAAAAATGTGGTTTCAGTATTAATTGATATTGTATTTATGGTTATACACTTACGGCTCAGTCACAATCAGGGTGCAAAACAGGTTTTTTTATGGTCACACCACTAGAACCCTTATATATTTGATTTGGTTATGTACTTTATTGCCTTCTTAAGATTTCTGGATAGCTGACATTTCGGGCAATCCGAAAATGTATCACTTGCCTATGTTTGGTATTAGTACATGACCACAGGAATAGATAGTAGAAATAAAATCTAGCAAAAATGGCTGTTTTTGAGTCTCACTTTTATAATGCATTAGTTTCAATTGGTTGTCAAGTGATATAATTGCAGGTTTTAATGCCAATCTTCATGACCAGTACTTCCAGTATTTTTCACAGTTTTTTCTACTTTTTATTTCATTCTGATAGGAGCTATTTTACGGAATTGGGAGCAATTTTACCTAAAGGACTTAGATAATAGTACATTCAGCATTTTTACACTTTTAAGACTTTGCCTTTGTTAAAATGAGAGAGAATTATCTTTATATGCCACAAAGGGTCTCTATTTGGCCTGCTTAAAGCCTTTGCAATATCTTAGGGCATATTTTATACATATCTTATAACAAATGTCTTGATTTTGATCAAAACTCAATCTCATAGTGAAAAGCGTAGTGTCCGTGACACCATATCATATCTCTAAGGTGTGAAATGTTGGCAGTGGTTAAGTGTCTCCAATATGGAGGACATAGGTTCTATTTTGTAAAAAATCTAATAGTGTCTTCAAACTCTTTATTACACATCAGCACCAGATGAAAATGTAAAAAGTGCAGTTTTGTAGTGTCCGTGACATTTGAAGTTACTGGTCATTTAATAATGAAATAAAAAACATAATTCAAAGGGATCAGTGAATTTTCATACATCTGTTTATAAGTGACAATAAAATGTAAGAAAGACTAGGAATATTTTATCTTTTATATTTTTTTCAATTTTTTGGGTGTCAGCAGTGGATAAATTTCAAGAACTAAGATCAGAACACAAGATCAGTGATTACAAACTACTCCAGCCAGGTTTAAAAAATAGTACTTATACAAAGGCACATATAACAACTACATTACTACTTGATATATGTCTAATTTCTTCACTATCATCAATATTAGATGAATGGTTCTTATGTCACGGACACTACAGATAGACATTGCCCATTAGATATCCAGCAGAGTGCAATGTAAAATCTTTTGGGCCAGATTTCTTTTTCAAACAATGTGCATGGTTCCTAGATAACTTATATTTAATGCTTTATTTCATCTGTAGTATGGTTGACTATTACTCTTAAAGGTGGTAAAACCTTGATATATGCAGAATAGGAGTGACATCACTAAATTACTTGCTCCATCAAATTTGGAGGGAGACATGTGCTCTGAAATAAGTGATAAGAAAAGTGATCAAAATGGGAAAGAGAGTAACTAGGAACCAAACTAGCAAAGCAAACTTAGCAGGAACAGATATGGATGGGAGAGTGACTTATATAGAGGCCAGAAGGCCAAGCTGTCCATCAGAGCTGCTCTTAAGGAACTTCTGCAGAAAGAACCAGGAAATATACACTTAAAATTGCAATGGATATTGAATAGAGCTGCACTCAAGGAGGGAGATCAACTCATGAGCTCACCACCCGTTTGACTCGTGAGCTCATGAGCTCACGGACGTTCCAATTTTCCAAAGAAATACTTATTTTCCAGCCCAGCTATTAAGAAATAAATATTTTTAGGCGGAGATTTATTAACATTGCCATGTTTATTTAATTTTAAAACGTGCTGACGAGGTACAAAGGTCAGTAAAGCACACAACACCGCTTGAATGTATACATTGGATATTGTAAAGAAGATAAGCAGTTATGTATGTTAATAATGTGTGTTAGGTGCTCTGTGTTACGTTTGTGTTCCCAACATAGACAAGCTCACGATTTGAACATTTCAGCTCGAGCTCGGCGAGTTTGCCCCAGGGCTCGAGCCACTCGAGTTTGTGAGTGGTGAGTGCAGCTCTAATATTGAAAAAACTAAACTCAACCAGAGAAAAAGACAAACTGTTGAAACAAAAAGAACGAGAGAACAAGCAATGTTGTTCAAAGAGAAATGCAGAAAAAGGGCAGAGGCGAGGGGAAAGAAGGAAGAGATAAGAAGGTAGGGAAAAGAAATGGGAACAAATGCTTGAAGAAAGAAGAAAATTTAAGAAGCAACAGAGACAAAAAGAAAGACATGAAAAAACAAATCCCATAAACAGAGCCAGAACATGGAGAATGAGAATCAGACTGTCTAAAAACCATGCAAAGAGGGATGAGGAGAAAAGTGTTGGTACAGAAGATGATGATTGTGCTCATCACCATCATGACGATAAGAGAAATTTCATTGCTCAAGAGAGATCCAGAAATAGAGGATGTTTGTAAAGATGATTCACAAGAAAAGAGTGAAAGTATAAATGATGATACAGAAACAAGTGACCGCACTACCTGCCCCGTGTTAACCTCCAAAACATCAAAGTACAGAACATTATCAACATTATTGATTTCATCCAAATTTGAAAGGACGAAATTTTGATTTTCATATTAATGCGAAAAGGTTCCTTGATTAAGGGCAATGTTCCTGTGCAGAAAGGTAAGAAAACCCAAGAGACCCCCTGAAGTGGTATCCTCTGATGGCGGCAGCATACATTTGAAGTACTAACCTGCTGTAAAGGGGTTTTAAGCCAAAGATGCCTTCAGCAAATACCTCACTGGTATACTTAGTGGACCCAAAACAAAAAAGTCCTAAAAGCTCCATCATATCAAAATGAGTGGACAGAGGATGCTATTACACCCTGAAAGACTTTTTTAGAGTTGTACATGTGGAACAGTGATGACTGGTGTCACAACATTCATACTGAATCAAGATATTGGCCTTAATGTCACACTAAAATATGGAGCCCTACTCAGCATTTTTAATTACTTTGATGAACAGAGCTACCGATGTCTAAGGCAGTTAAAAACACTTAGCATGGTTATTTAAACTTAATTTAGTGAGTTAATTTCAATGCTTTTAGTTCTAATGTGGTTTTCTTCTTCATTGAAATGTGAAATGTGAAAAATTATAGTAAAATCTTGGTCTTTCGAACTCTTGTGTAGTGTCCGTGACAAATGTCAGATATGTACTTTAGCAGGTTGACATAGTACAATTGGCCTTCATATTGCAGCTATTAGGTTTATGCTGTGCATTATAAACTATACCATTGGTAAGATGTTTTAGGAGTTCATTTTGAGATATTATCACACCTAATATATTATCTAACTCACTTTTTGTTCGAATCATGGTCTTGTGTGAATAATTACTTAAACTGAGTGGGAATTATATACTTTTAAAACATACAGAAAAAAATAATCTTGTTGCTAGTGAGACAGGTTTACAATAATTTATTAAACTATAATAACTTAACTGCCTTTTGAACATTCCTGCAACAGTGTCTTGTGGTGCTGTAGTGTCCGTGACAAATGGGACCTACACTAGTTATGATCAGTATTAGGACATGTTTGAAGATAATTACTGCACTAAGTGTTTTCTTTTAACAAATGCACCCAGAGTGTTGCATCAATCATCAATTGGAGGTATCTTATGAATAATAGCTTCAGAAAAATAACTGATGCATTGATGAAAATATGTTTGTTGAAAACTGCATTTCTGTTGAATTTTAAGTTACATGAATAGATATGAATTCATGACTGAACAACCATTATTTTTGTTTATTTCTAAGACCCAGAAGTTTGCTTTAATAGAAAACCAGTTAAAAGCTACATTGCACATTGAGGAGGTCTTTTAATTAGATATATCTCATCTGTTATCTCATTTCTGTAGTGTCCGTGACATGAAAAATGATGTACAAAATCACTCAAAAAAATTCAAGAAGGGAACAAAAACTTAGGTGGCAACTATATAAAAGTGAAACCTCACTATCTAACCTTTAAAATAGACACAGATAAACAAACATCTGAGTACCTTTATTTTTGTGACATGGTGAGACACTTTTGACACCCTGATTGTGACTGAGCCGTTAGCAGCATTGAGGCTAATTTACTTCCCATTGAACTGATTGAGGCATTGATGCCAACTAGATTACCAGTGTACAATTAATCATATTTAATCCTATGGTTAATTGAGCAATGCTGATTCTGTTTTAAACTCATTGCTGTGGCGAAGGAAGCCCTGCGTCTGGATTAGTCTGAAAGCTGTTAGGAGTATATGGGTTTCTTTGGATACTCTGATTTACCTGTATTAGCTGATTGTTTTCTGGTTGGATATGCAAGTATTCCTAAGAACTTCAACAGTAGAGAAATATTCACAAATGATATTCATGTTTACTATTATAACTAGTTCTTTTCCAAATCACTGAGTATGTAATGAATGGACTGGGCATGTTTTTAGATGAGCAGTGCTTGATCATCTGCAGCTTACTTATCATAAAACAGCAGTATCTTTGGGGTCATAGCATTTCTCTGAAAATATTTCAGGAAGATGAGTTAATCCGAAATCAGTGACCAAGCATCCTTCAAATATTTGAGAATAAATGGTCAAATCCAAGGTCATGCCAAGGTACCATAAGTCCTGATGATTCTATAAATCTCTAGGCATGAATGAGTAATCAACTAAGGGAACCTCCTGGCAGGGGGCTAGTTGTATATGTTAGGTTAGGCAAATATTTTGGGAAACTAGACCTGCCATTCTATGGACCATTTAGGGTATTTTCAGGGCCTGATTTATTTTAAGATTTGAAACTTCTCAAAGGCAGACTGGGTGGGAAAGGACAGTTGTTTTCCCAATTAGGATTTCATACTTATAGTTTTTACTGACTCAATTTCTGAGTGGTTTCCTGATCAACTCTCCAACTGTGTTAAGATTGTAGTCAGATGGAAATGAGTCGGGATATCTTGATAGATCTGGCAGGTAGAATATTCAGGGTCTGACACTTGGATCAAGCTAAAGGCTCCTTTGATAATAATTAGCAGTCAAAAACAGGATTGCTGCTTAGTAAACATTATTTTGGTCCCCTACTAAGTCTGAAAAATCTGGGGCCCCACAGCAAGCGCATGCCCCTGGGTAAGTGGAAACCTGATTATTATATGATTGTGATTAAGGTCAGATTATGTTGTGTATTGCCACATGTTTATGATTAAGATCAGTGCAATAATGTCATGTAGGAAGTAGTAGGCTAGGTACGGTGTCCTTGAGGATGTAGGGTAGATATGACACAGGATGCGCGGCCGCGGCTTAACGTGATGACTCTAATCAGTGATGTCTGGTTTGTGGGGTGGCAGGCAGCCACGAAGAGCAGGAAGGAAGGGACCCAGCCACCCCCCACCACCACAACAACAAGGGCAACCACCAGCAGCCTGTCTGCTGATAAAAAGCTGGCATCAGATCAGCCATCATGCCACAAGACTGGCCTCCCTTGGTCCGCTCAGATGGGAGGCCAGGCTGCTGCTCTTGGGATGGATAGAAGACCTACCTGTACATGGGATCTTACCTGGGTTTATCATAGCATGCAGCACACTAACATGGACTTATACCTGACCCTAGTCATGAACAATCCTATCTTCTTTTTCTGCAGGTACGCAAAACTAGCCAAGCAGCTCTATTGGTCCTACTGGAACAAGACTTGGTGGAAAGAAGTAAGTTGAGATATCTTGTTTATTTGCTTCTTTATGTAGAGGAAGAACTTAGTTCGCAACTGATCATAGTCTCTTATGTACGACTTTTAAGTGTATTTGCACAATAGTACAGGGACCCTTTGACAGTGAAAATAAAGTTAGTTACTCAAGTAATAGTTTCACAAAGTTGGAAAAGTTAGAAGAGAAAGGCCTGTACTGTAATCAAAATTCTTCCACCATACAATAGGGTCTCAGCCAGGTTTTCAAAAATACCTGTCCAAAGCAGCACAACTTCTGCCCATCCAGACTTAGCTACTTATCTACTTAAAATCCTCATACCAACTTCATGTAATAGCCTATTGTGTCAAAGAATTGGGCGATATACACTTCAGACATGTCCTAGAAGATGGTTTGTTAGGAAAATATTTGATACCCTCAACCTGTCCTGTTATCAGAATGCTTTCAACATACAACCTTCCTAAAGCTTGACAATGAATAGTTTTTGAGTGGCATATTTGTCCATTATTATAATGGAGAGTATAGAAGGGATTTTAAAGCATCCATTTAAGAAAGGGAACGATGGGAAATACTTATCAATAGTCTTTCGACTATCAAATAGATTTAAATATTCAAATTATTTATTAGTGTAGTTTTTGGTTAGCTTCTGATTATTGTCTCTATGAATATTTTACGAAAGATAGCACCGAAATAGTCAGCTTTTTTTAGACGCATGTGTTTAAAGAGCTGAATATTTTCCATGATTCCAAGTACTTATTTCTGTCGCTATTTCACTGTGTTGTATAGGTGATGTTGAGGAACAGGTGTGTCCCACTATACTGGAGCTGGCTAGTCCAGAGGCCATGGACGATTACAGAACAGAAGCTGTAGCAGTAAGTACTGTTTCTCTCACTCCCATCTTTCAGCATGTTTTCAAGACAAAATTCTCTCGGCCAGAGGGCTCCTGCTTTTGTCTCTGTTGTTATTGTTTTTGATTAAGAGTTGATGAATCAGGACTTCTTAGTCTTCTCAGCTGCAGTTATGTGTTGTCTAAATGTGTGGTTGTGTAGAATTAGTGTTTATTATTGGTCTTGGCTATATATCCTATATCTATTTGAGTGGAAGGCATTTTGGACTAATTTAAGAGGCTATGGTATAGTTTGTATGGGGACCTGGTAGTCAAAGTGTTGGAATGATAAATTCTGTTATAAGAAGAATGGGAGCGAGAAGTATCAGATGGCAATCATAGTGAGAGCCCAGTGGAACACAGTGTGACAAGAGAGGAAAGAAAGAAGAGTACTGAAAAGAGCTTTTTGAAAGATATCAGTTGGTATTTGGTATTGGTTTAGGGTTGAAGAAAACAAGTGAGAGTCCAGCAAACAATATATGATGAAGAGAGGTAAGAAAGAAGAGTACTGAAAAGAGCTACATTTTTTGGAAGACATCGTTTTGGCAGTGGGAGGCAAGTGGGATTCCAACAAGGCAAGTACCGAAAAGAGCTTGACTTTTTGAAAGACATCAGTTGGTATTTGGTAGTAATTTAGGGTTAAAGAAGACAAATGGCAGTCCAGCAAAACAAGAGATGAAGAAGAGAGGTAGGAAAGAAGAGAACTGGAAAATGCTAGTGTTCTTGAAGAAGACGAGTCCAGCAAAGCAAGAGATGAAGAGAGGGAGCAGAAGAGGAAGTGTGTGGTAAAGATCTATTCTGTTTGAAAGACAAGGGTAGTGAGATGATGTAATGGACGCACCTCGCTATCTTGTCTTTCCAAACAGGGTGGTCGGCGATCTTCAACACAGGAGGCCTGTTGCCTGAAAAAGATAGGTTCAGTTTTATTATTATTGAATTGGTGATCAAAAGAAACAGATTTCAGTTATTACAAACCTTTGTGATCACTTGTTATTTTCAGGATTTTAAAAGTGCCTGTCCAAGACAGTAATTCCAAAATGCCTGTCCAGATGTAGCTACTAACTACATTGATAGACTATTCTGTCTAAAAGGATAACTTACACTTCAGACATGTCCTAGATGTTTGTTAGTAACAGTTGGCCATCACCCAAAATAAGTCTAAATTGAATTCTGAAGAATTTTTGCCTGTCCAAAAAGGATGTTTTCAGGGAAATGCCTGCCAAATCCTTATACCAACTACAACTTCCAATTAAGGCATGTCCTAGAAGATGGTTGTTTGGAAAAGATTAAGTCATTACCAAAACTGATAAGTCAAATTCTAAATTTTTCTGAGAAATTTTGACTGTCCGAAAGGCAGGCTGGACTAGTCCTGGGCTGGAAGTAATCCAATTATTGTCCTTCATTACTTCCTTTAGTGTTGTTTACAATGCCCGGCAATAAAGCAGATCTCGGCCAAGTCATCTAGGAGATATGACAATCAAGCATGCAGAGAGGAGAGAGAATTCTCATTAAGTAATTAAGAAAGGCGTTCGTTGTCCAATGCGCCAGGCATTTATATTGTTGTCATGGCACCAGCAAGGGATGTTTGGGTGCGGTAATTGGGTGCTCTGTGGTAGCCGTGCTCTTGTAGTGTTGCGTAACTCTCCCACTCTCCCACCACATCTCAGGTGGGGCCATTGTTCTTGCTGTGCGTCCCAGCGTGCAGCCAGGTATTCATACAGGTGTGTCACTAACCCTTTCACTCCCACCCACCAATACCTAATTACCTGCTAATTTACTGGCTACACTAGCAGTCTCTCATGCTGCATTATAGAGCAGAAGGTATTCAAATCCTTGAAATTGTTCTCTGAGTGGTTGGTGCTTGTGAGGCGGATATCATACTGTATAAAGTATCATGAGGAATTTCATTAACCCATTCACATTTAATGAGTTCTGGATATCGGACTTGTCTTGATCTATGATACTTAGCAATTACAAATTATTTTACCAAGTATTTGAATAAGAGTTGTTAGGAAATAGTAATTTCCCAAATAGGCTTTCGGCTGAAGGATTTCATCCAATTTCCTCTCTGTTTTTGGCCTCTCTGGGCACCAAAGGGTTAAAAGAGATAAAATGTGAATAGATATAGAGAATATCATGTCCAATTGAAATTGTACTCTAAAAATAAACACTTAACTTGTGATCACTCAGCAATTTTGTTTAACTTGATATCTTCACCACTTTCATTTATGAATCAATGTAGAGAGAAGACTTATGTTTTGATGTTTGTGTTAGACATACAAGTCAGCTGTAAAGTTATATATGATAAAAGTAAACAGTCTAGTCATTGACTGAGTAGATTACTTAATAGGAAAATAACTACATCTTGATACTAGGGCTGTCATCACTAACAAATTTTTAGCGATTCGATAATCGAAAAGATTTTTACCGATACAGCACTTCGATTCGATTCGCTATCGATTCACACTAGAAATTGCTGCACGCTTGGTTTTCGGCTAATATATACGCAATTTGCCCACCAAGCATTACATTTTCATTACCCGTCAATCCCCGCCCCTAACAATAACTAAAAAGTACCTACAATTTGCGATCTTGCCATTAGCGCCAATGATGTCTACACCTGTCATCGCCCTGACAGGACCCCACAATGCATTGCGCTGACCTGCGCAGTAGTGCGCCAGAGATCGTCCGTCCTCAATTCAACTTCCGTTTTTGAATTGAGGTAAGTTTTCGCTGATTTGGACTTTTTTTAAAAAGTTTTTTGGTTGGTAACGGCGGTTTTGGCGTGTTGCAACGTATCCAACCTGTTTTTGGTTATTTTTTATAACGAATCGATACCCCAGCATTTCTGGCGTATCGATTATCGCTAGGGCTTCGCCAGCGATCCATCGATACCGCCGGTATCGATGACAGCCCTACTTGATACTTAAACTCTTAAAAATGGGGGTATTTAGATGATGAAGAATAATGCCTTTATTTTACATAGATTCTATTCAACAATGATTTCCGAATGTTGACTCTTCCGACTACCTCAGTATCGAAGTGCAAATTGCTTTCAGTCCAGAGCATTACATTTGCATATTGAGTGAATGCCAATTAGTCTATCTACCTTGGCAAAGGATTCCTGAATCATTTTGATAACTTCACTCACAGTATGGGAAAAAGCTATTAAGAAGCAGAAGCACCTGCGAGAGATACGTGGGATGCTTGGAGGCGTGGGTAGGACAGGTAGATGCAGCAGGTGGATGATGCAGGATGTATGTACACTAAATAGAATGGTGGCCTGCGTTGCTGCGATACCAGTGGTATTCCTATTGGTTGTATTAGCAGGTGCTGCAGTGGATGGTTCAAGAGCCTTGACCAGTGGTCAGGGAGATGGTCACCTGGCCACTCAATTAGTATGCGGCCAGTGGAATCCCTCTAATTTGCCTATAAAGGCCGTGGATTGAGTGAGTTAATTAGTCAATTAGTAGGTGTTTGATTGGCTGGGCGGGCGGTCGATGAGTCTGCAGGGCTTGTGAGTGCTGCGCTGTTTCTATGGTGAGAGCGCGTGGATTCGAGGAGGAAGTGCGGAAGAAAGGCTGGCACAGTTTGCATTGGCCGTTGGTTGAAGATCCGGGCAAGCTAGTCGCCCAAGGCCACCTTCCAGCGCCACCGCCTTCAGCGAGACCTCTCACTCAAACCTTTGTCTTCAGCTCTGGACGGGTTATGTTTGGTCTCTTTCTTCGGGGAGGATTGCTCAGGTCGCCATGGTTACGCAGGTGTTCCTAGGCAACCACTTGTGATGATTCGGTTGGTGGTTGAGGTAGACAAAATGGAGTTGTTGTGGCTGTGAGGAATCAGTCCCGGCTAGTCGGCGGCCAGAGAGGATGGTTTGTGGTCCTCTCCTCTCCCTCCAGGGAGAACTAGTCCTCTTGGCACTCTCTGACTGCCATGGTGTTCAGATGATGCCATCAGGTTTCTCTAGAGGAGTCAGTCCCGGCTTGTCGGTGGGAGAGGATGGTTCGCAGTCCTCTCTCCCTCCTGGGAGAACCAGTCTCTTGGTACTCTCTGGCTGTGGTGTTGACATGGTACCATAGAATTCCTACACACCAACCCATGGAAGGATAACTCACCATACACTCACAGGAGATGAGTCTGCAGTAGTAAGTAATCACTGTTTTGCTCTTAGGTTCATTCTATACAGCAGTATCAAGCTGTAGTGATGTATGCTTAAAATCCAAACTGCTTAAAACCTAAACTGCTTAAAATCTGTTCTTGCTGGAGCTTAAATATAACAGCATTATTAATCCAAAGCTATTTAAAGCTTATGCGAAAGTGAAGTGTGGTTGATATTAGATAAATCAGGGACTTGTATGTACATATCCCTCGTGATATCAAGATGAGGCCAGGCATAATTGTTTAACCGTAGGGTATAGGAGTATTGAGGATAACAGCAGGAAGGAGGAGGACAATGATAAGGAGGAGGAGGAGGTCAGTTGTGGTGCGGGCGTCAATACTGGCATGTAGTAGTCCTGCTATCTAGCCTATCACAGCCAGCTTTGATGAGCCGTACTGTACTCGCATACAGCCATCCTTCTAGACGAACACATGGAGACAGCGGAGGAACAACCCATTTCACCTGCTGAACTTTAAACTAGTGGAAAGTATTGGATCACAGACCTACCCTCAGATGGGTAGTCGGGTATCATAAGCACATGTACTGTATAACTGGTATTTTTTACAGGCATTTAATCCTCACTATTTTCTCGCTCATCATGAAAGCCAAATAACACCCTTCAAATAGATAACTATATAGTTAACGAAATCAAGTTAAAGTGCTTGAATTAGGAGTATTCAAAAAATGAGGACTGAATGAGTCTTTGGTAGGTAAACTGATAGGTAAACAAGCTGATATCGCCTGTGGTTGTGGTGGCACATCAGGGCAAGAAGAGGAAGAACTTTATGCTGATGACAACGACTATGACTGCTTTGGTTGAGTGTGGCTATCCAGGTAGCTGTGATGTGCCTCTTTCTATGGACCATATCACAGCCTGCTTGGAATAGTCTCAAGCCTCCGATTTCGCTCTCACGGATCATCAACAAAGGTATCACTAATCGGGAAGTAATCTCAATACGACTATTTACACAGTCACAGCCTTGCAGCAAAGCCATAACTGCAAGGATTACAGTCTTTATATTTAGTCTAGATCTCCTAATAATCCAATTCTTGATGGCAAAACATGGAATGGTCTAAATCGAACTATTTCACAATCACCATTCCTCAGTGAATTTGTCACTACATTCCTGTATCTAGAGGAAATAGACACAAGAAATCCAATCACGACTCAGCACTTACAAAAGAAGTTGGCCCAGACCCAACACTGTCAGTAGCATTCAAGGAAATAATGATGCTAGTGTGAGGCTATTCATCCAGCTTGACCGCTGGTCAAACGTGTTGAGAAAGGAAATATCGACTGACCAGTTCCTGCTGGTCAAGGTGGCTGTGATGTGTTGACCCTCTCTCATATCACAGTCTCTGCTTTGACTAGCTGGTACTGTTCTAGTTCATCTTTTTGCCAATAGAGGGAGACACTGACTGGTTTCAAGTGCACAGGAGTACAAGTTGAGCTAAAAGAAATGCCATGAAATCCAAATGGACCCATTCCTATGAATGAATGAGAGTTGGCCATCAAAGTGGCTGTGAAATGCTGAAACATACCATATCACAGCCTGCTTTGATAGGCTCACTCTTCGTTCTATGCTACTTCCATCATAGAGAGATCGAGACATTTTAAATTACTTTTAGTAAACCCTGATAACATTGTGTATGATATCTGAGTTTTATTCAACATAACAAGACAAATCAATAAAAAGGAATACATCGTTACAACAAAGCAGGATTGTAATTGTTTCACAAGTATATGTAGCTACCCCCATTCCATATATAGAAAAGGAGCATTTCTAATTTATTGAATAAAAAAACAATACTCCAAACCTTAGGTGGGGAGAGAGGCAGGATTGTTCCCCATAGAAGGTGGTTGGTCAGTGTGCTATTTCTGCTATTCTTTGTATGTGTGTGTGTGTAAGGCGTGGGTATCTCTCCCACCAGGTGGCAGGCAGAGCTATGTATATTTAAGAGTGGTGTGAGTTGCTGGTCAGGGGCTGCCATTTCTGCTGTTCTGGTCTGGTTGTGGTCTGTCCTCCTCTCTTTGTTGTGTGCTGCTGCTGCTACGGCGTGCGTGCGTGGCAGTCGGAGGCATCACTCTGGCTGTGATGTGGAGATGTTCTAACACATATCACAGCCATGAATGATGAGCTCCGACGCCACCTCCCTCATCCATACATCCATCCACCATCCGCCACCATCCACCGTGCCTTCTTCGTACATCCATCTCTCCACTGCTGCTAATACTACCACTATAACTGCTGCTGCTGTCAATGCCGCCACTGCTGCTTCACTGTTTCACTTACGCACAAATATACACACACTGTTTCTCTTGCCATCAGTCTCTTGTCTCTCAATGCTTGCTGTCGCTCTACATCACTGCTGTAACCTTTGCTGCTGCCGCACTAGCTTGGTTCTAAGGCTCAGTATGTTAGAAGAAGCTAGAAGAAGATGGTAAGAGGTTTGATGGCAGCACTGGTATCTGCCACACTAGCTTGGTTCTCAGGCTCAGTTAGATAGCTAGAATGCCATCACTAAATAGGTGGTAAGGAAGTTTAATGTCTCTTTTGCACAGCCTAAAGCTCTAATGGCTTGCTTGCCCTTGGGGATAAAATGAACTTAATCTGTATTACAATGGACTCCTTGGTATATATTTGGATGTGGAAGACAGCTATTTAACATAAAAATTTAACATAAAAGTCCAGCGTTACATGTGTGGGTTTTAGGAGTTGTCCTGCTGCCTAGGCTCTTCTTCAATAGAAAGGCCCACCCAGATTAAAGAAAAAGAAAGAAAGAAAACAATGCTGTAAAGAATGTAAGGGAAGGAAGTAGTGTTATGCAGGATTGATTGTTTAATAGGTAAGTGAAGAACTGCATGAAATTTTGGTTTGAAAAGTAGAGAATGGAATGGATTGGAGAGCACACATGTGCCCATCAAAGTGGCTGTGAGATGTGAAGTTACTCGCCATATCACAGCCTGCTTTGATGAGTTCAAGTGTGTATCAAGGCTACAACAGCAACAATCACATGGATCCAGAGCTACATACAGTAACAGTCTGCCAGGGATGGGCCAGCCAAGTCTCACAGATGAACAAGTTCCACGTATCGCACAAGCAGTGTCTCTGCTAAAAGTTTGTAAGTGACTGTCCAAAATGAGGCATCATGAAAAGTCAACTAATATTTCAGGAAACCATAGTATCTTATATTATGACCATAGGCATTATTTACTCCTGATAAAATGAGCAAGATGTTTAACGAATGTTCAAGCATCTGTATTGCAGTGGAAATTTCAATTAGTTTTGGCTGCATTCTTTTAAGAGGGAAATTTCTGAGCTAAATATTTGGGTAATTTTAATTGGGATTTTCATTGGTTTTGGATGTCTCCATATGGCCAGACACCCTGCTGGCTGAGCCTAGACCCCACATGAATAGCCCATCCTTCATTTTCATGAATAAATATTGTCTGGTAGTGTACAAGAGGTGCTTACAACCAGGTGAGGAGGATTTGTATTCTGTTGGTTTCTGCTGGTAACAAAAGGTGGCTCTCATGCTGAATAGTTTCTACTCTGGTCAATAGAGGGCTCTGTCTGTTCAAAGGTGAAGGTCATCTAGCACATGGTCTGAGCTGGCACATGTGCCTGAAGCAGCATGCGGTGTGGATGCATGCTGAGAACTTAGAGCTAGACTTTGCAGCAGTTTCTCAATATGGCTGAGGATTTCTCAGGGCCCAGGGATTGTAGTGAAGAACTGATTCTAGCAATGATAGATTGGAGAAAAGTGCAACATTCAATGAACTATGATCCGGGATAGATAGGGTTAGAAATCCTATACTCTTCAAACTGCAAGAAGCCACCATCTGACTCCTTGCCTGGCTGGTTTAGGAAAATGAAAGGTAATTGACTGAGTGATTTGTTTGTAAAATGTAAGGGACAGGAGCTTGGATTAACATTCACTAGGCCTTTCTAAGAGAGCATTTTGTTCCTTGTATAAAATTTCAATCAAGTAAAACTGAACATACATTTCTCAAATGAAAAATTTAACCAGTGGAGTCAGTGTTGTTCACCAACCATATGGAAATCTGGTTCTATTGTGTTCATTCAGCTAACCCTGTGGAACTCTTCATCAATATATACTGTACATATAGAGATATTCTGACCGTGTATTTTATGGTTTGTAGTTTATGAGCAAGATGGCACCTCTGGTTGGCCGTGACATCACCACCCGCCTCTTCCTGCCAAGGTTCTGCATGATGTGCTCCGACACCCTATTCCATGTTCGCAAAGTCTGCGCAGCCAACTTCGGCGATGTCTGTCGTGTGGTCGGACCCGAGGCAACAGAGGAACACTTGGTAAGTACAGAACAATTGTGAAATGTCTGTTGGAAATGACCTGCACCAGCAAAAAAGGCCAGGCTATTTTGGCGTTATAATTTAGGAAAAAGGTTACATTTAAGGAAAATGTTTATAAAGGAATTTTCTCAACCTACCTCTCTCTTTCATTGTAGGTCATTAGCCTTAATTCTGCAATAAGTTCCTCAACAATCATAGCTCCATACAGTTCTTGAAGAATTAATTTCAAAAGCATCTAAGGTTCAGACGACTCTTGTCGTGTAGACCTTCAGACGTGAGTGGGTAGAATCCAGTTGTTTCAGCCGAGAGACACGGCACTGGGGTAAGACAAATGCTTGCAAGTGATGATATTTCCCCCACTAATCGAAAGATGCAGATAATGTATGCAAACTTAAGCCAAATGAAATCTGATGCAAGCTAATTCATTACTTTTTAAAGGGAGGGGGGTGGATGAGTCCATTCTTGCTGTATTTGACGGGGAACCTTACTTTCCTTCATTTTTGAAAGTTTTTACTTGGTGTAGTTGATGCATTCTGGGATACTACTTATTTCTAATTTAAGAGAAAATTTGTCAGTGATTTTAGCCATATCTTTATTTATGAGCAAACTCAAACCCCTACTTAATCCTGAATAGGTATGTTTCTATATAACAACTGTGGTAATGATCATTACAACATAATTAAACATGTATGCGTTTCTTTCCATGTTCTGATAACTGTTTTTCCTGATCCGTGCCTGTGATGTAATTAGTATTCGTACCCTGACCTAATGGTTGAGGAAAATCATCAATCTGAGGCTCGCTGTAAATTTCTCGTAATACATTTAGTTATAACCCTTACAATGCTAAGGGTACTATGTCCCAAGCACAAGGATGCAATGATATTTGAAAGCCATCTAAACCCTGTCATGTTGTTATTCATTAGATTCCCTCAGATGAATACCCATATGCCAGGGTTTCTGTCATCTGTCAGGTTTTATGCATCATTCTGTATTGGCAAAATAGGCCATTAGCGACATACATGCTTCATGGCGGTCTCCTATCATTCCCTGTATTATATGTTTCAGTTGCCCAAGTTTTACTTCCTGTGTAAAGATGGCGTGTGGGGCGTGAGAAAGGCTTGCGCGGAGTGCTTCATGGCGGTCTCCTACGCCTGCTCGCTAGATGTGCGGCGAGAGGAACTCGCCAGTCTATTTGTTAGTCTAATCTGTGATCAATCCAAATGGGTGAGTAAAGTATTTCAATTCTAGAAACAAATTGAATAATTACTTTAGTTTATATTCAAAAAGAAGAAGACAAATGAGATAACCAAAAGATACATTATTTTATGGTTATTGATAGCAAAAATATGAACCCCCAACATGTTCATTTAGTTCTGGTGTAGAATTTTAAGAAATTAATTGATTCAGTGCTTTCAAAAGATACCTGGCATCGTATGTCATGGTAGAAAGCATGTATATGTAATTATGATATATAATCATCTCGGCGGTGAGCTAATTTCAAGATTTCCCCTTTTGGACACAATAATCGTCGCTTATCTGGCTCAGGCCTTGCGTCTTATGTGCAGAATCAGTTGCACCCGACACTGACTAGATGCTGTTATTATTTTTCAGGTGAGGATGGCAGCATTCCAAGCCCTAGGAGGCTTTATATCCACTTTTGCAGACCCCAGTACAACTGGTTTGTACTTCAACGAAGAAGGGGTGCTGTGTGTGGGCAGTCTCGGGGAATTATCTTGTAGCAAGTAAGTATACTACCAATCTTGGATCACTCCTGTTTTTAGCATAGTAAGAAAATCTACTCCTATCAAAGTATGCCTTAAGCCCATATAAGAGCAGGTCATCTTTGTTAAATTCCAAAATGTCATGTTGATACTTGCTTGACTGTGCAGGTCATTTAAGGGTAAAACAAATGTTGTGTCAGATTGTAGCCCTTCTCAAATATATATGTATTTTTTTTTCACAATTCCACAACACTTTAGTCTGTGCTCACTTAATATGAATCGCTCAGAATTTTAAAAATCAAACATCCAAACAGGTGTTTCTCGATGAATATTTTAATTATGTGTGTTGACTTATTTGCACAATCTAGGATATCTCTTTATTGCACATGCTTGTATATGATGATCTTTTCCCCCACATATCGATATATGATGATACAATCGCGAAAGCAAGCCAATACAAATCTGATACAAGCTTTCTGTTCAAAATATGTTTTATTTTCCTTTTATTCTTATGTATTGTATATAAGGGTTTACTACTGACAATGATCACACGTACCTGTCTTGTTTCTTGCAGTGAAGACTTGTCAGCCGCCTTAGATGATGTTAAACAATGTGGGCTTGTGCAGCCTTGCAACAATAGTACAACAACTAGTGAACAATCTTCAAACTCTTCCAATCAAAAGGACCAAACTACTAACTGTGATCCCAAAAATCAAACCAATTCAGCATTGGACGAAGACTTGCGTGCGGTTGCCATGGAGATCGATGATGGCGATGATGTAGGAGACGTCGAGGACGACCCAGAGATAAGTTTTAAATCTCAGGAGTCGTTGACGGAATTCGACCGAACTCTAGAGACAATTGAGCGCTCCATTGAGGAGATGAGGGCGGACAGTTATAGTGATAATAGTATAGCACAATCCAGTGATAGCGAAGACATTAATAAAAATATAAATAATTCTAAAGCCGAGAGCGGTGACACACGGCTACCTGAAGCTGGTGATAATAGTAACAAATTTGTGGAGGAAGTAGAAACCAGAACATGTGACCCCGATAATGCAAGTAGCTCCTCCCTGCTGGATCGGGGGGTAGGGTCAACTCAGGGCGAATCGGAATCGGAGACGGGAGAGAAATTAGTGATAGAAACAACAACAGATGTCCCTAGTTCATCATTAACAACAACAACAACAACAATGACGTCAACCATGGACTGCGAGGAGACATCACAGACCAGTCTAAGTAGTAATAGTAACGATAGTAGTAACAATGAAAGCCATTCTTCAATAGACCCTAAGCAAGTAGATATCAAGATGGACAATTCCAACTCATTTAACTCTTTTCAATTCTGGAGGAGACCCCTCCCAGAGGTGGACGTTGACCTAGACCTGATCCAGGGGGCGCCAGCGGTGAGCGGTGCGGTCACGGCGACGGACGAGGCTGCGGAGAAGACAGCGCGAGATGAAGTGCAGGAGGCGGCTAGGAATCTTTCACTCATGGTCGACACGGAGGAGGGGACCGAAAGTGCAGAGGAGGCGACTATGGATGTTTCCGAAGTCTCCGACGCCATGAATGCCGCACACATAGCCACGCAGACGACGTCAGCGGCGAATTCTCTAGAGCTCCAGGACAGCGACATATCGGAGTTGGAAGGAGGTGTCGGAGGTAAAGCATATCCCCAGTATCACACTGCAAGTGTGATCACAGTCAGTGACAAACCTGAGACGGTGGAAAACATAGGCACCACTCATGTCATAGGTCAACACTTGAACCAGCAAACCATGACAGTTGTAAATGGAGTGGTACAAGGTTAGTTCAAGCGCCCCCTATGTCTTGTTCAAAGCACTACTTCCATCCTTGCAGCAGCAGAGTTCTTTCTTCGGCCACCGTCGGCTTGAAGCACCTAATTGCTAAAACGCTGCATAGTTGAGACACTGCATTGTTGAAACCTCCTCGCATATCGTTTGCATGTGAGGGCATGCACCACTCGCCTCTAATCTCCCGTTGGGCTAGGTGCTCCAGAAACTAACTTAAATGTCTGACCCATTTATGCCTGTAGCTCTGACTTACTGGCTATGTCTTCATGACTTGAGCATTTTCGTTAAACGGTACTATAGGGGGGAAGTGTTGATAAGAACTAAACCAGCTTCTTGCATCTGGATTTTTGTGACTTCATGCTTAATTTTATAAACATTTATCTTCATTTGTATCATCTGTTTGGACAATACTTGTGAAGGGATCCCCAGGCATAAATAGGTGTAAGTTCCACAGTGGTAGTCTCAATGTAAACGAGAGCACAGTGCAATTTTGCATGGTCCACTCAGTTGGTAGTTGCATTCACGTTTTGACATTTGAGCACAGCTGATGATACAGAAAAGGAATGGTTAGAGGTTTTCTGAGGTTAGCTGGACAGGGTAGTCTAATCCTAGTAATCGATGCCCACTTTCCAATAGCATGGTTACACAATACATGTGCAATGCTTCTGTCAAACCGTCTGGTTGCTGCACTTAATTTGGGAAGATATTATACAGGAAGGGCCTCTATGGTGTTGCCTATCAGAGTAACAAGCATGTGCGGACCAGAATGCTAATTTCAAAAAGTAAATTTGTTTATGGATGTAGATGTGTGTGTGTGTTTCAGGGTCTTAGCCAGGATTTAGAAACTGGGTGCCCATAATTGGCAATTGTAAACTTTTTGGGCGTCCACATTTTTAAGGGGGACCACAATATACTCAGATTTCAACTAAACATGTGATAATTTATCAAAATAATGCATGATATCCGTCAAGAATTTCATGGGAATTATATGGAGATGAAAGAATTAATTATATGCTTGAGACTGACATTTAAAGAAATTCCTTACAAAAACAATTGGGTGTCCTGAGGGGTGCTTTTGAAGGGTTTGGGCGTCCAAAAAGACCCTGCTGGCTAAGACCATGGAACTGTGTGTTTATATATATATATATATATATGTATATAAATAATATATATACACACTCACACACACACACATGACACATTCAGAAACTTGTTAGTTTGAAATGAGTATGCTGATTAGTTTTTGTCAGATAAATAAACTATTGGGAGTTAGCATGTTTGCTCCTTCCCCCTATATAACCAGATGTTTTTGAAGGGTTAGCTTCCTACTGTCATGGTTTTACTCAGAAATATGTGCCTGTGTTTTGTTAACTCATTTTCATGCTTGTGTCATTTAATCCACATGGTCTCTCTAATTTGCCTTCATACCTTCATATGTTCCACTTGTGCAAAGGTTTTCTTTGTGTTGAATCATATTTGCTAATTTTAGTACAATAAGACTATAGTTCTAACTAATATACATATTAACTAATATTAACTATGTGGATATCAACATCTATCCTTTGACAATGGAATGTAATGCGCCTTTGAGCATGTTTATATGGAAAGGGCGCAATATCAAATGACAATATTATTATTATTATATTATTATAATATACATGACTTTGTTCACACACAGGATCTTTGCCAGGATTTTAATAACACCTGTCCAAAATAGCAATTCCAATATTTCCGCACGTCCCGTTTCAGCTACTCAGTTACTTATAATCATATACTCAACTAGCCTATTATGTCGCAGCAGACAATTAACACTTCAGCATTGCCTAAAAGACAAATTATTAGAAAAAAAATTAGCTGATTACCCCCAAGTCAAAATTGAAAATGCTTCATGTAAATTTTTGCCTGTCGCAAAAATAAGATTTTCAGGAAACTGCTTTTTCAATAGACCGGTCAAAAGGGTCCAGGCCAAGTCCCTAGCTTCATCTTTATATTCAAGATAGTCTTAAGTGTATCAAACTTTGCTTGACTGCCCTCATTTAAATGAGCATAGGGAAGGTTGTCATCTCTTCCAACTAGAAGCTGGCATGTATTTATGTGATTGTATTTTGCTTCCTTTCTAGAAGTTAGTGGCAGTAGCCTAGGTTTTATCGACGATGCAGAAAATCGTGCCATGTCAAGTTCGTCGGAGCCCTCCAGTATACGAGAAACTCCTGAGTTAGCCATACTTGATGACGAGGATGATCTCTTCCCTAGGGATCAGGTGAGTAACATGAAGGGTTTTTTCTTACTACCCCTTGTTGGGGCCTGTCCTGATGGCTGTGTGATCTAAGGCACTGCAACTGACTGCTAGCTCTCTCCCTGTCACTGAGGGGCTGCCCTGATGGCTGTGTGATCTAATGCATTGCTACTGACTGCTAATAGTCTCTCACCACTGACCCGGTTCGAATCTCGACTGGGCTATGTGATAAAGTGGCCAGTGACTTGCTTTAGGCGGTGGTTTTTGCTAGGTTCCTAATTTCTGTTGATGAGATCGTCGATTTAGAGAGGTGCTTGCAAGTGATGAAATTTCCCCGTCTTATCGAAAGATGCTGATACTAATTGCGAACTTAAGCCAAATGAAATCTGATGCAAGCCAACTATGATACAGATGTAGTTCAAGGATAATGTATACTAGCGTAAGCCTATTTGATAGAGTTGTAACTTTGAATATATGGTCCAAGATATGATTGTTAAATTGTCAAGATATAGAGCATGACGTCTTAAATGGTAAAATAATGGATATTAGTTCTGGTGATAGAGAATGATAACTAGTCACCATGGAAGTAATAGAATTTATTGATAAATTTGATGCCAAAGAACACTTAATTCCTTACTAATAAAGAAACTTTAAACTCATACCCTAAACAGGGATAGCTGTATATTTGTAAATACAATTTACAATTAAATTTTATCCATCCTTTACCTATCTGTAAATGCTATTTCTTGCAGCCATTTTGTAATTTATCAAATTCCAGTGCATTTCTTTCATCTTCGTTTTTTTACTGGAGACCTTAGAACTGTGCCTATGATGTAATTAGTATTCGTACCCTGACCTTATGGGTGAGGAAAATCATCAATCTGAGGCTCACTGTAGTTCAAAAATCTCCATCTTACCTCGTTTGAAACCATTCCCAACTGAAGGCTCGAAGATTGATTAAAACTGTCATTTTCTGTAAAGTTATGTAATCTTACCTTGAGAAAGTTTGAAACGTCTCCCAACCCCTAAGGCTCAAAGATAAATAAGAACTGTGATTTTTTTCCCACCAGGATGTGATTCCGCAGGCGTTACTGGACCATTACCTCAGCATGACGGAGCCCTCGCGCCGCCAGTCTGTGGACCAGGAGATCGCCAAGCACTGTGCCTACAGCTTCCCCGCTGTCGCCTACACGCTGGGCAGGAAGCACTGGCCCTGCCTCAAGCAGCTCTACGAAACGCTGGCCGGTGATATGCAGGTAAGAAATAGCACAAGTCATCAATGCTGTGGGCAGATTCCCTTTGGAGCCCGTTCATGCATGTAGCAGCCAAAACTGCCCGACAATTTTGGTGTCCTCTCCATCTAACCGAAGCAATGATGAGGAAAAGAATTAAGGAAAATTGTACCAAAAATTTATCTAAAACTCTCCTACAAATTGTTTGCAAAGTCATACATCCTTCCAAACTAGATCATCAGGCATGAATATGTTAAAAATGCATTCATTTTTGATCAATTTCCTTTTCTTTAAAAAAGGTTAAGCCTCCTTCATGTTGAAAAACTACTCTTTGTTAGATAGTTGAAATAGCTTGCAATGATGATATTTCCCCGTCTTATCGAAAAATGCTGATAACATTTGCGAACTTAAGCCAAATGAAATCTGATGCGAGCTATGAATTGCCATTAAAAGACCTTTAAAAGGTTACAATGAACCCAGCCAGAATGTACACATGCTCTAACAACTCTGAAGGCGTCTCATGATAATAAGAACATACTTGAAAAAGATCAAAAAGGATTGTTTAAACCAACAAAAATAACTTGTTTGATTCTTTGAAATGTTTCTTTGCAAGTTGCTTTATGATAAAGATATTCCCAAACCTTTTAAACTGATTTAAATTAATCGACAAGTTTAATATTATTATCAAAGTACGTTCAATCTCTTTGCTTTGTATTGCACTAATAGAGAGCACTGTCTGACACGTGTACCTTGTGTTGCTTCAGTGGAAGGTGCGCCGTACGCTGGCCTTCTCCCTCCATGAACTAGCTGTGATAGTGGGTGAGGAGATCACACAGATCGACCTCGTGCCTGTCTTCGACGGCTTCCTCAAGGACCTTGACGAGGTGCGAGTCGGAGTGCTCAAACATCTGGCAGACTTCCTCAGGGTAAGTGTATTTGCTTGAAATTGAGAACTGTAAACCAAGTCTTGTGCTTGTAAAGTAATGCGCTTAGTACACAGCTGCATTCGATGCTCAGTTTCATTTACATACATTTGTTAAATGACAAATTATCATGTTGATATGTTATGTGGAGAGAGGGAGATCTATACTTATACCGTAAATTCTTAGAAATTTAGTATTCAGTATCCCTTATCTAGGTATTCACATTACATAAACGCATAGGAAGTTCTTGAAGACTCAGTTGTACCCAAAGTTGAGTGAGGTTAATACTTGCGAGATGATGATATTTCCCCATCTTATCGAAAGATGCTGATATTATTGCGATATTAAGCCAAACAATCTGATGCAAGAGAAATAACCCACTCAGTGTGAACAAGGACCTGTTACACCATATCATTCAGTTTGCATGTTTGTAGCAAATTTCAACTCATCTTTCTAGTTGCTCACCCCGGAAATACGACAAGCTTACCTTCCCAAGATCCCTGCCTTCTTAACCACTGACAACAATAGGAACTGGCGCTTCCGGCTAGAATTATCAGAGTAAGTTTTCTTAGTGGACTCATCAGCTATGAAATAGAATATTGCATACTTCAGGTTAAATAGGGTTTAGATGTTTGGCTCGCAGGTGATGATATTTCCCCGTCTTATCGAAAGATGCTGACAACAATTGCTATCTCAAGCCAAATTCTATCTGATGCAGCCAACCACTGATTTATAGTGTATTTATTTGATTTTATTTACCTAACCTTAATTCTTTACTTGGTATTCTTGTTTTTGAGTGAAAAGTTAAGCCCAAAGCAATACCTTGTCAGGTGCCAAGATTTAGAAACTTGGTGCTTCAAATTGCCAGGTGTAAAGATTGGGTATCCTGTTTTCAGTGGAGATTACAATATATTCAGACACCAGGTCTAATCATGTACTATAAAGTATTATTTTTGGGCATTGGAAATAATGCACAACACAGAGTGCCGCCTTTAATGCACAGTTTAATTTTTGCATATGCGTGTTTAATGACAAAATGATGTGCAATACTAGCATAGGGATTTATTTACTTGTCAAGAAAAGGTATTTTATTTCACATGTGTTTTGTTGTGGTTTTTCAGACAGCTGATTCTGTTAAGTGAGCTGTACTCGCCGCACGACATCAGCGAGAACCTGATGCCGGTGGCCATCCAGCTGACGGCCGACAAGGTGGCAGAGGTGCGACTCAGTGCCTTCAGACTGGTGAGTGTTGTATTGTATTGTATATCCACCATATCATATTATATTGACATGAAATTACAAATACAAAAAAATAAAGTGAAATAAATCAGAACATAGTAGAAAAGATAAACAGGAACAAATAACACAAGAATTGACTTAATCAAGTAACATGCTAAGTATTTACATAAATAAGGTTACCTTTCAGTGGTAGGGAATGGTAAAGGTACTCTATATTATGGCAAATATCCAAATCAGATCGGAAAAAGTATTGTATCTCTAAGATCTTTTATACCGGTACCTACTGATAAAAATTTGACTCAACTGCTACCTGGACAAAAGATGTCAGATGGTACTGGGACAATTTCCCCACTGTTTTCGAGACTTAATTCAGTTATAACGATGCAGTAGCTTGTTTATGATGACATCACTTTCCCTCAACATAGTGACCAGTGATGAGAGGCTCCTTGAGCCGCTATTCAACTCCTGAGACGAGCTACTCTCAACTCTTCTTTATAAATAATACTCTGCAAGTCAGTAATGAAGGATTTGTAAGGGTTGGCTAGCTTCTAAGAGCCAAGGCTGGAATTTGAAATTTTGAAAATTATTACTTTTTCTGCCATATTGTTGCGATCTTGATTAGCCATTTGTAATTGGTAGGAGAAAGTGCCAGGAAAAACCACAATCTAACTCCCAAGTCAACAACAACTTTCTTACATGCCCTGGCTGGTATTTGCACTATCTGAGCTGGCCAAGGTTGTCTATCACTAAATGTTAGCTTGATCATGAATTCGTTAAATATCTTCATTTAATGTTTCTCAACATGGATTTGCACAATCTATTCAGCCCCTGACCAATCTCATGAAACAATTTGTGTAGCTTACTTAAAAGAGATTTACTGAGTAGAAATTAAACAAATAGACGTATCAAATATCTTAAACAGTCACCAACACACCTACCTGCTAAAAAGACCACTTACAGCTCCAGACAAAAGTGGCGACCATGATTAACACTAAATGAGCAATGAATGTAACTCTTTAACCCTTTCATACCTGGGGATCTACTTGACTAGTAGCAGTTTTGGCTGCTACGGGTATGAATGGGTTAACAGTTTCTTTCTGCCTGCAAATAATGCACAGTAAAACTGAACATATGAATGTTAACCAGATGTAGATGGATGCATTCGATCATATTTATCTTGGCAGTAGCTTGTTTATGATGACATCACTTTCCCTCAACATAGTGACCAGTGATGAGAGGCTCCTTGAGCTGCTATTCAACTCCTGAGACAAGCTACTCTCAACTCTTCTTTATAAACAATTCACAGTCTGTGAAAAGCTGCCATTCAGTTATAAAGGATTCTCAGGGTTAGCTAGCTTTAAGAGCCTAGGCTGGAATTTGGAATTTCTGAAAGTTGCTTTGCATAGATACATTCATAAGTTTCTGGTCAATTTTGCCCAAAAGTGTTGTGAAACACGAAGTCTAGTTTACAAAGAGAGACAAGCTGAGTAGCAAATGAATAAATAAACTTATCAACTTCTAACATAGCCACCTTCTAAGAAAGGCCACTAGCAGGTCATTATAAAAGTGGACAATTTGTTTTATTTGGTTAGACTACATATTAAGATAAACTGCTGGATCTATTTAGCATATGATGGTGCTAAGAACTATCAGACTGACAACATGACCATACTGAATACTAAATGACGAATTTATGGAGCTATAAAAGCCCAGCATTCGATCATATTTTTGTCTTTGCAGTAGCTTGTTTATGATGACATCACTTTCCCTCAACATAGTGACCAGTGATGAGAGGCTCCTTGAGCCGCTATTCAACTCCTGAGACGAGCTACTCTCAGACTGCTAACCACAATAATTATGCTACCATGAAGATGTGAAATTCTAACCACTCAAAGATGTTCTAATTGTATAAAAAAAAAACTTTTAAAAAAACAGGGAAGTAGAAGTGGAAAATGTTTGCCTTAACAAGCATTTATTGCTTCATACTTTGAATGTTGAGGCTACTTTCGTCCAATGCATGAGAATGCAAAGAACGGAGTACTAATGGAGTACTCTCAGATGAGTACCCATATGCTAGGGTTTGGGTGATTTTTCTGGGGTTTTTTGCATTATTTTGTACAGGCCAACTTGGCCACAAGCAGCAGAAGAGTTCATTTTCCTTTCTCTCATTGTAGCTGAGCGTGATGCTTAAGCGTCTCGCCACATCCATCGACGAGACCTTGGTGGAGACGTTCATCGTTGACGTCATCGAAAGCTACGCCAAAAGCTCCAAGTGGAACATGCGACAAATGTGAGTTATCTACCACCCATACTAGAATATTTACTAAAAATAGAGTTTCCGCAACGAGCAAGCTATAGGAACGAAAGAGATATATGCATATGATAACTGAATTGTTAGGCGGTTCAAGTATTCTTATTTTACCCATACCTGGAAGCAGAACACCATTCTTAATGACCTTAAGGCATGGCTTTTCTGCTATGGGTCATTCTGCACTGTCATGATGATTGAACTATCATTGGGAATCTCTCTTACATAAACCTGGAGATACGATAGAACTGACACAGTGCTCGCTTATATAATGAAATTTATTTATCAAATACTTGATTATCATTAAGTTACCCTACTTTTTTTGGAAAGGTAAAACAACTAAGTATTGTGTGTGTAGTGTTTTACTGTATTGTTTGCTGTTTCAGCTATGCACACATGTGTCACAATACAGTCTACAAGTTCTTGTAGGTGCTCCAACGTTCCTTGTGTTTAGGTTATGCTACGCATAGTGTTTTACAGTATTTAATTCTATGTGTAGTGTTTTACGGTGGTATTGTTTGCTGTTTCAGCTATGCACACATGTGTCAGCACATCCTCCTGGAGAACTCCATCAGTCCTGAGCAGTTTGCCAAGGACATGCTGCCGGGCCTCATGGCGCTACAGCAAGACCCGGTTCCCAATGTCCGCATCGCACTGGCGCGAACCGTCTCGCAGAGTATATTACCTATAGGTAAGTAGTGCAACATATTGTGAGACATGACCAGCTTATCATCATCCCAGATGAGTGGTATTTAGAATTAGTATTTTTTCCCCACCTTTTCTGCCATATTTGGACTGATTTGTGATCATGGGAGACGCATGTCTCACCTATTGTAATTACGATCAACTATGATTCTCATGAGTCTCAGGGTTCGATTTTCCCAGGGGCATATGCCCCAAGATTTTGCTGTGGGCCCCTATATTTTTGAGACTAGGGGCCCGAAATAGTATGTTTAATAATACAGAAATCCTTTTTTTGACCACTAAACTTATCAAAAGACCTTTTCGGGCCCCTAGCCTGAAATCTAAGTGTCAGACCCTGGGTCTACAATTGACCTGTGGTCAGACTGTGTTAATTGAAATTTCAACCTATTTCTGCCATGGGTCTAAATGATAGTAGAAGCGTGGTATATCCATGGTTAGGAGGAGGGTTTTAGGAAAGGGCAGACCACTCTGTAGCCTGCCTCCCAGGCTATATTTAAATGTCGTACATTGGGGATCAGTTGGAAATATTCACATTAATCTCCCTGGTGTGGCAATTGTGTGAACTAAATGGCTAACATTAGGCCACAAGTCTCTATGTAGTATAGGTGCAGGCATTTATATGTAATAAAGTGAAATCAGAATAGAGCCTTGTAGCTAGGCTAACCACTCTGCTGCCTAGATAGGCCTCATATCAGTGGACGATGGATCCTTTGTTATTAGCACTGTCATGATGATTGAACTATCATTGGGAATCTCTCTGACATAATCCTGGAGATACGATAGAACTGACACAGTGCAAAATTTAAAATTTTATTTCCTGTTTTTCTACAAATTTATCAGTTATGTCCCATATGTAATAAAAAAAGACTTCATCTCTTCCATTTGTATGGGGGTTTGGTCTTCCATTTGTATGGGGGTTAGGGTGGGTGGGATATGCAATAATAAATATTCAAGAATAGCTGGTGCAAAATTCAAGAAAATTATTTGGTTTTACCTGTATTGAGTTGTTTCGTAAATGTGAAAATTTTTTAATTTCACCCATAATTGCATGGAGTTTTTCTTCATTAGTGAAGTGATATCTACTCTCAGGACACTTGAAAAAAAGTTCAGAAATAAACATAGCGAAGTAGTTACTGAAAAAAAGAGTTGTTTCTAAAGCTTCGCTTAGTATTTCTCCATCAGATATTTTACAATATATGCATTTGCCATGCCATTTTCATCAAAAATAAACGGGATAAGAAGCCTGCTCTGTCATGATGATTGAACTATCATTGGGAATCTCTCTGACATATAACTGGAGATACGATAGAACTGACACAGTGCTTAACTTCAAACTTTATTTCTTGTTTTTCTGCGAATTTATTAGTGATATCCCATATGTAATTTCAAAAATGATCCGGTTATGCTTTCTACCATGGGTGCTTGTACGTCAGGATACTTTATCATTTGATATGGTTATATTTTGTTTTGTTTGACACATCATGGCTTTAGGTGACTGCCATTTCTTCAGTTCAATATATTGTATTGCATAAGTTGCCCCATCTTTATTTGTAGGGGGTTTGGATGGGTGGGATATGCAATGATAAATTTTCAAGAATAGCTGGTGCGTGAATTTCAAAATTCAAGAAAATAATTTGGAATGTTTCTATATCCAGGTATATAGTTAATTGTGAAAAATGTTGATATTCACCCATTAATGCATGGAGTTTCTCTAGAAACATGAAGTGTTACCTGCTGCCGGGGCACTTGAGAAAAAAAAGAAATAATCATAGCTAAGTTGTTAAAGAAAGAAGAGATGTTACTGTTTCTCCATCATATATTTTACAATCTATGCATTAAAATGATGGGCCTGATTTTGATGCTACAAGCATGAAACCGTATAAGGAGCCTGTGCACTTATTAGCACTGTCATGATGATTGAACTATCATTGGGAATCTCTCTGACATAAACCTGGAGATACGATAGAACTGACACAGTGCTCGCTTAAATAATGAAATTTATTAATCAAATACTTCATTAATCATTAAGTTACGCATTTCATACTTGGATTTAAGGCATCAATCAACTATTCTACCATGGGTCAGCCATTTATCTACCATGGGTGTTCCTTTACTAATCCATTCAAAAAGTTGGGGAGTTGGCATTACTGGAGATAAGTTCAATGTAATGGTAAAATGGCAAGTAGTTTTGGGCAACGGCAATCGAGTGATTATTATAAACTGAAAATTTGAACTTTGAAAGTTACAGATGAAGGGGTATTTGCATCTTTATCCTGTTACAAAAAATAACAATTTGAGAAGCCTGCTCTGTCATGATGATTGAACTATCATTGGGAATCTCTCTGACATATAACTGGAGATGCGATAGACCTGACACAGTATGCAGTGCTTGAACATTTTGAAATGTTGCAAAATGGACAAACAAATCTAAGGGCTATCATCACAACGTCTGAAAAAAGTCCCTGAATCTGCTACCAATCTGGAGCTCTGACTAATATCAGCATGCTGATCATGTGTGACTACTTGTATGTTTGTAGAGTATTTCACAACGACCAAGAACCCCCACCACGCCCAGCTGCTGGAGGCCATCACCAACCTGAAGACGGACACGGACAAGGACGTGCGCTACTATGCAGGCCTGCCACCTTTAACCGACCTGGAGAACCATGACACGGTGAGTAGTGAGGCGGTACCGTATGGAGAGATCGCTGTTAACCCTTATGCTGCTGCTGGTTATTTTTGCCAATACAAAATGTAGCAAAAAAGGCAGAAAAATGACTGAAACCCTGGCACATGGGTACTCATCTGAGCGTGCTCAGCGAGAGCTCTCCAATGAATACCAACATGACAGGGTTTAGATGTTTTTCAAAAGTCTTTGCATCCTTGTGCTTTTGACGAAAGTAGCCTCAGCATTGGAAGGGTTAAAATGAAGGCAGGGCTCTAGCCAGCACTGGGACTTATTTTCAGCATTTATTGTGACCCTAACCTGTTGAAAATCAAACACCAGAACCCTCACATATTTTTGCAGGAACTTCTAAAGATATCAAATTATAAACATCTTTTGAATTATAAAACTGCTCCTATAAGGAGTACTATTTAGTGTTGTACATTCCTTCAATTTATAGTTTTACTTCTAAGTGAATGTTGAGGCACAACCTATTTGTACCATATATATTTAATAGTTAGAATATTAGTGTAAACGACCACATGTTAAGATACATGATCTTGTTGATCCTCCTTCCAAAAGAAAATGACAAACAATTTTATGGTTTTTGGACTCCGGTTTTGTAAGCCTGGTTATGGCCCTTGCCTGAGGAATGAACATGATGTCCCCATCCCAAATATAACCAATTCTGTCTTTGGTATGCATTTTACATGGTTGCCCTTCGATGTTCCTGTTAATCCTAAATGAATGATTTTTCAACAATCCTTCCATTTCATATTTTCAATCTACTAATACCATACTAATTAGATGCACACAAATCTTTACTAAAAAAAAAAAGATATAATTCAACTTTTGAATTAAGCAGTAATTCACAAAATATCAGTTGTTATCTTATCAGTATTTCATTCAAATATATATATATATTAAATGCTCCTGAGGGACGATGTCAACGTTTTAATTGGGGTGTTTTAGGGTGTTACAGACATGAATGTATAAACACCTGCACTTGTTTAACCTCATTCCATCACCTGGGCACCTAAGTGTAATAGTGAATAGTAGTGGGAATAGTGCAGCCATTAAACCAGGGGCATAGCCAGGATGCTAGAAATGTTGTTTGAAGCAGCAATCAGTTAATCTCTACCTACCCAGATTTAGCTACTCCGCTACTTCAGATCCTCTTTTCAAGTACATTTAGTAGCCTAGTGTGTCAATACGTGTGATTTACACTTCAGCCTTGTATGGGAGGATGTTTTGTTAAGAAAATTTGATTATTACCCCCAAAACATATCATAATTGAAGATTCTCCATTGAAATTTGCATGAAAATATTTTGCATGTTTGTAAAGAGTTTTTTGGACAAGTCCTGGCTAGGTCCCTGCCCCAAACCCTATTTTTACCCTTGTAGTTGGAAAGTGGCTCCTTAGTTTGCATAACAAAGTGGCTCTCAATTTTGTAGCATGTCAATTATTGAAGTAACTAGAACTGCACCATCCATGGTTTGGATTCACTGTATTGCCCACCATGTTTGACTGAATTGAAGCGAATATTGCTGGATATCACTTTTATTCCTTGGGCCTCTTTGGTTTTGTCTAAAGTTGGTTAAGAAAGAATAAGACCTTCCATTTATTTATTTCAGATGGATGTTCAAGATTTTATACACTCATATGCCAAAATAATTTACGAATTTAATACCTATTAAGTCTTGGTCTTGCCTCTATGATTCCGACTCCTTTCAAAATTACATTAATAAGTTTTAAATTCATAAATATCTGTGTAAAGCTACGCCTTAAATACTAACTGCTGATTTCTTCTTTGACAATTGATGATATGACAAGTTTTTTGTGACCCATAATCCTCCATCCCTCATCCTGCTGCAATTTTCTTATTTGGGGTTATCATGTAACATCTTAACTATTTGTTATGTAATAATTCAAAAATAACAGATATCCAGCAAAACTTTTCAACAATAAACTAATTAGAAAAGACCTCGTTATTCATTCACTAATGCATAAGATAGCAAGCTGGGCGTGTAAGTTATAGGTGCAATATGGCAGTGTATGTTTTATGGATGTCCTGAACCAAAATGGCCGCCTTGATATGAACAGCAAGGCCTCCCCCTCTTCAGACCGTCGACGTGTAGGTACCTTTAGAGCTTACTTAACCAAAATGTATATTAAGAGCGAGCGAGAGAGTAGAGAGATGCGTTTGGCATTCCTCAATTATTGTTTTCTAACGCACGCTACACTCAGAGATAGCCTGAGGGTTATGCAAATTATGTGATTTGTTGTTGCCACATTTGCGTTTTTGTCTCCATTTTAAAACCCTCATTGCCATTCACCTCATTAGTTATTATAGATTTTTTTTAACCTATTCTATTCATGCTTACAATTCTCCCTTTTAAGTGTGTTTGGGAATCATGTTCATTTAGAAAATCCCTTGAATGAATGAAGTAAAAAAAAATCACCAAATATTCCATGGGAAGTTTTCGCTAGTGTTGGAATAAAACATATCTCCCTATTTCACATGAAGACTTTGACTTATTGGGTACTTAAGGCAATAATGAGTTATGTTGCATGTAATGCAGATTTTGCTCTTTCCCTGGCAGAGGCAATATTGCAGTCTAGGACTGGGAAGGAAGGAATACATTAACTATGAACAATTTCCCATGGAATTTGAACCTTTGGTGTGAAAGAGTTAACATCTGCATTATTTTTGGAATTGGCTTAGCTTCAGAGTGAATGAGTGAATGTTGATTGTTTGTGTTGTTTGTCTTAGATATAGCTAATTTGCATTAATTGATAATAATCATTTCTTTTAATGCTTAAACTATTTAAATCTGGTCTGCACACGTTTTCTGCAACTTCGAATAGAACCAAGATCAGAGCAATCATTGAAACATTAAGTGAGTGTCAAATCCTACAATGGCATACAGTGAGATGTTATTCAACATATTTATTTATCACAAGATATTTCTGCAAGCATTAGGACATGTCTTCGCTTCTGATATGAATGCGTCAAAAAGAAAATTATGATTTAAAGTTAACCTTGTCTTCAACTTGCCTCTTTTTCAGATTCCCGTCTAAGCGAATTTAGAAAGAATCATTCTGCAACCTCCTTCCACGACCAACGAATATCAGCCAACCTATCAGGCGCTCTACATCTCACATTGACAGAAACAAATGAGGAAAATTTGGACGAGTAGAACAGATTCAGACGGGAAGGATACGCATATGTTCCCTGTCGAAGGAGAATCTGGACTCAAACTAATAACTGCAGTTACCTCTCTTGAAAGTTGCTGTATTAGTAAAAGATGATTCCCAATGGGTGTTGAATGACTTGACATCAGACTGTGACACCTTACTGGAGTTTGTATCAGCAGTTCATTATAGGTCACAACAGAGCGGGTACTGGTTTGCAAAAAAAACAAAACCTATATTGTGGAGCTGTTTCAATTGACTAGTTTCACAGACCTGCGTAGCAACTTCTTCCGTTAAACATAAAAATTTGAGGGTAATTATACATTCTTGATATATATTTTTTAGTGGAAGGGTAGTAATAAATAGTAACATTGCCTGTTGACCTTTGGTTTGCCATCTTAGACAAGTGAATATTTGTAAGAGGAATCGTAAGCTTAAGAAATAATTGACATGCATTATAGCTCTTAATTTCATTTATTTATCTGTTATTTTATTCAATTTTTTTTTTGCACAGGGGAAATATCTTGGACACTTCTGTATAAAATGTGTGTACCTTAAAACTAAAAGAAAAATCAGCTTATCTAACGAAGGCACCTCTCAGTATAAATAAAACAAGCTTTGACTGCACTTGTATGCTCAAAAGTATTTATTTCCAAATAATAACTGCATGATTTTATGAAATGTGACCATAGAAAGGGATTTCACTCATTCCACCCCTCAGTGCCTATACCAAGAGTCCAGCTATATCATTTACTCGACTTATAGAATATCTGGAGGTAGACTTTCATGTAGCCACCATTGTAAAAGGCCAAACATTGAGCACATTCTCTTGGAGAATACAAGAAATTCATGTAACATCATTTTCAAAAGGTTCATCATTATCTAGAATGATAATTCCTATAGCATCTTCAAAAGGTTTACCCCAATCTTTGATTGAGGAGAATACTTGTAGCATCATTATGAAAAGGTGAACCCAAATCTTTGGTAAAAGGTTATGCAACTAGTAAGGTCAGCAGCCCGTCGGTGTGGTATTATTATTGAATGGTGAGCACCTGTCTTTTCATTTGAGTTCAATTGTGTCGGTGGGCTCTTCTGTTGTTAACCCTTTTGCTGCTGTTTGCTAATTTGGTCAGCTTGAAATGATGACAAAAACCTGTGAAACCATGGCAAATAGGTACTCTTCTGATAGTACTCGGCGAGAGCTATCTAATGAATACCAACATGACAGGGTTAAGGTGATTTTCACAATTTTTGTGCATTGGATGAAAGTAACCTCAGCAGCAGAAGGGTAAATGAAATTGTGCATGGGTAATAACCATAAACCTTAGCCACTCCTGATGAAGCTAAGTGCCAGACATTCCATCCTAAGAATCCTAGTGTTTCCAGTGTATAACAGTATGCCATTCCGGGGTGATAATACACATGCTGCAATCCAACAATCCCTTCAGGGTGGTTGTAAGTATGAACTCAAACAATGCATTAGACTGCTTGGCCATAGAGGCCAACCACGCGAAGGTGGCAGGCGGTTTGTCCTGGATCATATGTAAAGTTGGGTCACTTTCCAACCGGTTTTCCTCAGTATTTATAGTGTACTGGCCAGGGCTGGGAAGAAGTCAGCAGTCGAGTCTAGGCCGTGGCTATAAAAAAAATGTCAGGGCTAGATATATCTGAGGCATCTAGCCCTGGGCGATAATTCATATTTGGGTATTGTTGAGCCCTTAAGGGACTTTCCCGTCAAGTATGCATTTCTAATTCTTAATGAGAATTAGATTGAAGAGTCTGTTGAATCTAGGAGTAAATGAATTATGGTAGCCCAGAACAAGTGGAATTCAGATACACGTCCTTTCATCTGCCGTTCTAGGCTAGATGGGGACTGGCCAGTAGTTGACTGGGGAGTCACTGGTAACATTCTGACATGCTTCATCTGCCGTTCTAGGCTAGATGGGGACTGGCCAGTAGTTGACTTGGGAAATGAATTAGCCCCCAAGTCACTGGTAACATTCTGACATGCTTCATCTGCCGTTCTAGGCTAGATGGGGCTTTGCCAGTAGTTGACTGGGGAAATGAATTAGCCCCCAAGTCACTGGTATCATTCTGACATGCTCCAAGTGACTTGTAGCAGCCTGGACCTCTGGAGAGACGTGGCAAGCAGTGCTCACACAATGCATCAGACTGCTTGGCCATGGAGTCCGGTAGCAGAAAGCTGGTAGCCAATTTGTCCTGGATCATATGCTCCATTATTATATTAAAATTGTTATTATTATCATTATTATTATTATATTATTATTATGAAATATGTGGCAAAATTGGCCTGCCTCCTGATTTCTCTTATATTTTGCTAATTGTAATTGTTCCTAGGGTCCTATACCTATCTATTAGGACTATCAACGGTCCCTATTGGAGAGAGTAGGCTAAGTGGTCCAGGTGCCCAGAGATTTATTTACTAGGAATTTTATATTTCTGTGGAGATTCCTGGTTTTACGCCATATTGAGCCAGAGATTAGATAGCTGAGGTCATCTTATGTATTATTGATTTGAATGATTGACAATTTTGCAGTATGTATAGGATATATCAATTGAAGGTCCCTTGAAAGAAGATTCGATACACAGCAAGCAACGCAGGGGAATACTTCTAAGCTCCCTCACAAATGTATTATGACCATACATCATACCACGTATCTTACATGGTCTGACCTTTAAATTTATGCAAATAATATCTTATATACCAGTTTAAGGTAAGATATAGGACTACAGTATATGCAGTTTCTTTGAATTGCATGCAGTCCTCAGTGCCATGCTCATTGTGCACTACGCAGCCCAAGTTATGATGAATTTCTTCCATAACTCATGATTTATGCTGATGCTGGCTAATTTTGCCTTCATATGATGATGCAAAAAAGCTGAAAAATGCTTGAAACCCTGGCACATGGGTACTCATCTGAGAGTGCTCAATGAGAGCTTTCTTATGAATACCAACATGACAGGGTTTAGATGGTTATCAAAGATTTTTGTGCTTAGTACGAAAGTAGCCTCAGCATTGGAAGGGTTTAGTGCACAACTTGTTTGTTCAGGTGTGTTCATTGATTACCTCCATTCTAGCCAGGGCGACCACTGGGAGACTTGGCTGATGATGAATTGGTCAGCTTACTGAACCATGTATGTGTGTGATTTTATTTTGCTGTGTGTGTTTGCAAGGGAAGGGATGGGTTTAGGAGGAAGTATTTATGGGGGAAAGCCTCATGTGGGTGGGGCATATGCTATAGGCAAAGAGGGTGCAAGGTATTGAAGAGGTATAGCAAGTTAACCCTTGTGCTGCGGGTAGCAAATTTGACCAATACAAAATGATGCAAAAAACCCTGAGAAAAGACTGAAACCATTGCATATGGGTATTCATCTGAGAGTACTCGGCGAATGCTTTCCAACGAATACTACCGTGACAGGGTTTAGATGGGTTTCAAAAATCTTTGCATCCTTGTGCTTTGGACGGAAGTCGCCTAGAAGCATTGGAAGGGTTAAGGAATAGCACCAAAAAGGGTGCATCAGGTAATGTTGCTTGAGCCTTTCCTAGGACTCTAAATAGAGATGTGATTTTGAATCATTTATTTCAAGATTAAAGGTTAGAATTCCTGAAAAGGTTCAAACTCTTCGATTTCTTCTCAGAATATTACCTGAAGCATTTTTATTGGCATTAGAAACAAGTAGAGGAGAAAGAAATGGTGAAAAATATCAGACTGGTTGACTGAAATGCTCTCCTATGTTCAACAAAGAGAAGGCTGTGTAAATGGGTGGCATTCAAGTCTTATTATGTATTATTAATGTAGGAATTAACAAAATAAACATGATGATGGTATAATTGTATATTTCTACAAGATCTTTCAACTATTTTCTGGTGGCTGTCCTCGGTCGCCATGGTATGTATAGCAAATGTGGGATGATGATAATGATATACACCACTGATGATGGTGAAGATATTGTGACTTGGACAATTTGATTGACAAAGTCTTTCTGAATATTAATAGGTATTAAAATGATTATTAATAAAATGTGATGTTATATTGTTAGTTGTTGTATGTTGATTTTCTTTCCTCAATTCCTGCTTGTCCTACTAATGTTAAAGCATTGAAGATGCAGTTGTATATGGAGTTAAAAGATTATTTACTATCTTGATAACCTTCAACCTAAGCTAGACATGATAATGAAAACTTGATCATAATAACACAACCATGCTATAAAGATAATGTAAATGGGATCATTAAAAGACACCAGTAATATCAAATTCATCTGGGAGGGTGGTTTTTCAATGCAGTGACTCCCTGTGACTATATTTCTACATCTGTCAAAGATTTGCCCCCTGTGATCCTTGTGGAAGTGATGGGTCTCTAGATATAATTGATATATAAGAAAGCCGAAAGTTATAGGTTTTGTTAGATTCTCAAAGAAAGAAGATTCAGTAGCTTAAATTTCAGGAGTTAATTCTGGGCGTGTAATACAATATCTCCAAGGAAATTATTGTCCATTTATTTAGACCTTGTACACTAAGGCGTACCTTCCGCTCCCCCCCCCCCCCCCCCCTCAAAAAAAAAATGAATAATGATTATAAAATTAATGCAGCAGTCCACAAAATATTGATTTGCAAGATGTAAGTCTCCTATGGTCGGGGCTTAGCAACCAGTGAACCTCGTCAAATGGTCCCATCTCTAGCAGGTATTCTCGGATAAGCTTTGAGGGCGCTGCCATGTGAGACGAAACCTTGAGAACTGTTGAATGCTTGATAAATAGTTAGGATTAAAAGATGCAATATAGACATACCCACAACGTCCTAGGATCTAGGTAAGACAGTATGAGGTTATATCAAGACTGATAGTCAGGGAGCCAAACTGAAAAAAGGGCCTTAAATTTAGAGTTGGTGGCACCCGAGAGGGTAAAAGCAATGGACCCTTCCAACATTTAGTACATCCCTCCAGTATTAAAAAACACCTGTCTGCCGGACTGAAAAAGTGACGGTATATGATTTAGAGGTCATTTGAAGGTCAAACTCTAAAAAAAATAGGCTTTTTTCTCAGTAAATGTACTTAGATTCAATGTTTCTTTGCTGTATTCACAAACATTCTTATTTCATATGTATAGAAATATCAATATTGACCTTGTGGTTACATATTTTTATGTTTGTGTGATATTCATGGTCATCTCAAGGTCAAATAGGGGTCAAATTATTGAAAAATGGGCTTTTTCTGAGTAAAAGTACTAAATTTCTAATCTATTTCTATGACAATTCTATGCATTCTTCATCTTTTGGTATTGGACTATTAGTATTGATCTTGTAGTAGTTTGGTTTCTCTTTTGGGATATGTTCAAGGTCATTTCAAGGTCAAAAATAGGTCAAAACGATGAAAAATGAACTCTTTTCTGAGCATAAGTACTAAGTTTTTAACATATTTTTAGGGCAATCACATGCATTCTTCTTCTTATGGTATTGGACTATTGATAATGATCCAAGAGGGTAAACGCAATGGAACCTTCCAACATTTAGTACATCCCTCCAGTACTAAAAAGCACTTGTCTGCCGGATTGAAAAAGTGACGGTGTATGATTAAAGGTCATTTGAAGGTCAAACACTTAAAAATAGGCTTTTTTCTTAGTAAATGTACTTAGATTCAATGTTTCTTTGCTGTAATCACAGACGTTCTTATTTCATATGTATAAAAATATCAATACTGACCTTGTGGTAAAGTATTTTTTTGTTTGTGTGATATTCAGGATCATTTCAAGGACTAATAGGGGTCAAATAATTGAAAAATGGGCTTTTTCTGAGTATAAGTACCAATTTTTTCATCTATTCCTATGAGAATCATATGCATACTTCTTTTCTTTGGTATTGGACTATTGGTATTGATCTTCCAAAATCATGATTTCCATTTTGTGTCATACTCAAGGTCATTTTAAGGTCAAAAAAAGATCCAAAAGTTGAGAAATGGGCTTTTTTCTAAGTAAAAGTACCAAGTTTATAGCATATTTTTATAGCAATCACTTGCATTCTTTTTTTTTTTCAGTACTAGACAAATGATGTTGGTCTTTTAGTAATCTGCTATCTACTTTGTGGGGTATTCAAAGTTATTTGAAGGTCCTGAAAGGGGTCCAAAAGTTGAAATATGAGCTTTTTTTTGAGTAAAAGTACTAGGTTTTTGATATATATCTTATGACAATCACATACATTCTTCTTTTATCGGTATTGGACAATTAGTTTTGGTCTTGTAGTAATCTGCTATCTATTTTGTGAGATACTCAAGGTCATTTCAAGAATGAAAAGGGTTCGAAAAGTTGAAAATAGGCTTTTCCTGTACTAAGTTCTTAATATATTTCTAATAGCAATCACATGCATTCTTCTTTTATTGGTATTGGACTATTGAAAGTGATTTTTCAGTAATCTGATTTCTGTTTTTTGTGGAATTCAAGGTCATTTCATGGTCAAAAAGTTGAATTTTTTTTGCTTTTTCTAAGTAAAAGTAATCTTTTTTTCTATGGCGATCACATGCTTTCCTTCTTATTCTATTTTAATAGAAATAGCGCTTTATAAGTGACAATTTTGATAATAACTCTGGTGCTGAATTGGTACTTGTACTCAGAAAAAGCCCATTTTTCAGTTATTTGACCCCTATTTGACCTTGAGATGACATTGAATATCACACAAACATAAAAATATGTAACCACAAAGTAAGTATTGTTATTATTATACATATGAAATACGAATGTCTGTGATTGCATCAAAGAAACATTGAATCAAAGTACATTTACTAAGAAAAAAGCCTATTTTTAAGTGTTTGATCTTCAAATGACCTTAAATCATATACCGTCACTTTTTCAGTCCAGCAGACAAGTGCTTTTTAATACTGTACTAAATGTTGGAAGGTTTCATTGCTTTTACCCTCTTGAATCATTATCAATAGTCCAATACCATAAGAGAGAAGTATGCATGTGATTACTATAAATAAGATTGAAAAACTAGTACTTTTACCCAGAAAAAGCCCATTTTTTCAACTTTTTTTGCCCTTATTGACCATGAGATGACCTTGAATATCAACCAAAATAGAAATCAAATAACTACAAGTTCGATTTCAATAGTCCAATACCATAAGAAGAAGAATGCATGTGATTGCCCTAAAAATATGTTAAAAACTTCGTACTTATGCTCAGAAAAGAGTTCATTTTTCATCGTTTTGACCTATTTTTGACCTTGAAATGACCTTGAACATCTCCCAAAAGAGAAACCAAACTACTACAAGATCAATACTAATAGTCCATTACCAAAAAATGAAGAATGCATAGAATTGTCATAGAAATAGATTAGAAATTTAGTACTTTTACTCAGAAAAAGCCCATTTTTCAATAATTTGACCCCTATTTGACCTTGAGATGACCTTGAATATCACACAAACATAAAAATATGTAACCACAAGGTCGATATTTCTATACATATGAAATAAGAATGTTTGTGAATACAGCAAAGAAACATTGAATCTAAGTACATTTACTGAGAAAAAAGCCTATTTTTTTAGAGTTTGACCTTCAAATGACCTCTAAATCATATACCGTCACTTTTTCAGTCCGGAACACAGGTGTTTTTTAATACTGGAGGGATGTACTAAATGTTGGAAGGGTCCATTGCTTTTACTCTCTCGGGTGCCACGGAATTTTAAAAAATGGGGTTTGGCTCCCTGACTATGATAACAAAAAGCTCCTTCAAAGGTCATGGAGGTAATTTCCCTGAATAAACTGTTTTATCAGCCATACTTCAATAGTTAGATGTCCCTTCTACCTCTGGATATTAAGGATCAAATTTGCTCTTCACACATGCTCAGTTACGAGGCAGGAGATATTATATTCATTCACTAATTCAGTCTCATGAATAGGGGTTTCTCTCTTAATGATGAGAGCACTTGATGAGCTTAAAAACAGCTCTATGACGAAAATTTCTAAAAGAAATTACCAGATTAAATTAACCGTCAGAATGATTTACTAGTAGGTTCGAAATGAGATTACACATGTCACATTTCAAATAATACCACCCCTAAATCTGCACTGTTCAGCACTCCTCAGTTATGGCTCACTGAAGGTGCATGATAACAGGCCAGAGACAGCCATCTTGCTCTGGTTCATGCTGGTTTGTTGCCTAGCCTGAATACCTGCGGTGCCACCAGTGCTGTGACTGGGAAGCCTGGCTTTCCCTTTCATAATAGGATGACAACATAAAGAAAAAGCTGTTTCTTTGTTCAAGGTAAGGATAAGAAAAAGAATCAAATATTAATCAATATTAATTTGAAATTATCTTTGCTAAATACATTTTCAGAAAATATTTGCTGGAAAATTTCAATCAATACGAATTCAAAATAACTCTCTTCTAATGTAGCAACACAGATTTGGCATTAATCTAGGGTTAATATATGCATGATTTGGTCAAAATATGATTTATATTTTGAGAAAATGTTTAGAAATGATAACAATACGCTTGGTTAACTATCTATAGAAAAATATAAATACAGGAAAATAACTTAAACAGATGTAAGATATATTATGTATGAATATTCATAAGAAGAATATAATATCTAAGGTCTAGAAAACGTGACAGGCAACTCATGTAATATAATAAAGTAAACTAAGTTTTGAAAAGAATGCAGAGATGTGCTTCTTGATTCAATCATAAATTTCATGAAAATGTAAATATATATATATATATATATATATATATATATATATATATATATATATATACATATATATATATATATATATTCAAGTTATATGAAAAAAAAATATGCTGTAATGTGGGAACCATGAATGCAAGTAAATGGTTATTTCTTCTGAGTAATTGAAATCTACCTATAGATCTTTAAAGGGTTAACGTATATAAGACTATATAAGCACTACTTGATAATCCATGTAATAGCGCCAATCACTTTCTGGCTACCACCACAGGTTTTAAGTTGATAGCAAACTGAGCCGTGAATTGAGTAAGGTGAATTTATAAATGCAAGACGGCACGCGTGAACTGACATAACTTAGTAAAGCAAACAAACACAACTAGTCTCTTTTATACCGTGCTCTTAGCAAACATTACTCAAGCCTGTTCCCACGACACGGCAAACGCTTAATGTCAGCTTACAGTAATGCTTTCAATGAAGCATACCGCAAGTTCTTTTTTGGGGTTGTGGATACAGACTTATTGGATGACGAATACAACTAGACTAGTTTTGTCATCAGCATGTAATACTCATCATCGTCCATGGGATCTTCTAAACTAGAGATCATCTCACAAGCTTCATATAGTAAATACTTGGGAATCTGGTGTCCAAAACCAGTTATGGACGGATTTCAATCTCGTATGGAGTTCGTCAATAAAACCAGCAACATCATGCGTTCGGCTACTCTAGAAGGGAGCGCAAACATAGCCTGACCTGGCTGCCTGTATCCCATTGGTTGAGCGATGAGTTCAGTCCCTTTATACCACCAGACGCAAGCAGGTTATTCTATAAGAAGTCCTACTATCAGGAACGTTCATAATACTAAAAGCGTGGTGCTTTCCAATCCCTGGTAGTATAGCGTCCATGCTGGCTCTGACGGCACAGCAGAAGGGTGCATCTTTTACCCATCAGGAATTCAAAGGTAACGGATCACACGTAGTCACTAGGTCTTCTTGGATACCCAACCCTACTACAGAGCTTGGCAGTAGCAGGCAATGTGCAAATCAATGCAGCCAAGTCGATGCCAGGAGGATTATATTGTAAAGTACTAGAACTAACTGGGAAACAAGCACGCAAGGGGAAAATCATATTTCCGGGTATAAATTCATAATATCATCGATGGACTTGGTACCCACATCCGACGCCTAATGCTCAACCGCTAATACGACTAATTATTCCACATGGAGAACTCTGCATATAGGTCTGCCAGCTGACATATATACATACATACATTCATAGTTCTTACAGCTTTATTGGAGTTATGATTTTGGTACAGTTTTGGACACTGGTGGGTCTAGGGGCTTTATGGTTGACCCCTGGCACCGGGGCGTCCGGTGGAGTCGGAGGTGCTCGAAACACCGGTTTGTCGCCAGGTGACAAGGGCCGCGTTTTTGCTCGAAGAAACAAAAGGGCGGTCAGCGTTTTTGATGATGCGATGAAGGGGAAGATCGTGGACAAACATAACGAGTTACGTTCACAAGAACCCGCCCCCAACATGGAATTTATGGTAAGTACCTTGGGGTCAAATTGTAGTGTATGTTTATTTACATTAAGTGAATAACAAAATCATACTAATACAAGATTGTATAGTAAATATTAATGAACAAAAACAGAACAAATATAAATGTTACAAATAAGATATTTACACACATATTTTGAACAGGTGACTTCCTCTCAAGCTTACCTTACATAACATATGAATTGACCCGGTTAGGACATGTCCTCAGGGCTGATTACCGGCAATCATTTCCAAGTAATCATAACTGGTATTAATATAGTTTTTTACAGCTAAAACTGCAGCAGGATGTCATTGAACCTCTAATATATTTGCATATTGCGTATGCAATGCTCTATCATTTATGAACATAAATACTGTATTTAAAAAGAGTGTTATTGGAAAATAAATTGAAAAGTTTTGAACACAATCCTTCGAAAAGAGTGTTATTTGGAAATGAACTGGAGAGTTGCTAAAACCAACATGAACAATAACCTCTTTTAATCGTGTTTATCAAAATATACAAGCTCGTAAAAAAATTGGTGGACACAAGGAACCAAGCAGATTTCTAAATACAAAAAGACAACACTATTTGCCTTAGGAAAATGTTTGATTGTATTGATCTGAAACCATGGACATACAATGACTTTCTAATGTGTTATTTACAGAAATGAAACACAGCTTCTCTTAAATGCATGTTCCGTTTATTGCCTGCCTTTCCTTTCATTTGATACGATTTAGTACATCTGTCAGCGCTATAAATAAAAGTACATGTGCAAAAACTCCATGACTCTAATTGATGATATGTAAATATTTGAACATTATTCTAGTTTGTTACACATGACTGGTCGTCCACTATGTTCAGCACTAATTAAGGGTTGTGTTTGTTTACTTAAGTTGTGTACATGCAAGGTAATGCCACTGTTGTTAAGATATCAACTTTTCTCATATGCTTATAAAAAGATTATACATGTATTTAGGGGACCCGACTTAAAAGAATCGATATTATATGTGTAGTAGATGACCTTATGAAAGTACAATGCAAGTACCCTAAACCCATTCGACCCTTCTGCTGTCGAAAATATATAATTCAAAATTATGTTTAGGTAATAAATCGACATTTAGGTTTGTGTTATAGGTCAAATCAAATATGAATATAGGGCTATTTGTTGTTAAAGATTGTTTCCGAGTCCTTTTTTTTTTTTACAAAATTCTATTTTGGGTGTTTTTATTGAACTTGATCAGTGGTATAAGGCATATCAGTGAACTTAATGAAAAGTCTTTCCATGACTGAAGTCAGAATTTAGGAATATATTTTGCAAGCGCATTCAAAATACAACCCAAATCAAATCAAACCTAGTACGATGAATACCGGGTTACACATCTAATCTCATTAACTAGATAGAAATGTTTACCCTTTTCTCTAATTACGCAAATTTGTATGCGATTCGTTAAGTTTTGCTATACTCTATTTCAAGAGTAACGTTTAAAATTACCTCATATATCTGCTTCGACACTTTTCAAATAACTAGGAATCGGGTACGAATTAGCAAACTCTGTGAAGAAGAACCGATTACTGAGTGTTTCAAGTAAATATAACACTGTCTTAAAGCTGAAAACCCTGCTGTTCAGCAAGACTCGTCAGAGACAGTATCTTTCTTTCAAATACTTCTCAAAATATTGCTCTGTTATCAAGAGTTTCCTTTTGTCATACAAAGAGTATGTTGCACACCTAGATTGATTTCAAAAGGGGTTAAACCAATTGCATCTTGAGCGTATGTATGTTCTAACAACCTTGAACATAACTAATCGAGATTTACATGTATACGGAAAAAGAGTCAAACCTGTCAGGAACAATACCTTTCAGTCAAACACATCTCAAAATGATATTGCTTTGCTATCAAGAAATATCCATATGTGCCAGACACACCTTACACTTCAGAAATGAGTTTAACCCATAAAGCTCACAGCGGCCAAAAGCAACCTGGTAACTTTGAAATCTTTAAAGCAAAAACACAGTTGGGGAAGTTTTTGAAGGAGAAATGTCATTAAAAAGAATACAATATACTCTTCTCTAAATATTTTGTAAAATTATTTCCAATTTCCAAGTTATTGCGAAAATCATTAAAAAAACAGACGAAAGTTTGTTGAGGACCTCTTACGCATTATTGGGTTAAAGTACTCCAATCTTGTACCTACAACTTGTTATACATTGAACCACACTCACCTGATGCATATCTTGGGATCATAGAAACGGAAATGTGCAAACATTTGCTGGCGTGTTTAACCTTCCATTCTCCTTGTGTTTGATGAGTGTTGAGATAGCAGTTAGGTGAGACGAATTCGGCATCAAAAGCCGGAAAGAATGCCAAATTCCAACAATAGAATGATTCACCTGTTTACGGTGACGTCGTCCACAATGGGATAATGAGAAATACGAACTCAGGACTCAGGTGCGTCGTCTAATCAGGTAGCACGTGGTTAAGGATAGCACACCTGAGCGAGATCAAAGAGGATGAACAATAGCAGTACAATACAGTCACGATACATAAACACTACAGTCACAATGCTGAGAAATATGGTCATGTTACAGAAAAAATACAGTCACAAAACAAAAACAGTACAGTCACAATACTAGAAAATATGGCTGTGTTACAGAAAAAAATGCTGTCACGATGCAGAAACAATAGAGTCACAGGGAATTATGGTTACGTTACAGAAACTATACAGTCACAATACTGGGAGATATGGTTACTTTAGAACAGACAAAATACAGTCACACTGTGGACATTATTTTAAAATAAAAGTCACGATGCAGAAAACTTTGAGATATATCTCAAACTAAACATTTTGTTATCTATACATAATTCACTACAAGCGTTGAAAAGCGTTTGTTTATAATTTGACAACAAAATAGACCGAAGCACGTTGTAAATATAAAATGTGTGTTATAAATAAAAGGTACATGTATTTTCAATCTTGCTTGTATGCATAAAATCATTTTATTCCATTGATATCATTTTCACGTTTTCTACATATAATAAATGTTGCAGTAATGGAATCAAGAAACTTGCATGTATTTAAAACAATTTTATTTTATTGATTTCACTTCATGTTTTTTTACTACGCATAATAAATGTTGCGGTATTGGAATCAAGAAACTTGCATGTATTTAAAACCATTTTATTTTATTGTTTTCACCTCATATTTTGTACTACACATACTATATGTTGCAGTATTGGAATCAAGAATTGGCCAACTACGCCCAAGCATGGGCGGAGGTGTGCGAATGGGAACATGGACAGGTGAAATATGACCCCAGTAAGGTCACCTACAACCCTATGGGGCAGAACCTGTTCTTTGCAGCCGGCGCCCTCAACGTCATCCAGTCCATAGACCTGTGGTACAGCAAAGAAAAGCCCCATTATAATATCACCACTCATGGCTGTACCTGGATGTGTGGCCATTATACACAGGTAACTAAGCATGCATATGCAAACACATAACGACAGAGATTTCATTAGTTATCCTTGTCGTGAAAATGGTATACGGCAGGATGTCTGAGTTCAGCCAGCGATATCGCTGGCTGAACGCATATGTCGGCCGTATACCATCTTCACAAGGATAACGAACTTATCATCAGCTTCCTCCACACACATTAATTTTGAATTACGTTAGGCACAACAGGATCAAAGTTTACGATTCTTGCAATCAGCCTCGACAGATCGAGTGATCCAAAGCAAACATTTCTCACTTGAACTCACGAGTTAGAAACCTAATTCAATGTTGATTATTTCCTGCCATCTAATTTTCCAGATATACACCATGTCGGCATATCATAGTGCGCAAATAACCTAAAACAATTTCTAGCGGCGTTGCTACCAGCAGGAAGTAGTATGTATATATTCGGGTCCTAACAATAAACGTGAAAAGCATTGTTAGGAAACCAAGACAGGATACATATTGGGTTCCTTACATTGACAATTATTAAAACCAATGTTAGAAGCCCAATTCAGTCCAGTACAAAGAAATTGACCAATCAGCTGTTAGAATCACAGTGAAGCCGGTGATCATAGTATATATACATCGGTACGGGAGTGCTTTTATATACATGTATATATATATATATATATATATATATATATATATATATATATATATATATATATATATATATATATATATATATATATATATATATATATATATATATATATATATAAACACCAGTATGCATGTATGAGACAATGAATATAAATTACGTCTTGTCTTAGAGATTCAACCCGAATACACAATTTTTTAAGTTTCGTTTTCCTGAGATATTTCATTTGACCACATGTTTTAAATCACCTGTTGTTAAACCTTTCAATATTATAAACAGATTCATCTCTAAAGTATGCCCAGAAGCATCTGAAATATCTATGTGCAATCTGGCAGAGCAAAGCACTATTAAAGGTGCAATTAAATGGGCATTCTTAAGAAATTGCCTTACAACTTGCCAAGATGTGAAAATTTTACAAAGCTCAAATAGAAATATCCATCCTTCGATAGCTCAGTTGGTAGAGCGGAGGACTGTAGTGGTATATCTCATTGGGTATCCTTAGGTCGCTGCTTCAAATCCGGCTCGAAGGAGTTTTTTTTTATAAATCTTTTTTATCATGATATCGATCACAACCTTTCCCCAAATATACATATTTTACTTTACTTTTTGCTGAAATATTACATTTGACCACAGGTTTTAAATTGCCTGTTGACAGACTTTTTAATATTATAAACAGATCCATCTTTAAAGCATGCCCAGAAGTATCTGAAATATTTAGGTGCAATCAGGCAGGACAAGTCACTATTGAAGGTGCAATGAAATGGGCATTTTTAAGATATTGCCTTACAACTTGCCAAGATGTCAAACTTTTACAAAGCTATATTGGTGATATCCTTCCTCCGATAGCTCAGTTGGTAGAGCGGAGGACTGTAGTGGAATAGCTCAGTAGTGATCCTTAGGTCGCTGGTTCAAATCCGGCTCGAAGGAAAATTCTTTTAAACTTTTTTATCATGATATATTGGTCACTAACCTGTCCCCAAATGTACATTTTTTGCTTTACTTTTAGCTGAGATATTACATTTGACCACAGGTTTTTAATTGCCTGTTGACAGCATTTTCTATATCATAAACAGATTCATCTCTAACACATGCCCAGAATGGTCAGAAACAATCAGGTACAATCTTCCAGAGCAGATCACTATAATGGTGTAATTTAATGGGCAATTGTAAGAACTTGCCTTACAACTTGCCAGCATGCGAAATTTCTACAAATAACTCCATGAAATATCCTTCCTTCGATAGCTCAGTTGGTAGAGCGGAGGACTGTAGTGGAATAGCTCAGTGGAGATCCTTAGGTCGCTGGTTCAAATCCGGCTCGAAGGAATTATTTTTCAAACTTTTTTATCATTAAAGCTCAAAAGCGTCTATATAAATTGTCGTCTGCAGCTATAATTCTTTTGACAAAGACTTTGTAAATGATAATGTTTTTACAAAATAATTGAAGGAAAGATTTTAGTCGTGTTTTGATTAACATTTACACTTCAGCATGATTATTTTGCTGGATTATTTTCAGTTTGTTCAATACTCAACAGGTGTTTCCAACCGAGAATAACATAATACCTTAACGCTGAATATGAAATCAAACACACATGCCCCTGTTTTAGTGTGTATTTTCATATGATTGGATATGATGTATAAACTTATCTTGAACTGCCCTGAGTGCATTTTTTTTAAATCACAATAAAGATTTAATCAAAAGGGTAATTTTGATAAATTGCCTTACAACTTGCGAAGATGAGAAGTTTTAACAAAACTCTTCGTTGGTATCACTCCTTCGATAGCTCAGTTGGTAGAGCGGAGGACTGTAGTGGTAGCTCAATGGAAATCCTTAGGTCGCTGGTTCAAATCCGGCTCGAAGGAATTATTTTCTCAAACTTTTTTAACATGATTCATCTGTCTCGAATTTCATAAGACCTTGATGTATGAAGTTAAGCTCACATGCATCTGTTTTAATATGTACTTTGATATGATGAGATGTGATGATGTGATGTACTTGCTATACGTGTACTGATTTTGCACCCTTGTTTTAATGCCTTGTGTAGGTAGTATGGGCAAGCAGTCGAGAGGTGGGTTGCGGCCTGACGTTATGTAGGAATCTAACGGAGACCCTAAAAAGCCGTTCTTGGGCAAATGCCACATATCTGGTGTGTAACTACGGACCCTCGTGAGTAAATTTTTACTAAGAAGTATTCTTTTCTTTCTTACTGTTGGAGTGTTTGTTTTGTTTGTTTGAATAGTTCATCTAAAAAATCCAGAAAATGATGTAGTTTCATTTGTAATATACACATATTTCAATGTTTTGAAATGATGTTGGGCATCACCAACATTGGGTAAAATAAAGTTGGGCATTCGGATACAACAAAGTAGCGCGACGTAGGTAGTGTACGTACATGTAGGTATCTTCTCATACCTAAACATGCATTTATCAGTTAGCACCATATTGGTGGTGTTCTTTTTAAAATCTACTCAATTTTCAATGTACAAAGTTCTCTCTCTCTCTCTCTCTCTCTCTCTCTCTCTCTCTCTCTCTCTCTCTCTGAAAAACACACACAGTCATATTGTGTGTGTGTGTGTGTGCGCGAGCGTGCGTAAATGCAAGCATGCATGTATGTATGTATGTATGTATGTATGTAGGTATGTAGGTATGTTTTGTCTTATTCACCGCCTTCTTTTATATTCTTGGCAGAGGAAACTATCAAGGTGTCCGCCCCTACAGAGTAGGCGAACCTTGCACTAAATGTGCCTCTGGCAGCCATTGGTGCTACAACAACCAATGCCGTGAGTTTACCTTTCATTTGTTATGATATCCATGTTAATTAGATACGTTATCTAATTTAAGTTGAGAGGAATTTAAACCAAGGTCCAACTATATATGTTTGAATTGATAAACATTTTCGTTTATCAAAATGTTGATACTAGTTTCATTGTATGCATCGAATTAAGTTTAATGCAAATGTTCCAAATTTAGTGAGTATATATTTAACTGTATCGCTGGTGTTTTTCAAAGCATTTTGGTGACAGCCTACGTTGAAAAACATGCTCACCTGTTTTTAAATACTTATGGTTAGAAGCAAAATTAGTAAACATTGGTATGAAAAATGCACTCAAGACGTTTTGTTTTCGACTAAAATACAAGGAAGATGGTATCACTTCTCCGGCTCACGTGGATGTAGTGACTTTGAAGGTATATATGAAGTATTCGTCCATTTGGTAAAGACGTTAGGATTGGGACAAAATAGAGAAGTTGGTAGATTAAGATTTGTATCTATTTTGTGTTTTTTGCTATCAATGACGACAGGATTTTACCCAATTTGATGCAATTGTGTGAGCTTTTTTAATTTTTAAGATGATTTCATATAGATGCATGGATGGGAGTTTTAGTCAATTTGTTATGGTTAATAGTAGCTACATGTAGGTTTATTATGCTTTGGTATGGATGTGGGTACAAGGTTCGTTATTGTTTGGCCAAATTGGTACATTCGTATGCATTGGAGTTGATACGGTTATGGTTTTTGACTAATCTTATATAGTTGACTGTATGATGTGTTATGTTAATTCTATAGATGAGGGAATTGGTTTTTAGGCATTTTGGGACAGTAGACTTTTGTTACAGTCTTAGTTTTTCAGCGTAGATTTGGTTAATCACCCGATGTTTTGGACTATTGAGTGACATTCAAAATATAGAAAAAAGAGTTGTTCTGACCAAGGCACAACCATAGCATGTGGCATAGTTTACTTTCTTCAATTTACATAACAGGTTAATATTTCGTTATTACTCTATTAGTGATAACTATTAAACGTGTTTTTACATGTGTGCAAAACCTTCAATGCGCCAAAAAAAAGTGCGAGTAAATTACTAAGGGGCCGTTTCCATTTAAAAAGTGTGGGGGGGGGGAGGAACGGAAGCTAATTAAAAAATTCGGCACCCCCCCCCCCCCCCTTCCAGCCCCTAGTTCAGAATTCGGGGGGGGGGGGGAGGGGGGGGTAAAGCAATTCAGAATTCGCCCCCCCTCCCCCCGAGCCAAAAAAAATCCTCTCTTCCCCCCCTCTTTCTTTTATACTACAAGTTTCATATATATGTATAAGTCCATGTACATGTACATATACTATACTTATACATATACATATACATATACATATACATATATTTTTTATATTTGTCCATATCATTATTCCAACTTAACAAGTTGGCAAAATTATATTATTTATTTATTCATATATGTATATCTATCTATCTATCTATCTATCTATCTATCTATCTATCTATCTATCTATCTATCTATATCTATTCTATCTATCTATCTATCTATATATCTATCTATCTATATATATATATATATATGTATATTATATATAAATATGTACAAACATATATATATATATATATATATATATATATATATATATATATATATATATATATATATATATATATATATATATATATATATATATATATATAAATATATATATATATATATATATATATATATATATATATATAATATATATATATATATATATAATATATATATATA
>OZ012688.1:42848230-42871515 GCA_963942565.1 Maea johnstoni | reverse complement strand
GTACATCCATGACGTCATCAGCAGCCACGAGTGGTTCACCCATGACGTCATCTGCAACCACGAGTAGTACACCAATGACGTCATCACCAGCCATGAGTAGTACACCCATGACGTCATATGTGAGTTCAACTACAGAAACAGCGAGTACAACGTCTGCAGGAACTGAGATATCTACTGGTATAAGTGTTCGGCCAACTACGGATGGGCAGACAACAGAAGGTGCTCAGACAAAGACAAGTATAGTTACAAAGCAACGACAAAACCTCCAGATATTACAACGCACACACAGAATAGAACTACAACCTCTGAAGTAGGTTCTACTTTATTTTATAAAGCGCCAACTACATTGCAAATTATACCGGAAACATAATTAACATAATTCACTTTATCATAGGATCTATAAGATCAAATATCAAACTTTCTAGATTACATGTCAACTGCACCAGAATGTTCTACGTTAAAATAATTGTGCGCAGGTTACCTACAAGAGTGTATGTGTGTGATATATACATATATATATATATATATATATATATTATATATATATATACTATATATATATATATATATATATATATATATTATATATATATATATATATATATAATATATATATATATATATATATATATATATATATAGGAGCAAGTCACATACTGAGTCTCAAGTTGACAACCCTGGGTTTCATGCTTGTGCAATCCTCAGGCCGTTATAGAGACCATTTATGGTAAAAGGTCCTCATGTATATATATATATATATATATATATATATATATATACTATATATATATATATATATATATATAATATATATATATATATATATATATATATATATATATATATATATATATATATATGTACATGTACCATATATTTCTATGTTATTTCAGTACACAAATGGGACTACATCGTCACAAGGGACCACCCCTCCCTGTACGGGTCCGGGTTGTGTACCCCATACCACTCCTGAACCCAGTGCTCTGTTAATACCTATGTGGACAGTGTATGTTATCATAGCATTCACTGGAACTATGCTTCTCATACTTGTATGGTTCTGTTGTGATTGGATGCGAAAAAGGTAAGAGATGAATTATTCAAGAGTTTTGAAATCACCATTAATTTGTTCATAACATCATTTGGTATTGTATGACATACCTTCATATACAGGGATAAAGACTAACTCAAATGTAAGATCATATCTATGTAACAGTACTTCTTATAACTTCTATTTTTAGTTCATTTATATCATTCCGTACAAACATATGTTTTGTATCTGAATATCGTTAAATAGGACTTCAAGGTTAACTGAATTGATGAATATTCAAATGTAAGGAAATGTTCTAGATAAGAAAATATGACTTAATTAGTTTCGGAAATAGCATGAAAATGGATTGTTTCCGATATTATAAGTTGTTAGATATACTGCAAAAGTTACTATATGTATATTATAAAAATGCAAATATTATGTATTATAGAAATTCCAATATTTAGTAATAAAGAAAGTGTACACTCCTTTCATACTTTCATGCTGAGTGAATTGAGCTGGTATATACTGCAAAACATATATCAAACCAAATGTGTCTTATATTCATCAAATGTTCATACACACAACATCTAGAATAATGTAAAACCTCCACATTCCTATCTATGTAAGAAACATCCTATCGTTATACTGCAACTCGCATTACTTCTTCAATCATATCATTCTTTTATTCATCCCATCACTTCTATACCATTTAGTCACCAGAATACAAAATCCTTCGCACTAGATCTGGAAAATGCATCTGAGCAAGAAAACAATCAACACGGTAACAGTTGTAATTTCAACAATGCACATCTATGTTAGAATTCGCTAGGATCACCTCTTATCATATTGGCTTGTAATTGTCTAACATTTTATAATGCACCCACGTATTCCTCTTGGTTAAAAAAAACTCTGATCGAAAAAAAAAGTAGTGTACAAGTGAATTGGTCCTGACGAGCTAGTAGTCAAAGCACCATCTTTCGAGTGCGCATTCACATAGCCTTTGATGTTCCTCAAGCGCCTTTGTTGGTGAGCTTGTTCCAGGTTCAACTGACAATTCCTGCACAGATGTGTATCGGGAATAAACCTTTGCAATGGAGAGGTTTCTCATTCACAAAACAACGGGTTGTCTAACCTCACCCCTTCACGATACGCTTAAAGCCAAACGGTGTTGTCTCATCATCTTAGCAGCTGAGAGTCGCATTCGTTCTTTTATATAAAACTGCCAATACGTTACAACAAAAAATACGTATACAAAGCAATTCCTCGGTTATCCGCTATTCTTATTATCATTATTCTTATTATTCTTAGTAGTAGTAGTAGTAGTAGTAGTAGTAGTAGTAGTAGTAGTAGTGTCATCATCATTTCACTATAATTTTTTAAGTATTTCGCAAAGTTTCTAAACGGCAAATTTGCATGACTCGTCAAAATATGTTTGCGTTAGTCGACTTTCGCTTTCAAATTGTTGAAATCGGAAGTGAAATGGTACCTAAGGGTTTCCCCCGAGTTTCAGACGAATATCCAAATCTAGGCGAGATCTAAGTCGGCGGGTTGGCATATTATATTGTGATAAAAAACTAACGCATGATTACAATGCGTTTTACGGAATTCAGACGATGGGGAGCATATTTTGTCTTGTTGCTTGCTCTGCAGCCGCACCATAGCATATAGAGAATTAGTTCCAGTATCACCAATTTGAATATGTGCAATGAGCTACCCCCCCCCCCCCAAAAAAAAAAAAAAGTGGGGAGGGGAGGGGTTGCAGGTACATGCGGTTTTGCTTCCCACAATGATTTCCGATCATTTTGCCTTGTTTTTATCTGATAGAAAGACCCACAATGACCATTTAATTCAATAATCTTTTCATGTCCCATTCCTTTTTTATGAATATTCATAGCATTTTATTTTGAAACTAACGTTCATCATAAAACAGCCATAACTTACGTAAATTATTTCACCTCAAAACAACTTCTATTCCTCACGTTGGTTGATTTTAGAGTTATCTCTATTTATTTTTGATCCACCTACACCCACTGACCGGTGGTCAATCCGCTATTTATGGTATCACCTAGAATTAAGCCTAAGTGTCTGCAACTACAATCCGGATCTTCTTAACCCATACTTTGGAGTATAGGCTACCAGAAAACCTTTACTTCTCAACTGAGAAAGTCAATGATTTTGTGATACAGGCAACTCTGCTTAATCCGGACATGTGTAATCCGGATTTTCGTCTAAACCGGACAGATTGGAAGGTCCCAGTACCTTCCTATACATGTAATTCCTATACGCATAATCCGGCTTTTGCCTAATCCGAACAGAAATTTAGGGTCCACATCATTCCAGATTATGCAGAGTTGCCTGTATTACCAAAAATTTATTGAATGGATGGTTGAAATAAAAGATGTTTTTTTCTTTTTCATTTCAGACGTCAGGGCTACTCCACAAACCAATTGGAGAAGCGAAGTAGCTGGAACTATGAAGGCTCCCCCGGAGGCAAACGTGTTGTAAGAATGGCCAGTCTTGAAAAGGCCAAATTCTTTGACCCATACAGCTTAAAACCTCAACTAACTTTACACAATTTTGACGAGAGCTTAAGGACTCAAGAAACTGATATAGATTTTGATAACAACGAAACTAATGGTTATTATAATAAACACATGGGGACTTTCGGGAAAAAGCCAAAGCCACCCAGCATACAAAGCTGATGCTTTATGCTACATGAGGATTTGCCATTGCAATTCAGTCTTACTGTTGAGTATACTGCATTTGGCAGTATATATATATATATATATATATATATATATATATATATATATATATATATATATATATATATATATATATATATTATATATATATATATATATATATATATATATATATATATATATATATATATATATATATATATGTATATATATTGTACAATTTCTTTCTTTGTACTCTGTTGTAAATTTTTATTTTGCTCTTGATATCTTGATGTGATTTATAGTATTTTTAAATTTTTTATATCACCTATGTTAAACAATAAAAATGCATTCTCAGATAACAGATTGGTTCATGGTTGTTGGTTCTATCGAACATTTCAGTATGTACCTACGTGTAATGTAAACTGCATGTTAAAGTGGTTAGTAATGGGATAGGCCTGACAGTGGAACTGTACTTGGTTTGTACTGCCCTTTCATAGTGATGTCTTTGACATTTGATTCAAAGCCTTTGCCAGTTTGTCTACAATATCAGATGACGTTCAATTAATTAATGAAAACCTGATCCTGACTCAAGGTGCAAGTTATATAAAGGAGGACGATTTGCATCTTTGTTACTTGCACAAATGACTTATTTGCTATTGTTTCATAAGCTTAGATAACTCTTTATGACAGTCGATTTTACAGCTTATACGTTGCCCTTTCGGCCTTATTTATCTTCTGGCCTTTTTTGATATTTTTAATCTTTTTTGCCCTTTTTTGATTTGTTGGCCGGTTTTGGCTCACATGGCTTTTTTTAACCCTTTTTAGGTATGTTGGCCTTTTTTGGCCCGTTTTGAATGATACAACTTATTGGTAGCAAATATAAAACACAACCACAATTAAAGTTAGCAAGTCAGTCTGTTTTAATAGAAAATTCAAAGTCCCCAAACCCCATTTACTACATAACATAACACTAAATATAAATGCTATTACACAGTGAAGGTAATTTACATGCTTGGAAATGAAATAAACATAACATACACAGATATCTAAGTTTCATAGGTACAATAATAGTACTGCTCAGTATGTCAAAACCCCATGAAAATACACTGCATCTTTACAATAGATCAAGTATATATAATCAAGCAATTTTATATTGCAATAATTTTATAATGAAAGCACACAGCTATTGAAAACACCTTCTCCTCAAACTTGTTTTGAACAAGAATAACTTCATACTACATCCATGTTTACTTTCCTCAGCAGTATGGTATAAACTGTACCTAGTGCAGTAAAAAGTATAGTATATACTGTACATAGTACATTTAAATTGTCCATTATTACCATTATTATACCTCACTTGAAGATCGTAAGCCGTATTTGTCACGTCATCACTGCACATGCAAATTGCGCGGTAAATCAACAAAAAACATGGCGGACGGACCGCTACAGTCGCTATGGCGCAACATGGAATTCTTGATTAAATTAGATTCTACGCTGGGAAAGGAACTGCTAAACAGTATAAGTAAGGGTGAGGAATGGCAAGGCCCATAGGGTAAAGATTCAATCTTGTTTAATTGATATTTAAGCCTGCATGTTCTCAATTGGGGGTCTATAGGATGGTATACTTCGGTTAGCTGTTAGGCCGCAGTCATTTGATTATTGATAGAGTCAGCGAACTGTTGTTTTCATTGATATTTTACCAAATTGAGGGTTGTTTGGTATAATAAAACAAATATGACATCCCGGTGGGGACAACCCTGATGGAATATCTCCCTCGGCAGGATGGTTTTCCCTGAGGGTGAAGCCCGAAGGATAACCATCCTCCCTCGGAAGACATTCCATCAGGGTATCCCTATCGGGATGTCATATTTGTATTAAGTATATTCAGTACAATGTAGAGTAAATACCATAGCATATACTGTACAATGAGTTGTACATACTGAAGTGCATACAGTACATAGTACAGCAAATAGTAGAACACAAACAGCACAGTGTTCAGTAATCAGTTTATCCAACTGTACAAGAGTATGTAGGAAATGGTAAGGAACAACCCTATAAAAACACAATATCTTTACAATGGCTATGGTACTTATGATCAAGCAATCTGTGAATCCTTAATGTTTCTGTGCAAGCTTGAAATAGCTTATTTTTTGTTATCTTACTTTCTCTACCAGACCAACACGTACCTAACAGGAATAATTGGTTACAAAGGTAAGTACCTCCTGTCTAACTGACAACAAGGGTTGTAATGCCATTTGAAAATGAATTTTATGAATCTGGCAGTGTGCTTACATGCAAATCTTTTTCACAGATAATGATGTTATTTGTCATGCATTATAATGTTTTTTTTACAATTCCTATATTTCTGCACACATGACAGGTTTAAGAGCAATCCCTAATGGGAAATCTCTACAAAGGAATAGTCAATAGGTCATGTGATAACCTTTCAAAGGAATAACCTTATATCGTAGGATGACTTTGTTTTAACTATGATAGTCACCAACATTTGTTTTAAATTTTACACCTAAAATTACAAATTTTCCAAACAAATAAAAGAGCACCCTGTGAAAGACATGGTTTTGATGCTATAGTAAGTATATGTTTAGCATGGATATATAATAGGTCAGAAAATACATCAAAGGTGCATGAGGTTCAGCATCCTTTTTCCATAAGATTAATCAATTATAACAGAATCAAGTTAAAGATTGTTAGACATTTTATCATACTAAATCTGGTTCTTATATTCTACAGTTTTGTAAATTTCTAATCTACTAACAAGAACTATATATTTGACTATAAAAAACGGTGAGGTGTAAACTATTTTTACAGCATAAATGTAGAATTCAAAAAGTGTAGATTGATAGTTTAGGCTTCTTTGCAGTTTCTTCAGTGGGTGCCTAAATTCATCTTTTGAAAAATACATCACTTTCACTGTTTTGTAAATGGAGGATGATAACAATGTCCCACACAAATCTCTGGTATGGTTAAACCATTCACATCTGGAGCATACTCATGCTAAGTGCAAAAATCTCAAGAACAAAGTGATATTTTGGGAAATATTTGACTGAAAGTTGATGTACCTGTTAGGGTTGACAATCCTTCTTCAAATATTTTTCAAATATAACTGAATTGGATGAGTTATGTTCAAAGTTGTCAGATCATGTGTATACTTCAGATGAAAATGGGTTAATGATGCTTTTGCTATGCCTTGAGCTGAAAGACGAGAGTTAGGAACTGTTCATAGCCGATCTGAATGACACCATCTTGATCTGTATCATACTGGCGGAAAGAGCTGGTTAAAGTCTGGAAAAAAGTGGACAAAAATTAGATTGTAAAAAAGGCCAAGTAAATCATGCAATGGCATTAACACCTGTATGCCTCAAGTGCCCAAAATAGAGCCCACTATCTAGGTGATATTTTTATTACAAATCATATGTTAAAAATATCTGATGGAGAAAGTTATTCAGAATTGACAAGTGCTAGTCGAGTAATAAGAACTTTCAACCACTAGGGGACAATTACATGACACAGTAGGGACACTGGAAACAAATAATATTTTTTGCCCATCTCTGGGAAATCCTCCATGGCCACTCACCTGCATCACAACACAGCACTGAATGAAGTCATCAAAGGCCACTGTTGCTCTACCCTGCCTATCAAACTTCTTCACTAGAATCTCGTAAAATCTGGGCGAGAGGCGGTAACCTGAAAGCACCAAATAACAAAACACAGCTTTATATGATGATCATGAAAAATACAATCAAATCAGGGATGTCTGAACTTGAGGTAGAAATATATAACTCCAGTCCTTTCTAGAGCTATTAAAAATGCATATCTAGTATTATTGATAAGATATAAGGGTAACAAAAGTGTGGTTAGTTATAATAGAAAAGATAAAATTTGCTCTTTGTTATCATTGAAACCAGAGAAATACATCCCCTTGAACCGCAACCCCATAGGTACTGCATGCTAGCCTCTACGGCATCTGCGCCTCGAGTTACGCGCTGTAGCCTGGGGTTGTATTGGTCACGTGATCTGTGCACTGCTGGCTGACTGGCTGGGGGATGTTATCCTATCTAGGTCAGATAGTGAGAGCCTGAGAGGCAGCGAAATTTGATGATTCATGACCAGCGCCCACTCCCTGTCTACTTCTCTCAGTTGAAACTGACAAATTTTGTTCTCTTAATATCTACAACTGCACATAAACTATTGGCATGATAGGTTCAGGAGATAAATATTACTGTCAATAAGTTTATCACCTTCATCATAAAAATGAAATGAACAACATCAGAATATTCTTACCAAAACTTTTTTGAACTTTCAGTGCAATCAACCAATTGTTGTGCACTTGGTTTTTAATTCTTGTTTCGAAAAGAAAAACAAACAAATTCTTACCAAAACTTTGGAGAGCATTTTGCAGTTCGTTTTTGTCAATGGAGCCGGAGTTATCTCTGTCAAATCCTCGGAAGGTGTTCTGCCAGTCAGTAACATACTTCCACAGGCTGCTGAACTCTTGAAAGTTGATGGTCCCACTGTTATCACGATCAAACATTCCTGCAGAAAACAATTACAAAAGTATCTATTACAGACTCTTGCCTAGCAGCTTTTCAGAGGGAGAAAAATTCTGCACTATCTACATTTAACTTAGGTCCACATCACAGATTTTTCCCACCCATAAAGCATAAATTCTGGCTTCGAATTTAAGCAAAGCACACCAGGAAAATTGCCAACACCTTAAAGCAGGTAAGAAAATGTTATTGGGTAAAGAAAGTGATGAACAGGTCTTTTAACATGAGGAGAATATTTTGGCCCACATTTAAGGTGTAGCTGTGTTCCTAAGAAAAATATTCTTTTAGCCTTTGTTCATAATGTTAGCAACAAACTTAACTAATTGATTTTCTATAGTATTTAAACACTGGTTCAAAATTTTGTTTATATGACCAATGAGTTATTAACTGATTATCTGTACCCTAATACTTTACTACAAATACAATGGCTATAGTTTAAAACTGTAATTCATAATTGACATTATTTCAGTGCTTCGGCTGATTGTCTGCTATGAGGGGTTTTGTCATAATTTGAGCCAAAGTCTCAATGAAATCAGATTTTTTTGACTTTTTAAGTTTGGTAACATTTTTATTGTCAAGCAAGTCCAATATGGACACAGAAACAAGTTACAGCATGTTGGCATGTATCCATAGTACATTTAAAGCAGACAATATTGGAAAATATACATCTATTAAATTATTGATTTGAAATAATAAGCACTGCATATTTTATAGATTACCTGCATAGCTTTAGTCATTTTTATAAAGGTAAATGTACATGACCAGGAAAAAACGATCAATAAGCTGGATCAATCTGCAAGGTCTGTCAGTTCTGCATAGACTGGGTGCCATGTGCTGGAATTTTGTCATTGGTTTCTGCCCAATATTTTTCGATTAGGAAGAGATCTTTTAATGAACATTTAATTTGCCTAATATTTAAATTTGCCACATTATTTCTATTTGTATAAATTTTCAACTTAGTGGTTGATAAAATTGTGTCTACCAATTTTAGTTTATTTTTATGTTCACCTAGCACTATCGTTTTACTACAAAGATTTAGTTAGTGAACCTATATAGATCTGATCCAGCTTTCAACTTTGTGCCATATGGCTTTTGATTTTTCACAATTATACAGCAGAGGTTCTATTGTCTCTGTGTTATTACAAAATGCACATTTATCAGATTCAACAAGGTTCATTTTGAGTAGTTCATATTTTGTAGCCACTCTGTAATGTAAAAAGCTGTATTGTATATATTTCATGTGCATGTTGATACTTGACTTATGATTTATAATAAACGCTTGTTCTATCTCATCATTTGTGAATTCTTCTCCTGTCTTATTTTCCCATTTTTTTTACTTTTTGATTGTGAAGACCGATGCATAAAAAAGAGTCCTGAATGGTTCTTACCAATCATAAGTCTGACTGTCTCTGGGTTGAAGGGAGTCCAGGTTCCTGAAAGTGTAAGAAAAGTAAGTCAATTGACATGACATTTTCTGGTATAGGCTCTATCACATACATACTCATTTATATGATGTATAAGAGCCTTATATCTTCAATTAGTTACATTGAGAAGGAAACTTTCAATCATTGCTTTGAAATTGACATTTTTAGAAAATGCTCAGAAAAATGTGGGTGTAAGTTTTAATTTCTTATGGTTCTGGTGTCCAAATGACACCCAGACATCCTGCTGGCTTAGGTACTGAATATCAAAAATGCTGGCTCTTCCTGTCAACCTGCCACCAATATCTCTTACCATTGGACAGTGCTCCTTGAAGTTCAGTAATAGAGATTTGCCCACTGCGATCTGTGTCCACCCTGAAATCATATAAATAATGAATTTTTAATGCAAGTTATATTCAAGCAAAGATTTGTTCACAACCCATTGAACCCGAGCAGCATATCAATTTTTCAAAAAGGCAAGGCTAGAACAAGTGCACTTTGAATAAAGTTGATGAATATCCAAAAGCTAAAGATCTTGACCCGGGCATCAACATAGGTGATTGCACACTTGCCATTGCAATGTATCATTGGGCATGAAGAAAACATCTATAGGCAAACTGATTATTCCATCAATATGTTAGGTCTGGGAGTAGTAGACAGGGAGTGGGCACTGCATGCGTCATCAAATTTCGCTGCCTCCGACTATATGAGTCATAGATAACCTGTGTACCGCAGGATTGGCTGCCTGCTATAAAAAATCATGTGACCAATTCTTCCCCAGGCAACACCGCGTAACCCGAGGCGCACATCACCTAGATACTAGCATGCTGTGCCTATGGGGTTGCGGATCAAGGGGATGTATTTCTCTGGTTAGGCCAACAGATGATCAATTACTCAAAGCTGAACCAGAGTCATGGGTGTTAAGGACGCAGATATATACACATACAGGAATTAATATATAAACAATTATATTTTAACTTTTTTCGATCTGGACCATGTCATGGGTAGCAAATAATTAATTTTGGGGTATCAAAAATTGAGAAGGCCTACCTGAGTACCTAGGAAAAGGTCAACATATATTGGGAATGACACTGGCTTAATCCATGTCTCAAGCAGGATTGAGGATTTGAGATTTTGCAGTGATTCATATACATCAAGTAATTGGTACACAAAGCACTAGACCACTTAGCCATGGGAGCACCCCTTTTCCCTACAGGGGGCCAGTACTATATGGCCTGTTGTAAATTTGATATAATTACATAATTAATGGTCAGTACAGTTGTGTCAGTGTGGGATTAAAAAAAATACAGTATATTCAAGTTCTGATGCCTGCTACATTACATGCTCAACATGACGAAGTGACAGAATGGAATGAGATCCGATGACTAAAGATCATGAGACATGCCATAACTAAACTAAAGCCTAAGTGAATGGGATTGGGCAATGATTGGGGAACTCCTCAAGTTTTTGGGAGTGACAGGATGGCTTCAGCCCAGGAGAGTCCGTCCTACGGTTCAAGTCACAAGAAAGAGTGGTAAGAAAATGGTTAATGTATTCTTTCAAAGGGTGTCATTATTTAGGATATAACTTACTTCTGGAACACCTGCCAAAGGTAATTCTGATCCGCCCCCGGCTGCTGCTGTCCGTAGTAGGCCATTTTGTAATAGACTAGTGCCAGTCCACCGAGCTAATGCGTGCGCACAATATCTAATCCGTGACGTGATTATAGACTGGCGCTAGTCTATTTTTGTAGTCTCGTTTGACCTCTCGTACTGGTAAACCGGGAAATGAGACTTTATATTTGGATCCAAAATGCAGCTTTGAGTTTAAATGTATGAAACGGGTAAGACATCTTCTCATACAATAATGGTAAATACTTTCCTTATACCTTTTCAATTTTAGTTTTAATGCCCTATTTGAAATACTTAAAAGCGTCACTTCCTTGGTGACTCCAATGTCAACAACATGGCGGACAGTGTCTGCAAGGTACTTGATTAACAGTTGTACTTCAAGTAACCATTTTATTGAAAGGACCCATTATTGGGTCCTTCATTTACGGCATCCCCGTACCATCGTACATTTATTGACTTAAAACAAAGTATTTATTTTTACTCTAGATGGAAACCCCTAGTTTAAGAGTAGGGCCTACCATTTTTTGTTTCAAACAATTTTGTTTTTTTACTCTGGGGGACATGCCATTGTGATCAGATGATGAGATCTAAATGGCATATGTGTCATTTTTAGAATATTCTTTCTTCAACCTTTAATGCAAATCAAAAGTGACCCAAAAAGACTGGCCACAACTCTACACACTCTGGTTTTGTTGTTGCAAAAATCTCACCATACATATAGTGTTTTTGTTTATTTTCAGAACTATACTATACTGTCTATACTTTGTATAAGACACACCTGAGACAATGAGCCGTGCCAACCATCTAAGGACTGGCAGCGCTGGGAGTAGAGCAGGTAGTGCCAGCCAGGAAAATAAAAACCTCCGAGACGTCATTGCCAAACTGAAAGATGAGCTTGTCTATAGCCAAGCAGAGACACAGAAAGTCACCAATCAGCTGAACTGCCTCATAACACTTGTCAAAAAGTAAATACAAGCTTTTGGAAATAAATGTTTTACAATTTAGCTTAGGCTCTTCGACAGGTGCCAAGGCAATTGCTTGAACATTCACTCAATTCGCACAACATTCAGTCTTCAATTAAATGTATAATGGGTTGGTCACATTGTGACATCAAAAGAACTGCAACTGAAAGCCAAGATATGTAATTGTTCAAAAAAGGGAATTACCTTCTGTATCATGTCATGTCCTAATCTGTATGTCATGGGCAGTCATTGAGTTGTTGTCATGGCACACCAATTTGGACATACTTTTAACAATAAATTGATTTTCATATTGATTTAACATTTGGAATGTTTGAAGAATAATTTATTTTGTTGTGTCCTGATTAATATTACCTGTTCAAATATGTTCCTTGATACCTTTTGCCTGACAGGTTTTGGTAAGATCTTACAGTCTGTTTTTGGCTGCTGTAAGCATTGATGGGTTAAATTAAGCAATGTACTTAAAGTAAAGAAATCCAAAGGGATATCATCAAACCCCTGCAGTATCATGGAATTTCATCCAGGGTCATCCCAGGGTCTTAACCAGGATTTTAAAAATGCCTGTCCAAAACAACAATTCCAAAATTTCTGCCATCCAGATAAGACCAGATTTAGCTACTCAGCCACTTCAAATCCTTATACCAACTAGATATAATAGACTATTGTGTCAAAATGGGCAATTTACCCTTCAGCTATGGCCTAGAAGATGGTTTGTTAGAAAAAGATTTGTCTATTACCCCAAGAAAGTCAAAATCGAAAATTCTTTGTTGAAAGAAAAAGGGAGGTTTTCAGGAAACTGCCTGTCCAAAAGACAGGCTGGGCGAGTCCTGGCTAAGTCCCTGGGTCATCCCAAAAAGAACAAATTATGATATTGCATTTTCTCTACAGGGCATGGACCGGAGACAAGCTGTCTGCAGTGCATGTAGCAAACATTGTAGGTGAGTGAATTGGATAAACCAGACCCTGTAATGGTGCCAGAAATCATGCATTCAAAATTTTATACTTCCTTCACTTGTGTTAAGTAAAACTATTACTAGGAGAATAAATTGATGGCTATAGAGGAAATCATCATATAAAACACAAAAGAAAACATATCAATATTTTTGTTTACAGCAATTTTAAATATTTCTACATAAATATTTACATATACCTTTGTTTCTGTAACATAATTCACCCTACAAGTTTTATCACTCCAAAAACTAGGCAGGCTCTGTCTGTATTACACTTACCTCTGCATCAGATTATTTATTTCTGCTGTCTATTTATTAACTAGCCCTCCATGATAAATTTTGAGTCTTTATTTTGCTCTTTTGTTATTCTTAAGTTCTTCTCCATCTTGCAGGAGTAGCTCCACCTGACATGCATGAAGAGATCACCAAAGACCTAAAAATACAGCTCTCTGCCAAACCAAAGGTAATAGTCTAAGACATAATCAAGAAATCAAGGTTTTATGCTTGATGCAAAAATCATTCTCAAAATATAGCTGGCCAAGACAACACTTGTCTATGAGATCTTCAGGCATGAATGGATTACTTGATATATCAGCATATTTCAGCATGAACTCCTTATGGGATGAATACTGTATACAGCTTTAATTTGGAGTGCTAGAAATTTTATTACAGCCCTGCTGGAGGGTATTTGTGCTACTTTAAATTCGCACATTCAAGCACTCAGCAGGATAGAAATACAGGTGAACTTGGATATGACGGACTCAATTGGACCAGGAAAATTGGTCCGTCATATGCAAAATCCCTCATATACATATGACGAATACTTGATATGCATCGGACTGGGACCAAGCATATCGTCCGTCATATGCAAAAATCTGTCATACAGTGGTCCGTCATATCCAAGTTCACCTATACAAAGCACAATGTTTATTTGAAGGATGTTATTTTTGCGCTATCATGGGGAGCGCAAAAATCGTAAAAAATTAAATGCCTGTGAAAGTACCAGTTATACAGTACACATATACTGGGTTTTTTAAAATTTCAGTCGAGGGCTCTCAATAACTGGGCGCTGCTGGCGATAGGTCTGCTGAACAAGGAGTACAGTCTGCTAGAGAGGGAGATGAAGGAGGAACAGAGACAGTACCTACAGTTCCGCCAGGATTTTCTCGAGGAGCAGCTGCTCTACCACAGAGACGACCAGGTGCGGGAGGCGAGCCTGCACCCTCGACGGTCTCCCGTAGGGGACGACGACGAGGATGAGAGAGCATTCTTCGTCACACAAAATCAACAGGTACGGTATCTGTTCTGTAACAATACCTTTTGTGCAAATCTAGATCTTGTAGACCTAGAAATTATCTGTAGAGGGTGAAAGACCACTCTTTGTCACACAAAATCAACAGGTACAGTATCTATTGTGCTGTTTCATATCAATAGCTTTTGAGCAAATCTAGATCATGTACCTCTCGCAGATCTCATGTAGAGGAGGAGAAGAATGAAAGACCATTCTTTGTGCCACAAAACCAACAGGTAGACTCTCTATTATAGTGTTTAACATTAATACTTTTTGAGCAAATCTAGAGTCTGCACCTAGTTCTAAGTTGGGATTTGTGAATGTTGGTCATATGTGAATCTCTGGCTAAAGTTGCTATAGTGCACACAATTCTGTAAAACCATTTATATATGTGCCACTTATCACCACATGAACATAAATAAGTAGCTGCCTTTCTGGGGCAGAATGAATTTAATTCATAAAATAGACTAGCTAACCAAAATATGTCCCTGGATTGGATGAACTTAGAGGAAGAGACCGAAAAGCTTTATCTGTATGCAGGCTCATGAGTCCCCCAGTGATGAGTGCAGCTTTATTGCATATCAATACATTTTGAGCAATTCTCAATTCCTTTATATTACATATTGGTATTTATTACATTATTGGTCTCAGTTGCATTTTTAACCCTATTGTTTTCCAGCAATTCACCCCAGTCGCACACGAGCCTCCAAGAAGAAAGCCCTCAGCCAAACATCTATACAGGACCCCTAGTAAAGATGGGGTGGAAGAGAATGGAATTAAACTCAAGGACCTTTTTATAGGTCCTGGTATGAATAATCATGGGGAAAGTGATGATCATACAGTGGGTCCACCCAGTGGTGGCGATGGAAGGCTTTCGTCTATACCCAGGGAGGCCCGTATGCCTTATGATGATTCCCGGAGATACTCTCAGGTAATGTTTGTAGAATGAAATCTGGAGCTAATAACACATGAATGAAATCTCTTCATCTCAATTTGCTGTATGGAAGCACATAGTCTGATTGTAGGAGTGCACACGTAGTCTGACAACATTGATATAACTTGCCAATTAGGGTAATAACTGACAAGTATTTGAATTAGGGTTCTGAGAGCATTATCAACCATTTAGGCAAGTTGTACTTTTTACCCTCAGTGAAGCAAATATTTGAGTTACATTTTTAGGCAAAGATCTCTAGACCTTCTTTGAAACAATTGAACTTTTGACAATTTTTGAATGAAGGCAAACAGATCACCTCAAATATTTTGTTAAATGCTCAGTATATATCTTACCAGTAATTAGAAAAAAGGGTGAAGTATAGATTTTCAAGAAAACTTATTTATACATTTGCGACATGAATTTAACCTGCTTATGCCTGCATCAGCAAAACCTGCTCGACTGTTTTGTATATCTTTCTTTGAAATAAGCATCTTTTGGAAAATGTTCAAATGAGATATGATCATATGATTATTTAGAACTTTCCAGTATTTTGTTGATTCATGTTTTATTTTGAGTTATTCCTTGATCCAAATGGCATATTCAAAGGGAATAAATCACATTTTGTGTTTTCAGGGATTGTCATTTGATGCAGCAAATGTGGTGGGGGCTGAGGCCATGAAAAAAAGACGACCTGTTAGTGCAAAAAAAATCCAACAGGGGGATACTGTCAGAGCTAGACCAAGAAGTGCGGGTAAGAAAGAGGCTAGAACTAAGAGATGAATTACAGATAACCTCATGTTATGCTGGAACAAGCCCAAACAATGTCTGTCTACGAACACACACACACATGCCACATATATACAGTGTTATTAGTCATTTAAAGTCATCTAAGGTTTTACATTATTTGTCATTCCAAGCCATATAATGATGTGTCATTAGTGTGTCCCAGCTACATACTGACTTATGTTATAAGAAAATCCAATCCACATAGAGATGCGTCATAAGTCATTCTAAGAGACAAAATGCATTTCATTCATTCATTTATGCATACCAGATTCCCATTTGTGTCAAAAGTGCCAACAATCACATTCCATTGAGTAAAATTATTCTATCTGCCCTTGAGTGATTATGTATGAAGGACAGGTGGAATGGGCTTAATATTGATCCTAATGCTTTACTATACAGTGTTATGTTTATTGTATTCCTAGTATGTTTATTCAATTTGTACATTCCTAGTATGTTTATTTAATTTGTACATTCCTAGTATATTTATTTCATTCCTACATTCCTAGAATGTTCATTTCATTCATTCATTCCTAGTATGTTTATTTCATTCATTCATTCCTAGTATGTTTATTTCATTCATTCATTCCTAGTATGTTTATTTCATACGTACAATCCTAGTATGTTTATTTCATTCCTACATTCCTAGTGTTTATTTCATTTCTGCATTCCTAGTATGTTTATTTCATTCATACATTTCTAGTATGTTTGAATTGTATTTCACTTCAATATTCCTAACATCTTTACTTCATTCCTACACTCCTATTGTGTTTATTTCATTCATAAATTCCTGGAATGTTTATTTTTTACATACAATCCTAGTATGTTGATTTCATTCCTACATTCCTAGTGTTTATTTCATTTCTGCATTCCAAGCATGTTTGTTTCATCCTGCATTCCTAGTATGTTTATTTCATTTATACATTCCTAGTATGTTTATTTCATTTATACATTCCTAGTATGTTTATTTCATTTATACATTCCTAGTATGTTTATTTCATTTTTGCATTCCTAGTATGTTTATTTCATTTATACATTCCTAGTATGTTTATTTCATTTATACATTCCTAGTATGTTTATTTCATTTATACATTCCTAGTATGTTTATTTCATTTTTGCATTCCTAGTATGTTTATTTCATTTTTGCAGTGGTGACATCTACAAGGCCATTGAAATATGAAACAACCCGCCCAATATCAGCGCAAGTCAGCAATAGGCTAAAACAGGAGAAGACAACGAATGAGAAAAAAATGAAAAAACTTAATGTAAGAAGAGACAGTAAGGAGAATCTGCAGGATCAACAGCCTATGAAGGTTAAAGTCAGACATCCTTCTCTAAAAATGCCGGATTCAGTGACAAATTTTGAGGAGGATCTTAGAAACATGAATCAAATGCAGGATGACTTTGGAAAGACAATGAAGATGCTTCAGGATAAACTTGGTATTGAAGATAAAGGAACCGTGTACTAGGTGTGACAGAGAGATCAGCGGGCTAGTTACGATTTTCTCCACCAGGGCTCTATTTGACAACACACTTTCACTTTCTTTTGCAATTGATTGTACCCCTATAAAAATATGCTTGATAGAAACATAGAGATATGGTCCAAATAGCCAATCCTTGGTGTGAATGGATTAAACATTTTGCCTATTCCTATTTGAAACAGTACAATTTGATTTATCTTTCAATTTAAAATCGAAGCATTTTATGTTTGTTGTACAGGTGAACTTGGATATGACGGACCACTATATGACAGATTTTTGCATATGACAGAATATATGCTTGGTCCCAGTCCGATGCATATCAAGTATTTGTCTTATGTATACGACGGATTTTGCATATGACGGATCAATTTTCATGGTCCCATTGAGTCCATCAAATCCAAGTTCGCCTGTATCAATCAATTGTCAAACTCTAATCTTTTGTACCATATTGTTGCATTTCAATCCTTTCTCTGTTTCAATCCTTATAACACAAATTTTTGCTGTTTAATTAGAGGTAGGAATGGTTATAGCATTGATCAGAAACTATGTCAACTTACTAAATTTTCTATCATCAATTAGCTTTGAAAGGGATTGGAATGAATTGATTCCAATTACAATTTTTCTACAGAACTTCACATCTTTATTCACATTCTAGTTTTGATTATTGGCTTTGGTTTTGAGTAAGTTAGAGCAGTGTAGATAATGTTTGAGTGTATTCTCATGCTCGCATGGTAAAACCTTTTATAAACTGTGAAGTTGTATCACACTTTACCATAGGGATATTTCACTTGCATGCTACTGCATGGTATTCATCACAGCATTCCCATTTGCAAAATAATGCATACTTCTCATTGAAATAAATAAAAAAAAGATATGTGCATTGTATGTAAGATGTCATTATTTTCAGCAGGGTCTGTCACTCTCTGTTCACCTAGTACACACACAGACTTTGATGATAAAGAGAAATATCTAAAATATCCTAATGATTGCCATATTTTTCCTTAAAAGGTCATAATGTGGTGCAGTAGATTTCAGAATTACTGAACTACAAAAAAAATATGCATACCCCTATAAACATTGTATGGGAATTCCTTTAAAGTGTCGCCACTTCTCTAAGTGCAATTACCATATTTGTCTGAAAAGTCACACAGTGCGAGTGCAGGTTAGGGAAAATTATGCCTGGAGGGGTGCTGGTGAAATTCCGTTTAACAGACATGCAGTGCCAATCGTGGCAACAGTCCATGGCTACCCAGAGCTAGGATGCTTTGTGCTCTTTTGTCTTTTGTTACGCCATGTCTGATTGGATGCCTGAGCGATGGCGCACCAAGGACTGACTAACCAGTCAAAGACTGAGAGCATGAAGTGTTCAAGCTCTAGAAAATAAGGACACTATACAGTGCATACACTGGTAAAGGAAGGGTAAGGAAACGGGGGAGGTTCAGAAGGCCGCCAGTAGATGATGTCATCTGGCTTGTCCCTTCCAACAGTTTTCAGAAATTAGGGGGGGGGGGGGGGGGGGCGAGCGTGTGCGGTTGTTCAGATGAATATATATATTACTGATCAAATCTTACTGTAAAATTATGACTTCTTCTGAGCCCCTAAATATACAGGGATTGTAAATGAAGTCTGGCTACTTATAAGGGCTGTTATACTATTATATGGATGGGGCAAGGTTTGGGGTAGTGCTTTTACAGACATATTTGATAGGAGGAAAGCAGTATGACAAAGTACATACAGCAGGGTGTCAATATTACAAAATCTTTACTCTGGTCCATTACCTTTGTGTGAAGATGTTCACAGCATAATATAACTGCAGCAATAATTGGCCACGCTCAGAATATATGTGCACACCTATATGATTACCTGGTCTCTTTTTTAGAAATGCGTATTGAAATGTACATCATGAAGGTCATTAGGGACCAGTCAGAAAATATTGGCATGGGGGGAGGGTTCTAGGACAATATCCCTCCGGACAATATCCCCCCGTGTAAAATATTTTTTGTACTAATAATTCAAATAAAGTTATAAGTGTTTCTATTCATTTACTTTTGATTTAAGATCTGATTTGATTTGAAATCTTTGACAAGTTAAATTTTCACCTCACTCATCCAACCGCCCCCCCCCCCCCTCCATCACAAATTTATTTGAATAAAATGGTTAATCTTCTATAACAAGTAGCACTCTCTGTGGATTTTTACAAAACTGTGTGGTGCTAAAATGTATGGTCCTTTTTCTATTAAGCCTAACTGCAATGGAACCTGGGTAAGTTGAACATGTACAGATTAATTCCTACTCATATCCAGGGGTGGATCTAGGGGAGGGGGGGAGGTCTATCCAGTTGGCTAAATGGCGGAGTTCTGAATTGCAATTATGATTTACGTCTTTTCTGTAAGATGAGAATGGATGAATTACTATTGAATTAGTAACTTTTTATGTTTCATTGTGCCTTCACACATGAAACAGTCTGAATGGTCTTGAGTTTAATTTATGTGGCACTGCCAACATTTCATTGTGGATTTTCTGTATATAAAGAATGAATGAATTAAACTTGAAATAACCTAAATGAATATCTGTTTTTGTATATGACACAAATACCACCCTTTGGACATTAACAACTTAGTGGCTCAACAAGTGGTCAACCCCTGAACCTATCCCTTCCACCACCTGTTGGTAATCCACAACACTAAGTGTGAATCCCTCCCTCCCTTATGAATAAGGACATGACCCTATTACAGATAGACTATACATATCTCTGATCCTACCTTGATAGGAAAATAAATTAAAATCAAATTTCAAACCTAATGTACTGTTGTTATTACTTTTTATTTTTGTTATTGATGTTGTTGATGCTGCTTTTATGATTGCTTTGGTATGGATATTAATATTTCTGATTGGTATTTACAACATCCTTTTGTTAATTTTACTTGAGAGCACAAAAGTAATAGTTTGCAAAACTGGCAATAGATGGCGGTACATGTATAAAATTGCCATCACTAAGTTTACATCAAACATCTCTGTGATCAACATTCATGTAACAAAGTGAATGTGATTTACTTAGCGAAAACGTTACCAACGTTTTAAAAGATGCTTTCAGGTTTTACCAACTTACAAACCAACTGTATGCATATAACTTTGAAATAATAAGAAAGAAAATTACAATGGAGTATACCTGTGTGGAATCGACCAATCAAAAAGGCTGTTCTATCCTGGCCAAGGCGGTCGTCAGGTAACAAGTACACACAACAATAGCTGAGCGATATTACGGAGTAAATTGAAGATGACAGAGACATGTTATTGGCATGTCGGAATGTGTGGGCGTCGTAACGACTATGAGGAGAATTAATTAATCTTCAAACGACAACATAAGTAATTAAAATGCAGAACTGCTACAAAGACGTTGGGAGTGTACCACGCCAAGATGTTGACGATCAAGATGGTCGTTTGACAAATAAACACATAAAAACACTGTCGTTCCTTCAAGATGTTGCAAATGAAAATAAAGAATTGAAGGCCAAAGTGGTGCAATTAGAGGTAAATGATGAATTATTTTAAAGGTTTAATATTTTCATTTGATTGAGTAATTTTACGAGCGTTTAAAAACTTTATTATTGAACATACATGTACATGTACTTATCTCTTCTTATGTATATATATATATATATATATATATATATATATATATATATATATATATATATATATATATATATATATATATATATATATATATATATATATATATATATATATATATATATATATATATATATATATATATATATATATCACTGAAATAATTGTTTTTGCCCAGGAGCACCAATGTGTTATAATGACACTTAATTAAGAGGACACTTTATACCTCTCAGAATCCTGGTAGGTAGGTAGGTAGGTATATGATCGGCAACCGCTTTGGCTCGCGGGCTCACCCCACTACAGGGGAGCTACCGAGTGGTCCCCTTTCCCAGGTCTCTAACTAACTGTTGTGTCCCCTGACCTAGGGGTGGCGCCCTACTCCCCTACCCCCCGTTTAGTGGTTAGGGAAGCCCTTCTCACATACATCAACTTTTTTGCCCGTCACTTATTCCATCACAATGACTGTGACTCCATTTGAACAGGTGTTTGTTAGTTGTAGGGTCCCTTCTAGTTTTACATATCTTGTTATTAGGGTATTAACATGGAAAAATTTCAAAGTGAAAAAGAACAGCAACTTCAAAAGGTAAAATCAAACAAAAGAACATACAGTCATACACACACACACATATATATACTCAATAATCTGAGTGATGCAATCGTCCCCTTCATCACAAAAGTTGAGATAACCTTTTCATGTAATCATCTCCAAATTACGCAAACCACTTCTCTCACTCTGTGATTGTCCTCTCCTCCATCTGTGATGCAATCAATTATCACCTCCAAATAACTTAACCGCCATGTTGTCCCCATCATCTCCCTAAGACTCCACCTATATGATGCTAGCATCCAAAACACTGATCTCTGTGGTGTACTCATCCTGTACAACACATTTAATGTACATCAATTCTTACCAATATCTCTGCCTCGCCTACCATTTTGTGAAATCTGACATATCAATCCACTGGGTTTGGCTAATACATTTAGATACATTATTTGGCAATGAATTACTTACTTGCATTTTTGTTGCAATAGTTTTATAACCATGTATCTAAAGCTACTTTAAAGTAACATATAGCAATAGAAACTAAAAGGTGTAGAAATCCATGTATAAACTAAGCATGATTTTAAGAATATTATTCTTGGCTCACCAAGTACATGCATTGGGGGCCAGGCTCTTGGCAAATGAAATTTCTTCATCCTCACCTTTTCTGCCATTTTCGACCAAATTGTGACTAGCCAGTTGTAAATGATGCAGTAGACTTGGTTAAAACCACAGCTTAATCACAAGTCACTGGCAACTTTCTCAAATGCAGCGTTTGGGATTCCAACTCATACAGTGATGGGAGACAGCAAGCAGCCATTGCAATACCCCAGACCACTTGGCCGTCAGGGCAGGCCCCTTAATGCAATGGGTGCACACTATACTTTACATACCAATAGTAGTGGGTCTTGTTTTATACTGAAATGCCAAATTTATAACCAGTAATGAAATGACCATCCTCGCATATACGCTGAAAGAAGTGGTGTAGATCCTGTTTTATGCTAAAATGGTGAGTCCTGTGGTATGACATAGAGGGAGCCACCATATGGTCCTTTGACCCTCACATTTGTTTCCCTTGGCACCAAGGTGAGACATGAACTCTCCATTGTTGTTCTGAGAACGCCTACCAGTTGATAATAACGCTTGTCATTAGCAGTAAGGTTCTCTTCAGCAACGACAGAGAAAATCCTACGTCTTCTATTTTATTCCTGTCCTGCTACTGTTTTATGCTGAAATGCCTAAGTTTATAACTTACAATGGAATGGCCATCCTCACATGTATGCTGAAAGAGGTAGAGTAGGTCCTATTTTATACTGAAATGCCAGATTTATTACCTTTAATGGAATAACCATCCT
>OZ012688.1:42755730-42845730 GCA_963942565.1 Maea johnstoni | reverse complement strand
AAGGGGTTTTATCAGTCCAACAATAGACACAGCAGCACTCCCTGCACCAAGGACTTCTCCGATTAAACAATGGAAAGGATCTAATCATATTTGTGTTTGTCATATTTCTTCAGCAAGCCTCTTAGGGCTGCCAGTAACATCAGATGCAAGTTTTTCTTGGTTTGGAATTAACGTGTGGAGGACAAAGTTGGTGATAGTAGCAAAATGATCTCATAGGAGTTTTAAACTAAAAAACAAATTATAGGATCCTCATTGTTATTGATAATCCCGTCTTTATGTTGAAATTCATATGAATATATGCTATATAACCATATTTTCAAGAATTCTTTAGGATAAAATCTGTATGAATCCTTGTTATATAACCATGTTTGCATTTGCTGCCTGATAAAAGTATGATGGAAATGATTTTGAAAGGCCTTAAAGACCCTTCCTGTTTATCTACCCTTCCAGAATAATTCAATAGTGTCCATAAACTCTTAACTCTTCCAATAGCGAGGCTACTTTCGTCCAAAGCCCAGGAAACAAACACTTTTGAAAACCATCTAAACCCTTGCATGTTGGTATTTATTGGATAGCTCCAGCTGAGTATTGTCAGATGAGTACCCATGTGCCAGGGTTTCAGTCATTTCTCAGTTTTTAGCATCATTTTGTATTGGCCAAATTAGCCAGAGGTAGCAGCATATTAGGGTTGATATGTGAAAATGTCTTTTTGACATGAGCTTTTTATGTTTTGGAAATATTTGTGAGGTACATCTTGATCAAACTAATCTCCTTCAAATATTTTGTGGATTTATGCTTAATTACCATGATTTTGAAGTTATTTTCCAAGGTTGTAATGGTTAATGAGAGAAACCAAACTTGTACTAGTTATATCTATGCAAGGTAAATATCCAATTTGCGGAAACGGAGAGGTGATCAGAACTTCCTCATATAACAAATGCTTTTTAGTGGCGAAAAATATTGCATTTTATGATAATATATTTTATAAAATTAAGTATTGCAGTGGTTAAAATAGACAGTAGCCCACCGGTCCGCTTCTACCAAAAGTTTGAATGGGCTAGTAAAACTCTATGTTTACTTGCCCAGAAAGTCTGCTAAATATTCTGACCACATTAATTTAGTAAGCATCACATCCAGTTTCACATTTCTTCTACTTTAGATTATAACTGTCACAATTCATAAATTTTGCACAATTAACCATGAATGTTCAGTTATGAAATGGCTGTTGGCTACCATTTTGTGTATCAAAGTGATATGGACCCCTAATTTTTCTGGTGGACCACTAAACTATTCATTTTGATGGACCGTTTGACCACCAAGGCTTAGCAAACTGTTTACAGCACTGGTATTGTAAACCAAAAAAAATCGTGTGAATTCATATTTCACGAATCTGCAGATCGGGAATGGAAATGAAAACATAACATGCATAAAGCAGGCATTATGCTTTGCCAACACTGGTATATAGTGCAACTTTATCATGAAAATTAGTTGCGTTGTACATGTATATATAATAAATCATATTTCCAATTAATTCTTAATCATGAGCATTTCTCTTATTCAGTATTTTATGTTATGTAATTGATGTAAGCACAATGTACATCTCAATACTTAACCCCTATTCCTTGCCCTTTTTTTAATTTGTGACATTGTCACTTACTCAACTATTTTGATACTGTTTTTCATGTTTTCTTTGAGTTAAGATGACTGTTCCACTTGTTTACATAATAATGCCACGGTTGATGAACCTCTTAATGTAATCAGTTCTAGCACGTACCCTCACATAGAATATCCTCAGACCCTCTCTCCGTTCTGGTGAGACCAATAATTCGATTGTCATTTATGAATTAATTCAATTTTCTGCCCCTAGGGGGCACTGAAGTCATGCAGAAAATACAATAAACCGAGAGATGATAACATTTTGATCTTATCGACTGATGTCATTGAAGGTCACTTAACCCGGAATTAGGGATCCAGCTTTTGCCAAAATTTAGCCAAAGTGATTAGGCATCATTCGTTATCCATGATTCATTTTTCTGTCAGGTTAATTGTAAGGAAGTACCTCTCCACTGGAAGGTTGCAAGAAGCCAAGTGGATGACGGAATATTGAGTTAGATTTTGATCATGGACCCATTGCAAAAAATCAATGGCTAATTTTATGCGGTCATGCATTTTTCCTAAGTGGTATGATTGATTTGGCTGCGGCGACTGGCCAGCATACACAATTATCAAAGCTCGCCACTCCTCAGAGGGGTGTTTAAAAACAACAGATTTAAAACTAAAAGCATGTCAGGCGAAGAGGTGGGGCAAAAGAGTGTGATTACTCTTTAATGGCGAGCGGTAATGTGTGAGCAGTGTTTGGGAGAACCTTTATTAGATGTGGAACGTTGGCGGCGCAATGATTGATGCCGCGGCTGGAGAGGGGAATGCTAACATGACCTACTACACAATACAACTCTACACCCGCAACTTTCTTTCCTTAGCGAAAGTAGAGACCCAGATATCTGAACTCCAGCTATTCTACTTAGTTTCAGTGAAAGAGGTACACAGTTAAACTCCAGTCCTGCTACTTCCTTTCGTTGAAAATAGGAAAATACCAAATGGAATGCCAATATGCCCTGCACAACACAATTCTAGACCAGAAACATTGTTTCAGGCAACAAATCAACAGCCCTAAATATTTGCTTCATTGACAGACAAAGATGCCAATGGAATTGAAAAAAAATAGAAAACATATTAGGCCAGGTGAAATTCTGTATGATTAGCTTCATTGCCCTATAGAGCAGGTAGACTTATATAATAGTGTTGACCTTTGAAGGGCAGTTTGAGTGTCCGTGAAAAAGCCTCATTGACACCCTACTACACGTAGGCTAGATGTTTTGAGCAGTTTGAACTGTTTGATATTGATCTGGTTAAATCCTCATAGCCCCGAGTATGCTACATCCAATATCTCTTTACTCCATATAAAATAATTACCGTAATCAGAAATGAAATATTACGAAGATTGCAATCAAGGACGAACCCCTAGCTCCATGAGCCCGTTGATATTTGTGAGCTCAATAGGGCATGGCGGAGGCTAATTTTCTCAGAACTGTGTTCATAACCATGTTAGGGAGTGGGCAGAGATGAAATCAAGGCTGCCTTAATTATCAGGCCTACATCTTTTGATCCTCCATGATTTTCATTGGGTCAGTGTGACTTAACAGCTCTGACCTCTACCTTCTTGCTGGAAAAAACACCAGGTCAAATATATTTTGATTGAAGATTAATTAAGGGATAATTTCATTGTGATTGATCTGTGTTATATTGCTCAGACTTTAAAAAAGTGTTCCTCACAAATATATTTGTGGTTGGCTGGGTAGTGACAGAAAAGTAAATCTTTCCCATTTTCTGGAAAAACTTTCAGCTCATGAGATAATAGGGCATCAGTGTCCTTGCAAGGGTACTACTACTATTGATTCTTCTCCTTTTTCTTCTTCTTCCTTCCCTTCTTCTTCTTCTTCTTCTTCTTCTTCTTCTTCTTCTTCTTCTTCTTCTTCCTCTTCTTCTTCTTCTTCTTCTTCTTCTTCTTCTTCTTCTTCTTCTTCTTCTTCTTCTTCTTCTTCTTCTTCTTCTACTTCTACTACTACTACTACTACTACTACTACTACTACTACTACTACTACTACTACTACTACTACTACTACTACTACCACTATTACTACTACTTTTACTACTAATACTACTACTACTACTACTACTACTACTACTACTACTACTACTTCTACTACTACTACTACTACTACTACTACTACTACTACTACTACTACTACTACTACTACTACTACTTACTCTTCCCCTTTCACTCTCTCTTTAGAAAATACCCACTGAGTAAAACAGGTTACTAAAGTAAAGACCACTAACAAGACAAGTCAAGGGTGGTCTCAGAAGAGAGGTGGTCTTCACAAACAGGTGAAAAGCAATACAGTTGGTCCTTCCAATGGGTTTGTTTTTAGCAGGTCTGACTTATATGAGTTGTTTATTGCAATTTATCATACACATGAATATGATGTATCATAACTGCCACTTGCAGAAAGCGTTGATAAAGTTGGCATGCATTACTGTAGAAATTAAGTTGCAGTAATGTACTGATAAACTAGTCATTCCAGAGCTGCATCACCTCTTCCCTGAATATTCCATAAAGGTAAAAAATACCTGCCACAATTTTACACAATGGTCGCTAGATTTTCAAAGGGCCTAAGCTGATCGCATTGTATGTACATAAATATTAATAGTTTGACCTCCCTCTAAGGCTAGCCACTCAATGCGCTGCAGAATGACCGCCGCTTACCAATAGAAACACAAATTTTCAGGAGATCCTGCCTAATCCCTCTCTCCTTTTCAAAGCTGACCCGTAAAGCCTCCCATCCCTGCATTTTAATGGCTGGAGATTAGAGTGCCGCGACCCATCGCAGGGGAAGAGCCGGCTGATTTATGAGGGGAAAGCATTGGAAATAATGGAATTGCGGGGCCGACAGTACATGGCGTTCTGATCGATTATGACAGCAACTCTATTGGCTTAGCTAATTACACCGCTGCAGACCATGTCTGCATAGCTCGCGACCTTTCCTGCTCGCCAAGGGCACAGGCCACGCGACTGCTGAGTGGCGCCACCTAGAGGGCAGTCGGGAGATATGACCCACTCAGAGCACACTCATTTTAGCAGAATACTCGCATGTGAATATGCACATTTCATATCTCAATATGCCAACTTTTTTTCTAAATCTGTCAAAAATGAGCAGATTGCAATTGAAGGTATATTTGACTATTTGTATATGTATATATATATATATATATATATATATATATATATATATATATATATATATATATATATATATATATATATATATATATATATATATATATATATATATATATATATATATATATATATATATATATATATATATATATATATATATATATATATATATATATATATATATATATATATATATATATATATATATATATATATATATATATATATATATATATATATATATATATTCTGTAACTATTATTACTATTATTATCATTATCATTATTTTTATTATTATTATTATTATCATCATCATTATTATCATTATTACTATTATTATTACTGACAGGTATTAATTAGTGTTTATTGACAATGGGTAAAATACATTTAACAAGTAAAACTGGGAGGGCCAAGTAAAGGCCCTGTTTGGTGAAACTGGGCATGACAGGTATCAAGGGGTGCTCATTCTGACTGGGCATGACAGGTATCAAGGGGTGTTCATGGTGACTTGGTATGACAGGTATCAAGGGGTGGTAATTGGGACTGGGTATGACAGGTATCAAGCGGTGCCGTTTGTGACTGGGTATAAGAGGTATCAAGGGGTGCTCATTGTGACTGGGTACGACAGTTATCTAGTTATGACATGACATGTATCAAGGGTTTTTCATTGGGACTGGGTATTGCTTGTATCAAGGGGTGTTAATTGTGACTGGGTATGACAGGTATCAAGGGTTGTTCATTGGGACTGGGTATGACAGGTATCAAGGGGTGTTCATTGTGACTGGATATGACAGGTATCAAGGGTGGCTCATTGGGACTGGGTATGGCAGGTATCAAGGGGTGTTCTTTGTTACTGGGTATGACAAGTATCAAGGGGTGCTCATTGTGACTGGGTATGGCAGGTATCAAGGGGTGCTCATTGTGACTGGGTATGACAGGTATCAAGGGGTGTTCATTGGGACTGGGTATGTCAGGCATCAAGGGTTCTTCATTGTGACTGTGTATGACAGGCATCAAGGGTTCTTCATTGTGACTGGGTATGACAGGCATCAAGGGTTCTTCATTGTGACTGGGTATGACAGGTGTCAAGGGTTGCTCATTGTGACTTGGTATGACAGGTATCAAGGGTTGCTCATTCTGACTGGGTATGACAGGCATCAAGGGTTGTTCATTGTGACTGGGTATGACAGGTGTCAAGGGTTGTTCATTGGGACTGGGTATGACAAGCATCAAGGGTTGCTCATTCTGATTGGGTATGACAGGCATCAAGGGTTGTTCATTGTGACTGGGTATGACAGGTATCAAGGGTTGTTCATTGGGACTTGGTATGACAGACATCAAGGGTTGTTCATTGTGACTGGGTATGACAGGTGTCAAGGGTTCCTCATTGTGACTGGGTATGACAAGCATCAAGGGTTGCTCATTCTGATTGGGTATGACAGGCATCAAGGGTTGTTCATTGTGACTGGGTATGACAGGTATCAAGGGTTGTTCATTGGGACTGGGTATGACAGGTGTCAAGGGTTGCTCATTGTGACTGGGTATGACAGGTGTCAAGGGGTGCTCATTGTGACTGGGTATGACAGGTGTCAAGGGGTGCTCATTGTGACTGGGTATGACAGGTATCAAGGGTTGTTCATTGTGACTGTGTATGACATGTATCAAGGGTTGTTCATTGTGACTGTGTATGACAGGTATCAAGGGGTGCTGGTTGTGACTGGGTATGACAGGTATCAAGGGGTGCTGGTTGTGACTGGGTAGTGACAGGTATCAAGGGTTGTTCATTGTGACTGGGTATGACAGGTATCAAGGGTTGCTCATTGTGACTGGGTATGACAGGTATCAAGGGGTGTTCATTGAGACCGGGTATGACAGGTATCAAGGGGTGCTCATTGTGACTGGGTATGACAGGTGTCAAGGGGTGTTCATCGTGACTGGGTAGTGACAGGTATCAAGGGTTGTTCATTGTGACTGGGTATGACAGGTATCAAGGGGTGCTCATTGTGACTGGGTATGACAGGTATCAAGGGGTGTTCATTGTGACTGCGTATGACTTATATCAAGTGGTGTTCATTGGGACTGGGTATGACAGGTGTCAAGGGTTGCTCATTGTGACTATGTATGACAGGTATCAAGGGGTGCTCATTGTTGCTGGGTATGACAGGTATCAAGGGGTGTTCATTGTGACTGGCTATGACAGGTATCAAGGGTTGTTCATTGTGACTGGGTATGACAGGTATCAAGGGTTGTGCATTGTGACTGGGTATGACTTATATCAAGAGTTGTTCATTGTGACTGGGTATGACAGGTATCAAGGGGTGCTCATTGTGACTGGGTATGACAGGTATAAAGGGGTGCTCATTGTTGCAGGGTTTGACAGGTATCAAGGGGTGTTCATTGTTGCTGGGTATGACAGGTATCAAGGGGTGTTCATTGTGACTGGGTATGACAGGTATCAAGGGGTGTTCATTGTGACTGGGTATGACAGGTATCAAGGGTTGTTCATTGTGACCAGGTATGACATGTATCAAGGGGTGCTCATTGTGACTGGGTATGACAGGTATCAAGGGGTGTTCATTGTGACTGGGTATGACAGGTATCAAGGGGTGCTGGTTGTGACTGGGTATGACAGATATCAAGGGTTGCTCATTGTCACTGTGTATGACAGGTATCAAGGGGTGCTGGTTGTGACTGGGTATGATAAGTATCAAGGGTTGTTCATTGTGACTGGGCATGACAGGTATCGAGGGTTGTTCATTGTGACTGGGTATGACAGGTATCAAAGGGTGCTGGTTGTGTCTGGGTATAACAGATATCAAGGGTTGCTCATTGTGACTGTGTATGACAGGTATCAAGGGGTGCTGGTTGTGACAAGGTATGATAAGTATCAAGGGTTGTTCATTGTGACTGGGCATGGCAGGTATCAAGGGTTGTTCATTGTGACTGGGTATGACAGGTATCAAGGGGTGCTCATTGTGACTGGGTGTGACAGGTATCAAGGGTTGTTCATTGTGACTGTGTATGACAGGTATCAAGGGTTGTTCATTGTGACTGGGCATGACAGGTATCAAGGGGTGCTGGTTGTGACTGGGTATGACATATATCAAGGGGTGCTGGTTGTGACTGGGTATAACAGATATCAAGGGTTGCTCATTGTGACTGTGTATGACAGGTATCAAGGGGTGCTGGTTGTGACAGGGTATGATAAGTATCAAGGGTTGTTCATTGTGACTGGGTATGACAGGTATCAAGGGTTGTTCATTGTGACTGGGTATGACAGGTATCAAGGGGTGCTCATTGTGACTGGGTGTGACAGGTATCAAGGGGTGCTCATTGTGGCTGTTTATGACAGGTATCAAGGGTTGTTCATTGTGACTGGGTATGACAGGTATCAAGGGGTGCTGGTTGTGACTGGGTATGACATATATCAAGGGGTGCTGCTTGTGACTGGGTATGACAGGTATCAAGGGGTGCTGGTTGTGACTGTGTATGACAGGTATCAAGGGGTGCTCATTGTGACTGGGTATGACAGGTATCAAGGGGTGCTGGTTGTGACTGGGTATGACAGGTATCAAGGGGTGCTGGTTGTGACTGTGTATGACAGGTATCAAGGATTGTTCATTGTAACTGGGTATGACAGGTATCAAGTGGTGCAGGTTGTAACTGGGTATGACAGGTATCAAGGGGTGCTGGTTGTGACTGTGTATGACAGGTATCAAGGGGTGCTGGTTGTGACTGTTAATGACAGGTATCAAGGGTTGCTGGTTGTGACTGCGTATGACAGGTATCAAGGGGTGCTGGTTGTGACTGGGTATGACAGGTATCAAGGGTTGCTCATTGTGACTGTGTATGACAGGTATCAAGGGGTGCTGGTTGTGACTGTGTATGACAGGTATCAAGGGTTGTTCATTGTGACTATGTATGACAGGTATCAAGGGGTGCTCATTGTGTCTGGGTATGACAGGTATCAAGGGGTGCTGGTTGTGACTGGGTATGACAGGTATCAAGGGTTGTTCATTGTGACTGTGTATGACAGGTATCAAGGGGTGCTCATTGTGACTGTGTATGACAGGTATCAAGGGGTGCTGGTTGTGTCTGGGTATGACAGGTATCAAGGGGTGCTGGTTGTGACTGGGTATGACAGATATTAAGGGGTGTTCAAGTGTCTGGGTATGACAGGTATCAAGGGGTGCTGGTTGAGACTGAGTATGGCAGGTATCAAGGGTTGTTCATTGTGACTGTGTATGGCAGGTATCAAGGGTTGCTCATTGTGACTGGATATGACAGGTATCAAGGGGTGCTCATTGTGACTGTGTATGACAGGTATCAAGGGTTGTTCATTGTGACTGGGTATGACAGGTATCAAGGGATGTTCATTGCGACTGTGTATGACAGGTATCAAGGGGTGCTCATTGTGACTGTGTATGACAGGTATCAAGGGGTGCTTGTTGTGACTGGGTATGACAGATATTAAGGGATGTTCATTGTGTCTGGGTATGACAGGTATCAAGGGGTGCTGGTTGTGACTGGGTATGACAGATATTAAGGGGTGTTCATTGTGTCTGGGTATGACAGGTATCAAGGGGTGCTGGTTGTGACTGGGTATGACAGATATTAAGGGGTGTTCATTGTGTCTTGGTATGACAGGTATCAAGGGGTGCTGGTTGTGACTGAGTATGACAGGTATCAAGGGTTGCTCATTGTGACTGTGTATGACAGGTATCAAGGGTTGTTCATTGTGACTGTGTATGACAGGTATCAAGGGTTGTGCATTGTGACTGGGTATGACTTATATCAAGGGTTGTTCATTGTGACTGAGTATGACAGGTATCAAGGGGTGCTCATTGTTGCTGTGTATGACAGGTATCAAGGGTTGTTCATTGTGACTGAGTATGACAGGTATCAAGGGTTGCTCATTGTGACTGAGTATGACAGGTATCAAGGGGTGCTCATTGTTGCTGTGTATGACAGGTATCAAGGGTTGTTCATTGTGACTGTGTATGACATGTATCAAGGGTTGTTCATTGTGACTGTGTATGACCGGTATCAAGGGGTGCTGGTTGTGACTGGGTATGACAGGTATCAAGGGGTGCTGGTTGTGACTGGGTAGTGACAGGTATCAAGGGTTGCTCATTGTGACTGGGCATGACAGGTATCAAGGGTTGTTCGTTGTGACTGGGTTTGACAGGTATCAAGGGGTGTTTATTGTTACAGGGTATGACTTAATTTGAGGGGTGTTTATTGCGACTGGGTATGACAGGTATCAAGGGGTGCTCATTATTACTGGATATGACAGGTATCAAGGGGTGCTGGTTGTGACTGGGTATGACAGGTATTAAGAGGTGCTCATTGTGACTGGGTATGACTTGATTCGAGGGGTGTTTATTGCAACTGGATATGGCAGGTATCAAGGGGTGCTCATTATTACTGGGTATGACAGGTATTAAGGGGTGCTCATTGTGACTGGGTATGGCAGGTATTAAGGGGTGCTCATTGTGACTGGGTATGACTTGATTCGGGGGGTGTTTATTGCAACTGGATATGGCAGGTATCAAGGGGTGCTCATTATTACTGGGTATGACAGGTATTAAGGGTTGCTCATTATTACTGGTTTATGACAGGTATCAAGGGGTGTTCATTGGGACTGGGTATGACTCAAGGAGTATTTCTTGTTACTGTGTATGACAGGTATCAAAGGGTGTTCATTATGACAGGGTATGACAGGTATCAAGGGGTGTTCATTGTAACAGGGTATGGCAGTTATCAAGGTGTGTTTATTGTGACTGGATAAGACCAGTATAAAGGGAGGTTTGGTAAGACTGGGTGTAACAGGTATCAAGATCATTCCTTATGAATTCATATGACTGATATCAATGTCTAAGGGGACTGTATATAATGACAGGTATCCCGGGGTGTTCAGTCACTTAAATGTGGCTAGGTATGCAAGATAGCACCGGGTGTCCTTTAAGACTGGGTATGTCAGACATTAAGGGTTGTTCAAAACGAATGGGTATGCTAGGCATTAATAATTTTAATTGAGATTAGGCAGCAGATGGGTATGGATACAGTCTTTACTTTTGCCTTGATTGACTTAACAGCCATTTCTTTTCCATTTAAACAGATGATGGTGGAGATAGAGAACCGTCTAAGTGGGGAACGCAGTTGGGAATTAGAAAGACAGCAGGTGAGATTTTTAAGATGGAACCTCCAATGATGGAAGTTTGAAAGAAGTATGGTAATTAAAGTGATGCCCTCCCCCGCCCCAATATATATGTGTGTATATTTATATATATATATATATATATATATATATATATATATATATATATATATATATATATATATATATATATATATATATATATATATATATATATATATATATATATATATATGTATATATATATATATGTATATATATATATGTATATATATATGTATATATATATTTACATATATATATATATATATACATATATATATATACATATATATATATGTATGTATATATATATATGTATATATATATATATGTATATATATATATATATATATATATATATATATATATACAGATATATATATATATATATACACATATACGCATATATATATACGCATATACATATATATATACATATATATATATATATATATATATATATATATATATATATATATATATATATATATATATATATATATATATATATATATATATATATATATATATACGTATGTATGAAATGAATTGGATTTTGAACATATATATATATATATATATATATATATATATATATATATATATATATATATATATATATATATATATATATATATATATATATATATATATATATATATATATATATATATATATATATATATATATATATATATATATATATATATATATATATATATATATATACCTATATATATATATATATATATATATATATATATATATATATATATATATATATATATATATATATATATATATATATATATATATATATACGTATGTATGAAATGAATTGGATTTTGAACTCTTTGAAATATAGTTGATACTTTACTGTTATCCACAAAAATGAGGCTACAGATAGTCACAGCTAGAAATGAAAGATTTGTTCTTCATCATTCCTCAAATCGTCCTCAGTGTCCCTTGTATTTTTAGTATTGCAGATCTACAAATGATGATGGAATCATACTCAGGCACATAGTCATACAGCCATGATAAGGTCAAGAGTTAGGATGACCTCTAAACCCTGTCAACTCAAAAAGGGTAGAATGAATGGCAATATTCATGATATTCAGAAGATCATAACTTTTCACTGACAAAGAATATTATGGGCAGGAAAGGTCCTCATAATAAATACGAGTTGAATAACCCAGTAGATCATACTCTATGGACATCTATGTATTACATAAAGGGTGTCCTCATTACAGGGCCAAATGCTAATCTGTGTGGTTTTGTACATGGATAAATACTAGAGTACTGATGCTAAATAGTGCAGATAGTGATTCTTATAAAAATATAGGAAGGGATAGGAATGGATTTCTGTTTATCTCAACATTTTTACCATATTAAGGCTAATATTAACCCTCCAAATACTGAGGCAACTTTCGTCCAAATGACAAGTACACAAAGATTCTTGAAAACCATCTAAATCCTACCATGCTGGTAGTCATTGGATAGCTCTCGCTGAGTACTCTCAGATGAGTACCCATGTGCCAGGGTTTCAGTCATTTATATAAAGTTTTTTGCACCATTTCGTATTGGCATAATTAGCTCCCAGCTGCATAAGGGTTAAATCATTACTAGCCAGATGATAATGGCAAAGGAAACCACAGTACCCGGTAAAAACACAGACTAACCCCTGGCCACTTTTCGCTTTGAGCAGGATACATGTTCCATACCTTTAAAGGTTTTAGGTCATAAATCAGTCACAGAAGTTGATATTTAGAAATGTTTGTTTTCATGTCTTTTTGTTTTTTGAATTGTATATATCAAGTCTTTGCTTCTATTTCAGCTAAAGTCCGAGGCTCAGGTATTGGGAGCAGAGAATACAGTATTGAAAGCTGAATTAGAAAAACACAAAGAATATAATGGAAAGTTAGAGGTAATATATTTTTTTCTGCTATTTATTTAATAGTTTAGTTTCACGGGTAAAATAAATTTTTAAAAACTATGTTTAACCTATTCATGCCTAGAGCTCTGTGGTAACTGTCATCTGGTTCTATCGTATATTTTGAATACTAGTATCTAGGAACCAAGCATAATTTAACAAAATATTCAAAGAAACATTGTTAATTGGATTTTGATCAATATTTCTTCTTCAGATGTTTTCTAAAATATGCTCTGCTCTGGAGGATATCATCAAATTAGTTACGATGTTTTTGGGAGCCACAGGCTAGAATTGGTAAATGACCTTTATTGACAGATTTTTTTACAATAAACAAATTTAATTTGCATATTTGCATAGTTTTCTTTTTTTGGGGGGGTGGGGGTGTGGGGATTGTTGAAATTAACAAATGGACATGAATGAAATAGATTTGTCATAATTTTAACCTATCTGATTGGAGATGGCTTATTTGATCCTGCAGTAACCCCAAATACAAATAGTATAATTATATTTCACCTGGAGGTTGACTCAAAAGGCCAATTTTATGTCATTCTATCGATGGTTATTTTCAAATGTTTTGATTTCACTTTTTTGAGGATTCCTGATACAATTTGACTCTAGATTGAACACATTTATTTTGTTCTTTTCAGCTTCTGGAGGAAAAGTATGGGTCCCTCCAGGAAGAGATTGAAAGGCTTAAGCAGGAAAACACCAACTACATGGTCGCAAACGTTCAACAACTTGAGGAAATTGAACGCTTAAACAACAGAGGGGACTCCAATAAAGAACTTAAAGATCAGATCTGTGAACTGAAACAAAAGAACAGAGAGTTTGAATTAAAGACAGGTAAACTGGAGCGTGATCTGGCCGAGGCGGAAGGGGTAAAGGATAAAAAACATGCACAACTTGCAGAGGCCTTTAGGAGCAGATATGACAAGCTTCTTAAAGAAAAATCTGACCAGGAAGAGAAGTATAAGGGTCTAGATGCTCTTCTTAAAGAACGGAACTTGGAAATTGAGAGATTACAAAAAGCTCTTCAGAAATCAGAGGGAGAAAAAACAATTCTCCATGATGAGATGACTGTATTACAGGAAGAAATTGCATCGCTACGGCACCGACTGAGCCAAGATCATGTAAAACAAACTTTTAAGGACTTTGTCCAAGTGAAAAGGGAACTGGCCTCTGTTAAGATTGAAAATGACGATCTAAGGCAGAAAATGAAGTTCAAGCACCAAACACTGCCAAGTTTGAAGCCTGATGGACCGGCAACTCGTAAAAAATCCAGCTCAGCAAAAAGTGAGCGGCGTTTGATGGCCTCAAAAAGCGAGACTGGAATTCACTGGAGACAAGATTTCTCTTGAAATATTTAAGTTTTTTGAAAAAGACAAGAGGCACAACATTGAAATAGATTCCAGACTTCCGGGTACCAGAATCTGTTCAAATTACTTCATCCATTCTAAAGGACTTCTGGTTAAAAACGGAAAAAAAGAAAAGAAAAAACACAAGGAATTATTTGTAATTACATTTCCTGTCAGTGACGTTAATTTGACAGAGCACACCAAATATTTTAAGATAGCTTTTATAGCATTTTTTAAAACTTTCATCATACTAATGATCACCACAAATCAGGTCTTATCACATTCAAATGATTAATTAGCTTAATGAAGGAGATTGCTTAACCGATTTATGCCTGGAACTCTCAAAAATGCCTATTTGGTGATATCTTTATAACTGAGACATTTTTGAAAATATCTGAAGGATAATTGTAAATTAGAACTCTATTAAAAACTGCTTTATTGCTATATATTATTTACAAAAGTACCATAGACCCAAACAGTATTTGTTGAGAGAATTTACAGGCAGATAGGCAGGGCCCAACAACAAAGGTGGCCTGCCCTGGTTGCAGAGGGGTCTATGGGGTTGCCACTGACTGCTCGCTATCTCCAAGCACGGAGGGCCTGCCCCGATGGCTGAATGGTCTAAGGCGTTGCCACTGACTGCTCGCTATCTCTCAGCATGGAGGGCCTGCCCTGATGGCGGAGTGGTCTAAGGCATTGCCACTGACTGCTCGCTATCTCTCAGCTTAGAGGGCCTGCCTTGATGGCAGAGTGGTCTTAGTCATTGTCACTGACTGCTCGCTATCTCTCACCACAGAGGGCCTGCCCTGATGGCGGAGTGGTCTAAGGCATTGCCGCTAAGTGCTAGCTATCTCTCAGCACTGAGGGCCTTCCAAGATGGCTGAGTGGTCTAAGGCATTGCCACTGACTGCTCGCTATCTCTCAGCATGGAGGGCCTGCCCTGATGGTTGCGAGGTCTAGGTAGTTGCCACTCACTGCTAGCTATCTCTCAGCATTGAGGGTCTGCCCTGATGGCCAAGTGGTCTAAGGCATTGCCATTGACTGCTTGCTGTCTATAAGCACGGAGGGCTTGCCCTGATGGCCAATTGGTCTAAGACTTTGCCACTGACTGCTTGCTATCTCTCAGCATGGAGGGCCTGCCATGATGGCAGGTTGGTCCAAGGCATTGCCACTGACTGCTCACTACTTCTCAGCCTGCCCTGATGGCCGAGTAGTCAAAGCCATTGCCACTGGCTGATTACTGTCTCTTACCACTGAGGGCCTGCCCTGATGGCTGAGTTGTCTAGGGTGTTGCCGCTGACTGCTTGCTGACTCTCGCCACTGCCACTTAACTTGGGGTTTTGTGGTAGTTCTTGCTGGTTACTCTTGTCTCCTCTACCACTTATAAATAGCAAGTCACTATTTATTCATAACACTCATTCAACTGATTATATTGCAATTGCGTCCAACTATGGAAAACCTTTTGTTGCAGATTTCCCTATAGTGTATTACCTCATGTGTACTTCTCTATATACCATTGCTCAAAATGATGATATAATGCAATAAACTCAATTTGAAAACTGAAATCCTTGTTATTTTCATCTACCATACCAGGTAGCTTACAACTTTTCTAACAACGCCTGTTTTGCAGAAAGATTGTATGAAATGATGCTGTTCAAAATCAAATGATCGGTTATAAAATATAGTTAAATGTGGTCTTTTTTTAATAAATAGGTAAAACTTTTCATTTCTCCAAGGTATATAAATATAAGAAAGTTTTGTCCAATAATGAAGGTTCCTATTAAAAGAATTGTCAAGATGGTATAATATGAATAATATAAATACTATATATTATCATCTACACTATAATATCTAAATTACTTGTAACTGGCAGAACAAAAAATATAGAAATACATGCAACAGTTGCGGATTGTAAGGAAATAAACAGCATAATTCCACTAATTTCTTTTAAATGTGGAATTAGGTGAAATCCAATTTTACCCAATTTTAATATTCTTATGTTTATATAAGGTTTATGACTAGACACTAGTCTATAGTCCAAAACACAAAAGGCGAAAGTGAAAGCAGCTAAAATGAGGTGAGACATTCTATACAATAGTTCCTTCCTGCTGCTTATTTTTTCGTAACATCCATCCATTAATGGCGCAATAATTAGTGAAGTAATATCAATAATAGCGAGCCAGAACGACGCGAAAGATTTCTGCAGCGAATAATTTCGTATGGTAAACATCACAATAGATGAAGGATTACGGAAGACTATTATCTTTGCTTAGCAACCCCACAAGTGCATCCATATCAACAAAAATTGAGATAATCGCCCCAATCTTTCCTGCTAGAGTAAAATATGTCAGTAATTATCACAGTTGTTGCTGGCTCCTAATGAAATTTTGCGCTAAAATACAGCGCGTTGCTCCTACTCACACGAGAAAATTTGAATACGGAATAATTAGCGAGGCTTTGTAATCAGGGGGACGAACATTGTTAAAGACGAACGATAAAAGCTTCTTGTCGTCTGCGCCACTCGCACGCGGAAAATCGCGCCATAAATGCCAAAACAGGAAAGGGATTTGCATTTGTCTTCAAACAGTATGAAATTATCCGTGATTAAATATGATTAGCACCTTCATAAAAGACCTCACCCGAAGCGCTTTTTTCATCCCCGAAACGCCAATACGTGCAAATTAGCAGGTTTTCTTTTGGGTTTCCCGAAGGTCGCGTTTTGAAGACGACACAAACACGGGATGTTTATTTTCCAACGCTGCTAGACACACATCATTTGCATAATGTGTGTAAACAATATCTGGTGATGTTGATATGTCCCAGACAAAACAAATGATCCATCGCAATATCCACATGAACCATGGTATGGTGTTTAGGGTTTTCATTTGATTTATGATTTCGATTACCCTTAATCAAAAAACTCATTTATCACAAATAAACTTTGGTCATAGATTCACGGGATGGAATTCGTTTTGCTATAACTCATTTATGTGTATCTAAGGATAACAAAGTGTGGACGAAGAATTACAAGCACATTTACCGGTCGCCATTTCAGGTCAATTGAATAGTACTTCATACTACATCCGTGTCATGGATTTTAGTTTTATTTGTCGGAAGCATTTCGTCAATTTTAATAGCGAGAGTCATATTGCGACATACGATGAAAAACCCAGAACCAGCAACCCGAAGGCATAGAGAACAGCTAGTTGCCAATGGTAAACGTTTATATATCGACCACGCCATCCCGCATGTACCAAGGTATATTATTTCTTGTATCGTTTAGTTCGAACAATAGCATCTTACTGAATACGTATCATGTCTAAAGAAATGCCTTTGTCGAATTTCATTTCATCATTCTTATATCCCTGTTGATGTAAGGAGCAACGTCTATGTGCAGATTAGTTCATTTCCATGTCTCATTTTCTGCAGCACTTGTCATTGCTTTTCTTTCCTGTCATACAATGGTTTTCTCGGGTGGACACTCGAAACTCGTTTTTTCGTAATCTATATATTCCTTTATATAGACTTGTAAATACATTTTGTTTCTCTCTGCATAAAAGAATGTCTTTGTGCATAGTACCGAAGTCGAAGGACACGATAAAGCAAATCTCCTCTTTTCATGCGCCATGGCTAGTGGTCTAAATTGTGCACGAACTGCTCCTGCCTCGGCCCTGGCGTTGGTAACGGTTTTGAATATAACTCGAGGTCCATGAGATAGTTGCCAGAGGTTTTAGGTTGGTCGTTGGTTTTCTCCGGGCGCAACGGCTGCTTCCAAGATTGGCAATATTGATATGGCTCGCACACTCAAATACAGTGGAACCCCTCTATGATGACCACCCCTCTAAAGTGACCGATTTTGAAGTCCCAAACCCACTTTTTCCTATTCGTTTTTAGTGAAGGGAACCCCTCTAAGTTGATCAGTTGCGGCCAGTCCTACAGGTGGTCCTCCTAGAGGGGTTCCACTGTATTACATTAGCAATTGAATTATAGCTTTGTATAGCGGACACTTTCTACATGCAAAATGGTATGTAAGTACACAAAACTTCTTTCAGAGAATTCATTCCGGACTACACTGCTCTTAAGATATACTTTTATGTTTTTAAAATGTCGAGAATATAGGGTTGAAGTTCTAAACACACAATTGTCGGTCACGTGACCAGGGACGTACATCTGACTCTAAGACCTATGGTGACTACAGTACAGACATTTAATTCCTGCGCCAGTCGACCGAATGTCTGCCAGTGCCTGTTTGTGCAAACGCACATCGATAACATGTAATAAAATGAGCCAAGCACACCAATGACATACGTAACTTGCGGAAGCTACGTTAAGCTGTGAGGTTACATATGAATTCATGCCCAGAAGACTGGATGACTATTGGGTGTGCGGTCGAGTATTATGCCCCGGCTGCCCACGCATTTAGTGCAGGAATTAAATGTTGGCATTTTACTGTATCACTGCCAACACACACACGTAATATTACATTGGCATTTCCAATCACAGGTAGGAAACACGGTTTGACTCACCTTTATGCGAAGCCCTACCTGAGCCCCTACCTGGCAAATCCCTCTACCTCCCTCGGCTCATGTAAGCCCTGTGCATGGAGTTTAATGAATGTTAATTGAAATCTAGGGATTAATTGCTCAAGTATAAATTCTCATCAGAGTGCATTTAATCGCAGGAGAATATTCTTGAACAAAGGCACAGATCAGAAAAGGCTTTTTAATCAGATTTCAAAATGAATGCTCCGTCGCAATTAAAAGCAAGACTTAATTACCACCCTGAATAGCGGAATCGTGGCAGGGAGAGATTTTTAATTACTTCCGAGGCGAAGCAAAGGCTTCAACGGTGGAGATTCCGGTATTACGCTGTGGGATTTTGCTTGTTCACCCTCAGATGGAAATTAAACGTGGCAGTTACATGAAAAAATCGCTAGGTTTCTACTCGCTTTGCTTATACAAAGGCATAAAACCGGAAAATTTGATTCAGCGAAACATATGGTATATTACAGGCGATTGAAAAAGAGGCTCCCTGCAATTAGCGAGCTACCAGCTTGGCAGGGCATACATCAGTGACTCTACTATCCTGACTCAGTCAACACTCAAAACTTGCTACTTTTCGCTGCAGCTCATTTTTTCGAGCTTTGATTTAATGGCAATTAACCTTATACTTCTTAATCTACTTACAGGGTTAGGCGTCTAATACTGCAAGCGGTAGGCAATTTGCTTTAGATAAAGACTCAGAAACCATCGCAAAATTGCCTAAGATACAAGTTTTGGAACCATTGCCTTCATTACTTACTCAGCGTACTCTAAGCGTACAACTTTTCGCTGAGGCGCATTTTTTCGAACTTTGATTAAATTGCATTTAACCCTATACATCTTAATCTAATTGCGAGGTTAGCTATGTTTCCAATATTACAAACTGTAGGCAATTGCTCATAATAGATAGAAGTTGGGAAACCATTGCCACTTTGTCTTAAATGGATGTTTGGAAGTAAACCATCGCCTTAACTTACTCTGCAAGCACTCAAAGCGTACTCTTTTATGCTGAGGCTCATTTTCTTCCGAACAATTATTTGGTGGCATTTAACCCTATATTAGCTATATCATAATGCAAGCTTTAAACAGCTTGTTTTATATAGAAGTTAGGAAATTACCGCCTTTACCTATCACCCAACATACACAGTTTATTGCTTTTCCCTGTTAATTTCCTTCGAACTTAGAGATGAAATTGCAATTAACCTCATATTTCCCCATCTACTCGCGAGGTTACTTATCGACGTATACCAACCTGGAGGCAATCTTTTCCTTGAAGCATTTTTGAAACCATCCCCTCTCGTTGACATGGGATGAAGCTAAGGACATCAAACACAATAGTTTGTTTTCGAGTACACGTACACACTGTTTAGCACTCCGGTTGAATATCTGTTTGTTTTTTAGTCTTTTTTGTGGACTTTGTATTCAATGTTAGGATTCAGCTGTTTTCTGTATCCTGTGTCTGGTTAGAATTATATTGCATAGCAGTTAATGACACTCCAACTAGTCACCTTTATATATGATTTTTTATATGCCAAATGATATGTAATACACATCGTACTAGACCGAATAAAATAAAATCAAACTATTCGATGGATATCATCGTACTGTTTTTGGTCAGAATATTTGGGACATCTCAAGAGTCGAGTGATACAGTACAGCCATTTAATTCCTGCACCAGTCGACCAAACGTCTGCCAGTGTCTGGTTGTATACACTTCCATGGGTAACATATAACAAATTGGCCATTTAGCACATCCATGACCACGAAGTTGCTAATTAAAGCTACATTCAATTGTGAGGCCATCCATACACAGGAAACTGGGTGGCAATCAGGCGTGCGGTTGTGTATCATGTCCAGGCTGACCACGCATTTAGTGCAGGGATTAAATGTCGGCACTGTATATCGTATATCACTCCGACTGCTCCCGGTCTCTTACAACTCTTTAAGGCCACACTAATTTAATTACTTGTCTTACGAGCTTCTTTTGGAAGAAAAATTCTGTCAGACTCCAAAAAAAAGTGCAAGTTTTAAGAATATTCATTGTAAGGGTGATTCAATCAACTATAGGAATTTATCAATGCTGTAGTAGAGCCTCAGATTTTAGGATGTATATCTCCCATTCTTAAGGTTACAGGGATTGATTGATTAATTGATTTTATTTAGTTGAGAATAGGCTGTTTTTTATTCCAAAATAGCTCATTTCCTGCCTCCGGAGCTCGTAAGACAAGTAATTAGATTGGAATGGCCTAAGGTACCTGTTTAGGATCTGGCCTGAGTCTTGTGAGGATGTTGCCAGTGACTTAGGGAGCATAAGTTGATGGATATCATGGCCACTCTAGTTTTCTTAGTGCATAGTGATAACTTAACATACATCATTATGGCAGAAAAGATAACGTTGAACGGAATTCAATAATTTAATATAATAGAGTGAATATATTTTCATATAAATAACTGCTAAATGACGACGAAGAACTGACATGCTATAACTTGAGGTGACGGCGTGAAATACATTTTCATAAAGATGATTGCCAAAACAACTGTCCACGTATTAGAAAGTATTTTCTAAATACGCAACAAAACAATTGAATATGAAAAACTGACGCTTCACAGTAAGTTGGTCGTTCGCCCGGGGGGGGGGGGGGGGCACTCAGGTACAGAGGGGGGCCGCACCTTAGTTACGTATTTCGCGGAAGAAGGGGTCTTTTTTGAAGACCTCCGCATGTCCGCGATTTTGTAAAAGAAGGGTACTTTTTTGTACCCAGGTACGAAGTATGGGGGTCAAATCCCATTTCAATCCACGAAACATACGCGGCTCTGACGCCGAGTGACTCCCGAAGTATCTGGGCTTCCGAGTTTGCTGCTGCCACTTGCTGCCGCTAAACACGCAGAGGATTATAAAATCTTAAGTTAGAATACTTGTTCCCGTTCATTCAATGTCAGTGTTTTGATAAAAGAAGGGGTGTTTATTTATTGGAAAAAATCAGCGTTTTATTAAAATAAGGGTGCTTTTTTGGCCAGAAATCAGTGCTTTAGGGGTATTTTTTAATTTTGATAACGAACGTATGCACCCCCCTAAATACCCAAGTTCCCCCCCCCCCCCCCCCCGGGGTCGTTCGTAAAGCATCATTTTCCATGATAGAACAGGGATAAGGGAGGCAACAAGTTAGGAAACCTTACAAAGTTTGCAGATATTTCTTATCTGAACAATACAAAAAATCTCTCCCTAACAATAATGTATTATTTCAAAATAATGGATACCTACCTATCCTCATGCATTGTTTATGGCTAAATGGAAGCATCAAGAACAATCGACTGACGAGAACTACGTCTTAAGAGAAAGCCATATTACTGAAAACTAATTTCTTGGGATATATGTACAAATAAGTGGATATCCGCACAGAGGGATCAGACATTAAGGTTTATTAAGTGTCGTAAATATGGGTTCGTTTGTTCGCTAACTCTATCATAAACAATTAATTTTACACCATTTATGTATTAAAACAATTGCAACGACGTTTGTGTAAATGCTTCTCATAAACTTTACTGAAAGGGGTAAACGACACTTTCCTAAGTGGCGTGAATTCACTTCATAAAACACAGGATGGATGTCTGGTTGTATCTCATTATAATCAAATACCATTCTGGTTAGTAGTCCCTGCATTTACCCATGCCAATACCCTTTTAACGTATTCAGCATGGAAATCCCTTTAAAAAATCGACTGGAGGAAATGTTACTTTTACGAGTAACTTTAGTATGAAGTACAAATTGTTTAATGTTTGTAGATATTTGCATATATTATCCAAAATAAACATAGAAAAGAATTATCGACAAAATAGTCTGGTCTTTTGTGACCGCTTCATGGAAGGGTGCATGATTTAACTGCAAATGTGAATTTCGTATCTATAAGAAAAAAACGTCTCACACAACGAGAGGAAGCAATAAAATATGTGCTAAAGACTAAGAATCTTTATTTCAATGGAAATATAAAGTGGCGCAATAGATAAATGTTGAGAAAGTGCAGTTGTCTTACTTTCCCCCAGTCTTCGGCAAATGAGTCATAACTCCAACTAAAAGGAAACGTTTTCTCCTTTCAAAAAATGCCATTGTGAACAATCAGCTTATACGTGAGTTTTTATGTAATACTGATAATGGTTGAAATTGTTTTGATCGTTTTATATTTTTATTGCTAAGCTATAGCAGTGATAAAAGTTTATTGTTATAGAAACTTCTATTGCACATCGAATCATTAATTTGCTCTGTTTTCATGTTGTAATGAATTATAGTGGAACCCCTCAAAGTGACCACCTCTATAAGTTGACCATTCCTCGTAAGTGACCACATGTTTCCATTACGAATTAAACCAACTTTTTCATATTAGTTTCATAGTGAAGGGAATCCCTTGAAGTTGACCTACACTAAGTTGACCAGTTTATATGGACGGTACCACAGGTGGTCACTTTTAATTTTAATTCTATCTCTGGTATTGGTATTCGTAAAGGTGGGATCACCATGGCAACGTGTAATATAATTTTTTGGTCTGTGGTGGTACCGACTACCTTGTATGGGTGTGAGCTCTGGATCATGAATGATACATCCCTTGACATGATTGAAGACTTCCAAAACCATATTGGGAAGAGAATTCAACGTTTCCACCCTAAAATTCCAAATATTTGTAGTTTTTACGCTCTCGGGTGGATGAGGTTGGAAAGGATTATTCAAATTAGGAAACTCCTGTTTATCAGGTCAATTATGGTAATGCAGGATGATGAGCTCCCTAAGAAGATATTCTGTGACAGAGCTAAGTGCTATTTGGTAATGAAAACCCACTCCAAAGTGCTGTTTTTGACCTTCTTAATGTATGCGCAATCTTTGGTCTCCTTAATGAGGTTAAGAGTATGGTTGAGAGGCACCGTCTTTTTCCGAAAACCATCTGGAAACGCATGGTATGGGAGAAGGGATGGCAGCTTGAAAACTTACACTGGAGAATTGAGAAACATCTGTATAGACATCTTGATATTTTAAATGGAGTATGTCCTGTCACTAGATATCTGACATGGTGGATGATCTCGGATAGATTTCCTATGTATACTAAAGACTGCGAAATCCTATCGAAAATTATTTGCCATGCCAGTGTTTTACGTGGGGATGACTTTAAGTATAAGAGCAATCCTGGTATCTCACAAATGTGTGTCCTATGTGACCAATTTGAGGTGGAGGATGCTCGGCACTTTATCCTTAGATGTTCTTATTTCTCGAGTGAAAGGCTTGCTATGTTGAATGAAATCGACTGCATAGAAGACGGCTCTGGTCGCGTTTTGTTCGATAGCAATGATGACATGTTATACACGATATTGGGCAAACCCCATAAAGACCTAGGATGTGACCAAATGATGGCTATATGGTTAATCATCCTTCGATATGTGCCTGCCATGTACAGAAAGAACGTTAAAATTAAAAGTGGCATTGGTTAACTAAGTATGGCACCACCTTAAGGTTTGGCTCTTAAGGTAACTCGATACCCTAGCTCTTTATGGACTTGACCCCGAACCCCCAATTACATTGACGCACCTGGATATCCCCGTATACCTGTATTTATTCTCAGTTCTTGATTTTCTATGTTTGCAACATCATTTTTTTGTATTTTCAATACAGCCAATAAATGATATATATATATTGTATCTACAATATACTGTGGGGGCATCTGAGCGGTAATGTTATATCATATTGGTGTCCATGCGATATATGTAATGCCTTGCAATTTTGGAACAGTTGCTAATGCGTATTCTATGTATTGCGGTATTGTATGTATTTTGATGTTACAGTGAGATGTTACAATAATGGTACGAAAGTGCAATTTCTCATTATATTGAACTGTATAGCTGTATAGAACTGTAATAGTTGTATTGCATTACAATATTGCATTGTATTGTGTTGCAATAATATGTTGCATCCAAGTTTCAGTGCTACATTTTTTTTTCGTTCATACGCATTATTGAAATCAATTGTATAAAATGAAATGAGTCATCATAACGGTTTCTATTCTCATGTAATTTTCAAAATATCATATCCGGTAGTGATATTCAGTGATTCTAAATACAATGACTCTCAGGATAAGTTAATTGAATTGTTTATTGAGGTTGTTTATTGGCTAGTATTAAGTATTAAGGGAAGCGGTGGGATGGAAGGCAATACATGTACATCATACATGGACATTTGGCGGAATAACCCATTAGTGGTTTTAAAAGACAGGAATTTGTGATTTCGTGGTAAATACTTATATGGACGTCTCTTTGGAATACCTGAAGAGCTAATATGTAAGCTCCAGAGGGTACAAAATAACGCTGCCAGGGTGATCGCTCTCAAAACGAAACACGACCATATCACTCCAGTACTGAAGGAACTGCACTGGCTACCAGTCAGGAAGAGAATTGAATTCAAGATTCTGCTACTGGCGTACAAGTGTTTGCATGGAACTGCACCTTCTTATCTGAGGGTATTGCTGAAAGAGTACGTCCCAACACGGACACTGAGATCAACATCCAAGAACTTACTCAGCGAGCCGAGAAACAACATGAAAACCTACGGTGACAGATCGTTTAGTGCCTGTGCCCCAAAACTATGGAATCAGCTTCCAGATAATATTCGGGCAGCTGGGAGTGTGGCAATCTTCAAACGACGATTGAAAACACATCTGTTCAAAGATGTATATATCAATTAACTATGTGGATATCAACATCTATCCTTTGACAATGGAATGTAATGCGCCTTTGAGCATGTTTATATGGAAAGTGCGCAATATCAAATGACAACATTATTATTAAATGACAATATTATCATTATTATATTTCCAATGAAGTAATTTTCTGATTGTACAAGTGAACATTGCTGATAGGTGGACACTTAAGCAGGTTCGACTTAACATCTATTTCCTTTACCTAAATTCCCAGCTACACCAAAGCTTCCAAATTCACATTCTTTGGAGTGGCAATGATGAGGTGCAATATCATGTATATTAATCTAACGCAATGTGCTTGACCGGCCGTTGTAGACAGGTGGTTGTGGCAACAGGTGATCTCGTGACCACACGTGACTCATAAGTACCCCCTACCAAAACTTGCACCAACTACTTGTACTTCTGACATCCCGTCATAGTTCTCTTCAGCATTGACTTTGACGGCACGAAAAGCTGAGAAGTCGAAGTGCGAGCTTTATTTTGCGTATTCCCTAGACAGTGTGTTTTTCTTTATTACCAAGCAAGAGTTCAGGCTGCAATATTGCACGGCAAAATTGGCATTAACACTAACTGATTATCAGCCTGAGTCAGTGGTAAGCTGGTTTTCTCCAGTCGGCTGCTTTCACTGGTAATCAGGCGCCGTGTCCTGATTATCCCATATGTTTAAGCAGTGATAAGATTAACGCTAGCAAGCGCGAGGGCTGGGTGTCTTTCCCGGGATTAAGCAGCGGTCGACATCTTCATTATGCTTGTTTAATACAGTAAAATGAACGATAACTTTGAAATGGGAGGAATTGTTGGGTATTCCCCGGGCGTCGAGAGCTAGAGTCTCGCCGTTTCCTCCAGGAAAATTAACTCGGTGATTATCGCTTTGTTCGCAACAGCCGCTGGTACGAGATGTGAATTATTAAAAATCGGTCCTTGAAACGAATGCCTCGTCGCCGCTAGGTGTTCGGGGACATTCCACAACAAGAACGTTGGCGGGATGATAAATAGTCTTCGAAGTTAGTTTGGGGATAATTGTGCGCATCCCGAGGGAGGGGAAGTCGGCGAAATCTGGGCAAGTAGACTCCTTGGCGGTATGAATATTTTACAGCCCCTTTCCCGCGCAGTGTAATGAGAATTGCGAGACATCAACTGTACATTAAGTAATCGACTCAAACAGATCCATTTTTATTTGCACGGGCTAGGTGTTACAATAGGGAAGCACGGGTCAAGCCCAGGCATATCTGTTATGATACAATCGTTGCCCCGGGGGATGCTCACAGATGGCAACTGTCTTATTGCACTTGATAGGCGCATCTTAAGGACTATATCACCATTAGAGAGACGTCAGACAGTAGTTTACTTTAATAGAATGCCTGCTTCGGGTGGTATGAAGAAGCAGCGGGTCAGCTTTTTGCTAATTAAGCTATTTATGGCATAAAACAGTCCCGCTATTGTTGAGGACCAAGGTTGCGAGAAGGGTACTTAGTCGTCTCCTACTCGGCCTGTCATGGCGAACAAAAAGATGAGGGAAAAAACTTTACGGATTTTGGTTACCTGATTTGTGATTTGTAGTTTTACTAAATGCTATGTGCTTCTTAACCCATTTATGCCCACAAATCCCTTTGTTTATTTAGTCTGAATCTATTATACTTCGAAAAATATTTTTTGAATTGAGCAAAGTTTTAAGAAATTCTTCAGCGAGATTGGTTGATTGGGATGAAGCCAATATTTTTCTTATAAATGATTTCCAACAAAAATGCCTTTTTTTCAAAAATGATTTGACCAAAATATCAGTGTACTTTTGGGCCTTACAGAGATGGATGGGTTAAGTTGAAAAGCACCTATTGTGGTGAGATTCTGATTCTGTTTTGTGCAGCTAAAGGTGAGTAAAATTGATATTAATCACTTTAAATGGAATTTAATGGGAAAATAGGAAAGAAATTAGTAAAATGATTCCTCTAGGTAAATTAACCCATTCACTGCTGTAGCATTATTTCTATACATGTTATAGTCAATGTATATACATATATTACCAAGGATTGCCTACCCCTTAGGCGGTATCTTCCTTATAGATAATAGCAAAACATTTAAGTTTATATTTGAAAGAGATATGAAAATCATTTTTTTTACTTAAATCCTTCCATCAAATGAATACATAATCGATGCTTGCTTTCAAAGTTATCATTTATAAGTAATATACACGCAATAAAATGTGAGTGTTTAATACCTATATGGTCATTCAAATCTACTTCATGTTAATCGAAAACATAAAAATGGCGGATAAAAATAAATGACACCCAAACACAGTGGCTCGGAGAGATTTGAAAGCAGGTTATTCAGCTATTGTTCCCTATCAGTTCATACTATAAAGGCTTTGGACCTTCCTGAGGTATGAGTTGCAAGTTGTTTGGGGTTTCTCTCTTCACATGAAAAGAAAATCCAGTTTTACAAAAGGTTTTTGTTGTTCAAGTACATTATGTAGTATTTTACTCCTGTATAAATCATATTAACCAACTGTCTTTTCTAAAAGAAAATACTGAGCGTTGATGCTCTTCACCCATATATTTCTGCTGACAACTCTAGTGAACTTATGTATTTGATGAGGTATGAGTTGCAAGTTGTTTGGGGTTTCTCTCTTCACATGAAAAGAAAATCCAGTTTTACAAAAGGTTTTTGTTGTTCAAGTACATTGTGTAGTATTTTACTCCTGTATAAATCATATTATACAACTGTCTTTTCTAAAAGAAAATACTGAGCGTTGATGCTCTTCACCCATATATTTCTGCTGACAACTCCAGTGAACTTATGTATTTGATGATATTTTTGGACAGAAGAATAATATGAATTTTTCTAAGAGGTCGACGGCGTATCCACAATTTCTGTTTATCAAGGAGTTTGTTCTGTATGGGGCAGTGTCAAAAGAGTATTATTAAGTATAGCAAAAACTCCCCTTTGTTGATAATAACCGAAGCTAAATTCTCTTTTTTAGAAATCTATGTTCAAATTTGAATTTCTCCTCAAATACATTGTGGCATCCAAAACGAAAAATTTAACACAGGAGCATCTGTACAATCATGCATGTGCGGCCACCTCCAATGCAGTTTCTGTAGACACCAAGAACATGCTGCCATCTATATTTTATCATAGGCATTTGCGGATACTCAAGCTAGGTTAGTCACCTAAAATTGTGGACTTTCATTCACCAATGGCCACAAAACTGGGAAGCGTTAGTCAAATATCACTACCGCTATTTATATATATATATATATATATATATATATATATATATATATATATATATATATATATATATATATATATATATATATATATATATATATATATATATATATATATATATATATATATATATATATATATATATATATATATATATATATATATATATATATATATATATATATATATATATATATATATATATATATATATATATATATATATTTATATGTATATATATATATGTATATATATATATATATATATATATATATATATATATATATATATATATATATATATATATATATATACATATATATATATATATATATATATATATATATATATATATATATATATATATATATATATATATATACTAGTATTCATCTATATATATATATATATATACATATATATATATATATATATATATATATATATATATATATATATATATATATATATATATATAAATATATATATATATATATATATATATATATATATATATATATATATATATATATATATATATATACATTTGACAGTCAAACATTACCTTCTGAAATCACTTTCATTGTCAATTTGTATTGGTCAAATACCCTCAGTTGTTACGGATTGTGGTGGGTCGCCCCAATAGTCGAGTGATCTATGGTATTGCACAGCAACTGCTCATTAATGCTAATGATACCGATAGGGCTAGACATGTCACATTGTTGCCAGTTACTTGAGGTTAGTGGATGGTTTTCCCGGATACTGCGGTTTCCTCCACCAGTCATAACCGGTTAGTCACGATTTAGCTCATAATGTGGCAGAAAAAGGGATTAACGAAGTCCTAAAATAAAAATCCTGATTGTGGTCCGAAAAAATAAGTGATCAGTTGACGCCACTTTTTGTTACGGATTTCAAGCGTGATGTAATTATATTCTCGCAGTAATGAGATTTGGTAACTCTCGCGAGATTTATCGTTTCTTTACCTTGCGTCCATCTTTAACTTCCTTTGTTAGGGCATAATGATAGCGTGGAGTAAATGCACTAGAAACTTTCTATCTGTATGCAAATCGTGCACATAAATACCCTCTCTCGCCAGTTTTCCTTGCTACTTCATTAGTCCATATTTAATGCCAAGTGGGTAATGTCATCAATGTATCTCAGCAAAACACTTAACTGCCTACTCACTCTTTTAATTTAAAAGCCTATGAAATTATTTTGATTCACAAGAACGTAATCAACATCTCCCGTCTCCCACCAATAATTGCGCATAATATCGCAACTTATTCATTTGCATCAAATCAGCAATAATTGTCCCATTACTGGCGTTTTAATATTGTCTTCTAATGAAGGGGAAAATTGTTTCGATTAGCTCATTGTTTTGGGTCATTTTTCTGTCGCTCAATTGAGTTGTGCTTAATGTGTTTATTGTTACCAGGCAGCGAGCGGGCAACTGCCAGTTATTTATATATTACTCAGTCAACTCCAAGCACCGGCAATAAAGAATAGAAATTAAAACTCTTTCTTAAGTCTCATTTATGCTGGAGCGCAATCAATAGAAAAATGCCAACTCTCTGTGTGGCAATATGACGTCAGTGCCGGCAGACGACGTGTGCAATCTACCGCCTCCATGAAGAAATCTGCTGCTCTTCGAGGAGAAATCGATAATTATTGTTTGAAAATTCAACGTTCAGTGCTTGATGAATACATCTTTCTTGGAATCGAATGATGAAATAACGTTAATTCTAAGTGCGGATCTTGCTTGTTAGTTCCTTTGCAAAAACGCAAGTGTTAGAGGAACCGGACTACCCGGGGAAAACCACCGCCTTAGTCACTGGCAACTTGCAACCGATAGCATGCCGTTACGTAACATGTGCACTAAATGATATTGACGTCCAGATATTGTAGTTTAATTGTACTGCAACTGCACTTGTAAATATGTTACTTCACTGATTCCAGAATGAAAAGAATCTTATTAAAAATCACCAATGGTAACCAGGTACCGAAATTTGTACATTCATACTTTCATTACACACAGCGACCTCTCTATTTGTTTGAAATACCTTTTTCTGCTGGCGTTAGTAAACAGGGTCTTACACGGGATATGCAGATGAAATCAGGCATCTTTAGAAAGCAACTGATAAAAATAGAATTTCAAGATTTTTTTGAAACTGTCATGCTATCATGTCAAAACAAAACGTATGTATGTATGTATGTATGTATGTATGTATGGATGGATGGATGAATGTGTGTCTGTTTGTATGCATGTATGTACGTACGTATGGATGTATGTGTGTCTGTATGTATGTATGTGCGTATGGATTTGTGTATGCATGTATGTATGTTTGAATATATGTATGAATGTTTGTTTGTATGTATGTATGTATGCATGCATGCATGTATGTATGTGAACATGCGTTTGAATGTATGTGTGTGTATGTTTGTATGTATGTATGTATGTGTGTGTGTATGTATGTTTGTATGTATGTATGCATGTAAGTATGTATGTTTGTATATATGTATGTATGTATATACGTTTTCACACGTGTTGACTTTTCCTGTGCGAAAGTTATGAGTATGTGGATGACTTGTGTGTGTATTTATATCATTTAATGGAATGATTAATGCCCTCTCGTTATCATTTCACGCCTGATATCTTGAGATGCACGCTTAACTTCCTATTAAATGACAACGGTGCTCTATGGTAATATAAATATCTGTCGGTAATTAAAACATTAATTATTCATCCGATCAAACTCTACACATTATTCATCATGAAGGGGCCAAACGTTGGCAGCACTGACAATTAATAACCAAAACCTATTTCCTTGACAGTGTAGAGAACAAGGAAAATCAGTGTCTGTGCTGTGAAGAATGAAACCGAAAGATAGAGCGATACTTGTCTTATTCTTATGAATCATAATGATTAAGTGGTTATGTTTTAAAAGGCATAACTCGCTGTACGGTTACATTAATCACATTTTTATTTCTTCAATGATCACCCAAGTTATGACTGTAGTTTACTTTTAATACTGGTTTTGTCCACCAGGGGCGAGATTTTGCTAGGAAACATAATACCATAATTTTCCGAATAGTATTGATCAAGATTGGATATAGAGGACTCATTAACTAATGGTCGCTCATACCTTGAGTCTGAACGAGTGAAAACATTACCTTGACCAGCACTTCTCATAACCACTTTTGAGGAACTTTTGCTGAGTGCTGTAACTGACCTCTTGCGAATACTTTTTGTTGGGTTGTGCTTAGCAATTCCACATGAGACCACTCTATAGGTTGTTTCTTCATAGTTCCACTTGGAACCACTTTTTGTTGAGTTGCGCTAGGACAATCCATTTTATGGGTGCTGCTCTAATTAACTCATTAAAACAACCTTTTCTGAGTGTCGCCACATCATCTTCTTAATATATCTTCCACTTGGAATCACATTTCTGGTGAGTGGTAACTGTAAGAGACCACCTGGGATACCACTTTTTGGCTAGTGGTGCTTTTTACCAATTACATGGCACCACAAGTAGGTAAGCGGTACTGTTAAAAAGGATGATACCTCTTCACTGCAGTTGAGGTGTAAATCTATAACCTATTTCAACTACTCAATAAACTATTTTTGAAATACGTATATTTTGAAAAACGAATAATTTGCCAGGCCACCTTTGCAAGAAGTAGAGAAATTAGTTAACGAGCAAGCAATTATATTGAATCCCTACTTTGAAAGTCTCTGATTTCCCAACTTATTTTCTGATAAGCGCTGCCACTGTATGCGAATTTTCTCCATACATCTTTACAGAGCAACTCTTATTCTGCGCATGTGATGATTATAACAGGATACTGTCATTACAAAAAAACGACACCCAAGACCCCTTTCCGACACCCAGCAAAAGATTGAAGCTTAAGCAATCGAGGCAGGGGAAGCCAGGGGAAGATGAGAGACGCCCAGGTCTCAAGTTGGCTGATCTATCGCCAACACACAAAGGCGTGAAAGGCATTGCGCGTGAAAGGCGATCTTGAGTGAGTGCTGACGCTCTAGCCTTTTTCTCACCTGTTTGTTGGCCTGGTGACCAGGTGTCTAAGGTGTCCCACAGGTGTTTCATATCGGGTGCTAATCATCTCACCTGTCTCCTCTTTTATCATGCTTTTATTGAGTATCGTACGTTATCATCTATCTGATATATGCTGACATTTATAAGATCTATTTCTTTTTAGCCACATAATTTCTTTGAAAAATAGCAGGAGCTCGCAATATCCTGTTTTTATATCCTCACGTGCTTGTCGGCATCGCCTCATTCTGACTGTCATCATCCTACTGCTGCTTCTACCGCCTCTACCACTACTTCTATTATCGATAATAATAATAATAATAATAACAATAATAATACTTATGATAATGATAATAAAAGTAATAATAATAATGATAATAATAATAATAATAATAATAACAATAATAATGATAATAATAATTAAAATAACAATAATAATAAAGTAATAAAACTTATTTTAATGATAATAATAATAATAATAATAGTAATTATAATGATGATGATGATGATGATGATTATAATAACAATGGTAATGATAATAAAAATAGTTATAAAGATAATAATATCAATAACATTTTCTATTGGTAATTAACGTTGTTCATACGATCAGCAGGTTTGATGTCTAGAAGCTCGTTCAAAAGGCGTGATATATCCATAGGAAATAATAGCGTTTGCAAAATAGATTATCTTTAGGATATTTTTCAAAATATCCTTTTCGAGGTAGGTATGTGATTAGTAGAAGGTAGCTAACTGTTGTACAAATTCATAGTTGTATCATCATGTTTGCACTAAAGTGTAGAACACCTTAAAATGAAGTTTCCCCCAAAGTGGCGGTGAGCAAGATCCTATCATATGTTTCATATGCTTTCTAAAATGCCATCAGGTTCATTACAGATGACCGGATGGGTCAGGTTGTCTGAGGTACCAATCATGTATGCACTAACACCCCCTTAGCAGCATGTTAGTCTCTTAGTAGGACTATTAAAAGTACGCAGAGTTTATAATGTTTCTATAAATTTGTTTAGATATTGTAAAACAGTCAAGTACAGGCAATGTATAATGATTCATGATATAGGAAAACGTGTAACACGGCTAGGCAGACGCTGTTAGTCCAACAAGTTAGGGTTAAATCTTGCAACTACTAAGTGAGTAAAGATAAGATTGGACAGTGTGTTTGGTAAATGTAGTCGTCATTAGTTGATCCCCAAGCCGGCGCAGGATGCAGTCAGGAAATTGTAGTGCCATAGGTGATCAGAGACTTAAACGCCAAGTCTTAACCCGTTCACATCTGGGCCGATCACGTGATCTGACATATATGCAAATTTCCTAATAATAAAACACGATCTTTAAAAATATTTGACTGAAAGTTGTTGCTTATGTTGTATTTACTAATTCCCCTTCAAATATTTTTCAAATATGACTCTATTTGATGAGATAGGGGTAAAGTTGTCAGATCGTGTGTGCGGAGTCAACTTGGCTTACGAGAAGGACTCAGCACTTACGGAATCTATTCCAGCACGTCGTGGCATACTGTTCCCTGCTTTTTCATCCAGCCCATTTCACAAGGCAATTAGGTCCATTCAGCTGATGGGCTTTGGCCAAGTAAACATTATTTGCAATGGAACACTATTTCGTTATCACCTACCTCTCCAGCTTAATGTTGCCATCTCGACCGCCCTATTATACACAAGATCGTTTTTGTTAAAACGCTGTTGGCCTGAAAGCCCTCTCATCCTTTCACTCACGTATCTTCATCATTCATAGGTTGTTTTATTCTGTCTATCCATCTATCTGTTCATCTCTCTCTCTCTATCCATTCATCTCTATAAATAAATACGTTCTCAAACGCACATACATACACACATATATGCATACATACATGCATACATACATAGAAATATATACATACATACATACATACATACATACATACGTACATACATACACACATATAACCCATTGGAACCATTTTTTCTTACTGTTTTTCTACAGTGGAACCTGTCAAATTGAACACCTGTGTACATTGAACACCTGCTTACATTGAACACTTTTTCATGTCCCGGCACACACCCATTGAAATCAATGGGAGGCTACCTGGATACATTGAACACCTGTCTACCTTGAACATTGAACACCAAATTTGCTCCCAAAGGCCACATTTAACCTGTCTACTTTGAACATTCTGCCCTGATTTGAAACTTTTCAGTGAAAATAAGGACAAATGAGATACATAAGATTGAATGTTTTGTTAAGTGATATTTTTCAAATGCTGAACATGTGAAGTTTTTAACTATATGAAGAAAGTGAGGTAAAGACATAGTAGATTTTGCAATGAAATGATCATGTTTCTCTAATTACCCTTGATTTTGTTTCTATTTCACCCAACCTCCAATAACTCAGAACCTGGATACATTGAACACCTGTGTACATTGAACACTTTTTCATTTCCCGTGAGTGTTCAATGTAGACAGGTTCCACTGTACTTAAGTTGTCCTTCATACACATGAACTCACTAGCCATTACTCTTATATTGTAGAGACATCAGAATTCTTTATCTCCTTATCATATATCCACACAGCCCGTGTTACCCTCAACTCCTACTGTTGTCCAATAGCTTCTATCTTTTCATTACTTTGCCCATCGCACTATCCAATTATTCGTCTCTAATTCCTTCAATCTTTCCGCCAGCACAGCTGACTTAGAGACCTATCTCGCGCACCGCCTCAGCCCACGTCATGACCTTTTCAATAATTAATCTCGCGCTGCTATCTCAGGTTTTCCTAGTTGTGATGGAATGTCAATTAAGTGAATTATTACAAGTCGTGCGACTGGCGAATTTGAGCGATCATCATGGACAATAACCAAGTGTAGCCAGCAGCCCGACGGGTGTGTGAGGAGGAGGAGGAGAAGGAGGGAGGAGGAGGAGGGAGGAGGCAGTTCACACGGCCATCCTGCTCTCCCAAGGTTATTAGGTCACAATCCCTGCAGCCCACATAATGTGACACAACTTAACATCGCTGTCGCAACTCTAAAAAATCTATTGTTCATCCGCCATTTTCATAACCAATCGTATGAATCTTCAGGGGATCAGAAGGATGAAGATGAAATAATAAATTTTCATCTGTAGTACCCATATCCTGGCTGTAGCATAGTTGATTATATATATATATATATATATATATATATATATATATATATATATATATATATATATATATATATATATATATATATATATATATATATATATATATATATATATATATATATATACACCATAAGGGTTAGGTCACTTGCACAGACTCACGGAACACTTCGGGGAGAATAAAAGAAATATCATCATAAGTCACCAAAGGAAGAATGACAGAAACAGACCCATATAACACCTTCTGCGTGACAAATGGGTCATACAAATCATTTATGAGAGAATAGCATAAACGACACTCAAAAGACTCTACAAAGAGTGAACGATAGTATTATGCATTCTGTGAAAAGTATGCACTAGGTGTATGAGATAGTGGTAGAAATGTGCCCATACACCACTTATGGCGGAATGAGATCTTTGATTTGAAAACGTATTGGCAATTCATGATTCCTATTGCTATATCAATAGATCCCTAAAGGTTAGAAAGGTGCTATGTTTGAATATCTAACGAATTCATAATTTGGGTCTTTTAATTGGCTTTGTAGGTATTTACAATGTATTTTGCACGTGTTGTAATAAAGATTACATCCTTACTCCTTACTTACTTTAACAAACACTATTTCAATAATGAGTTCAGTGGCCTAACTTGGCAATACACACACACCTTATATATTTGCAATATATATATATATGTGTGTGTGTATATATATATGTATATATATATATATATATATATATATATATATATATATATATATATATATATATATATATATATATATATATATATATATATATATATATATATATGTGTGTGTGTCTAGTTTGCGTTGTTGGATGGCCCATTTGTCTACAGTAGGAAAATCAAGGCGTATGTTTGAGAAGAAAAAGACGTGCCTCTCCTCTTTAACCCGGGTAAGGTCTCTTAAGATTTGAAACAATGGAGGTAAATTCCTCCCCATATGGAGCCCCTCACATGCAACGTGTCGATTTCTCATGTTGGTGCAGCAGCGGCGGCAGCGGGGAGGGAGACATGACAGGTTGCGTTACCTATTGTTCTCCGCAGTGAGCCGGAGCATGCAATAATTATCACTACTCTATGCAGATGAAGCTGGATGGGAGATTAATCATAGCGGAGGAAGTGATAGAAACAGCGATTGGCTTTTGCTCTACAGAGAACAGGAACATGCCACGCAACAGCTTTAGGCACTAGTCGATGGGAAACCCAGCAACCCAAGCCGCCCATCCCTCTAACATCTATCAAAGTAAACACTAGAGCCCCCGCCCCTACACACCAGTCAAATGGAAAACCCAGCACTGCCTATTCCTCTTATATTTATCAAAGTTAACACCCTTACACAGTAGTCAAAGGAAAGCCCAGAAACCCCCCTCCCCCATCCATCCCTCTAATATTCATCAAAGTAAACCCTAGCTCCCCTTACACAATAGTCAATGGAAACCCCAGCACCCCACCCGCCCATCCCTAGAGTATTTCTCAAAGTAAACCATAGCGCCCCTTACACACTAGTCAAAAGGAAACCTAGCACCCCAGCTATCCCTCTAATATTTTTCAAAGTAAACACTAGCGCCTCCTTACCCACTAGTCAATATAAACAATAGCACCCCCGTAGTCAAATGAAAACCCAGCAACCACTCCCCCATAAGTCAGTGGAAAACGCAGCAACCCCCTTAGACCCTAGTCACTGGAAAACACAGCAACCCCCTTAGACATAAGGCAGTGGAAAAAACACCCTGAGACGTAAGTCACTTGGAACCCCCATCAACTCCCTTAGACCCTGCTCACTGGACAATCAAGCAACCCACTTAGACATTAATTACTGGAAAACTCTGCAACTCCCATAGACATAAGTCACTGGAAAACCCACCAACCCCCTTAGACATAAATCACTGGAAAACCCAGGAATCCCCTTAGACATAACTCCCTAGAAAACACAGCAACCCCCTTAGACATAAGTCACTGGAAAACCCACCAACCCCCTTAGACATAAATCACTGGAAAACCCAGGAATCCCCTTAGACATAACTCCCTAGAAAACACAGCAACCCCCTTAGACATAAATCACTGGAAAACCCAGGAATCCCCTTAGACATAACTCCCTAGAAAACACAGCAACCCCCTTAGACATAAGTCACTGGAAAACCCAGGAATCCCCTTAGACATAACTCCCTAGAAAACACAGCAACCCCCTTAGACATAAGTCACTGGAAAACCCAGGAATCCCCTTAGACATAACGCCCTAGAAAACACAGCAACCCCCTTAGACATAAGTCGCTGGAAAGCCCAGGAATATCCTTAGACATAACTCCCTAGAAAACACAGCAACCCCCTTAGACATAAGTCACTGGAAAACCCAGGAATCCCCTTAGGCATAACGCCCTAGAAAACACAGCAACCCCCTTAGACATAAGTCACTGGAAAACCCAGGAATCCCCTTAGACATAACGCCCTAGAAAACACAGCAACCCCCTTAGACATAAGTCACTGGAAAACCCAGCAATCCCCTTAGACATAACTCCCTAGAAAACACAGCAACCCCCTTAGACATAAGTCACTGGAAAACCCAGCAATCCCCTTAGACATAACTCCCTAGAAAATACAGCAACCCCCTTAGACATAAGTCACTGGAAAACCCAGGAATCCCCTTAGACATAACGCCCTAGAAAACACAGCAACCCCCTTAGACATAAGTCACTGGAAAACCCAGGAATCCCTTTAGACATAACTCCCTAGAAAACACAGCAACCCCCTTAGACATAAGTCACTGGAAAACCCAGGAATCCCCTTAGACATAACTCCCTAGAAAACACAGCAACCCCCTTAGACATAAGTCACTGGAAAACCCAGGAATCCCCTTAGACATAACGCCCTAGAAAACACAGCAACCCCCTTAGACATAAGTCACTGGAAAACCCAGGAATCCCCTTAGACATAACGCCCTAGAAAACACAGCAACCCCCTTAGACATAAGTCGCTGGAAAGCCCAGGAATATCCTTAGACATAACTCCCTAGAAAACACAGCAACCCCCTTAGACATAAGTCACTGGAAAACCCAGGAATCCCCTTAGACATAACGCCCTAGAAAATACAGCAACCCCCTTAGACATAAGTCACTGGAAAACCCAGGAATCCCCTTAGACATAACGCCCTAGAAAACACAGCAACCCCCTTAGACATAAGTCACTGGAAAACCCAGGAATCCCTTTAGACATAACTCCCTAGAAAACACAGCAACCCCCTTATAGACACTAATTACTGGAAATACCAGCGTAATCAATGAGAATTCCCCTAGACACAACCCCTTAGCCCCATCAGCGCACTCCAGGGTCACTGGTCTAGTCAATGAAACAACCCCCTTAACCCTTACGCTGCAGGTGGCTAAAATTTGGCCAATACAAAATGACTCAAACACAACTGGAAAATGATTAAAACCCTGGTATGTGGGTACTCATCTAAGAGCACTCAGCGAGAGCTTTCCAATGAATACCAACATGACAGGGTTTAGATGTTTTTTTAAATTCTTTACGTTATTGCCTCAGCATTGGAAGGGTTAAACCCCTGAATAGAAATCCAGCAATCCTCTCTCGACAGTAGTCACCGAAACCATAGCAGACCCCCTTAGATACTGGCCATCTATTATCTACTGCTAGGCCAAAGACTGCAGGATATGGCTGATTTTCGAAATACATGTATAAGACTTCTAATACTTTCATGCATAGGAGTGTTTCTTTTTATTCCAGAAATTGTTGTCTGGATCAATGCTACCTTTGAAAATAGCATTAGAATCAAGTATACTTTACCAAATATTTAACGGAGAGTTGTTGGCAGTGTTCGAATCAACACATCTCATTTAAAGATAGTCTACCCATTCTGTTTTCATCCGTAATATTTTGGCACAGTTTATTAATATCAGGCTGCTTTAAGACGCAGTAGATATTGATAAGTCAAAGAGTGCAATGTAATTTTGTCATTGGGAGGTAATTTCCTATAAACTGACATCGGTCTTTTTTCAGAATATCAAATAACTTATTTTTCGATTTTACTGAGGAAATAGTGCACATATGTTAGTATCATATGTCATCCTTAATTATTTGAATTGATGCGGCCAAATACGTTGTTCCAAATGTTGTACACTCAAATGATTCCTAAAACAATAGTTATTATGAATCATAGCACGTACCTGGACTAAAGTACAAAAGTTAATAACTGTGTTATGTGAGATCCAATGTACAGGTCCTCCGAGGTCAAATGATGACGTCATATACATCTACTGTTCGCTTGGAGAAAGAGTTACTTTTTTAGCAAGTTTGTGATTTCATAAGACAATGCCGTCAAATATTGTTTTTTCGTTTTGTTTCTTAGGGGGATTTTAGCATAATGACAGTTTATGACATCTTTGTTGCCATCTGTGATGGAATTATAGCGTCCAACCTAAGACTGATAAGCCATTCCAAACAGAGCCAGATGATCAAGCCGAAAATAAAAATGGCAGACGATTTCGTCGAGAGAAATGGAGGCGAGCCAATGATGATGGAAAGGGGATGTAGAAAAAGACAAACCCATAAATTCCTATCTCCGGGGCTTCTATAATGTACCATCTAAAAGGCTACAAGCCATTTTCACATTAAGCGAGAATAAAATCTGATATCAAATGCATATAAAATATCAATAAAGTGGCACGAGTAATGAGTCACATAAAAATTCTTCATCAGACAAGGATAAACTCGACATAAAATTAACTAAATGGATGAAACACCAAAGTTGCTTTCTTTCACCTTGACATTTCGTGACCTTGCTCTCAATTGATGGCTTCTAAGGTCAAGGGTCACGGCCATTGGCAAGCACAAGGTGTATTTTATGACGGAGTAACAACTAGCGTCGGGCTTTTACAGAAAAGAGCAGCAGTATGCGTTTTATATGCAAATACGGTTATTTTGTGATTCTATGTCTAATCGCTGCCGTTCTTAAGTGGAATGGGAGAGGGGACGGATGCTAAGTAGTCCCAAGCCTACGTGACATTTATACATATTCGAATAAAATGCAACAAAGAAAATTCGCTAAAATAGAATTGCTTAGTGTCATGCCTGGGAGGAATGCATTAAATGCACACACCAGATTCTTACTCTTGACTCGTTCACACCCGGAACTTCCAAATGGCAAGCCCTTTAAGAAAACATATTAAAACAATAAGATCTTTTGAGAAATATTTGATTAAAACTTGTGTTTTGGTGGGTTCAAAACTCTCCTTTAAAGTATAATCAAATGTTAATTACGATGCGTGTATCACGAGCGTGAGTTCGCAGGTTCGAGTCTTCACTGGATCCTCACAACCGGGGTGGCATGGTCGCTATATAAATGTACGGCGTTGTGGAGGGCTATCAATGGTCCTTCGGCTACTAATAAAGACCCCTTTGAACCATTCGTGAGGAGAAGGAAATTTCTTCCCGATTCCGGGTTTCTATATTCTCATCGCGATAGGACCTAAACTGTTGAAAACGAAATAAAAACCCATTCCTTTCTTCCATTTTATTCAAATATCAGTTGTTTTGAGGGTTTATGCCAAATATTGTCAGACGTTATGTGACTCCAGATGCACATGGTTTAAGTCTTTTGCAGGCTATTTTTTATCGACAGAATGATCCCTGCAACTTTGACCAAGTTTTAAGAGTATAGATATAGGCATGCAGTGAATGGTTAATAAGTATTAAGAACTTTTGATAACCAGGTTTTGGTCTGCGCATGCCAGCGTTGTAAAACAGGCCCATGGTACAATATTGTCATTTTACGAAAGGAGACATTCTATTTGCATCATTATTTCTGTCAGCAGAATATTACAATATGTACATATATATATATATACATATATATATATATATATATATATATATATATATATATATATATATATATATATATATATATATATATATATATATATATATATATATATATATATATATATATATATATATATATATATATATATATATATATATATATATATATATATATATATATATATATATATATATATATATATATATATATATATATATATATATATATATATGTATATATATATATATATATATATATATATATATATATATATATATATATATATATATATATATATATATATATATATATATATTGACTAGGCTGAAGATTACAGAATATATATATATATACATATATATATATATATATATATATATATATATATATATATATATATATATATATATATATATATATATATATATACATATATATATATATATATATATATATATATACATATATATATATATATATATATATATATATATATATATATATATATATATATATATATATATATATATATATATATACACATATATATATATATATATATATATATATATATATATATATATATATATATATATATATATACTAGTATATATATATATATATATATATATATATATATATATATATATATATATATATATATATATATATATATATATATATATATATATATATATATATATATATATATATATACATATATATTTGTGTGAACCAATAGTTTGTTCTTTAATCTAGTAAAACGACTAGGCAGAAGTTTCTTGATCCCCGCTTCGTGCTCTGATTGTCGTCGAACTCTTATTTGGTCTATTTTTCAGACATTGTGTTGCCTATCACATGTCTCTGCGCATGGCTAATTAAGATATCATATGAAGCTGAGAATATGAGTACCCTAGTATTTAATTATTCTAAAGCTGAGGAGACATATCTTATGACGAACACCATGAAACCTAATGTTGACCTACTAGTATTTTCCGATATTTTATGCAAATGGTAAAATCCATCCAAGGAGGGCAATGTCCTCCAGATGATCTGCAATCTTTAAAGATGGTATACGTTGCAAACAATATGAAACCTTTCCATTATATGTTGACCGGACATGAACTAGGGTAGCTGAAAGAAATTATTGAATTGATTGAACTCACTAGTTTTTAAATATTCTTAAATGCTTCTCCGTATTTTTGAAAAGGCGGGTCAGACGTTCGTAAGAGATATCTTTGTATATGAAGACGACATAGATAGCATGAACGTTGTTGTGCAACTCCCTCTAAGTAATCTCTCATTGCTTTGTTGGTTGCCTGTGTTTTTAAAGGAGTCAACTCTCTCCTAGCCCCGGCATGGAATTGAACTCAGGACCCCTCTAGTGGCACTGTTAGCCACTGCGCCATTGATTTGTATATAACTTATCAGTTTCTTCTTTTGCTAGTCTACCTTATCATCCTATCTCTACTATTTCTGTTTCTATTGGCATAGTCAATACATATACATTTGAGTTATGTGTATTTGTTCGCCACTCTTATGTGACACATAATATTGTTTTGCTTTGTATACCGTATGATTTTGTACTTTTTGTGCAGTCAGTAAACATACAATACAATACCATACTCGCTACGTAGTCTCAAAAATATCAAAATATTAAAATTGAATAAGTTGCGCATTCTATGAACTAAAAAATGAACTATAAAATCTAAATCTGTATGCACAAGTTCACGTACGATTAATTTTGTTTTGAAATGAACATTTTTCTAGTTACATTCTCCTCTATCTAAAAGCGCGTTTGAACATGATAGGTGGAAAGGGCACTATATCAAATATCCATTATTATCATTCCCTTTTATACGACATATCATAAATGTCATTTTAATGTATCAGTGACCCATACTGTAGCAGATTCCTGGCTTGTTATCCGTCCACTCTGGTGAATAGTTAATCATGCCATCCACAAATAGACGAAATAGGCCTAACTATTCCAGTGAATGTCCGAGAAGAAATGTGAACTACTAGTAGGACCATACCAACCACACCAATTACCGTATGAATTTGTAACTAGAAGAACAGTCAATAAACATACAATACAATACTGGCCATCAAATATGTTACGTATGCCATATATATTCTTCAGTACCGTAGATCAGGAGCCACCTAGATTACATCTGAGTAACTATTTTGTGATTATCATCGACCTTTGTTTTAGAGTTATCCCTTCCTATGCTGAATGATTACTACGTTTGTCCAAACACAAGAACGCAACGATTTTTAATAACCATCTAAACCCTGTCATGTTGGTATTCGTTGGATAACTCTCGCCGAGTACGCTCGGATGAGTACCAATGTGCCAGGGTTTCAGTCATTTTTCATGTTTTTTGCATCATTTTGTATTGGCCACATTAGCCACCAGCAACATGAGTATTGAGCAACGCCCTTTCTGCCAATAAGAGACTAAATCATGACTAGTCATTTATAAATGAACGGGAATACCCCAGAAAAACACCGACTAACCCCATCACATGCCCGTGGCCAGCTAATGCGGGAAATCACTATCTCCTTGAAACCCATCCCGCCTTCACCCAAACACACAAACATGATGAATAAAAACAGTGCCAAAAATTAAATCTAATTTGCATGCAGTGAATTGCAAAAGTATTTTACAAAAATCGAGAATTCTTTATGATGAGCACGACTGTTTTGCATTGGTATGGAATGCTTATCAGCAGTGAAATTAATGACACTAAAATGGAATTTTGTATTTTTATCAATGTTTTGCCATATTGTGTTGAATTCTGAATGACAAGTGGTGGAGGAAACCGAACTTCCCGGGGGAAACCAGCGACTAACCACAATCCACTGGCTAATTCGTTACATGTCTGCTCTGTTAAACCCTTTGCCACAGTGCTCACACTTGTATGGTTTTCCCCCTGTGTGAGTTATCACATGTGTCTGCAGGTGATTTGAGTGTGCACATGCACCCTTTGCCACAGTATGGTGTCTCTCCAGTGTGAGTTCTCACATGGCCTTTAGATTAAAGCCATGAACCTTGTGTAGCGGTGAGACAGGGTGACGAATCGGCGTGCAATACATGAGGCCGCTCGACCAAGGAGGCGACTTGATCCACCTTTTGAAAATTAAAAAAGAATGAACTGAAATCAATACATTTTATGAGAGTTGTAGTTTGGCTGTGATTAACATTACTTCTCCAAAAAACTTCCAAAATTTGCCTTTATTAGTAAGATATTCCGATAAAAATAAACATGCTTCTATGTGCTGTCTGTTTCTGATCGAATTGACTAGTGCGCGTCATCCCCGTTAACATATTATACAGGTTGGTCGTGACGTTTTATGTACGATGGACCAAGTGTGAGAGAGAAAATAAAAAAACTTTACATTTTCACACCCGTTTTTTTTAAATAAATTAAAAATTTACGACCGGTTTTTGGGGAGAGAAAATCAAATATTTTTATTTACTCTTTCACACTTGATCCATCGTAATTTTTGGGTGGTGAGCTACTACTGTATGTGGTTTGGCCGACCAGGCCCCTGCCCGGCCCCGGCCCCACCCTAACAGGTAGGGTAGGGTACCTAGATGTTCCCTCAGTGGCTCTTAGCTTGTAATGAGCACTCTCATAATGCCAAGAGCGACCGGCAACGATCCAATAAAGAGTCGTGCCAAAGACAGAGAGGAACACAGTGCACCTTCCACAAGAACCTTTGCTAATAATATATTCGCCAGATCCAATACAAAGCTCGGCTCATTACTGCAAAATCAATCTTCACTGACGCTCGAGTCAATATTTCACCCGGCTTCTAACACAAGAATGGACAATTAAGAAAATGTCACTTTTGTTTTCCTTTGCGTGCGAGAGATTCGACTCAGAGTTGGAAACAGGTGGGAAAGTCGGGGCACGACATTTTACCGACTCGTGTAATTAATATCACAATTGTTTTAGGCAAAATGCATTTAGTACCGTCATTATGCTCACTAAGAACTATACTAATTTGGTTAGACTGCATCATAGAGCTATATCCCAGTGTAATCCCTCGTGAGATTCGAGTACACGTTTCCGGGCCCTTATTACTTTTCAGCGAGATCCAGTTATGGATATTGTTGATAGGATCCGTCGCGTGCGTTTTGTGATAGACTAAACAAATATGGCGAGGTGGAACCGCGCGTGGCCCGGCGCTCTCGAATATAGCCCAAGAGACTGCGGAAAAGTATTAAAATCATCATCATGCACTGCTTCTAAATCTAATTGTGCAGATTGTGCTGGCGTACTGATGAGCAAGGTAACACCTAGGGGCGAGGTGAGCCGAGGTTGACATTTGTCGCTGACCCCCTCTCCCTGCAGGTGAAGCAGCCAAGGCGCGAGGAAGTGTCTCTGCAGAGGGATGACGCCAGAGGGCGCTGTGCAGTGGCTGGCCCGGGTCAGGCCCTAATTACCACCACTTTCACTGATGTTAACAAAGCTCCCAGTCAAATACTGCCACTGCCAGTGCCAGCATTACTACTGTAGAATAGCAGGAGCGGCATGACGGCACAGGCTTAGAGCCCCATCTTTTATCCCCCGTTTAAAGCGAAAATGATCAACGAGTCGTGTTAAACTCCATTTACTCACATGCGCTAGCAATACTGTATTACAATTCATTTATGCTCGTTATATTCCAATACGTCTATACTCTAAAATTCCAATACGTATATGCTCTTATTATATTACAATATGTCTATATATACTCTAGTATTCCGTTGGGTAGATGCTCTGGTACTTAAATATTCTATCACTATACGATACTCTTGCAATATGTCAATCTTTTTGTTCTCTAGTAATGTCCAAATAAACCTATACTTCACTATATATATATATATATATATATATATATATATATATATATATATATATATATATATATATATATATAAATATATATATATATATGTATGTGTGTGTTTATGTTCCAATACGTTTATATATATATATATATATATATATATATATATATATATATATATATATATATATATATATATATATATATATATATATATATATATATATAGCTATATTTCACTAAGCTTAATTTTGGGTAAAATTAAATTCAATTTAAGAATTAAACTTTTAATGTCGATGAATATTCACCTAATTTAATGCAAGCATCTGTTCAATACTATCTTCAATCTGTTCTATGATTGTCGGAAATTTTGTGTGCTCTGTTTTACATCAAACATCAATCATCACACTGAGTGATACATCGTAAGAGTTTGAAATATTGTTAACCTTACAAACGTATGAGAAGATTTTATTTCGTTTCTTTTTAAACATGTTAGCGTACGTTTGATGGTTCCAAGGTTCCCATTGTTGAGGCGAACTGTCAAGATGTTTTATTACCAAAATTCAAACCGATGTCTTTGATTAAAGAACAGCACACTTCATAAAAAGGTGTCCTTATTAACCTAGGAAATACTTGATATTTCAGATGGTTCATAAATGATAAACCCAAATGTTGGATTAACCTTTGCCAAATATTCGTTTGCCAATACAAGTTTAAATCTGGTACTTTTGTGAATTAATCTAACTTACATTAGCTAATTCTTTTCAAAAACTTTCAAAAACTTTCTGATAATATTCGTCTGTGTACTCGTACTCCCTCTTTATCTGACCTGCAAATCATAATTCAAGATTCTGATCCAATGTCCGAGCTATCTACGGTGTTGTGCCTACTGCTCCATCTGTTTAACCACAGGAGAAAATCTAAAATTAGAGGCTCGCACTAGGGATGTGAGGAAGTTGAAAGTGACATATGGTTAGTCGTTTGTTTTCTCCGGCGGATAGTTTTGGTTCCTCCATCATTAATCACTGGTTAAACACGATTCAGTTCTTAAAGAACAACACACCTCGGGGATAAACATGTCGTTAAAAACAGAGAAAAACGTGATATTTCACAAATGCTATTTCAAATATATAGCATTATCAACACGGAGATGACAAAGCTACGAATTCCATTGAAGGAAGTCGACAATTTGCAGGGAAAAAGTTCGTGCATTAATCAGACCTTTTAACTTAACCCATTTTCAAGTGATCAAAGTGCACACATTCAAACGTGTTAAAGTACGGTGCCGACATTTAATTCCCGCTCTAAATGCGTGTGCAGCCCGGGCATAATACACGACCCCACGCCAGATTGCCACCCATTTTCCTGGACATGGATGACCTCACAACTGAACGTAGCTCTGATTTGGAAGCGACGTGGGTCGTTGGCGTCCTTGGCTTATTTTTATTATGGTTATGCATTGGTGTTTGTACAGCCACACACTGGTGGACGATCGGTCGACTGATGAAAGATTTAAATGTCTGTACTGTACTACTTCTTCAGTTAGAGTAATGTTTTGAAAATATATGAAGAAAGATTGTTAAACCCACCATGTATGATACATTTCAGTCAATTATTACTCATATTATTGTTTGAGTATTAAGTTTATTCATGTATCTCAGACCAGCTTACAGGCCATTCCTTGACATATATATATATATATATATATATATATATATATATATATATATATATATATATATATATATATATATATATATATATATTCTTGAGATTCTATCTATAACACCCTGACTATTCTAATATATTTATAACCACAGCAATTTTAGGGAAATATTTGAAAAGGAAATCTGTATTTCAAATACATGTATGCTAAATTTCAACGTTGTTTTTCAGTTCCAGACAACACCTATCAAGGCAAACCTCGGGAGGCAAACATCCATTCGTTATCCTGTGTTATTGCACATTCATGACATATAGTAAATTGAAACTTGCCTAATTATGTATATCGAGTCACATATCTTTTTAAAATGTCATTGTTTGCAGAAAAGTCATTTGCAGGAAAATTGCATCCTCTCGCTATAACTAACCGAAAAAGAAGGGACGGCGAGCATTTACTTTCTGTTGAGTGGGTAAGTGAAGAGAAACAGGGAACCATTTTGGACATCCGATGTGTGACATTTTGACCTCTGTTGTATTTTCCTTTGCCGACGCAGCTCCGTCCATACCCAAAATGATATGTCGCGTTTTCATTGCAAAGAGGGCAAGGGGTCTGAGGGTTTCGCTAAGACACAAGCTTAGTTTTCCTGCATTGGCCCCTGAGGTATTTCATTAGTGGTGGATGGCTGCGAAGATCAGCTTGATAATTCATATTAATGTGTCTGCGTCCGGTACACTTTGGCTTCGTTATCTCCAGCGACTGAATCACTCGCTCCACAAACAAAATGGCGGCCTCTTCCCACTGGCATTGCACGCTAAAGCCAAAATATTATCACAAAATGAAAATTGAAATCTCAGCCAAAATATTGAAATACGCGAGGTGTATTAAAGCTGTACCCCATCATATACTACATCGTTTGTAATCATGCACTATACTTGTGAGAAGGATAAAATTGTTTTGCTACTATTTTGGTAAATCGCCAATTTTTCTGCAATATTAAGCAAAATGCCATTGAAACTATCCAACTACCATTTGAGAGAATTTCCAACTTGGGAAAATGCCACAGTTGTGTGCTGGCTTCAGTCTAAAGGATTGGAATCCGGCTCGAGACTGTGAGAAAGTTCCCGTGACCTGGGGTTAGTCGGTAGTTTTCATCAGGTACCGGTACTCTGACTGCCATTATCACTTACAACTGTCTAGTCAAGAGCCACTTCAGACATAGTGTTTGTCTGGATCAGTAATAATATTGAAAATAACTTAGGAATAAAACAAAATTTAACAAAATATTTGATTGAGAAATTTTAGTTTTATTCTGATGAACATTTCTCCTTCAAATAATTTCCGAAATATGGCACACTAAATGATGATAAACGAAAATTCACATTCATAAAAAAAACGTGCCAAATTGTATTTTGAACTGTGGGGGAAGTCTTAGTTACTATGTACAGCATAAAATCAGCCGGGAGAGGCCTGACAAACAAATTAATGCTGTGCAGGTTTTCTCGTTAGCGATCACAGGTTTGGGTAAATAACGCAATTTATTAACATCGTTGGCTCATAATCTGAAAGGTTGGTTGAACGCAGACACCTAGGCCGCTCGCAGAGTTCTTAAGAATATGGCGAATTATATTAAAACTCCTCACATCTCCCCTGAATACCTAAGTAAGGGCGGGAGCGACTCAAGAGTGCGTCTCCAATCAGGCAAATGCCCAGGCCGGTTAATAACATAACGCTTTGATACGGCGCGTATTTTAGTCATGTTAGCACAATGGAGTTGGGGAAATAAGTATATAATCGGCCAGTTTCGGTACACAATTATAGCAATAAAACACGCCCGCTGGAACAAGGACTCGCGGCGTTCCAGCGGCAGGCATTCGCTCGCCCGGACCCTAATTGTGAAAATTATCATGACTTTTTTGCGTCGTGGTAAGACAAATTGAGCGGGTCTTTCAGCATCTAAAATGATAGGCTGATAAGCTCATTGTTCTTAAAATCAGATTTTCCAAACGAGGCCCTGATGACGAGGTTGAACTCGTGGGGAATTATTGAAAAAAATTGCCTTTCAGACGGGCGGAGAATGTAGGCAAATTGCGAGCTCTGATGGGCCAGGATTGGACATTATTGTTGCAAATTCTAGCTTTTTATCCTCCATATTAATAACTAGAAGCATGATTTGTACTATGGGCAATTTCTGAACCACTTTCCCCCAAGGGTTGAGTTTGAACATATGCGTTGTTGTCGGTTAATGACTGATGGGTAATTGAGTATTGAGGAGGGAGCGAGTCGTAGTTGTGATTGATGCTATAACGTATAGATCAAGAAGATTCCACAACCAAACTATTAACCCTTCCAATGTTGAGGATACTTTAATCCAAAGCACAAGGACAACATTTTCTAAATATATCTCAACCCTCCCTATCATTTTGGTATTCATTTGAAAGTTCGCACTGAGTACTCTCAGATGAGAAACCCATTTGCCAGGGTTTCAGTATTTAAAAAGAAATGTTTTGCACCATTTTGTATTGGCCAAATTAGCCACCAGCGACACACGGGTTAACACATTCATATCTAGTACGTACACACGGTCGCGGTACTTACAACATAGCTTGATAACAATCGATAACAAAGTAATATTACGATTAACTTTCGAAAGAAGGTTAGTATGCCTTTTATGTTTAGAAAATACCCCTTCTCATCCACTTAAAATAATCCTATGCAATGATTTAGGTTTCTGGGTTTTCAGACTATGTGTGCACTCCAGATGCGAAGTGGTTAATCCGATCATGCTTAGGAGTCAGTCCAGACAATGTCGTCAGGATCAGCAAGAGTATTGAAAATAACTTAGGAATATAACATAAGTTAACGAAATATTTGATGGAGAAATTTCAGTTTTATTCTGATGAACATTTATCATTGAAATAATATCCGAAATAACCTTTTGTCAGAGATATATATCCAAAAGGATTGTTCCTCTTCTGACAGTTACAGGCATGAATCGGTTAAATAGCGTTATATGGTATATATTCTGGGTTCACATTGTGCATATGGTCAAGGATGGGCAGGACAGGAATAGAATAGAGAGCAAGGTGTCGAAACTACTTGGAGATAACTAACTTACACAATTATCCTAAAAACACTCTTTCTTCTGGAGAGAAGTAAAGCCAACATAATTATTATTATTTTCTCTTGAAATTGCCATATGGATGTAACAATGCTTTCATAAATAACTTGAAAATCCAAAAAAGATAAAAAGATTTTTGATAACCATATAAATCCTGTCATTTTGGTATTCATTAGATAGCTGTCACTGGGTACTCTAAGATGAGTACCCACGTGCCAGGGTTTCAGTGGTTTTTCATGTGGTTTGCCTCATTTTGTATGGGCAAAATTAGCCACCACCAGCATAAGGGTTATTCACTAAGTCCCCCCTGGCGACTGATCTAAAGAAGAAGCCAATTTCTTCTCAATTCCGCTTTTATCTCTCATACCATGGCAGGCACCCACGGTATCAATAACTGTCTTACCATGTGTGTATCTTTACTGACTGCAAGAATCACCTGTAATGTAGAAATATACCAATTAATCAATATGGTAATACAGAACATGATTATGTTCATACATTATACAAGTTTTCGTTAGTTTCGTTTTTGATATCATACTGTACCACTGTAATTATTGACATGCTGGAAAAAGATTATATTTAGAAATAAATAGCGATTTCGTACAAATGAATTAAATTTTAGAAATGATGTTATGATCGTATGATCCTTACATCATATAAATAACAGCTATATGCCAAACTTTACTTATCCATTAGTTACTTGATACCTTTTATTGCATAAAACCATAAGTTAGGTGGATCCTCTGCATAATTAGAGCGTTTACGTACACTGAAGCATAAATACTACAGGTTATACCAAGATTATATTCAGATACTCCACTAACGTACTTGTCCTCCACTGATCCCTAGATAGTCTAAGCGTGCCTTACCAATATCGCTTTTTGCCTTTGATGTATCATTTTACATCCCCATGAATTTAAGATTCACTACACAATTGCATTATAAAGTACGTTTTTCAACCGATTTACCAGTAAAAGAGTAAATTGATTTCACAGGAGAAGCATAACTAAATCATTATTACTGGCACTAAAATAATCCTTTTGTCAAGGATGACTTGACTCGAGTTATGAAAAACGAATCAAATCAATTGCACTTTTTATGCATTTCAAAACTTTCCAACACTTATTTCAGTTGGCACCGGTGGATTTGCCTACAAGGTTTGAAGTGTAACATGACCATAACCATTGACAGTAGAACAACCCACTGTCAAAGTGGAATGCATGCATTTTTTTTAATTTCAAACTTTCTAACAAACTTTAGTTGACATCTACAAATTTTGTAGCTTTGTGAAATGGTATCGATTTCGTTTTGCTAATTAAATTAAAATGTCTGGAGGGGATTCGTCCGCTCATGAAATTAGTTCCTTGAATTCGTCTCATATTGCAAGGTGATCAGCCCAAAGCGTGATTTCAAGAACCAAGCCTAACGAAGTTCAAAATTGATGACAAAGGACTTCTATGAAAAAATATATATTATTTCAAAATTGCAAAGTTTTGTGTGACAAACCGTTTTATATCATATCTTGGAGCTATAATTTGAAACGCGGACGCAGTATTCTAATATCATCAGACCCCATGTGTATCTTACATCGATGATCCGATTTCGAAATGAAAGGTCGTAATGAGAAAACAAGTTTCCTGTGTGGTTGCGTCATAAACAATAGGAGTGCCATTAATGGCTTTTTGTTTCACAAACAAGTGTATCTCATTACAACGTCCTGCCACTATGCGTCGAGGGCTGCCCCAATAGCTGAGTGGTCTAGGCATTGCAAAATGACTGCATGGCGTCTATAAACTGAAATTGAAACTAGAAAAATTACAATAGATGAACAAGTCAAACTGTCTGACAAGGATTCAACTAAACCAGTTCTTAAATATCGAGGTCATATTGAATATTGTTTCGTGGTAAATACAAACAACAGATCGCTGAGAGGCAAGTAGTCATTTCTGAACATGACAGAATGTCTCATTAATGCTTAAACCGCCCAAAAGGGAGCCTACAATTGAGATGGAATCCGTCAGCCAAGTTAGGAAGATATTTGGTGGACAATTTTTCTTTAAAATATAACCAACTCAGACCAAATTTTAAGAACACAAGCTTGAATGGGTTAAATATATATGAACTTTGGAACGAGCGATTGGTAATAGGACCCGCCAATATTCTAATGGGCGACATTCTTTACATGGTACTGGTAATTCCGAATATCTACACTGAAAACTTATTTGGGCTAAACATATTCTACGATGGAAAACCTGTAACTTTGATAGCCTCATTGCATTTACAATGCAAACTAAAGTGTGGCCTTAGCATATAAAATACAAAGAGGTTTTAACTATAAAGCACATTGCATTTCCGAATAATGTTACCCCCATCTACATTGAAACGTGTAAATTCACACCGTTATGCTTAAGTTTATACAGATAATGAACCCTTTCAACGGGACGAACATACCCGTACCCTCAAAGGCAGCATAAGAAGGTTCAAATACCCACTGGGGCGTGTGAAAAAGTTGCCTATGACTTGAGGTCTTGTGTGAAGGCGGTAGCTTTGGTCGGGTTCTCCGGCTTCCTTCACCTCTTGCAACTGACTAGTCACGACTTAGCCGCAGTGTGGCAGAAAAGTGACTATAATCGAAATGCCAAGACAAGTGTCAGTAGTAGAAACAAGAAGGAACCTCAACCTCAGCAATATTCTGTTCTCAATTGATGAATTGATGTAAATTGATAAACACTTCTACTCCAAAATCAAACCTCCCAATCTTGCCCATAACAAAGGCACACCTGATGATATTCATTTTGAGTAATATCTGATCTCATTCTGGTCATAATCCGAATGAGTGAACAATTTTAATTCGTACAAAAAAAATGATTCTGCTGATTTGGACATCGTCGTCACTTTATATGAGTGGTTACTAATGACGACGGCTGGGATGGATGGGTTAATGCAAAGAGTGCCACTATGCCTCTCCGCATCCCATCGTGCAATGCGACACAATGACGCCAGAGGCTGGCCAAAATTATTTTAATTTCCACACATTCCTCGCTTAGCGTGTCTTTATCTGCTGGCTTTTCACAAAATAACAAGGTCCAATTCTGCAAATGCAGGCATCATTTTACACCGATGTTTACTGCAGTTATTTCGCTTATAATCAGCAATCCCTTCCTCTATTATGCTTGTTACCTGACCACTGTGTTATTTGTAATAACAAGGTACTGACATAGCACCATGCAAAGCAATTATAATCTTTTCTCCAAGTCACCCATTAAGAACGCGTCACTGGGGTTGGGTTTAACCGTATGGCTTTGGAAACCGTGCGTGTAATTTAGCGTAATTTGAAGCGTTTACTTAGAGCATTGGGAAGAAGTCATGTTATATGAACTGATGTCACAAATGGCCCTGAGACAGAGAGAGAAGCAAATTAAACTGTACACTCAGTCAGAGAAGCATGAAACAGGAACAAACAGGAGTCGGCGAAGGTGTGGGGGTCGCGACTGAAGTCATGCTCTGCTGGTGGGTACACTAGATAGTGGCGCCACCTACCATAACCATGAAGCTACATGTACCTGCTGCAGACGGCGCGTAGCAGGAATCGCTCATAGAGATTCGTGGACCGGCTGGATAAGTTTGGAAACCTCTCGGCGGATATGTGTGGTTCCATGTGTTTCCGAAAGCCCCATTTCACTTAAAACCGATATTAAACAAATGACTTGGTGCGTATAACTAAGGATGTGTGTCCAAAACAATAAACAACTTGGGTCACCTAAAATGTTGAATTCATATCTATAACTATATCTATATTTATACCTATATATCGATATATATATATATATATATATATATATATATATATATATATATATATATATATATATATATATATATATATATATATATATATATATGTCTAATTACCTACATTGTCTAAGCCAGATAGGTAGTGTTGAAGTTATCAGACCTGCTCCGTTTCCTCATGCGAGATTTAAATAGAGTCCAGTAATTAACTGTTATTAGTTTTTCTACCACACTTAGTATGACAAAGAGAAGGAGCGCATACATAAGACAACACGTAATAGTACTAAAACAGAAAAAACAAAAAACAATGGCTTAATGTACGAAACTAATATAAACATTCTTTAAATAATTGGCATATTTTTCTTTTACTCCAGCAAGATCGATGTGATCAAATACAAAAAAGACAATTTATTGACAATAACTTTCTGATCAAAGGATATATCAAGTGACCTTCGAAGGAAAATGTCAATCATCTTGACAACTATCCTTCAAATAGTTTGTTTATTAATGCTTTATTCGAAAGCTATCCCCAAATACTCACAGCAACCAGATACATTTCCAGTAGAACTCAAAGCATGAATGAATAATCAGCTCAGCACATTTGTTCAACTACGAGAGTGACAAAAACTTGTTTGACATATCTCCCAGAAAAAGAGGAAGTAAGCAAGGATAGCCATGCTTAGAATAATCAACGTTCCAGTTATGCACCATTATAGGAACACGAGTTTGCCACATTGGGTATCTAGATCAACCGCAGAACACCCACTGTGTCTTTCCGTGTTAAACCCTCTACCCACCCACCCCCCTCCCCACTCACCTGCCCCGAAAACACCAAGAGTCAAATTGCAACGAATACAATGATTGGCATGTACTCAGTAGTAGAAACCAGTTGATAATTGCAAGTGAAGTTCACCATAATAAACAACTACGGCAACAGGTGATGGTTTAATTGATATAAAGATCTCCACCTTTTATTTTGGGTGCAAACGGACAAAACAAATAACCTTTTGCAAAACTGAAGGGAAAATGTTTAGCCCCTTCACAAAAAAATGAATCCTCCAAAAACATGTGAAAATTAAAATAAATCGGCGATCTTCAATTATACTTTTTCTGATATTCTGGAGGAAAATTATGGTATTCTTTGACTCATATTGCAATACTGTGCCCGCACTTACCCGTGCATGGCTTGGATGGGGTTCATTTTGGACTGTGGCCCACCCAGGCAAGAAAGAGGTTACTGAACGACAAAGTAAACAGAAGCATGGGACTTCATTGCAAGCGTGAAAATAAAACCACTAGGGAAGTACAGTTTGTTGGATACAATTATACGCTTGTACGAGACTGATCGAAAGCTAAGAGGTATTCGGACAGGTGGGCATACATAAAAGATGCAAATAAATGAAATACCCGAGTCTTGAAATATGATACAGACTATGAACACCAATTATAAAGTTTGCAATGTTTAATCATTTAGATCATTGAAGTGGAAAATCCCACTATTCTGGTAGATGGACCTTGACTGCTACATGTCAATAAAATCAGAACAGCGCCATCAGGTTCGAATTATGTCAACATTGTGTCCTCACAACCTTTACATGACACCTCTGTGCGATTGTTAAAATCTATAAAAGCTAAAGCAAATAGAGTAATAGCTATTCTAATGTGTTACGATAAAATCTAATTTCAAAATTAAATCCGCATGCAAGCATGTATATATATATATATATATATATATATATATATATATATATATATATATACTAGTATATACATATATATATATACTAGTATATATATATATATATATATATATATATATATATATATATATATATATATATATATATATATATACACACACACATATATATATATATATATGTATATATATATATATATATTTATACATATATATATATATATATATATATATATATATATATATATATATATATATATATTCATACAATGACACCTCAGAGGGTTAAGGCACAGTGCAGCATCTGTTATTAATGGCCTGTCTTCCTACAGTATTATGATGGCTCGCCGCCGCCGAGGGCCAGGTCTGCAGTAGCAGTGCTAGGCCACTGACATTATTGATGAAGCCAGAAGGGCGGGAATGGGGGAGATTCCAATGCGCCAGCCACGCCGCTATCATCTCACTTTTATAGCTTCATTTAAGTGTATCCCTACGCTTGCTATTAATGACTCTCCAAAATACCTCCACACATGATGAGGCGATTCGCAAAATTGCTAAGTAGTATTTGATATGCATCAGCAGATCATCTTCTAGCGGGCATACATCACGACATCTCCTATCTGCTTAAAGATGCCGCTAAGGTGAAAATTGTCAAGTTTCTCATCAGCATCCCAACTCCCTGGTGGTGCCGTAAGTCGCTTCACTTGATTTTTAATCAGAGATTTTTAGCAAAGCATATGGATGTGAAATGTGAGATGTTGTCATGCATGCAATGGTAGCTCGGCGCGTGGTCCGCTGGGGACCCGGGTGGGTAGCGAGATGCGATGCCGCCGCCGCGTTTGTTTCTTGCCGTTTTGTACGTATATAGCGAGACAGGCTGCGGGCGGTAGGGGGCGCCTCCCTGCCTCTCCAATCACGGGTAATTGCCTCGGACAATGCCTCTCTGAGGGCCGGGTCTCGGGGGGTTCTGGCGAGCGAGCAGGGACTCGTGCCCGCCGCCGGCTACGTCAGCATGTGTTTTCCTGATAGGAGCTGATCTGAGAGAAAAAAATAAAAGATGTGATTAGCACAAGAAGTGGGAGGGTGACTGTCACCCCAGGCAGAGGGGGCGCTAAGGTGCACGGGGGTTAAGGGATTTAATATTGTCACTGACAACTCCAATATTGGAAGAGGCTCTTTTCTGCTCCTCTTCTCTCAAGAAGTGACATCTTAAGCATGTTAATGACGCCTGATTGGGCAGAATGAAGATTAGAAAAAAAGCAATAACCCCTAATTAGCACCTGGCTCGGGCTACCTTTCCAATTGGCAAATGAACAACTGAATAGACTAGGCAACCTAATTAGCTAAATCAAAATAGTGCTTTTCACTTTTTGCCAATTTCTGACCAAATATAGTGCCTTTAAAAAACTTAACCTCCCACTATCTTAATTATTCCTGAAGATATTTCTTATAAAAAGTATATCAGTTACTGATATCTGCTTTCTACCGGAACATGGTAGCCGCAAGAGAGAAATGTTAAAACGTTGACAGACAATCAATAACAGAACATTCTTATTGAAAAATGCATCAAGTGTAACACTTTATTATTTCAATATGACCCATAATCTAATTACTATTAAATTCAGTACAGTTTATGAAGCAGATATTTCAATCTTTAGTTTGGTATGGAGAAACTGTGGGCTAAGTAAATTGTACATTAATTAATTTAAGAGAAAATTTATATCTTTGCAGCAAAAAATGAGTTATATTCATTACCCATATACAGTACTTATGTATCACCCATGCAATAAAAACCATTTGGATTGTTTCATGAAATACGATTAGAGAATAGAGATGTCAACTTAAACTACTTGGCCCTCTCAGTTTTTAATGTTATATGTTATGCTTAGTCTGCGCCATTGTATACTTTTAAGGGGTGGTACTTAACCCCTCTAATGCTGAGGCTACTTTTGTCCAAAGCACAAGAACGCAAAGTTTCTTTTGAAAACCATGTCATGTTGGTATTCATTGGATAACTCTCACTGAGTACTCTCAGATGAGAACACATAAGCAAAGGTTCCAATCATTTTTATAGGATTTTTGTATAATTTTGTATTGGCAAAGTTAGCCACCGGCAGCATGAAGGCAAAGAAGCTGTAAGGTTTGATTATTTTATTTGTGTTATGTATGCCTTTATCATGATATGGCATGCAGGTCTCTCAGAAAACATCTGCTCAACCAGTCATTTGGAGAGGAGAAAATCTATCAATGCTGTATATTGCGTTCTTCATCCCAACCATGCCTACATCTGTGAAACCCAAAAAGGCCTGACCTTTTGGTGATATGATAACTACAAAAGCATCGTATGAAATAAATGTATCTTAAGGTAAAATCGAAATTAGAACCCAACTACCAATAATAATACCTAATAATGCTATAGTTGAAAACAAATAACTCCCATTAAGTTATTTTCAAAAGTATACACCATCATGAAGGGAAATCTAGGCATCGATAGGTTAAGGAAACAATAACATTATAAGATAAACTGAACTCTGACAACAAGACTTGGTCAACTTCATTGTCAATCTTTATTCAGAACAACAAAAACCAACAAGTTAAAGTGATTGACAGGCAATATCGATCAAGTAACAATTCTCTTGAAAACATGCAATATGAATATCCTAAAAAAGGAACATATATAAACTTTAATATTGGCACATTTATCAACAAGATCAGGTATTGTCATAACAATAACAATTGTTTGCTATTGGTGGATACAAACGGTGCAAACAATAGGACAGATGATAATATGTGGCTAAAATCAATAATGTTTATCTTTTGTATCAAATTGTATCTAAATGTATTTATTACAATGGAAAGATAACTCATCTAGGGTTGTTTTCTGAAACAAAGTTGCACATGGTTATGGACAAAAATGTTCAGCTTTGTTTATACCAGAAAGTGACATAGAGCCCTCTGGCTATACACCACTCAAGTGTCCCATTTAATCATTCACTTTTGGAAAATACACATGCACCGCAACGCATGCAAATATATTCATGATATAGAAACAGCTTTTGAAATAATTTGACTGACACCAAACAAACCCTTTTCATGTATTCTTTTTAGATATTACTCTAATTGATGAGTTTTTTGCCATATGTGCACTACAGATGGAAATGGGTGAAAAGGAATATATATATATATATATATATATATATATATATATATATATATATATATATATATATATATATATATATATATATATATATATATATATATACACACATATATGTGTGTCTGTGTGTGTGTGCATTCTAAGAATAAAAGCTACTAAGCGTTTATTGCAGATTGTTATTCTTATTTTCATTTCTTTGCCTTTACCCCTTTCATGCCCAGGTTTAGAACTTGGTTTATCGTCACTTTTTCTGCCATATTCAGTTAGACTAGCAAGTTGTAAGTGGTGAACAATAAGAGTATCCAGGGAATACAACCACTTAACCCCAAGTCACTGGCAACTTTTTCACAAGCCCAAAGTTGTATTCGAACCAGGGCAGTACGGAGTAACATCTACCAGTCAAATGGCAATGCATTAGACCGCTTTGCTATCGGGGCAGGTCCCCCTATAAATCGAGATGAACTGGAAAAAAAAATGAAAACACATTGAAAACCACTAATTTCAAGTACTTTTGAATTTACGGTTGTGTTTATTCCAGAGAGATACACCTTTTGTTTTCTTTCTTAAAAAAATCACTAAATCATCAGTCCACCAAAGCAGAACGAATGAGAAAATTAACTATCTCGAAATACATCCAATTAGTGTCACACATTAAGTTGAGATGGTTTTTACAACTTTTCCGTAGAAAAAGTGGAATGTATTGGTGGTATTTTGCAGGTGATTAATATTAGATTCTGCTCAGTAAGCAGGTGAGTGGCACTCGGGAACAGCCATAAACTGTTATTTCATTAACCCTTGCAAACCTGGAAAATCCATTAACAAGTGTCGTCAGGACATAAATTACTTTTGCAAGTAACACAGAAATTAAGCATATTGTATTCTGAAAATATATGAAGGAGAGTTTTAGATTGGGTTGTGACCAACATTGCTTCATCAAGCATTTTCCAAAAAATGCTTTCCTACAAAAGATATTCCCAAAATATTTTTGGCCAACTACAGGCACTTATGGGTTAACCCTTACATGCCTATAACAATGCAGTAACATCTCATCTAGATTTCTGAAACTTTGACAATAGATCTGTGATACTTTGACAATGTTGCTGAGCACTCTAAAATGAGTACCCATTTGCCATGGTTTCAGTTTTTTGCCTAATTTTGTATTGGTCAAATTAGCCACCAGCAGCACAACTAGGAAATCCATTAACAAGTGACATCAGGACATACTATACTTATAGAAGTAACACAGGAATTAAGCATGTGTTCACAAAATATTTGAAGGAGAGATTTCTTTCAAAAAAATGCCTTCCTTCAAAATAATCAGGAACTTTATGGCCAACTACACTTCTACAGGCACTTATGGGCTAACCTTTACGTGCTCACGCATTCCAGGGAAAGCGATCTAGATCTGTGATACTTTGACAATAGATCTGTGATACTTCGACAATATCCTGAGAGTGAAGATTACGAATGAACCAATCATAATGATCCAATATAAATGAAATAATTATTAAAAATGTGGAATTCCCAAGTGTGCTGACAAATTTGCAAAAAGAAAGAAAACAATTATTTGAAGAGAGAGGTACATAAATGGAAATTAGAGACCTTGAAACGTGAATGAATTAACCGTTTAATGCCAAGAGTTTCAAAGTTATTGGACAAACTATGATCTCCCAGGAGCAAATGAGTTAAACAAAATTTTGTCCCATCACCTACTTACACGAGTGATTAGATATGAGAAATGAGTATCTCCCATGGGAAAAACAGAGCTCCTTTTTTCAGCCATATATAGATTAGTTTACACAGCACAGTACACTTAGCAAGCAGAATTGCGCATAAACTTGTCTAATTTCAGCCGAGGAATACAATGCCTGTGCACTGGGCCATTAAATGAATGGTATCATATTACAGGTGTGTTTTCTTAAAGAGTTCAGGTGAGCAGACCCTTAAAGCCACTCATGCTTAAACCACCCTTAAAGAATGTCACCTGGAGAATATGATACCTGATAATGAGACAGGGGATTTTGGAAAATATTTGAAGCAGAGTTGTTGTGTTGTTTCAAGATTTTCTTTTCTTCATCAAATACTATTCAGAAAATGCTATGACAATCCTAAGCACTGACCGTGCAATGAACCCAGTCTGACAAATGTTGTCTAGAACTATATCAAAAACTTTTGAAATAACCTAAAAAAAAAGGAAAATTTGATGATGAATTTTGATTGATATTCCTTATACAAATATCCAAGAAAGCAACAAAAGACATTTTACTTTATGGAGATGTCAGCAAAATAGTCAGGTCAAATACAGTAGCTACAGAATGTTTAATGATCACTAATGTCTCCAAACACTCATTTCCATCATTATATATATATATATATATATATATATATATATATATATATATATATATATATATATATATATATATATATATATATATACATATATATATATATATATATATATATATATATATATATATATATATATATATATATATATATATATATATATATATATATATATATATATATATATATCAGCCCTTTAACCCATTCATGGCTGTGATTTTCCAGTGAAAGGTATCATCTGGATCTAGCATTTATAGTTGTGGAAATAACTTCTAATTGAAACAAAAATTTCCAAAATATCTTGAGAAAAGTTGTTAATGTTGGTACAATAGTCCTAATTAACATATCTCCGACTGATATTTTCAAAAACAATCTATTGTAAGAAAGGTACAGCAAAAAATTAAAGCTTTTTTATTCATTTGGCCACTCAGTCAAGAAAGGGTTATAATCTGTCCTGAGGCTAAGAGAGGACATCTTCTCTGCTGCGTCAAGTCATCACAGTCGTTGTTGTCGTAGCCGAGATTCGGGATGACAAATACCCTGGAAGCCAGTTGTCTCAGTGTAATTGTTTGTTCTCGCTGTAAACGGCCACAACATGCAATGCTAATTTGTTGGTGCAAACTGCATCAGACCTGACTAAGAGCCTCCTTGCATCCTACACTACGGCTACTGTGTCTCGTGTGCCGTGTGTCGTGTCTTAGCCAGGATTTAGAAACTGGGCACCCAAAATTGGCAATTATAAAAAAATTTTGGGCATCCAATTTTTCTAGGGAGATCACAATATACTCAGATTACAAACCATAAACATGAATTTAATTAATGAAATAAAGCATAATATACATATACAATGTCATAAGAATTATATTGAGATGACAAAAATTCAATTATAGTCTTGAAATGTGCCGTGTGTCCTTCTTTAGGTGGGTGGCCACTCGTCCGGCAGCTTCGCAGCGAGGATGTGAGCATTGAGAAGACAGAGATAGTGCTCTCTATTGTTCTTCATTAAATAGGCGTCCATTTTCCCAGGCATTCGCTGAGCCACTTGGAAACCTGCAAAAGACAAGAGGGACAGTAGTTTTAAAGATAGGAACACTAGGTTAAGATGAGAGGAAGAGTTGGTAAACAGAATGGAATAGATATGTTAAGACAGTAGGAACAATGGGTTTAGAATATTATATATTAGAAGCAATTGGTTGAGACAATAGGAAAAAAGGGTAAGAACAATAGGGACAATTGCTTCAGACAATAGAAACAATAGGTTAAGACAATGGGAACAATGGGTTAAAACAATGGGAACAAGTATGGGGATCTGCAGCCTCCAGCTTCTCTGATCTCCTCCTTCTTTTCCTCCTAAGGTTAAACTACTGAAAAGATAGGATGTTAAATTGATAGATAAATAAAGCTTGACCCTGAATAATAGGATATTTGAATATATATGTACTGTGCAATTCCTATGCAAACAGAATCATACAGTTGAAAAAATTATCTCTTCTCCTCCTCACCTTCCTCTTTGAACCCCCCCCCCCCCCCCAAAAAAAAAAAAAAAAATCAGTTAAAACATTCTTAAATAATTCATAATTGAGGAATGTAAGACAAGTCATATATACTAAATATATGTAAATCCCTTCACGCTGCATTAGTAACTGTCAACTCAACCTTCTCTTCTAAGATCCTCTACTCCTCCTCTCCTTCCTTCAAACCCATACCCTCCAAATATATGGATATAATATAGATCCCACTCTCAGAGCCAGATAAGGATTGTGATTTTACCAAATCATCAATCACAAATCTTGGTTTCTCATCGCAGTGATAATTACTGATTTTAGCGTGTGCTGGCCGCCGGCTATTGTGGGGCCAATAGATGCTATTTGAGGGTGCTACCTTATCTGGATTGATCAAGGCGGGGACCTATATGGGACCCCCTGATACCTATCTCTCTGAGAGTGGATCCACTGAATTGCATGTTGATATACACGCCGGTTCAAGAGAAATTGAATTTCCCGGAATAATTCACCAATATTCTCTAATAAATTGACAATTTTTATCAATAAGTCCTCGTATCTTCTAATGACATCTGCGGGTTGTAACATGTGTGACCTGGGAATTAGCAAATGAAGGTATTGTGGCGGACGCCCGGGCACAATAGTGCTTAGAGGTCGTCGGCAAGGTTACGGCAGCGATCCTCATTAGCAGGCGAGAGAATAAGCAATATGATACCCACAAACACTAGTATGGCATTAAAAAATCATCAGTCCGCAAAAAGATAGCCTACTCCTCCCGCACACTCGCAAACAACACGGCAAATAGCATTAAAAACCCATCACTGCAAGATAGACCCCAGAATTAGTGAATAATGGCTGTGGAATGTGAAAAATTACTCCCAAACAAATGCAAATGGTTGTCATGCAGGGTTAAGAATGTCACCACTGACCTGAGGTTCAGTATGGCTCAGAGAGGACTTAGATAATGTATGGAGGACTGAGGCAGAATATCACGGTATAGAGATATTCTTGGGATTTTGGCATAGGCTGAAAATAATATTCATAACAATAATAATAATCAAAAAGGTGATAAAAATAATAATAATAATAATAATAAAAATACAAATAATAATAATGAAAATAATAATAATAATAATAATAATAATAATAATAATAATAATAATAATAATAATAATTATAATAATAAAATGATATAATATAAAATGATGCAAAAAAAACTAGAAAATGACTGAAACCCTGGAACATCATCTTAGCTAGAGTACTAGCTCCGTCAGCTATCTAATAAACACCAATATGACAAAGTTTAGGTGGTTTTCAATTACCTTTGCATCCATGTGCTTTGGCCAAAATAGTCTCAGCATTGGAATGTTTAACCTATTCATGCCAGTAGTACCCTTAAAGGCTTGACTACTTTGGCAACATACTTAGAAAAATGAAAACATACTTGAAATACAAATCTTAATCAGAACCCCCACTAACTCTCCTTCAAACATTTTTTCAAATTATGTTATAATGTTTTTTTCAAATGTATCATAGATCCCTTACATCAACTTAAAGCAGGAAAGGTATTAACAAAATGATATTTCACGGTCTAGGGATGGGATCTCAAGACCAACGGCAAATCGTAAAGCCTCAATATCAATATGATTTAGTCGTTTGGTCGCTAGCAGTGACTACACCGTGTGTGCCTGACAGCTTGCAGATGGGGTCGCACAAAGTCAAGGAAAAACGGCAAAAAATGGCAAAAACTACAACAAGTGCGCGATTTCTCTTTGCCTTTGACATGTCATTGGTAATGTGCTAATCAGTACCCCACCCGAACCCATAATCCCTGGCATCCTACGAGGCGCGCTCTCCGACTCGCCATTTGAAAAGTGTCTCTGACAACAAGCACAATATCGCCGTTATCAGTCCGACAAACATTGCGACATTACCACCCTCCATTAGCCCAAACACAACCGGCGCCCCACATCAGTACTACCTGTCAAAAGAAATGCACGCCATCTGTAGGCGGCTCTCTGGACAGTCAGGCATATCCTGGGGGTTTGGTTCCTTGTGATGAATTTCATCATTAACCCATGCATGCTGGAAGAACCAAAAACTACTTCATTAAGATATTTGTCAATTGTGATTATTAAGCACTTTTTGAAAAAAGTTGAAAGAGGAATGATGTTCATATCCCTATCCACAATTCACCTAGATATATATTTTTGGGATTCATGGTTAATGTTGGAGTCCCCCCCCCCCCTATATATATATATATATATATATATATATATATATATATATATATATGCACAAATATGTAATTTGGAGCGGTACCTGCCTTTAACCCTTCCAATGCTGAGGCTACTTTCTTCTAGAGGATAAAGATGCAAAGACTTTTGAAAACCATCTTAACCCTGTCATGTTGTCATTGGATAGCTCTCAATGAGTACTTTCAGATGAGTACCCACGTGCCAGGGTTTCAGTCGTATTTCAGGTTTTTTGCATCATTTTGTATTGGCCAAATTAGCCACCAGCAGCATGAGGAATATTTAAGGAGAAAATACCAAATATACTTGTCCCTCCTAGGCCAAACACCCCCCCCCCCCCTGCTCAACAAATTCCTAATAGAAAATGTTTGCAATGAACCAAGAACGACAAGCTAGGATTAAAACCACACATGGGTAATGTCAACTGCAGGACATATGGGGAAGTCGTCTGAGGCCCTCTCAGCAATTATCTCCACAAAGATGGACTGTTTTTCCTCTCCCCCCAAAACTTGGCGTCAGGAGATGTATGGCCTGTGTGTGTTAAGGAGGCAGGCACATTAATCTGCTAATGGAAATCATAGGGATTTATCACACACTGGCAAACATTTGCTCAACTCGCTTCAGGTAGAGACAAAAAATGGCTCTATTATTACATACCCCCCTCAACAAGGGCTAAGTGTGAATATACATCATAAGACGTACATTTGAAGAAGGGAAATTTGTGCAGTGCTTAAGATGCATGCACACAAGTTGTTCCATTTATCAGACTAAAGGTATATATATATATATATATATATATATATATATATATATATATATATATATATATATATATATATAAATATATATATATATATATATATATATATATATATATATATTATTATATATATATACACATATATATATATATATATATATATATATATATATATATATATATATATATATATATATATATATATATATATATATATATATATATGGAGCAGTTGAACAAAATCACTATATCACAATCACTCGGAGAAGCTGGAGGTGTCAAGATGTCAAATCCTGAACCAAAGATACGGAAACAATCAAGTGCGCTGGAGCAGGAAAGAAACAGAGCCGAGTCTCGCATCAATGGCCATGTGAGCGAAGTGTTCAACACCTCACAACATATGTCGTTAATTACCAGCGTCAATTTCAACACTCTGAGTGATGCTCAAAAACGGCCAGCATTAAAATCTGGTGGCGGTTTTCTTATTCTTTAACCATGCAGACACGAAAAGCTCATTAAATGAGGCTTTTAATCTCACCGATTGCAAATTGAAAATCAATTAATGCATTCATGTATGGATATGTCAGTTACCCTCATCAAAGAAGTTTCAAATTTCCTGCAGATTGTGCTGAGTATAGCAGGAGACCTTTCATTGGCTTAACTCCTCTAATTGATTAGACAGCCATTAATGCACACACTTATCCTTACTCATTTAACATATAATACACACTTTCACTCACATTTTATTCTTTCCAGTTCCCTCAATAAAACATGAAAAAACTTTATTACCTGAATGGCTATATCAAGTACCTAATCCTGTCTACATATTCAAAACTTAAAATCCTGCTTAATCTCTTTTAAACAAGTCTTGTAGTTAACGCTTTGAATGCAGAGGCTACTTTCATCCAAGGCACAAGAAGAAAAACATTTTTGAAAAACCCTCTAAACCTTGCCATGTTGGTATTCATTGGATAGCTCTCGCTGAGTACTGTCAGATGAGTACCTATGTGCCAGGGTTTCAATCATGTCCCATCTTTTTTGCATCATTTTGTATAAAGCAAATTAGCTTCCAGCAGTCAAAGGGTTAATTGTGAAAGTTTTGACGTATCCCATACCAAATAAGCAGAGTCTATGTTGAATTATGATGGTACAGTGGACATTCACAAGCATCTAAAGTAATTTTCTTGATAAGAGTTTTCCAACTACATACTGAGCACTTACCGTTCTCAAACCCCTATTAACACATATGTCTTTGAACCATATTAAACACCTAATTTGTTTTCAACCAATACTGAACACCTATGGTTTTAATCACATTAAACACCTCATTTGTTTTCAACCTATACTGAACACCTATGGTTTTAATCACATTAAACACCTCATTTGTTTTCAACCTATACTGAACACCTATGGTTTTAATCACATTAAATACCTTATTTGTTTTCAACCCATACTTAACACCTATGGTTTTAATCATATTAAATACCTTATTTGTTTACAACCTATACTGAACACATATGGTATTCAACCATATTGAACACCTGATTTGTTTTCAAGATATACTGAACACCAATGGTTTCAGACCATATTGAACACCTGATTTAATTGTTTTCAAGATATACTGAACACCAATGGGTTTAGACCATATTGAACACCTGATTTGTTTTCTACATATACTGAACACAAACGGTTTTAGACCATATTGAACACCTAATTTGTTTCAACCTATATTGAACACCTATGTCTTTAACTTTATTGAACACCTGATTTGTTTTCAACATATACTGAACACCAACGGTTTTAGACCATATTGAACACCCAATTTGTTTTCAATCTATACTGAACACCTATGGTTTTCAACCATATTGGCTTTCAACTTATATGAATCTCTACTAATTTCTGATCTATATTGAACTCCTATGATGTTTCCTATGGTGTATCTGACACAACGGAGGTGTTACGCCATCCATTGAACAACCATAGTGTTCAACCTAAATGAAACTTAAACAATATGTTATATTAAAGTAGCAGGCATTCTAAACTAAATTGAACACCTATATTGTTAGACCCTACATTGAGCTACTTCGGTCTTTGGCCTAAAATGATGATTCCTTCATAGTATTTTTCTATTTGGTAAGAAACTTATGGGCTTTACTTACTTAGGAAGTCATATTAAAGTTTTAGGTCCCCCCAAAGGTAAGAAACCCATGAAGAAAAAAAGTTTTTAAGAACTTAATTAAGACCTTGGCAGGAGATATGCCTAGGTAGCGAAACATGTTAAGCTTATGATTTAAACATTAAAAAATGTAAAAATATGCCAAACTGATTATTCAAATGATCAGGTCCAAACCCAGAACCATCCCGGGGAGATTAAAATCATCAAACCCTCCAGATCGTGATCCAATGCTTAAGAAACAAAGTGGGCAAAAAAGCCAGTTATGGTTGAATTGTTTATGAACTCTTGTCTCTGGCTGCCCAAATTAGCCATTCCGTATGCTGGTACGGAGAGAAGCGCCGGGGCTACAAGCGACTCTAACCACCATTGTCTGGCTTAATATCCTAAGACATCATGGAAGCGTATGCCGGAGCGCCTTTGGGTGTGATAGCCATAACTATGGCATCACATTAAACTAGCCCCTCTTTCTAATCAAGCGCCTAAGCTGATGATGCTAATTAAATCTGGGTGAAATATGGCACAACCTGCAGGTAGTCAGCGAGGTAAACAGCGCTTCCTCCGGACGGTCACGTCACACGCCTACAGATTGTTATGGCAAAACCTTTTATGGCCTCTTTAATGCAAAATTGCTGCTAATCATGACAAACTATTCTGCCTGCTTCTTACCGCTCTCTCTCCTCTTGCTTCCTTCTTCTTCTTCCAAGGACTTTGAGAGATTCCCGCGTCTTTAACCAACATGCCTGTTCTCTTATACTTAACCCATTCATGCCTAAGACACCCAAAACCGCCAGACTATTTTGGTGATACCTTTTTAGATAAAAGTTTTGAATAGAAAATGGTGCTCAGAAATAAACTAGCAACTTTCCTTAACCCTTCCAATGCTGGGGCTACTTTTGCCTAACGCACAAGGATGAGAAAATCTTTGAAAACGCTCTTAAACCTGTCATGTTGGTACTCATTAGATAGCTCTCACTGAGTACTCTCAAATGAGTACCCATATGCCAGGGCTTCAGTCATTTTCATCAGCTTTTTCGCATCATTTTGTATTAGCTAAATTAGCAACTGAGCAGCATTAGGGTTAACCCCTTCATGCCTATCTGTTTAACAAAAGAGATTTTCAGAAAATATTTGAAGAAGAAATGTTGATCAGAAATAAAAAAGCAGCTTTCCTTCAAATATTTTTCCAATTCAGGAATACTTCCAATGTTATTGTAAAGCACCATAGGTCCAGATGTTTCAGGACATATTATCAACATATCCCCTACTACATCAAATTGTTGGTGCCTCCAGCATGCATTTTATGATATAGATCCAAGATATCAAAGGATTGGTGTCTCCACCATGTTTTCTAGGATATCTTATCAAAACATTCCAGATATCAAATGGTAGGTGCCTCCAACTATGTTTCTAAGGATATATCAACAGAATATCCCAGATATCAAAGAGTTGGTGCCTCCACCATGTGTTTAAAGACATATCATCAGAATATTTCAGATATTAAAGGCACCTCCGCCATGTGTTTAAGGATATATTATCTAAATATCCTGGATATCAAAGGCAACTCCGCCATGTGTTTAAGGATATATTATCTAAATATCCTGGATATCAAAGGCAACTCCGCCATGTGTTTCAGGATATATCATCTGGGTATCCCAGATATAAATGGAATGGTTCTGATCTAAAAAAGAGGTTTGATTCTAATTAGATATTTGCCGCTATGATCTATTGCTAAAAATGACTGTGTGGCATTGACCCTCTAGCCTTCCTTATACACATATAAATCATTAAGCATGGTAGAGAATCCGTATCAACTTCTTCACCACTTGTGTTTTCAGCCTTCATCATACACATGTAGATCATAAAACATGGTGGAGAATCCGTATCAGTTTCTTCACCATGTGTTTTCAGCCTTCATCATACGCAAGTAGATCATAAAACATGTTAGAGAATCTGTATAATCTTCTTCACCATGTGTTTTCAGGATACATTTTTTGATTTTCCACAGTATCCTGGATATGAAGAGGTAAGTTCTGATCTATAGAGGAGGTGTATGATTCTAGTTTAATACCTCCCGCCTCCCTTGAGCCCTCTGAGCTATTGCTAAAGTGTGACTGTGTGGCGTGACCCGACGGCCTTCATTACACATGTAGATCATAAAACACGGCGGAGAATCCTCATCAGCGACTTAAGAATTAATCATAATGTATTACCTCCTGCAACTTCTAATGGGATTACAACCCGGTGCATTTTTCAAAAACGCCTGTGTCATGGGAGACATTGCCTGTCCGTGGTGCCATAGCTCAAACGCAGACCTTGTCTTAATCTTTATACATTTTTGATTCCTTGGGAGATTTTGTTGCATACTGACAAATATTAAATAATTCACGAGGTGGAATCTCATCTTAGCGGATGCGTTTTTTTCCGAGGCTATTCATCAAAGAACCTTCCTCATTATCGAGGACGTGTTTGCTTCATTACAAATTTGCCCAGGATCTGACGCCTGCGCGACAAAGGTATTCGCCTCTTCTTTTTGCCGGCAGCCAGATCGGTTTTCCCTCGATGGCCATTAGACATTGAACCAGTAAAACATGCCAGCCTGCCACTCAAATTTGACCTGTTGCACCTGCTGCCCTCTTCATCCTCATCATCCGCATCATCGTTATCACCCGGCAACTACTTGGCATACCCTTATCATCATCATCATCATCATCATCATCATCATCATCATCATCACCATCACTAAACAACTACTTGCCATACTTGTCCTTTTTATCATCATCATCATCATCCTCTAGCCACTTTTTACTCCTCATACTCATTCCTTCTTCTTCTTCATCATCATCGTTATCATCATCATTTTCACCATCATCATCATCACCTAGCAACTACTTGTCATACCCTTATCATCATCATCATCTAATGATTCCTCATATACTCATTCTTCTCCTTCTCCTCCATCATCATCACTTAACAACTACTTGTCATACTTGTCCTTTTTATCATCATCCTCATCATCATCATCTAGCGACTATGAACCCCTTATACGCATTATTTCTTCTCCTTCTCAATCATCATCATCATCATTATCATCATTATTACTAAACAACAAATCATCCTACCATTCTTCCTCTTGCCCCATATAACCTTCATCTTTACCTGACAACTTATTATCATAACCCCCTTTTCATCTTCATCATCAACATCATAATCATCTGGTATCTTAAAAGTTACTCCTCATCATCATCATCCTATTATTTCTGCATGTAAAACGTAAGCTAAAGAAATAAATGATTCAGTAGCATTTGCCGCAATGTAACAACCAATCATGGAATGTATGGTTAGATTTTCATTACACGAAAGCAACATTTAGTTTAAAACAAACTGCCCCTTAAATAAACAACTTTTGAATTCCATATAATCTTCCCTTTGAAGCATCGTTAATTGATAGCATTTTATTAACAGTAACAGCATAGAGGCAACAGTAGCAGCAGTATTAGTAGCAGCAGCCTCAGCAGCTGGCAGTAGTAGCAGTAGCACTAAAAGAAGTAGTAGAAGTAGCAGCACAAATAGCAGTAGTAGCAGCAGCATTTTTATCAGCAGCAGCAACTGCAGCATTCACAGTAGAAGTAGAAGCAGCAGTAGTAGAAGCAGCAGCAGCACTAGTACTATTAGCAGTAGCATGAGCAGCATTTTCTAACCCTTCCTATGCTAAGGCTACTTTCATCCAAAGCACAAGTAGGCAAATATTTTTAAAAACCATTGTAACCCTGTAATGCTGGTATTCATTAGATAGCTCTCACTGAGTACTCTTAGATGAGTACCCATCCGCCAGAATTTCAGTCATTTTTTGCATTAGATTCAATTGGCCAAATTAGCCACCACCAGCATTTGCTAACAGTTTTTTTATTGTTGGTGGTGCAAGGAGCTACCTCCATGGCTGAGCCATCTAATGCATTGCACCGAATGCTCCCAATGGGCACTGGCTATCCAATGTACAAAAAAAGAAAGTTCGTTTAGCAGTAGCAGCAGCACCCACAGAAGTAGAAGTAGCACTAACAGAAGTGGTAGTAGCAGCAGTTTTAGCAGTAGCATGAGCAGCACCCACAGAAGTAGAAGTAGCACTAACAGAAGTAGTAGTAGCAGCGGCAGCACAAGCAGCAGCAGCAGCAGCAGCAGTAGCAGCAGTTTTATCAGTAGCATGAGCAGCAGCAGCATAAGGGCTAATAGTTTGTCTATTGTTGGTGTTGTGGTTATAGTATGTGCGGTGAGCTGTCGCCGGGCTGTCATCCAGGCCCACACCTCCCCAGCAGACCCCTCTCACCTGGCCAGTTCTATTACCTGTTGGCATCATAAAATCTTACCTTTGCTGCAGCCTGCTATGCCTAACTCCCCGGAACCAACAGGTATAACTTCAATCTGTTCACAACTTAGCTCTAAACTTTATTAGCATTTTCTATATTAACCCTTTAATGCATAGACACCCTTATCGTATTTCCTTTGCCTTTGCTCATTTTCTATATTAACCGTTTAATGCAGAGATACTCCTCTTACCTTTGCCTCTGCTCAACTCCCCATAACCAACAGGTATACCTTCAATCTTTTCACAACTTCGCTCTAAACTATATTATCATTTTCTATATTAACCCTTTAATGCATAGAGATACTCTTTTCCTCTTACCTTTACCTGACTGCAATCTCCTTTGCTTATAACCAACAGGTATACCTTATTGGTACAAATAAGTGCACAGAGCCCCCCCCCCCCCCCCCCCCCCCACACACTATTTTCTATAAAATTGGGCAATCCACCAGACATTATTTCCTTTAATACTTTTACATGTGGTAGCGGTACAGACTGTAAAGTGTCCTCATTTTCCAGAGCTTGAAAACTGCACCCTTGGTCTTCCACCAGTCAGTCAGTCCTTGGCGCGCTTAGTTCAAAATTCAACCTTCTTTGGCCATTCAGCACACTTGGCCTCTTTGGCCCTTATAGGCAAGTTGGCTTGGCCTGTTTGGGCCAATTTGGCCATTTGGGCAGGGTTGGCCTGGCTGGCCATCTAGGCCCAGATGACCAGTTTGGCTCTGTTTGGTCCATTCTTGCTGGTTGGCCTGTTTGGCCATGTTGGTTTGTTTCAGGTGGGCCCACTTGGTTTGAGACAGTTGGTTTGGCCAGTTTGGCATGGTTGATATGGCCCGTTAGGCTCATTTGGCCTATTGGACCTTATTGAACCAATAAACCACGTTGGCTCAACCTTTTTGGCGTGGTTGAGCCTCCAGGCTTTTTTCTGCCTGTTCATATGCTCTTTCGTAAAGTCTGCATTCGGTGTGCCTAGCCCATGGCCAGAGACTGCAAATGACATTCACTTTTGCAAAAACTGTTCTCAGTTCTATAATTATATGCAGATTTTACATAGGTTTGTCTCTCCACCCCAAATGTTTGACCCTAAACCATTTACGAAAAAAAAAATTCCTAAAAAAATATTTTTGACTTGAAAATCCTTAGATACTATATTCTTGATAGTGGTAATAAGATGACATTATGAAAGAACAGTGACAATTTTTCAAACGAACAAAAAAAAAAGATTTCTTACAGTAAAATCTTTAAGAAACTGTTTGTTAGGTACAAAGAAAGGAGATGGTAAATGCATTATGAAAGGACGATGACACTTTCCACAACATGACATTATCAAAGTGTGTTAATAATAATAGCCCCCTACTAATGCAAACATCCCCTACTCATTCCCTTCCTACCCACAATAATACCCTCTCACTAAAATGAATAACTGATACAGAATTCAAAAATGAGCACATAAAACTCCCAGTGCTTCCAGAAATCTTGACGGACATTTACCAATAACCGAATCTCTCCCCCAAAAAAGCACCAAAGCAATTTACTTAAATCCAGATAAAACTGCTTTTATATCTGCAGGACCATAAACCTGAGAGTCGTATTACCTTAAGGCGCTTAAGGCTAGCATAAAACCAAACTCCGACAATCAAGTTTGTGCCGTAAGCCAAAAAGAGTGTGTAGTTTATGACCCCCTGCAGAGCGATGACAATAGGAATAACACAAAGGAACAAACCAGAGAACACGACGAGGCCAACAAATATCAGCACCCACAATTGATGCTCAGATTTCCCCAAAGTTTTTAGGGGATTAGTCTATGATCAGTAAATCTGACCAACTAGATATCTAGATCATAGACTTAGCCAGCAGGGTGTCCAGGCGTCATTTGGACAGCCAAACCCTCAAAGATCACCCTTCAGGACCCCCAAATCTTTTTGTGAGGAATTTCTTGAAATATCACCACCCACAATTGCTCATATTTCCCCAAAGTTTTTAGGGTGTCTGGGCGTCATTTAGACACCCAAACCCTTTTACTGATTTGAACCGTGCTAAAAAAGCTGTTAGGTCCAGTACTATGTGGTGTGTATTAAGACATAAGATGAATTGGTCTTATTGCTTTAGTTACACATTAATCAATATTTACATAATCACTGATTTGATCTCATTTTGATTTCCCTCGCAGGATTAAACTTATGGCAAGAAAAAAAAAGAGAGACAGACACTTGGAAAGGTGATCAAGGGAAAAATAAGGGAAGAATAATAACATCCCTATACAATACCATGGGAATTATATTGAGATGAAAAATATTAATTATATGCTTGAAATTGACATTTTTAGAATTATATTGAGATGAAAAATATTCAATTATAAGTTTGAAATTGACATTTTTAGAAATTTCTCATGAACAATTTTGGGTGTCCTGAAGGGTGATATTTTGGGGTTTGGGAGTTCAAATGACGTCTAAATGCCCTGCTGGCTAAGAATATGCTGGGGAGAGAGAGTGTGGGGTAGATTACAGACCAAATAGATAAGCCACGGGATGATCCATGACGGCATCAGCAACACCACCACAGCCACCGCAACTACGGCCGGCTGGGGAGAGGAGAAAATGACGCGCAAGTAAACATACAGTGTGTGGGTATCACAGTCACTAAAACATGGACCTACCTAGCTAGAACCAAGCTTAATAAGCCAGTGGCGGGAGAAATGACAGAGTGAATATGAGCTAGCACTTTGCCGGCAGAAACCAACTCCTTGTCAGAACGCGCCCATATTACTTAGCCTTCGCACGGGCTGCAGACAGCATCATTAAAGTCTTACCTAGAGCAGCGTCTTGTTTTTGCAGGGGAATGAACTAATACGGGCGAGGCGATGATTTCTTGTAAAAATTTAATGAGTTGACACTTGAAGGAAACGAAGGTAATACACAGGAATTATGAACTAGTCAGCCGCAATTATGCTGAAAGTATTCGCTGTCACTTTCCAACCTTCTGCTTTTCTTGCTTAACCGATTCATGCCTTAATATACTCGCACTGCCGAGAATCGTCTGGATATTGGCTACTTTTCAGAATAATTTCCAGAACTAAGCATTACTAGCAAAATATTTGAAGAGAAGTTGTTGGTTTTGTTATGATTCACATTTCTACATCAAATATTTTTCAAAAAATGCCTTTATTGGAGAAATATCGGCAAAATAGTCAGGTCTTCTGAGGTTCCTCTAGAAATTGTTGTCTGCATCTGTGATACTCGTGACAATAAGGTGAGAATTAAGAATGATATTACAAAATATTTGAAGGAGAGTTATTGGTAGTGATCTGATGACCATTTCTCCTTCAGATATTTTCCCAATCATGCTTTCTTCTTAAAGATATCATCACAATCATCAGAATATTTTCACCGCCGCGAGAATTCATTGGTTAATTTCTCCAAAGCCATATAGAATTAAGTCTGAAGAACTTCCCGCTTGTCAGGCCGCATAATGACCTCTGGCATAAATTAACCTTCACACGGATCTTTTTTCTTCGCTCATTACGGCCTCAATAGCGCCTACGCAGTAGCGGCTCCGATAATGCCCTCTCATTGTCCTGGCTGGAGAGGTTGTACCAACACCCCCTCTGGTGAGATTCCGATGGAACTAGAGCCAGGACCTCAAATGAACTTGGTGACACATAACTGTTTCTGGTTCCTGCACAGCAGGGGTGCCCTGTGGAGATGCATATCGGGACAGCTATACGTTTTCCACGGCCAAGATGAACTTAAGATGTTTTTGACAATAACTAGGGAATCAATAATGATTTTACAAAATATTGAAGGAGGTTGCTAGAAGTTTGACTGATTAACATTTTTCTTTAAAATACTTTTCAGACTATGCTTTTTGCTCTCACCTGAAAGATTTCATCAAAAATGTCAGGCTGCTTTGGGCTGCTTAGCATTATTGGTTAATGGGTTAACCCTTCCAATGCTGAGGCTACTTTCGCCCAAAGCACAAGGATGCAAAGATTATTTGAAAACCATCTAAACCCTGTCATGTTGGTATCCATTGGATAGCCAGTGTTTCAGCTAATTTTGTAAGTTTTTTCCATGATTTTGTATTTGCCAAATTAGCAACCAGCAGCATAAGGGTTAATCTATTCAAGAACAAAAAAGGAATGAACCGATTATTTTGATAACGTCTTTATGACCAGAGAATTATCCAAAAACTATTTGTAGTATATGTTGATCAGAAAAAAAACTAATAAATCTCCTTTAAGTAATGTGTGTATGTATACTTAATTCCTCATTAAAATCAGTTTTGTGAGATACTTTAAAAACTACCACACATCCAGATGTATTTATAAAGGTCTTCAGGCACTTCAATGGTTTGATTAATCAATGTTATCTATTCACAGAACCAGGTGTGACGAAATTGCTACAGTGAATTTAAATGGGTCTTGAACTTAACTTTGATGTAATTACAAGACACTGATTTAGTTTTGATACAATTTCCATAAGATTTATGATATGTGTGTGTATGTACATAAATAAATACACACACACACACATATATATATATATATATATATATATATATATTATATATATATATATATATATATATATATATATATATATATATATATATATATATAAAAATATATATATATATATATATATATATATATATATATATATATATATATATATATATATGTATATATATATATATATATATATATATATATGTATGTATATATATATGTATATATATGTATATATATATGAATATATATAATGTATATATATATATATGTATATATATATGAATATATATATATGTATATATATATATATGTATATATATATGTATATATACATATATATATATATATATATATATATATATATATATATATATATATATATAATATAATATATATATATATATATATATATATATATATATATGATATATGTGTGTTTGTATATGTGTGTGGTTGGGGCCCATCCTCCTGTCCAGCCCCTATATATGCAGCCACAGCATCTCTATGTGGCCCTATTCATCCCACTAACAATCCCCTCCAAGATTTAATTCATTACGGCCGCGGCTAACTGGCAAAATTATTTCTTTGGATTGGGATCTCTTTTTTCCACCTTGGTCCGATGAGAGAATACATTGGATTACCTCCGAGGCTTTCTCCTTCATCCATCAAAATTACTCGGGTTGGCACAGACCTGGAATTCTTATAATGCCATCTAGTGGCTGTCGGTGGCACTGTTCAGTGTCAGGGGGCACTATCTAAGGCGATATGTCATCCCGCCTTATGCAACAGGACCAGACATGTGTGATCCCTCTTTTCGTCGAGAAGAAAGACTTCTCCTCCGATTAATCTCCCTTGTCCTCCGGCAAGTTCATGGAAGGCATGCCCGCTGGGACTTGATGGAGAAAGAACATTAACTTCACATTCCATACACGGAAATAGCCCCAAAATTATACAAATCATTTATTTAAACTGAAAGGTTTAAGTACACCCTATAATTTCAAACTAAAAATCTTGGTTTGATCTAACAATTTAATCCATGCATCCTGGACATACCAGTGTTGTCTGGATCTTAATACTTTTGAAAAATAACCTTGGAATTATGTATAAATTCACAAAGTATGCTCCTTTGAAAAGATAAATTCAATAAATATTTGAAGGAGCGTTATGATTTACTTTCTGATTAACACATTTCAGCTTCAACTTTTTTTCTCAAATATTTTAAGTTTGAAAAAACAAGACAATATTTATGCCACTGTGAATTGTTGGGAGTTGGAAGGTCTTAAAAAACTTTAGGGTAGGGATTTTCTTTTAGTAAAAACTTGTAAGGGTCGGGTAACAGGAAACAAACAAGTTTTTTAAGGCCTAACCCAAACATGGATATTGATATAACAGATGCACAAATGAGAAGAACACTAAGTGACAAAATTTGGCAACACAAAGTCAGAGATGAATACAGTATTTTTAAGTAAGGGCTTTGTTTTTAATGAGGGTGTTTTGTTTTTGACGATGAGGTAAATTTGCCTCATATGTCTGAAGCAAGCCTAAAGAAAAAAGACTATTCTTATCAAAAAATTAACATTCTGAATTGAAAATGTTTTTTTCCGCAACCCTTAAACCCTCTCTGTATCTGAAGCTGCCATTCATGCCAGATATAGCCCCCTAAAATACCCTAACGATTTTGGTAATATTTTTATGAGCAATTTCCAGAGGATACCAGGAGAAATGCTGTTCAGTACCAAACTTATAACTTTCCTTCCAATATTACGTTAATCTATGCTTGATTCAAAAGTAATTTGCAAAAGTATAATATCCAGATGACACTTGTTAAGGCTATATTCCAGGCAAGAAAGGGTTCAAATGGTAAGTTCCTGGGCCTTATGCTGGTGGTGACTAATTTGGCCAATACAAAATGATGCAAAAACCTGAAAAATGCATGAAACTCTGGCACATGGGTACTCATCTGAGAGTTCCAGCGAGAGCTATCCAATGGATACCAACAAGACCGGTTTTAGATGCTTTCAAAAATCCTTTCATCCTAAATGTGGCAAACATAGCCTCAGCATTGGGAGAGTTAATCTATGGGTAATTCTAAAAGATATAACACTTATTTGGTCAAGATGACAGGGATAAAACATATATAAGTAACCTAAAAGAGCATATGGATTTCATCACTTAATCAATTAAGTAATTTTAAAGCACAATGGGGGTTGTGGTAACTATCTAAAATTTCCTTTGATGCCAGACTTAGTTGCCATTCTCTGGTTCAATCTCTGAGCTTTACATAAGTAGAGGATTTCCATATCTCATACACTCCCTGGTGGTCAAAAGATGAACTACATTTAATATTACAGGAGTAATGGCGCAGGTCATAGGGCATTGGTCAAGCAATTTATAACATTAAAACCCACATTATAGTGATTATACCCACCAGTTTATGAATTTTGCATGAGCAAAATTAAAATAATACTTATAAATCGTAGATATTTTTCAAAATATTTTATCATTTACTTTTTTATCACTTTATTTCTATATCCATCCTCGCTACCTCTTCCAGATTAGATACACTGGCAGATTAGATTGCAAAAAATCCTTTATACGGGAAGATAATCTATCTATCTCTATATCTCAAGCCACAGGAACACGGTAAACAATGGCCATTTAGTTGTTGATACAAATGCAGAATCCATGCACACATTGAAAAACACATAATCAAAATTTCCTTGAAATATACACTCATAACAAACAGCCAAATTAGAAAGATGGCTTTCTTCATTTCTTCCTGACTAAGAGAAATGACCCGCAGTCCGTGTTTTTCATGCTCAAATGACTGCATTTTGCGTAGGGCCGGCCCACAGATGAAACCGGCTTAATGGATCCGCGGACCGAACCAGTTAATTCCACTCCGACCATGAATTATTAGATATGAAAAAAGTCAGACTGAATCAAATAAGCTCCAAGATGTGGGATAATACTGGCCCCAAGTCTATCAGGCGCACACTCGAGCGTAATTCGCGCCCAGCTTCTAATAATGTCCCCCCAATTTACTTACAGGATAAATCACAACTCTCTAATATCACGTCCCAAAGAATGGCGAAATTAACCCGCCCGGCCCGAAGAATAACCAAATCATATTGCCTATTCACCAAGTTCATGACATATCTATACTTTTAAAATGAGTCGGAATGGCCTATTAGGCAAAGTTGCGCCCGGGCCCTTGTCGCGGTCTGCTTTTTCTGTACAATTAGTGTGCTAATCCACCTCAATATCTGTTCCCTAATTCCGCCCTATTTGCACACACAAGAAGAAGCCCTCAGTGAAATTTGCAAACTGATATTCAATATAGCGTTATATTCTCGGCGTTGTCAGTGGCGCGCTGCTAGGGCGCGAGTGCCTAATCAGTTATTAACTAAGCCACGACACTAGAGGGGCACAATCTAGGTGTCGATGGGCTCGCTAAATTACTACAGGGTTAGAGCAGGGGTCTGGGGAATGAATATCGGCATTGCCTTCTCCGCCATTATTACAAAAGGTTCTGGCGACGGGTGAAGGGGGATCAGGGTTTTTGTCATGTGAGATTGGGAAACGTCTTGGCAGAATTCACTCTCTAATAGTCATTTGATGCCTTTTGTGATTACCAGGTTGGACTAGCTGCACTGTGTGGTCCCCGGGCGCGATGTCAACAGCTCACCGCTACCCTAAGCAACCCAAGGCCAAAGAAGGCTAAAAGTTGAATGACACAATACACTTTAGTTATCATAACTTTTCACTCACCCCCTGATTGACTTCACAATTGACTTCACAATTATATATATATATATATATATATATATATATATATATATATATATATATATATATATATATATATATATATATATATATATATATATATATATATATATATATATATATATATATATATATATATGAAATCTAATGATCACAGACTACTCCAAACTTTCCATGCTCGTAGAAATGCAAATATGTCTAACTATTTCAGTGATCTCAGCATAATTATGGACAATATTCAATGAACCATAAATCACAATCCAAAGTCTTACATATATATATATATATTTATATATACATATATATATATATATATATATATATATATATATATATATATATATATATATATATATATATATATATATATATATATATATATATATATATATATATATATATATATATATATATATATATGAATAATTAATACTTAAGTATTGCAGCAGTTGTATCAAACTTTGAATGACAACTCAGAACATGAATGAAATGAAAAAAAAAAAAAAATTAAAACTGTGAGTTCCCCTTCAGATATCTTTAAAAAATCATTTTTAATTCCAAAAATAATTATCAAAAGTATCATACATCCAGATGATAATTTCTATAATAACCCCTAAACATGAAAGGCTTATGACCCAGTGATGCTTTGAGATGTCCTTGCCTTGTTAGGACCAGTGATACTTTTGATAATAACTTTGAAATTAAGCATAATTTGGATAAATATTTGAAGGGGAGTTGTTACTTAGTTTCGGATAAACATTTCTCCTTCAAATATTTTCTAAAAATTCTTTTGTTAGAGAATACTAAACTTGTCAGGCAATTTTGGGCACAATAGGCATGAATGGGCTAATTAATCTGATTGTTACATATTGTTCCATTCTTGTCTGGTGACATATGTCAACTGGATCTATGAAACATTGACAATTACTTCAAATGAAATCATAGATTTACTAAGTATCTGAAGCTGAGTTATTAGTTGGGTATTGATTTTTATTTTTCCTTCATAGCTTCTCAAGATTTGCTCTTGTCAGAAAGATATAACCAAAACAATGTTGCCTATCTTAGGCACTCCAGACATGCATGGGTGTTGGTGGATGATGCTTTCTCCTTATATGTCTATATTTTCCTTATATGTATATGTTCTCCTTATATGGCTATGTTCATAGTTATATTGTTAACATAAAGGACTAATGCGCCATCAAAATGATTTAGGTTCAGAATGACTTAAGGCACTACTGACATGCATGGGTGGTGGTGGATGATGCTTGATCTCCTTATATGTCTACATTTTCCTTATATGTATATGTTCTCCTTATATGGCTATGTTCCCCTTATATGGCTATGTTCTTCTTATATGATTGTTCTCCTTATATGATTGTTATCCTTATATGTCAATGTTTTCCTTATATGGCTATGTTCTCCTTATATGGCCAAAAAGAACACTGATTTACAAGTTCAGAACAAACTACTTTCTTGTGTCATCAGAATGGCCAACATGTATGATACACATTCCTGACACTGCGTTTGAAATGAAGAGTCTGAGTAGTACCTCGCAATGCATTCTTAATAACTCAAACAAATGAGGTAATAAGAAAAAGGCGCTTTTTGGCGAGATGATTAAAAAAACGTTATGAATATATGTCATATGGGAGAGCGTTTTTATTAATCTAGCTCATACATACATTGGCATGCGCTGGTAGCTGAAGTATGCGATTTCCTCCCCCCTTTCTGCCCTCGCAGTGCAGGAGGGCAGAGGTGGGGGGCAGGGGCAAATATACGATAAAATATCTTGTTATTTTCTTCAGACTCTTCTCATGAATCCCGCATCAGATCTGCCGCAAATGTCATAATCCTGACCCGAGCAATTTTTAGACGGCACCCTGCTCCATTATAAAGGCATTATCTCACACACCCCAGCAGGAAAGCAATCTGTTTTACAAATTATTAATTCATTAATTTCATAAATTTAGCCCCCGAAATGAAGAATATTGTTTTCTTAGGCGCCAGGTCAAATTGGAAAGGATTGATTAATTATTGCTCGGTTCATCCCGCAGTGCCACATGCATATTTTAACGAACTTGGACATTAAACCTGAAAATCATAATTTGGTTCCTTGGCATGCTTGGGTTGCCGTATTTGTTATTATAAAGGTTGGTATGATTGATATCGCCCCGCACTGCCCATACCTAAACAGGCCTGAGCTATTGCACCCCTTCCCCGATATGACAGGCCCTGTGATGAATGTAGCGAGATTAACAGAATAGAAAGAAGGGGGAAAACGGGGGAAACACACACTGAAGATGGAGGAGACAGGGCAAGGAAGAGATGAATAATTTTACAATAGATGAGGCATAAACAATAAGAGATGTGATTCTTATAACAAAAAAATGAAATAGGATAGGATAGGGAAACTCCTTTGTCTTAGTGTGGGACTTTTCAAAACTAATTATTCTGTGATTTCTTTTAACCCTTATGCTGCTGGTGGCTAATTTGACCATTACAAATTATGCAAAAAAAAGAAAAGAAAAATGACTGAAACCCTGGCATATGGGTGAGAGTACACAGCGATAGCTATCCAATGAATACCAACACCTCAGGGTTTGATGGTTTTCAGAAATCGTTGCATCCTTGTGCTGTGGACGAAAGTGTGAAGCCTCAACACTAAAAGGGTTAAGAAAGAAAGATTGGGAATAAACTGTTTTCTTTTAATCTCTAAGTTAATCTGTTCTCCTCTTTTTATTTCCATATAAAGATTTTTTTACCTTTTACCTTTTTTTTCAGTATAACGTTCTTTCCTTTTACTTTCTCTGACACTTTCTATAAAACATTCATTTAGTCGGAGAGATATGGTCACATTAGTCCGTTTTGTGCTGAGTTGGGCACTGAGGGATTCATCACGTTCCAAACCATTCACATAGCTTTGATAAATAAAATAAACAAAAGGATGATATATTGCTAGAATTTAGTCAGTTTGAACTTCAATGCCATAAGTAAAATTAAGACTTACAAGCACCAACATAAGTAATTGCCCCGGCAAGTGATTTTTTGAAAAAAGGGCGTTCGGGCAAGTACGTTTTAGTTTACACTTGCCTGAATGGGCAAGCTAACTTTCTGAACACTACTACATATTTCGTATATAGAAAATGGCACAAATACCCACAACTATGCTAATAATGCAACATAATTTAAGCAAAAATGGTTTTCAATCATCAAATCCATAAAAGATAACACATGCATTCTAGCATATGTTTTAAGTTATTCCGGGCAAGCCCCAAATTATTAGGGGCAAGTAAAAATCATTAACTTCTTGCCCGGCATGGTAAGTTAGTTCTGAAACTTATGTTGGTGCCTGACTTAACTGGTTAAGATTTGTGATGTATCCAAGAAACCAATGACATTTCCTATGACAGGAGAGGGTTTGACATTTAGGTTTGTCCTAAACAAATTATTCTTTTGCCACAACCAAAAGCAGCAATTTTGGTGAAATCTTTCAGGTGGGAGCATTATAGGGAATATATTTGAGTGAGAAATGTTCATCAGAAAACTACCAACAATTTTCCAAAATCTATAAAGTAATCAAATCATTCTTAATTTCCATGTAATGTCAAAAGTATTGAAGATCCAGCCACATTGTTTTCAATAGTAACTTTTTAGCATTGGTGGGTTAATATCTGGCAAAGTGAAGGCTGCAGTCTTTGAAATGGACAAGTGAAAATGAATAGTTGGTTGTCCAATTGTCAAACAAGAATTGGCCAATAATGATAATAATAATAATAATAATAATAATAATAATAATAATAATAATAATAATAATGATAATGATAATAATGATAATAATAATAATAAAAATGATAGAAATAATGATAACAATGATGATAATAATAATAATAATAATAATAATAATAATATAATAATAATAATAATAATAATAATAATAATAATAATAATAAACAACAACAACAACAATGATGATAATATCAAAAAGGATAAATTTAGGTATTCCTTTCTGTAAAGTTTCTAACATGCCCAAATACTAATTTGAAAGCTAAGAATATCAGAAAGAGTATTATAAATATTCCCCCTAATATCTACAACAATCCTATTAGTTAACATGCCACTATTCCCCAGACCCTAAAAGGTCATCCTGCCTAATGACCCTAACCTTCAAGGTTAAAGCACAAATAACCATTTGAGGAATTATCTTAAATATTAATTTCTAGCATATGATTGATCAGCAATCATAAAGAACACCTAATGATTTATTTCTCTCGGCCTGGGTCTATTTATAAAGATTAGGCTAAGAAATCAAATGATCCAAGCAAAGGTGATAATTCTACGACCTTCAGTAACTTCTTGATGACCCTAAAGGTCAGTCAAGGTCATATGAGAGCCATGCGCCAAAAAAGAATTGCGATTCCCCATTAGAAGCGAGATTTATTGAAATGAACATATTGAAATATGGCATTAAAGCCCTGGTTATGAAATAAAGTGTGAGCAATGACTGGTGGTAGGATAAAACGGTAGTTAACACGGAATCTAACACAAATGGAGAGAGTGGTGAGCTATTAAGCCGGTGTGCGTGGTGCGTCCCCGCGGACCACAGCCGTCAGCAATATTTGTAAATTCTATCAGCGGTTCGGCTCACCCCGCACAGCCATCGCTGACTTCTATATAAATCCTATCAAAAATATTAGTGCCCGAAAATGTGTGGAGAAGCACAGAGCCTCTGACCCCCTGGCAGGCCCCGCCGCCGCGCGTGAACTTTGCGGCAACTTTCTAACAGAGCGGGCGACCCACGCGCCTGACCCGGGGCGGGAAAGGAGACTTTATCAGGCCTCGGAATCAATAGGAAGATGATGAATACGCCGAATGAAAATCCATCATGACAGAACCCAATCCAATTTGTTAATATACTTATAGCCTTTGCTCATGTGCAAGTCCATGCATTAAGAAATTAAGGCATTTTTAACGGACTGCGACAGAGCTGCGGACCATGGCACCCCATGCACGCCGGGTAGATAAGCCCGAGCGATAGCTGCTTTGTCTTAGCGCAGTTAATTAGGAGGCCCCGGGAAATTATTGCGAGGGAAAGGGGGTATAAACGCCGATTTATGAATATGGAAATGTAAGAGCGAGTGGCGCATTAAGGGATAAGGCTCGCACTGGCATATGAGTGGCAGGTCGTAGAAAACAAGCAGGCCTCAAGATTAAAAATTTGTCTAGCACGTGAACCTGACAGGCGTCGCGGATCCTCAATAAGGCTAATAATTAAAACATAGCACGAGAGGCCCAAGCATCTAGCAGCACATTGTTTTAAGCCCTAATCCCAGAGACTTTGGCCGTGACTTCATGCATTGCACGTTCGCTAATCTCACCCTTGACAACTTTGGCTCCGGCGCCATGAAATATTTCATAATAAACGCGCGCAAGATTTGCTCAATGATAATTGTGGGCAGAGAGTGTGAGCGATAAACAAAACGGAGGCATATGAGGTGCTGGAGGAGCTCCCCTTGTGGGAACAATTTGTGTAAAACTTTTAACACTCCCGCACCTATAAAGCCCCTGTGAAGAGAGAATGTTCAGACAGGCTTAAAATGCTGTTTTATTGAAGGCAAGTGTCACAAAAGGAAAGCTTTCTTACTAATCATTGCTTGATGCATTAACATCGCACAATAACACTGCAATAATGCTGTCTTGAGGGTCAAAGTGAAACTTAATTGTCATTTGACTATGCGAGTATGTGATAAACAATTCCCTTAAGTTGAGTATGTGATATATGGTTTTCCTAAGTTGAGTATGTGATATATGGTTTTCCTAAGTTGAGTATGTGATATATGGTTTTCCTAATTGAGTATGTGATATATGGTTTTCCTAAGTTGAGTATGTGATATATGGTTTTCCTAAGTTGAGTATGTGATAAATGGTTTTTCCAAGTTGAGTAAGTGATATGTTTTTGCCGATGTTGAATATATGATATATGGTTCTTCTAAGTTGAGTATGTGATATATGGTTCTTCTAAGTTGAGTATGTGATATATGGTTTTCCTAAGTTGAGTATGTGATATATGGTTTTACCAAGTTAAGTAGGTGATATATGGTTCTCCTAAGTTAAGTATGCGATATATGGTTTTCATAAGTTGAGTATGTGATATATGGTTCCCCTAAGTTGAGTATATGATATATGGTTTTCCCAAGTTGAGTATGTAATATATGGTTTTCCTTAGTTGAGTATGTGATATATGGTTTTCCTTAGTTGAGTATGTGATATATGGTTCTCCTAAGTTGAGCATGTGATATATGGTTTTCCCAAGTTGAGTATGTGATATATGGTTTTCCTAAGTTGAGTATGTGATATATGGTTTTCCTAAGTTGAGAAGATGATATATTGTTTCCCCATAAGCATACATATTATTATTGTTCCCTCCCACTCCTCCTCACTCGTATAAGTGTTTATAAACATAAACAACAATAACCCCTCCACTCAGCCTAACTTTCCCCCTGATTTCAAGTGAATCATTATAAAATTGTTTTTGTTATGATATTTACATCCTGTCAAGGCCCTCTAGCTTGGTCAGGACTTATATTGGTGGGGTTCCTGCCCTCTTGAAATAAAATATCATAATATCTATCCTTATAACTTGTGGTGCTGTTGATGTTGTTGTTTTCTTCTTCATCTTTTACTTCTATTTTTATTCTTATTATTACTATTATTATTATCATCTTGATTATCATTATCATTATTGAAATTATTATTTTTAATATCATTATTTTTTCTTCTTCAACTTCTTACTGTAATTATCATTATTGGTATTTTCATAATTATTAATATCATTATTATTATTATTATCATTATTATTATTATCATTATTATTATTATCATTATTATTATAATTATTATTATTAATATCATTATTATTATAATTATTATCAATATCATTATTATTATTATTATTATTATTATCACTATTATTATCACTTTTATTATTATTATTATTATCATTATTATTATTATCATTATTATTATTACCATTATTATTATCATCATACTTACAATTATTATCATTATCATCATCGTATCATCATTATTTCATCATTACTTTGCCTTTAATCTATAAGTGAATGATCATAGGCATATCTTTCTTAGCATTAGCCCTTCACCCCCAGGTGAAAGATAAGGACAATCCCTAACAATGGGGGACAAGGGGCTGAATATCTGTGATATATGGGTGTAAACTGGTCATTGCCCTTATCACAAAATCCCATCATATTCCTATTATCCACAGGAAAAGAACTAACATATTTTATACTTATTTTGGATATGAAAGATTGCAATGGATTTTGATCATGTAGTTCCTATTACTTTGAGATATACCACATAATTTATCTCATACTGTATGTTTATATATTATATTCTGGATACATATGTTTTCTTGCCAGAGCACTTCATCCAATAGTCTACAGTCCGAGCACAATCTAAATAATTTTGTGTGTATCCAGGTTTTTTGACACTTCCAACCATGTGTACCCCATACTAATGTGAGCTCTTTTTATGGGTGATAGATTAAACAAAACCATCCAAGAGAGAGAGAGAGAGAGAGAGAGAGAGAGAGAGAGAGAGAGAGAGAGAGAGAGAGAGAGAGAGAGAGAGAGAGAGAGAGAGAGAGAGAGAGAGAGAGAGAGAGAGAGAGAGAGAGAGAGACAGAGAGAGACAGGACAGACAGAGAGACAGAAGAGAGAGAGAGCGACAGAGAGAGAGAGACAGAGAGAGAAAGGGACAGAGAGAGGGAGAGAGGGGAGAGAGACAGACAGACAGACAGACAGAGTCGAGAGAGAGAGAGAGAGAGAGAGAGAGAGAGAGAGAGAGAGAGAGAGAGAGAGAGAGAGAGAGAGAGAGAGAGAGAGAGAGAGAGAGAGAGGAGAGAGAGAGACAGAGAGAGAGACAGAGAGAGAGAGACAGAGAGAGCGACAGAGAGACAGAGACAGAGAGAGACAGAGAGAGAGACAGAGAGAGACAGAGAGAGAGAGAGAGAGACAGAGAGAGAGAGAGAGAGAGAGAGAGAGAGAGAGAGAGAGAGAGAGAGAGAGAGAGAGAGAGAGAGAGAGAGAGAGAGAGAGAGAGAGAGAGAGAGAGAGAGAGAGAGAGGGACAGAGAGACAGAGAGAGGGAGTATATAGCAAGCCATA